>CM024606.1:18129106-18804043 GCA_014182555.1 Eucalyptus erythrocorys
GATTGTAAACGGCCTGGCAATTAAAAACAGCCAATCTAAGGACCAATTAAGGTCAATAAACTACTGTGTGAACTCTCCAAAGACTGGAATCACGTGAAACATCAATTAGAGAAACCTAGAGGATCATGCCTCTTTTCGGTAGACGAACTAGTTAGAACATTTCAATGAGGAAGAGGATCCCAAAGGTAAGAAGTTAAGTGCTTTAAAGTCTAATGATGATTTTGATGATTCAGTTTGGCGGATGACATGGACGATAAAGAGCTAGCGCTCATAATTAGGAAGTTCTGGAGTTGATAGAAAGGGAAGAAGAGACAACTTGGAGAAACGAGAGAAACCCAAAAATTCCATAATAAACCAATTTAGGACATTGAAACCAACATAGATGTGATATGCTTCAGATATGTAAGAGAAAAGGGCACATCGGATCCAAATGTCCTCTTGACGAAAAAAAAGAAAGGAAGAATCCCAGAAACACAAAAAAAATGCTCTCAAAGTAGAGACATGCATAGTGATGTCTAGAATACGAGGGAAAGATGATAGAATATGCGGAACATATGCCTAAGAAAGCAAATTCAAAATCAGATCAAAAGAAGTTGAGGTCACTATAAAAAAAAAAAAAGTCAAATGGTATTTGAATAGTAGCGCTCAAGACACATGATAGGAGATTCAAGTTGCTTTATAAAACTTGTTCAAATAAATGTTGGAAAGTTTCCTTTGGTGGAACAACAAAGGAAGAATTGTTGGATGTGGAACATTGAAAATTGGAAGCCTATCAACAATGTCTCCTTGTTGGAAGGTCTGAATCATAATCTACTCAATATAAGTCAACTTTGCAATGTTGGATTCAAAATTAAATTCCAAAGAAGGCATCTGTTCAGAATGAGTAAAAGATTTCTCCTAATCGTTCACTAGACAAAAACATAGGAATATTTATCTTTTGGAAATAAAACCAAAAAGTTCTTAGTGTCTTATATCCATTCAAGATGAAGCAAATCTTTGGCATTGAAAGCTTGGCCATGTTAACATGAAGCAGATTATCAAGATTTATTCCAAGAAGCTTGTTCGCGGGTCTTCTCAACCGACTCATCAAAACTCAATTATGCACTCCATGTGTTTTGAGAAAACAGGTCGAGAAGTTCCTTTATACTTGTAAATCAAGTTTCTACTAATCGAGATTTGCAGCTTTTGCACACAGATCTCTTTGACCAACTCAGCTCAAAGTATTGGCAAAAGAGATGCGCACTTTGTCAAGTGGATGATTATTCTCGCTTTGCTTAGTTTTCTTTCTAGCAAATAAATCTGGAGCATTCTCTTACTTCTCAAAATTTTGCCAAGAAAATTCAAAATAAAAAAAGGACATGCTGGCTTCAAACATACCAACGATCTGGACCATGGAGGTGAGTTTTAAAAATCAAGACTTTACAAAGTCTCAGATGAATCTGGTTTCCAGCATGTTTTCTCTTCTCCATACACTCGAACAAAATGGGGTTGTGAAAGGAATAATAGATCCTTGCAGGAGATGGCCAAAACCTCTTAATTGAGAGTAAAATTTCCTATCGATTTTGGGCAGATACATTCTCATCATCAACATAGTGTTCCGAGGTCATTTTGGGAGAAAACTCCCTTATGACATTTATAAAGGAAGAAGACAAATGTTTCTTACTTCCATGTGTTTGGCTTTAAGTGTTATGTTTTGAAAAATGCAAATGATTGAACTGGAAAGTTTGAAAAAATATCAGACGAAGGAATTTTCCATGGCATACTCAACTTCAAAGCAAAGCATATTGAGTTTTCAACAAGAAGACCCAATCTGTGGAAGAATCTATGAACGTCAACTTTTGAGATTCTATGCAAAATCAACTAGATCGATCAACTCGAAGAATCGAACTTGTTCCAAACTTTACAAAGTCTACTTCCCTCGAAGTGGTTCATACTTTTGAAGTTCAATAACAAGTAGAACTAAGATTCAATCAAGTAGAGGATCAGCAGACTCTCAAACCAACTAGCAACTGGAAGCATAAGTCAAGTCATCCCAAAGAACTCATCATTGGCAACATTGATGAAGAAATTCGCACCAGATCCAAAAGGTGAGAAGAGTTTAGTGCTCTAGCACTTGTTTATGAGATAGAACCTAAAGGGTAGAACAAGTCCTATCTGATGAAAGCTGGATCAAGTTATGCAAGAAGAGCTCACACAGTTCGGTATAGACGAAAGGAAAAATGGTTAGGAAGAAAGCAAGACTCATGGCCAAAGGATATACGCAAGAAGAATGGATAGACTATAAAGAGACTTATGCACTAGTAGCGGGTTAGAAGCAATTAGATTATTGCTATAAAAATTTCAGGTTATTATAGATGGATGTAAAAAGTGCATTCTTAAATGGATTTATCCAAGGAGAAGTCAATGTGGAACAACCACCTATATTTGAATATCCAAGAAAGGCATACTCAGTCTATAGACTGAAAAATGCCTTTGTATAGATTGAAGCAAGCACCTCGAGCCTGGTATGAAAGGTTAAGTAAATTATTAACCCAAAGATGATTTTGTTAAAGGAAAGGTAGATATTACTTTGTTCAGGATGAATTGGAGATGAGTATGATGGGTGAATTAACATTCTTTTCCGGGATTGCGAATTAAACAATGAAAGAAATATATCTTTATTCACAAAGAGAAGTATGCGAAAAATGTCATCAAGAAATTTGGATTGAGAATTGCAAAAAGACAAAGACATCAATGTCAAGTTCTTCTTCGAAGCTGAGCAATATGACATGAAGTTTGAGATCAAGAAACCTCCAATCAGCTTTGAAATCTACTTTGACTCTCTCCACGAGCAAGTGTAGGCCCTTAAGCTTCAACTTCAAGAGATTGTCATGGGTAAAGATATTGAGAAGCTAAATGAGACTGTGGGAAAACTGGAGGAGACAGTTCAGCCCTATGGGGGATTTCAACTCGTTCGCATCCCCAAACACACACCCGATTAACCTTTTATCTTTCTCCACTATTTGTTGTTGACAAAAAGGGAGATTGCAGATTTTGACTCTTTTGGTTTTTTGACTAGTTTTTGACTCTTATTGGTTGAACTTTTGTTTGATCGTTGTTTAACCGATTTAACCTTTGTTGTTTGGTTGTTTGTCGAACTTTTTGACATAACGCTTGTAGCAACTTACTTTGGTGATACCGATTATGGTTGGATAGTTATTTGCCTTATCTTTTTAAGATTAATTTGTTTTTTTGTGATTGTAGAATTGATGCTATCCATGTCTTAATGAACTTTGCCTAAGAGTTGTTTTGCGAGGTCAAAATTCTTAACTGCAGAAAGTTTTATCACCATAAAAAAGGGGGAGATTGTTAGAGAAAACTCATTTACTGTTTTGAAATTGACAAAACCTTTCCAAAGTCTAGTTCGAAGACTTCCAGGACTTTAGTGTCAAAGTCTCGAAGACTGCCATACTTTAGGTTTAAAGTTTGCCCACACCGATAGATTCCAAACTAAACGCCACCGGAAGAATGAAGATTTATTCAGATGCAAGATTATCTTTATTTCTTCAAGGATTCCATTCGTATGGCTTATCTTTTAAATTTGATGATGATTCCTTCATGAGAAATGATATTTAGACTCTTGGCTAAGACATACTTAAATTTGGTAAATTTTGAAGGTGAATTGGTGCCTTAAATTCGTGAGTTTAGTGAATGGTGCAAACTGGAATTTTCTGAATCTAAGTCTATGTTGGCTGAATTGAGTATACATGGTTTGGGCTTGTTTTCTTAGCAAGAATAACACTTCTATGCCCTGTTATCAATGTGATGAGGAATTATTGATTTGAACGTTAGTGGAGTGGTACATTGGGAGTACTTTCTATCTCTATATAAGCTGTTTTTGCATTGAACTTGGTTAAATTGACTTAGTTGACCTTAATGATTGGTGCTATGACACTCCAAGCATGCTGTCTTCATGAATTACATGTGGTGTTGCTTTAGTCATTATATGTACATGCTTTGGGAAGGAAGAAAATAGTAATTGAGGTTCAAATGAGATGTTTTCTCAATTGATACATGCTGAATTGTGGTGTACTAGTTGGATAAAGCATGTTGAGTGAAATTCATGTCATGTGAATGGAAGTACATGGTATTGCTTGCTGTTTTGCTCGTGAACATCATGTAACATGTTATGAATCATGTGTATGAGAAAGATAATTGCATGAAATGTGCTAATTATGCCTCGGGAGTATCGAGATGCCCGGCCAGGGAGTGAAAATGCCGGATGCCCAAAGAGTCCCGTGTGCGTAAATCTGGATGGCCTCGGAGTTGAGATGCCCGGAGCGTTAGGGGTGCCTAAGCACAAAGTGTGTGTGCCGTGGATGCCTCGTGATGCCGCTTGGGGTGCGAGATGCCCGGCCAGGGAGTGTAAATGCCGGAAGCACAGATGGTGTGTGCCATGAATTCCTCGTGATGCCAGGTTTGGATGCGAGATGCCCGGAATATGGGGGGGCCGGAAGCCCGGGTGGTGTGTACCGGGATTCGCATTGATAATTGCAATTAATATTTATATGCATGAGCTTTGCCAAAGTGTGTGATATGTGCACATGATTATGGTGAATTGTGCTTGCATTCATCTTGTTAAGTTATGAAACACGCACACGATGAATGTTGATTTCATTGGCATGGCTGAATTCGTGTTATGCATATATGCTTAGGAAAGGGCTGAATTATGAAAGGTTTGTATGATGAGGTATGCATACATTAAAAGATGCCGAGTTGTGATAAGCATTATATATGTATATGTACTCATGCTCGGGTAATGCTAAAAGTTACAAGTATACATGTTTAATAGATGCCTGATTTGAGAAATGAAGTGAAAGCATGATGTAGTTGCAATTTGATGACTGAAATGCTTATCTATGACGTTTATATGTTGCTGTGATGTGCGGGTTTGCATTGTATGATTAGTCTTAGAGATTATATCTTCGCTGAGTGGTTGTACTCACCCCTTTTGGGGACTAACATTTCAGCTTAGTCATGCCGCTACCTCCTGTTACTCCTGGTACGTTTTACGGTATACCCTCCGAACGGAGGTCGGGATCATGAGTTTGGACAGCCCCACGGTTCGCGGGCTGGCATTCATTCGAGTGAGCACGCTAGTCGATTCGATGCGGGCTTGGACGACGGACCGGTGTTCCGGGAGTTTGTGGTATATCTCATCTCGTCGGGATGGGGTAGTTCGAGGTATTCTACCGCCGCTTCCGCCACCCGAAGCGCCCGGGCGGAGGTAGACTACGAGTTGAAGCTGGGGAGGTTGGAGGGATTTTTGATCCGACCGGGATTCTTGATGGATGGATTTTGGGTAGACTATGTATAGGCTGCAATTTTCCTTCTTGATGATGGGTAGATTTTGAGGTCACTTTGATGTATGTATCATAATGTATCCTACCCTGAAAAAGGAAAAGAAAACGTCCATCACTTGATAATAAATAAAATGAAGCCGGTGGTTTAGTATTCTATCGTATTTAGTGTGTGCGCATTGCCTCTCATGTGTTGTGTGGGAGAGTCTTGAGTGTTCTCTTCTGTCATATATTGCGCTGGGACTGTGAGTTCATTCAAAAAAAAAAAAAAAAAAAAAACAATGGTGAATGAGAGCCTAAGAGTGTATAGCTCTCAAAGAACAAATGACAGGTAAGCATGACTGTAATAGCCCCAAGGGGGTCTGGGGTGTTACAATCAGTGGCGAATCTCGGCCCAACTAGCACAGCCATACTTCGGTGGCTTTCTAGATCCAACTCACAATCTCACACGACTATTTCCCAATCCAAACCAACATTATCCAATTTTTGGGACAATTCCCAATAATCACCAATCACACTATAATTTCACAATCCGATACTCAATTAAATAAATAGAAAGTATCACTATAATCAACATGAAATTCGAGTCACTGACCATCCCAGTTTAATCTTTGGAAAATAAATAATAAATTAAATAATTACAAAAATTATTAAATAAATACCAATAAAGTGACTTAGGCCCGATAAAGCCTAATTGGAAGCTGAGATGAGCCCGGAAAATTTCCGAACCACTCTAATTAAATATTAGATCTTGTCTAGGCTCTAATTCCACTAAACTATCCACCTAACATGCATTGACAATTAATTAAATTACTAATCTAATCTAACTAACCACCTAAATCAAGCTTAGTCTAAACTAATCAACCCCTAAACATAATTAACATACTAAGCAATGATTAGTGAGTTAAATTCACTTGTTTAATGAACCGCTTGGTTCGAAATGAAAGAAACGCCGTGGGGACGAAAAACTCCAAAGCGGGCTTGGCTTTCGAGGCCGAGAAACGGGCCAAAACGGGCCTTAAGCGATGTTCGAAACCCACTAGTTTTGCTTCTATTATTGGCTGATTGGAGTGGCTTCGGTGGCTTGAATGGCGACGCAAGGGTGGTGGAGGCGGGGGCACTCGGCGGCCAACGACGGGGACTCACGACGGCTGAATAGAGGCGGGATGGCTCCGGGCTGAGCTTGCTGGAACGGCGAAACAAATGAGATGGGGCGAAGGCACGTTTGGGTGAGGCAAAGGCGCACGCGACGCGATGTGTGTGTGAGGCGGAGGTGACTAACGGCGACGGCATGCGGTTCGACGGTGAGGGTTGGCTTCGGCGACTTCTCTTTAGTCTTCAAGGCACACTAAGGAAGGAGGAGGGGCGGTCGACCAGCAGGTGAGGGAGAGACAATGTGACGTCCCAGGGCATCACGTACTAAGCGCAAGCGGAATTAAATATTTTTGTAATTTAAAAAATATATCCAACTAGTCAATCCCACTTCATGCTATAATTATCATATAACATTTAACATTGATGGTTAGCATGTATAACATGGATTATTTAAAAATCCCTAAACATGTAACATGAGAATTAACCTGTAATTCACCTTATAAACATTCACACATATAAGAAAATTAATTAGAGCATGAAAGGCTTTGTTTTATTTATCATTACTGGGCTCACAAAATTCTATCCACTTGAACTTTTCTTTACATGTTTCTCGCCTAACTATTTACATTATATACAATACAAAAGTTAAGGCGCAACAAAGTTAGGGATAGGGGTAAGGGTGGCTACTCCGCGTAAATCCCAAACCAGCCCACATCAAAAAGAAAACAACAAAAGTCTATTCCCAAGCCTTCCATGAACCCTGGCGTCTAAGCGCCATCCATCCCGCCTCCTGGTCCACCGGCCTCAAAAGGTAACAGACCAAACATATCATCCTCGTGCTTGACAAACCATGCCACGAACTTCATCGGAATCAGACTAGCTCTACCGTCATCCATCCATAATATTGCTTCGTACTTGGTAAACATCATATCAATGTCAAGGTCATACACGTCCAGGAGAGAAACATCAATATTCGCTATCACTCCATACCGAGCAATCGGCGGCACACCCATACTTTCAATCTGAAAATGTAAGGTATGAGCAAACATCCTTGCCCAAGTAAAGAATAACAAAACTATACTACTGAAATAATCCATAGCTATCAAAGTCACAAGCAAACTAACCAATAGTCAGGACACTAAGAAAACATATATCAAGCATAACAGTAATGATACACTATATGAACTAACAGTAATGCATCCATCCTATGCTTATCCTTCACAACTCAAACTACAATGCAAATATAATATATGAACTCACTCGCCATATATAATTAACTTTTAGTGTGCATAAAAATCCACCCTCGAATCAGTCACAACCGAAGCTACCGGCCCGATCGAGTTACTTCCGAAGGTACGTTATCCGGACTTCCACAATACCTCTAATTGTGGGCATCTCACTCCGAGGCATCCCGGTATCAACCAAACCGAGGTCCTCCCTGATCACACACAGGGGCATCTCACTCCGAGGCATCTCCGACATCACACAGCCGAGGCATCCTTGATCACACACAAGAGCATCTCACTCCGAGGCATCTCCGGCATCACAGCCGAGGCATCCTTGATCACACACAAGGGTATCCCAAACTTCCGGGGCATCACCGGTAACTCGGTACCGATGGATCCGTTCACCTCATTAAAACACATTTCACACCACACCTTTGATTTAATGTGCATATCGTATGCAAAAGAAAAGACACCTAAGTATCTATCTAAGACTATGATCCTAGCACACGTGCGTGTCCGGATTATAAGATAAAATCCATCACGAACATGTCCCATACCATGCCGGACAAATATTTATCCCATAACCAAGCACTATGCTCCGCACTCATTGCATACACATGAATCTAATGCAATTAAACCTCTATGGATGCATGAGACTTAATCAATCTTGACTAACATCTAATATGGGGTTCATTAGACTCCATGTTCAGCATACAAGTCCAAATTACAAGTTATTGTATTTAATACTCAATCTCGGATACAAACAGTATTTTAGATTAATGGACAGTTTCGGTTTTAAGTACTAAATAAATATCAATTCTTATCGAAATGCTACCAAATTTTAGTATGTTGTACTTAAGACATAGATTAACAACTTTCATGAGGGAACTTAAGTCTAATTCTCAGTGTATTAAGAGTAACAATCAACATCATCTTTACTGAAATTCGGTTATTAGTCCAGTTTTTCTTTTAACAAAGAAAAATCATTTCACCAATCAATTCTCATTCATTTAATCTCAAATTTTGACACGTTATTCCTTAAGATGTGTTTTACAACTTTCATTAAGGATTCTAAGTTCAATTCTCAACAGAAAATTACAGAATTTTCACACAATCAGCAAAGGTCACATAATTTCCACAAAAACAGCATACAAAATTTCCTAGTTTCATTTCTTTTTCTATGTATTGAATCCATATGGCTACAATTTCTTGTACAACTCAATCCTATAGTTGTTCTATCATGTAGACAAACATCTTTCTTATTTCCATCAACGAATATGAATGAATTTTCACACAAACAAAGCATTCCTTGCACGATTTCACCAAAACCGAATAGTATAGCACATTCGCCTCACTTTCAATCCATTTAAACCACTTCTATCACTCAATCTTCACATCTAAGGGTTTCGGCACATCCCACAGCACTTCACAAATTCACAATGAAGTCATTTCTCCAACTTTTAGTCCAATTCATGGCTCGCCTCAAAGCATTAACATACCCGTGAACCGTATAACCACATTCTAGGCAAATCGGCACACTCGGGTACCATCTAGGCATCTCGCTCAACTAAACAACACTTCAAGAACACAAATCCACATAAACACAGCATCAAACTTACATGCAAACACATTTACACATAATTTAACACTCCTCTAACTCAATCCAAGCATAAAACATCAACTATCAACTAAATCCATCCATGTATAGCTAGTTTTGCACGATTCCTTGATAAATCAACGGATTTGTTTCAAACTAGAGTTAAATTATTCCTTACCTCGCTTCGACTACAAATATACACTTGCATTCTTCAAGAACAACCTAGAAATCAAGCATGCAAGATGGAGAATTTTCTTGATCTTCCTTGGGTGAGGTTCGGCCGAGAGAAATGGGGGAGAGAGAGTTTGTGGTCTTGTTCGGTTTTCTTGAGTGAAGAGAGAGAGAAAATTTGCTATTTATATGAGGAAATTAAACCTACAAGCTAGCCTAGATTAGAGGATAATGATTGGCAAGGTAATGATGGCTCTATGGTCGGTTTTGAAGACAAAAACCATGGGTGTGTGCTTGCGTGAGATTCAAGAGAGAGAGAGAGAAGAAAAATTAGGTGTCGTGGCTTCGTGTGAGAAAAATCTTCGCCATTTGTCGATCGTCGATCATTAACAGATAATCAGGATCATTAGTTAGCCCATTAGCTTCAAATATATTCATCGAATGGCGTGTTGTTTCTATTTAATCCCAATCACACAAAAATTATAACACATCAACTAAATAAAATTAGCCTAGAAAGAAATCAATCATAAAAGAATGTTAGAATTATAAGTAATCCACTAACTATCTCATTTAACTAAAATTAATAAGTCTTAACTAAAAATTATAATCACTTGGGCCTAATTATCTATTCCCGGCCCAACGGGCTCAATCTAAAATTATAAGGCCCACTAAACCTTATAAATCTTGAAATCCCGAACCTTGGCCCATCTCCAGCCAAATCCAAACCCAGCTTTCTTGGCCCAATTCATAAGTTCGGTTCTAAATAAATATACGGCCCACCAAAATCCTTCGCCGACACGCTCCATAAGATCCAATGGGTTCACTTTCCGGCCCATTCTAAATAAATTAGATTTCTAAAAATCTAATTATGCTAACAACTATCAATCAGATTTTCGGGATGTCACAGACAAGTGGATAAAGGGGCCACCAAGTTTCTATCCTTATCAACTTGGTCCTCTCGACCAATTCCTTACCATAGCTGGTTTCCATGAACCAATTTCAGCCACCAAGCTCCTCTTTGCACACTTGAAATGGTCCAAAAGCCATAGGTGGTGGGGTACACAAATTTCACTTGGTTTCTCTTCAATTGGACACTTAACCCTCCGTAAATCAACACAAATCGGTCTCTATAAATTCAACCAACACCTCATTGATCCAATTGGTATTTTCCTCACCAATTAATCCCACTTGCATCCCAATTGCGCGATAAAAAATGGTCCCCGACTTTTATGGACAAAAACGGCCCTATGACGACTTTTTTTTTTTTTCAAAAATTCTCGGTTTGCAAAAAAAAAAAATTTTCGGAGGCTGAGTCGACGTTCTTAAAATGACCTATGATATGACAGAACTTTCAATTTCTGAAATCGGATTCAAATTTGCGATTAATTTCAATCCGGCATGGTTTTAACATAACCTAGGCTACCGTGTAGCTTTCAAAACTTTTAATGCAAATGACCCATGGTCGATTTTTTCGAGCCACAATGAACCCCTTTGACACATTGGCGACTCTCGGTGGTCGTGAAAATCTCAAGGTTTCAACTATGGACACAAGATACCAAAATGGCAGAAAAATCAATTTAGTGCCGATCGATGAGAATTTTGCAATTAGTGGGATCACTCACGTTTAACAACGTATCTCAGTCGAACTAACCTATCTTTGATCTCTAATTAATTTTTGACTATGCTGAAATGATCTCGGCAAATGACCATGGTCGAGTAGCCGATTCCTAGTCGAATCCTCAAGTCTATTTACCTTAAAATCCCTTAATGACTTCCCAGATAGTCTAGTTATCTCACGAGTGATCAGCTCTGAGAATGGCATGATAGGCGCATTGATGAAATAGCTGATTTATTTAATTGAAAGCAGAACTGAAATTCTAGGATGTCACATTTCTTATTAAGGTACTCCAACTTGGTATTTTTAACGAAGTCGTTGAGTTAATCCAAAATCGTAATTATCAAAGTTTCCCTTCTAGGAATTTGATAATTGATGACCTCTATGAACAACGCTTGAATGACATTTAAAGTCTTCATGTCATAATTTTCATTTGATTTGTTACACAATCTCGAAATCTTTTTCAAAATCCACCCCAAATGCAAGGGTTCATAAATTTCCATAAGGCAAACTCGAAATCCTTTATAAAATCTACCCCAAATGGAGGATTTACAAATTTTCGCCTAATTTGCAATACGCAATCTTAGAGCCCCTTTGAAAATACTGATTGTTAGATATTTTAAAATAGGTATCTCAAAGTAAAATACAAGCTTAGACCTTCACCTTCATCGTGGATACAGCTTGTAGCTTTGAATACAATGATTTCAAAAATGGTATTTTGAAGGAAAACACAAGTTTGTAGCAACGACGCTTCACCCTCCACAAGGAACCACGTCTTGTGACTTTAAGTACAGTGATTTTAAACAATCTTTCTGAGGTATACGCAAGTTTGTAGCTTTGGAGCATTCATCCTCCATAGGTCGCAGCTTGTCGCTTTGGATGATTTCTCTTTAAGAAATACATCGTGGGCTTTATTAGCACCTCACGCGACTTGTGACCTCGGAAGACTCCTCTTTAATAGTCTTTCCAAGAGTACGCAGGTTTGTAGCCTTGAGCTCTCGCCATCCAAGTGATCGCAGCCTGTAGACTCGGACAACTCCCCTTTTAGTGTTGATTTTGATAGTCTCTCCATGTGAACGTAGGGTTGTAGCTTTGGACTCTCGCCATCTAAATGTTTGCAGCCTGTAGCTCGAAAGACGTCCTTACTAAATCAAATTCCCCCCAAGTGATGTGAAGTCTTTT
Organism: Eucalyptus erythrocorys; assembly: GCA_014182555.1. Classification (NCBI taxonomy): domain Eukaryota; kingdom Viridiplantae; phylum Streptophyta; class Magnoliopsida; order Myrtales; family Myrtaceae; genus Eucalyptus; species Eucalyptus erythrocorys. The sequence continues at coordinate 18,141,332 of CM024606.1, forward strand.
GTTAGTTTTAGTTTTTTTTTTTTCCATCCAAAAACAACATGTGTGAGAGAGAGAGAGAGACTAAGACGTCAAATGGCGAAAGTATAGTTGAACATATGTACACTAAATGCTATAAAGGTTTGAGGTAAGCATTCAAAGCACGTCTCTTATCAAATTTCTGTTTTTCAATCCTTTCTATTTTCAGTAAATCGATGAAAAATTACAGGTATCATGTAATCTTTGAGACAAACCTCTCCAAATTCCTTCTCAAAGAGGGATAGTTCTTAACACTTGATTTTTAGCCTATGGATCATACAAATGTAAATTCTTGAGATTTAGATTCCTAATCACAACACCATCTATTTCTCAATCCGAAAAGAGTCATTTAACATTTAAATAGCATAAGCACTTCATTCGCATGTTATTTGCACTTTGATTTTAAAAACTCCAAAAGTTACCTTCTTTTGTTAAACTTTGACCGAAATGTCAAACTTTGGCCTTTTTTTTTTTTTTTGGCATTAAAAGCCAAAGAATATTGTGAATTTTACTTCTTCACTTTCAATTTTCCAATAAAAAAAAATCAAAGTTTAGCTTATTAATTGACTAGTAACAAATCACTAAAGTTAGCTTATGGTCAAACTTTTCCAAAAAAATGAAAGACTGAAAAACTCACAAATCAACTTATTTTTACTTCAATTTGATTTTGCATCATCAATTTTACAAAAATCAATTAAAAATTGACTTTTCTCCATATTGGGAATTTCACTTTCTAGTTGGCTAAATTCAGAATTAATTCATTTCTAATCATTTTTTTGGAAAATTTCTTTCACGACATTTCATTAAAAGGTTGTTCCAAGCTGAAGGGAAAAACAAACCCCAATTTGAGCCCTAATTAGGGAATTCGGTTGATTCAATAATATCCCCGTACGCCTCTTTGTTTACTTTATGTTATCACGCAAGTGGATGACATTAATTTAATTTAAGCATTTATAACATAAATTATGCATGCTCGAACCTAAGGACACTAATAGCAAAAGGGAATCATGTTTTCATTTCCTAACATACTTATATACATAGCAAAACGAAAAGACCTAAATTGTGAGGAATAAAAAAGGTACTCATCTCCCTAGCGCCACTTACTAGCGAATGCCTTCACGACTGTCCATTCGTCCGTGTCACCTAATCACATAATCCAACACTAAAAAGTTACAACCATGCAAAACCAAAAGCTTTCCCTACACGTTACATCAGCTCTAGCTCCTACTCCTCCCTATTGCCTCCATCACAATAGTTATCAAGGTATGGGAAAGTTCCATAGGATGGCCAATTACCAAAATGAAAATGGCAATGAAACGACACAATATCATATTAGGTGAACCTATATCCACGAGGAGGCCTTCGTGTACCACACAAACATCATACCTAGAAAAGCCAAGTTCGAAGACTCCCAAGTATCGCCCTTAAGTATGATGGGGACTTAAGAATAGGAGGCATGTGTCACGGGCCGATCGATCAACTCTCGATCACTCGGAGGCTGACCTATGAGGCCTTAGGATTTTACTCCTTAGCAGCCTTTCAACACTCGACTCACAAGATCTTTAGAGAGAGAAACTCTATAGAGAGAAGCTCTGGTTTTCTATATTACTTGTGAATGAGAATACAAGAGGGGAGGTGACCCATTTATATACAAGTACAAGGCAAACCATATCCGTAGATACCCCCTTGATCTAACAGTGGAGATTGGATCTCCTCAGCTACCAACTACCCAAATTTATTCCCAGCTGCCAGCTACCAGCTACTCACATTTATATCGTATGCGTATAGATACCGTATAAATACCGTATATCCCAGTGAGTATTCTAGAAGACTTGAGAATACTTTAAGTCCCGAGGATGAAGCCGAGGGTCGCTTGTTCATGGATCGGTCATGGCCTTTGTTTAGAACTTGCTTGGGTTGTGCCTCCGATCGAGCCATGACATTCTCCGCCACCTAATCAGGCGATGCCCTCATCGCATCTTCAGCATGGAAGACATTAATCTCTTTCTTGAACTACCAAAGAGCTTCCGCTGGCTCCCAACTTGCTTCACTCTCCGGAAGAGCCTTCCATTGGACCAAGTACTCCCGCTTCGACACACAATATCGCTTTCGTATGACATGATCCGCCATAATGCTTTCAATCTCTTGATCATACGAAGTCTTGGCCCAAGCGGCGCCTATTGTGACTTCCCTTGATCCGAATCTTCCACATCAACTTGGAAAGGTTTGAGCATACTTAGGTGGAAAACCGGATGCACCTTGAGTTTTGGTGGTAGCTCTAGCTTGTATGCGACCTTCCCGACTGTTGCAAAGCACCCAAAATGGCCCTTCATAGCGATGAATCAATCCCTTGTGCACGCCCTGTATCGAAGAACCACGTGTAGCTTGGCTAACACTTGGTCTCCCACTTGGAACTCCACATGTCGTCGCTTCTTATCCATCCATTTCTTCATGCACTGGGATGCTTTGTGTAGACACGCCCGTGCCAAGTTCGTCTCTGTTCTTGTAAATTTTTCGCAAACTTGGACACGGCGGACTCTCGCTTTCCAGAACTCCAACGCGATCTCGCTCGGGGTGTTTGGTTGTTGTCCAGTTGCAACCTTAAATGGACTCTAGACGGTTGACTCGCTCCACTGTAGGTTGTAGGAGAACTGGGCTACGTCGATCAACTTTGCCCAATTTGCTGGCGTCGTACTCACGTAGTGTCATAGGTAGATCTCCAAGACTGCATAGACCACTCCGTCTGACCGTCGGTTTGGGGATGCAAACTCGTTGACATATTCAGCTCCAACCCCAGCAGCTTGAACAACTCTGACCAAAAATGTCCCGTGAGGCGAGGATCACGATCGTTGATGATCGTTCGTGACACATCCCAATATTTGACCACGTGCTTCATGAATAGCTTGGCTGCCTCCTTGGCCAAGTAATCCTTTGTCGCAGGCACGAAAATCGCATACTTGGAAAACCTATCCACCATGACCATGAGAGTCTGACACCCTTCAGACTTCGGTAGGTTCACAATGAAGTCCATGGACGACTGAACGGGAAGTGGCTCCAAAAGACTCGGCAACGAGCACTACTCCAGCTTGTCTTGTTGGCACACCAAACAAGTCTTCACATATGCTTCAACATCGTCTCGCATTTGGGGCCAATAGTATCGATCTTCAACGAGGGCCAACGTGCGATGGATCCTTGGATGACCCGCCCTTTTCGAGTCGTGGTACTCGCGCAAGATCTCCCTCCTTATCTTCCCATGGAAAGGCACATATAGTCGCCTTGCCTTTGTGTAGAGGAGATCACTCTCACACCAGAATTGTCGAGTCTTACCTTCCTTGGCATACCTAACGAGTGCTTGAGCTCTTGAGTCGTGCTTCAAGCCCTCCTTGATGCGGTCGACCCAAGCACAACTTGGTCGACTCACCGTGCTGCTCATTATCTCCATCTTTTGACTCAACGCGTCTGCCACGAAGTTGGCCTTCCTCAGCTTGTACTCCAACACGTAGTCGAACTCCGCAAGAAAATCTTGCCATTGAGCTTGCTTCAGGCTCAACTTCTTTTGAGTTTGGAAGTAACTCGTGGCCACGTTATCTGTCTTCATGACAAACTTTGACCCCAGGAGATAATGTGGCATCCTCAATTTTGACAATTCTTGAACATGTGACGATTGTGGCCATTGGACTATTGAGCCATAATTGGACTATTTTGATGGATATGGCAGCTATGGTATATGACTAAGTTGGTATTCGCAATTGAATGAATATGAGTGTACATGTGACCTACAGCTATGGACTAGACTTTGAAGGATTAAGGCATGATTTGAATTGGACTTAATTGGGCTTAAAGGAAGGATGAATGGGCCGGCCAATTAATTCGGCCAAGCCAGCCCATGAAGCAGCCCCCACGCCCAAGGGGAAGAGAGAAGCTGGTGAGGTGGCGCCAAGGTGTCCATTTGGGTGCCGTGTGTCGCCATGCATGGAATTGTAGACTTTAGACCTAATGATGGCTTGATTGAAGTATAAAAGAGAGAAATGGCCGTCTATTCAGTCCGTTTGAGCGACCAAAGAGAGAGAAAGTGAGAGGGAGAAGTCGTGTGAAGAAGAAGAGGAAGGAGGAAGAGCCCCGAGGATTTCCAAGCTCGTTTGCTGCCGTTTCTTCACGAATTTTGCTGAAACCAAAGGCAAGAGAGATCTCTTTTCTACTCATGCATGTTGTGGTAGTGTATGATGGCCGAAAATTGTGAATTGAATGGTTGAATTTGGGTATTTTTGGAGAAAACTCAAGGCGGGTACCATCGGGTCTTGAGAAACAGTGTTGCGCCAGAATTTTGTATGAGTTGGAAAGTGCATTTAGAGTTGAAATCTGATCTTGATGTCTTCACGGAAGTTGAATTTGAGAGGATTTGAGTGAGATTTGAGGGGTGAAACCTAGTTTCTTTGGAACCGGGTACAATTTGGAGTCGTTTGTGGACCTTTGATGCTTGTTGCTTGTTGATTGTGGTGTTTTGTTGGGAATTTTCATTCGACTTCTTCTTGAAAGTTGTTGAGGACATCTTGATGTACAACATACTGAAAATTGAGCTGATTTCATTCGGTTTAGCTTGGTGAATTGCTTGTTTTCTTTTGTTATTGTATTCTGGAATTTCTGGGTTGAACAACAGCAACTTGCGTGGCATTTAAAGTAATGTTCCTTTGGTTTTCTTGCTTCGATGTCTTCATGAAAGTTGTAGAAAACTTGCTGAACTATAACACATCCAAAAATCAAGGAAAAAGAAGGAGGACAAGTAGCTCATTCGAAGTTGCCTTGCTGTGGTGTGTCGCTGGACATTGTGAACAGTAAACCGAGGGCTTGTAATTTTTATAGAAGTTAATGGAGGACGAATTTGATGATGATTCCTTCATGAGAAATGATATTTAGACTCTTGGCTAAGACATACTTAAATTTGGTAATTTTTGAAGGTGATTTGGTGCCTTAAATTCGTGAGTTTTGTGAATGGTGCAAACTGGAATTTTCTGAACTTGAATCTATTTTGGCCGAACTTAAGTATTATTGTGTAAACATGGTTTGAGCTTGTCTTCTTAGCAAGAATAACACTGCTATGCCCTGTTATCAATGTGATGATGTGTTATTGTTTTGAAAGTTAGTGGAGTGATACATTGGGAGTAATTTCTATCTCCATATAAGCGGTTTTGCATTGAATTGGTTGAATTGACTTAGCCGACTATAATGAGTGGTGCTATGACATTCAAAGCATGCTACCTTCTTGAGTTACATGTGGTGTTGCTCTAGTCATTGTATGCACATGCTTTGAAAAGGTGGAAAAGAGCAATTGAGGTTTAAATGAGATGTTTTCTCAAATTGATACATGCTGAATTGTGGTGTACTAATTGGATGAAGCATGTTGAGTGAAATTCATGTCATATGAGTGGAAGTACATGGTATTGTTTGCTGTTATGCTTATGAATATCATGTAACATGTTATGAATCATGTATATGGAAGAGATAATTGCATGACACGTGTTGATTATGCCCCGGGAGTATCAGGATGCCCGACCAGGAGTGAAAATGCCGAATGCCCGAGAGCCCCGTGAGCATAAATCTGGATGGCCTCGGAGTTGAGATGCCCGGAGCGTAGGGGATGCCGGAAGCACGGAGTGTGTGTGCCGTGGATGCCTCGTGATGCCAGTTGGAGTGAGAGATGCCTGGCCAGGGAGTGTAAATGCCGGAAGCACGGATGGTGTGTGCCGTGAATTCCTCGTGATGCCGGGTTTGGGTGCGAGATGCCTGGAATGTGGGGGGGCCGGAAGCCCGGGTGGTGTGTACCGGGATTTGCATTGCTAATTTCAATTAATATTTTTATGCATGAGCTTTGCCAGTGTGTGATATGTGCACATGATTATGGTGAATTGTGCTTTCATTCATCTTGTTAAGTTATGAAACGTGCACATGATGGATGTTGATTTCATTGGCATGGTTGAATTCGTGTTATGCATATATGCTTAGGAAAGGGTTGAATTATGAAAGGTTTGTATGATGAGGTATGCATACATTAATAAGATGCTGAGTTGTGATAAGCATTATATATGTATATGTACTCATGCTTGGGTAATGCTGAAAGTTACAAGTATACATGTTTAATAGATGCCTGATTTGAGAAATGAAGTGAAAGCACGATGTGGCTGCAATTTGATGACTAAAATGCTTATCTATGACGTTTATATGTTGTTGTGATGTGCTGGTTTGCATTGTATGGGTAGTCTTAGAGATTATATCTTCGCTGAGTGGTCGTACTCACCCCTTTTGGGGACTAACATTTCAGCCTAGAAGATGTCTATACCTCCCGTAGCACCAGGCTTGTTTTATGGAATCCCCACCGACTTGGAGGTGCGCGTAGCTCATTTTCCTAGCCCTGCTACCCCTAGACATGTATACTTTCGTGTCTCGGTGCTGGTCAAGTATGAGGCGGGTCTGCCTAGTGGCCCGGTTTATCGGGAGTACATCTCCATCTTCACGTCCCAGGATGGGGTAATGGAAGGGATCCTACCGCTGCCGCCACCTAGTGCGCCAGGCCGAAGGTAGATGGCGAGCCAAAGCTGGGGAGGATGGAGGGGTTTTGACAACACCGGTGCTGGATTGATGGATGGATTTTGGGTAGACCATGTATAGGCTGCAATTTTCCTTCTTGATGATGGGTAGATTTTGAGGTCACTTTGATGTATGTATCTTGATGTATCCTACCCTGAAAAAGGAAAAGAAAACGTCTATCACTTGATAGTAAATAAAATGAAGCCGGTGGTTTAGTATTCTATAGTATTTAGTGTGTGCGCATTGCCCCTCGTGTGTTGTATGGGAGAGTTGTGATTTCGCTTCCGCTATTTGATGTGCGCTGGGACCGTGAGTTCATGTAAAAAAAAAAAAACAACAACAATGGTGAATGAGAGCTTAAGAGTGTATAGCTCTCAAAAGACAAAGGACAGGTAAGCATGACTGTAATAGCCTCAAGGGGGTTTGGGGTGTTACAGATAATGCCTCCACGTCCGAAGGCAATGGACCACCGCAGTCATCTGCTTCTCTTGAATGGCATACTGACGCTTGGTGTCATTCAACTGTGTGACTTGAACGCCACCGGATGTCCTTCCCGCATAAGAACGCCTACCTTGTAAGCTTTGGTGTGGTCGGGCAACGCCAACACTGGCTCCTCAGTCGAATGCTTTTTGGCATCGATCCGTCCACTCCCACGACTTCTCCTTTTTCAACGGGTCCATGAGTGGCACGGTGATACTTGAGTAGCTCCGGATGAAGCGCCGATAATAGTTGGTGAGGCCTAACAACGACCTCAACCCCGTCACCTTCGTCAGCAGCTCCCATTCGACGATCGATTGAATTTTGCCTTGTCCATCCGCACACGCCCAACCCCGACGATGTGCCCTGGGAATGGAACTTCCTCTTGGGCAAATGTGCACTTCTCACGGTTCACATATAATTCATTCTCACGCAAGACTTGGAAGACTTGCCTCAAGTGTTCGACATACTCATTGAGCGTCCGACTATAGATTACAATATCATCTAGGTTAACCACAACAAACCGATCTAGGAAAGGGTAGAGTACCTTGTTCATGAGTGTCCAAAAAGTAGGCGGAGCGTTCGTCAGGCCGAACGACATCACGAGGAACTCATAGGATCCATACCGTGTCATGCATGCAAGTCTTCACTCATCACCTTCGGTGACCCGAACTTAATAGTAGCCCAATCGGAGATCCAGCTTGGTAAACCACTAAGCTCCACCAAGTTGATCGAAGAGATCCGCAATGAGCGGGATTGGGTACTTATTCTTCACGATCAACTTGTTCAATGCCTGGTAGTCGATGCACATCCAAAGTGACCCATCGTGCTTCTTTTGAAATAAAACCGACACACCGAACGGGGCCTTACATGGTCGAATATACCCCGCATCTAGTAGCTCCTTGAGTTGCCTCCTCAACTCTTCCAACTCGGGGGGCGCCATGCTATATGGCGCCATGGCAAGCAGTCGAGCGTTAGGCATTAGCTTGATCAAATGATCCACCTCTCTCTTGGGTGGCAGCTTATTCGACAACTCCGGAGGCATCACGTCCTTGAACGAGTCGGGAGCTTGGGCTACCTCTGTTGGGACTTCCTTCCCTTCACCCTTGCCATCCCGGTCTTCAAGGCCGCTAGCAAGGTCACCTCACCCTTCCTCGCTCCTTTGGTGAGTTGTATCGCCAAAATCATCTTTTGGTCACGGTCCGACTCACGATTGATCGGAATCATGCATTGATAATCATCGTCCAATACGCATATACACTTGGCAAATGGAACTACTACAGCGTGGATTCTATCTAGGAACTTTATCCCAATGATAATATCATAGTCATCGAGGGGAATTACCTCAAGCGTCTCCTTGCTCTTCCATTGTCCGAGTTCCAGCTCCACATCCTTGGTGATGCCGATCGTAGGGACTTCCTTGGAGTTCACCGTCTTGAGCCAACCGGCTTCCTTCTCAACCCGTAGGTTAAGCTTCTTCGCAGCCTCTTCTGATATGAAGATGTCCAATGCCCCAATGTCCACGAGTGCACTCATCGTGGTCTTTCCGATCTTCGGGTTCACGAACATCAATCCCTTAGGCTCTCTCGCCTTCTTTGGACTTAATGGTGCTAAGGAGTCGCGACGACCCCAATTGTGCCTCCTCCTTAGGCTCATCCTCTTTGCAGAGAGTAGCCAACTTAGCCTTGTTTGGGTAGTCTCGCACCATATGCGGGCCATCACAAAAGAAGCAATTGTATGTGCGTACCTTCCTTTGTCCTCTATCACTTGGCCCCACATGAGCCTTGTGAGGACCAGCCTGTTGTGATCTACCTCCGATCGGGCAGTTATATCTCCTTCGATCTCCCCCACCAATAGCTTTGTCCCTTGGACAAGCATCCGATCGGGATGTAGAAGGCGCTTTATACTCCATGAGTGATTCAGCCACGGTCATGGCCATTGTCAGATCACCCACGTTGTACCGCTTCAACTCTTGCTTGGTCCATGGCTTGAGACCGCTCATGAATTGGTGGAATGCTTCGATCTCGTTCATCGAAGGGATTTGGAGTAGCAACTCCGAAAAACGCTTGATGTAGTTGCGTACACCACCTTTTTGCTCGAGACGCTTCAGTTCGTCACGAGCTTCGTCTTCCGCATAAGCGGGAAGTAGTTCCGTCGGAACTCCCGGGACGAATCCACCCCAAGTCGTGATAGGATTCCCGCACCTATCATTCGGCGATGACGCCACCACAACAATGCATCATCAGCTAAATACATTGATGTACTGTTTACCCGTGTTTGGTCGTTGTTGATCCCCATGGCTTGGAAGTACTATTCGATATACCATAGGAAGTTGTCAACATCTTTGGCCACTCGTGAGCCCTTGAATTCCTTCGGCTTCAGTGTGTCCACTCGTGGACCTTGGACGGTGATCACCCCATTCATGCGTGCATTTTCCATCTCAGCGAGCTTACCCTTAAGCCCATCCATCTCCGCGCACATGGCTGCCATCATGGCCTTAAAAGGTTCGTACCATTGTGCTATTTCCTCCCGTAAGGTCCCCAGCAACTAATGTCGAAGCTCCCCATGTCGGGTCTTGAGCTCTTGCACCTCGGCTCCCTTCCAAAGATCTACTTTGTCCACGGTCTGGGTCAGGTCGTTGACCGATCCTTGGACATCGGTGATGAACAATTCTAGCTTCGTCATGAACAATTCTACCTCCCCCATTGGATCCTTTGAACTACCACGGGACTTCTTCCCCTTGGCCTTCTTGGCGTTCCGCCCACGATCAGCGTAGTCAACGCCTATGGCGAGCGCCTCATCAGATTGTGGATCAGCCATTATGCTTGCGCTTAGAACAAACTCAGCTTTGATACCACTTGTCATGGACCGATCGACCAACTCTCAATCACTCGGAGGCTGACCCGTGGGGTCTTAGGATTTTGCTACTATGCAACCTTTCAACACTCGACTCACAAGATCTTTAGAGAGAGAAACTCTAGAGAGAAAAGCTCTGGTTTTCTATATTACTTGTGAATGAGAATACAAGAGGGGAGGAGACCCCTTTATATACAAGTACAAGACAAACCGTATCCGTAGATCCCTCCTTAATCTAACGGTGGAGATTGGATCTCCTCAACTACTAACTACCCACATTTATTCCCAACTACCAGCTACTAGCTATTCGCATTTATATCGTATGCGTACAAATATCGTATAAATACCGCATACCCTAGGAGTATTCGAGAAAACTCGAAAATACTCTAAATCTCGAGGATGAGCCGAGGGTCGTGTGCTCATGGATTGGTCACGACCTTTGTTTAGAACCCTCTTGGGTCGTGCGGCCATGACACATGACTATCAATTTGTAAAAACAACAGGAGTGAGCTAATGCTTAACGAGAGAAATAGCTAAATCATAAACCAATCGATCCAATCAACACTCGAATCCTAGGACACATCTAGCATAATAACAACCAACACACGAGAATGACATCACACTTTGAATTCAACATCCCTCACATGCATAATGCCAGCGTGCATTTAATATATCACACCTTAAGCATGCATTTAATATATCACACCCCTCATTGGCAATATCCACTTTTACAGGTACATGCCAACATGCATTTGATGCATCAAACGTTTCATTTCTCAATCACATAATATTATTCAAGTCCACTCCCATCTCACGATTCAACTGATTTGCTAGCCAGCCCGTGTGGGTCATTTTTTATTTGCTAGCCAAATTTTCAAATTTTGTTAGCTATAGGCATCCCTACACTAGGGCATCTTGGTTTGTTAGCCAAGGCATTCTCTCGACATCCAATCCTTAAATCGTTGGGTTCTTAGTTTGCTAGCCAAGACTTCTAAGGTTTGCTAACCTTAGGAATCCCTACTACAACCGAGGCATCTTTTGTTAACCAAAGCATTCTCCTCCGACCTCCGACATCCAACCCTAGCATCATTGGGCATCCAAGGTTTGCTTGCCAAGGGGATCATGCATCCAAGGTTTCCTAGCCTTAGGGACATGCATAGCGACCTTCCTCAAGCACCATAGGCATATCTCACATATGCCATGACATGACAAAGCAACTTAGGCATATCTCACATATGCAATGACATGACAATCACACACTTTAAAACGCATCCCATTCAGCACACCTTTCACTAGAAAGGATACCATGCCACTGCAAGCATTTTAGTGCCTCATGAGTATACCCAAGCTGTGGACTACTCAGAATTTCAGAATATGTGCTCACGTAGTCAACTCAACTTCACAAGAAAATGGCAATCGTATTAAAAGCCAAACATACACTATTAAATAGCCTAATAAGTGTAATTGCTATCCTCAGAAGACCATAGGCCAAGATTCAATCACCTTCAAATGGAAATTCTTGAATTTCCAAAAATGGACGAAACAGTTTACAGCAATTGTTAGAAATCAAAGCCATTACCTTATCAAATGAACTTGAAAAACCATAAAAATTCAATATGTTATAAAACACACTCGAATAACATTTTTCATGAGGACGCCAAGTCTCAATCGTTTAGTGGAAAGAACAGTAAATAGTCCAAGGCAACCCTAAAACTAGTCCGCCAAGCAGAACCAATGACCATAAAGGAAAAGTTCACTTTAAAATCCAACGCTCTACAAAACACTTTGAAGCTTTAATATGTTCTACATATGAATGTTTTCTACAGATTTCATGAAGGAATCATGTTAAGATTCAAGCTAGATAATTTTATAAAAATTTAAGAAGACACCGACGTTGTGAATTTTACAGTCCTGGACAAATTAACCACAATAAAAAATCATGCTTTCGAGCCAACCATTTCAACTCAAAAAAATCTAAAATAAATATATGTCATGGTACATGATGTTTTGGACAACTTCCATGAAGAAAATCTCATCAGATTACAAACACAGCAAGCTCCATAAAATTAATAAACAGAAAAGGTCCAGCAATTCCAGTTCAAGCTAAAGTTCTAGAATAATTGGAAAACTTGAACCACACAAGTTCATTGCTAACATGCAATTCAACTAAACTTTTCGTGAGAATCAAATGAGTGTACAATATTCACATGCAAGACCAGAGGAGCTCTGAAACCAACATGCAATTCCTTGTTTCCACACAATCACAAGATCACAGCTTAACATAGGTACTATTCGCATTCTCTACACCAGCACAAGCTAACAAGAACATGCAAGCAAGAAAAAAAAAGAATGGCTCATATCTAGCAAAATCGAGACTATAAAGGATCAAGAAGAGTAGCAGAGAGCCACTTCTCATTGCCTTTACTTCCCTTGAGTTTTGGACCTCCTTTCTTGAGGATAATCCTTTAAACATTGAAGGAAAATGGAAGATATGGGAGAGACAGAGGGATGGAGGCGTTTGGTCAAAGAGAGTGAGGGAGAGAGAGCTCGAGAGAAAGAGAGAGAAAGAGAGTGAGTGGAAATGAGAGAGAGAGAGAAAGACGTTGCCGAAAAAGGGAAATGAAGGGGGTGATCTTCCTTCTCCAACACACCTCTTGCATGCAATCAATGGCTCAAGGGGCGGCAACTCTTGATTAGGCTAATTTAGCCCATTTTGCAAATTTAATCATTTTTGCTGCATGTCCATTGGCTAAACAGGGCGGCAAGCCATCATTTAGGACTAAAATGCATTTTAATATCATGCAAAAATAGAAGAGGTGGCCAGCCATATGTTTGTGTATATTAGATGTCTAATTGTGTCTATGGTATAACTTTAGACACGTATAATACTCATACAAGGCATAGGTTAAATGCCTTCGTCCCTAATTTCACTCACTAAATTTGATTGTCAATATTATAATAATTCTTTACAACTCACTAATTAATTAGGCAAAATTTTGGGATGTTATAGATTCTTCATGAGTTGTGTGAGTTGATTAAAATTGAGTACAAACCTTTAGGTACAATTCAATTCCTATATTAATTTCGACAAAAAAATGCGAATTGAACTCAATTTGGTTAATTTGGTAATCCAATGATTGAGAAATTCAAGGAAAGTTGATTCAATTAGCACAATCCATTTTGACCTATTCTGCACCAGCAACTAATTTGACAAATTGTAGTGTGGCCAATTAAACTTCAATCATATTCACTGGTCTAGTTTGGTAATGCAATTTAACCCAATTTGAAGAGGAATTTAGCCCCCAAAAAAAGAGTCAAAATTGGTTAATTTGTGCCCACATTTCAAATTAATTGAGCCCAATTTAATCAAATCAAATTCAATTGAGCCAATTGATAACACATAGGCATAAAATCAAGAAAATTAGGAGAAAGTCAAAACAAGAAGTGACCCGATTCAACCTGGTCCGACTTGGTCCACATTGTTTTTTTTTTGGTCGGAAAAACACCACAAATATATTACTAAGAAAACCCCATAAACCCGCAGCTAGGGCGTCCGCACAAATTAGATCCCTAAGCTGGGATGAAGGAGACACTACAAGGTTTTTACAAGGAGAAGAGAAGGGATGGGCTTTCCAGGCCCAATCCGCAACAGAGTTGCCCTCTCTAGGGCAAAACCCTAGGGTTACGGTCGAGAACAAAGAGAAAAGAAAAGTCGCCTCAGAGAAAAGCGCACGGTCCTTCCATGGCGGCATCCTCCTTCTATTCACGATCTCAAGCAGAGAAAGGCTGTCCAACTCGATCTAAATGTTCTGGTGCCGGAGCCCTTGATCAAGCAGAAACCGAAGAGCCAAAGAGAGAGCTTGAGTCTCTACCTGCAAGGCCGAGGAAGCTGCGACACGATGAGAAAAGCCGCTGGTGTGTTTGCCTTGATGGTCTCTACATATGTAGGCAATTTTACCTTCTTCTTTGCCTGGTTCATACGAACCATCTATGTTTACTTTGAGAACGCCCACACGGGGGTCTCAGTTAGGTCTTTCTCTAATGATGATTTTTTCCATGAGTGACGAGAGAGGGCCGATAGTCGATCTACCTGAGAGTGGATCAGAGATGTCTCAGCAACTAGATTTGGATTAAGGATTGTTCGTCTGAACATGAAGCCATGTCGAGCATTCCATATTTGCCACAGGACATTCGTAATCAACACAAGGTGGGTTGAAAGGTTGTGATGGCCGATGGTGCATAAGGTAATACAGATGCTTTTATGGGCCCATACCTTTTTCGTCCAGGAACAAAGTAAAAATGTATGTTCAATAGTTTCTGGGGACTGTTGATTGCAGATAATGCAGCAAGGATTACTGATAATGTGACGGCGATACAGGTTGTCTCGGGTGGCAAGGGAATTACGGCAAACAGACCAAAGGAAGGAGCGTACCTTCGGAGCAGTTGGCATCGTCCAGATCATACGCTAGAGACAGGTGGGAGTTTGGTAAGAAGTAGAAGCCCCTTCACTTGAATGCACTATTGCTGTCCTGTTAAGCATATGGTACGCTGACTTTACTGAATAGTCGCCATGTGATGTCACTATCCAGATGAGTTTATCGTGTGTGCAATTAGACCTTAACTGAATATCCATGATTTGTGTGATGATCTGTTCATCATAAAATTGTTGCAACATGTCTATTTTCCAAGTACTGGTAGAATGATCTATAAGATCAACTACTAGTTGGGGTTCTTGTTGGGCTTTTGGTCCACCAAGAATGCCCGTGGGGAGCCATTTATCTTCTCTGATTTTTATGTTAGTACCATCCCCGATAGACCAACAAACATGATCAATCTTCCCTTCCACTTTAAAGACTCTGCCAGCCCCAAGATGGGCGAGAGCCTTTAACAGCATTTATAAAAGAAGAGGAGTGAAAATATAATCCTTTAAACAATCTCCCGCATAGAAAATCAGGTTGCTGTAGGAGGCGCCATGCTCGTTTACTAAGCATGGCTTTATTAAAGTTAATAAGATTTCTGAAACCCAACCTCTCATTTCCTTTCTGAGTTGCAGAGTCTGCCAGCTTAACCAATGAATTCCAGGTTTACTAGCATCATTATTCCACCAAAATCTGGCCATATGCTGCTCTATATTCCGACATAAAGAGATAGGAATTCTAAAAACAGACATGGCATAGCACAGTATAGATTGAATTACTGCCTTTAGCAGAATTTCCTTCCCACCTCTTGATATCATTTTCTCCTTCCATCCCTCCAATCTAGCCTGAATTTTACTAATGAGCCAAGAAAACATATCCTTCTTCGATCTTCCCCAATCCGTAGGAATCCCTAGATACTTGCCATGGAACACCCCAAACCCCCTTGAGGCTATTACAGTAATGCTTACCTATCCTTTGTCCTTTGAGAGCTATACACTCTTAAGCTCTCATTCACCATTGTTGTTGTTTTTTTTTTTTTTTTTTTTTTTGAAATGAACTCACTGTCCCAGCGCAATATATGACGGAAGCGAACACTCAAGACTCTCCCACACAACACATGAGAGGCAATGCGCACACACTAAATACGATAGAATACTAAACCACCGGTTCCATTTTATTTACTATTAAGTGATGAATGTTTTCTTTTCCTTTTTCAGGGTAGGATACATCATGGTACATACATCAAAGTGACCTCAAAATCTACCCATCATCAAGAAGGAAAATTGCACCTATACATAGTCTACCCAAAATTCATCCATCAAGAATCCGGTCGGATCAAAAATCCCTCCAACCTCCCCAGCTTCAACTCATAGTCTACCTCCGCCAAGGCGCTCCAGGTGGCGGAAGCGGCGGTAGAATACCTCGAACTACCCCATCTTGACTAATGAGATATACCACAAACTCCTGGAAGACTGGTTCGTCATCCAAGCTTGCATCGAATCTGACTAGCGTGCTCACTCGAATGAATGCCAGCCGTGAACCGTGGGGCTGTCCAATCTCGTGATCCTGACTTCCGTTCTGGAGGGTATACCGTAAAACGTACCAGGAGCAACATGAGGTAGCGGCATGACTAAGCTGAAATGTTAGTCCCCAAAAGGGGTGAGTACAACCACTCAGCAAAGATATAATCTCTAAGACTACCCATACCATGCAATCAAGCACATCACAACAACATGTAAGCATCATAGACAAGCATTTCAATCATCAAGTTGCAGCCGCATCATGCTTTCACAAATCAGCATCTTAACAATGTATACACATCTCATCATGCACACCTTTCATAGCTCAGCCCTTTTCCATGCACATACGCATAACATAAGTTTAGCTATGCCAATGAAATCAAATATTACTCATGTGCACATTTCATGACTTAACAAGATGAATGCAATCATAATTCAGCATTCTCATATATACGTGTGTATATCCCATCACACATGCCTTTCACAATTCAGCACCCTCATGTATACATATGTGTAACCCATCACACATGCCTTTCACAATTCATCAATTTCAAATGCACATATATCACATATTGGCAACGACCATGCATATGTGTATTCAATGCAATTAACAATGCAAATCCCGGTACACACCACCCGGGCTTCCGGCCCCCCACATTCCGGGCATCTCACACCCAAAACTGGCATCGTGAGGAATCACAGCACACACCATCCGTGCATTTTCACTCCCTGGCCGGGCATCTCGATACTCCCAAGGCATAATCAACACGTGTCATGCAATTATCTTTTCCATACCCATGATTCATCACATGTTCCATACCATTCATGAGCAAAAACAGCAAACAATACCATGTATGCTCACTCACATGACATGAATTGCACTCGACATGCTTTATCAAATTAATACACCACAATTCAGCATGTATCCATTGAGAAAACATCTCAATTGAACCTCGTATATCCTTAATAAGGTGTGAAGCTCATACATATATAATAATTATGACCACATGGAATGCCTCTCATGTAAAATGTATACTCCCATGATGAACACCAAAGGAAATATCACTCGGCCATGTCATCACAACAATTTCTACACAAAACAGCTTGTACAGCTTTCAAGAAATCCAAATTTTAACCGTCTAATTGGCCATATCACATCATACCATTCAGCCACAACAATATTCACACATAATAACACAACTTTCCTTAAGAAATCATATTCAAATGGTTCACACATAGGAAGACACAAATTCCACAAAAACAGATTTGATACTCATCTTCCAGCATGCACTGTACTCGTATTTCAAGAAATTTAATGCCTTAATGTTGATCAAAAATCACGATTTTTAATTATGTTGTAGCCAAGAGTCTAATGAACACATTCCTAGAAGACATCATCATCTAATTCGTGCTCCATGAATTCCTACAATGCATTCAATCCCCCGGTTTACTGTTCATAACCGCCCAGCAACACATCTCAGCAAAACGACTTCATTTGAGCTATCTATCCACCTTCTTTTGCTTTGATTTTTGGATATGTTATAGACCAACCAGTAATACACAACTTTCATGAAGAAGTCGACCCAAGAAAACCACAGGAACATTACCTTAATTTCCACGCAAGTTTCTGCTGTTTAACCCAGAAATTCCAGAATCCAACGGCAAGAGAAAACAAGCAATTCACCAAGCTAAACCGAACGAAATCAGCTCAATTTTCAGTATGTTATACCTCAAGATGTCCTTTACAAATCACAAGAAGGAGTCGAATAGAAATTCCTAACAAAACAACACAATCAACAAGCCACAAGCATGAAAGGTCCACAAACGACTCCGAATTTCATCCGGTTCTAAAGAAAATAGTTTTCACCCCTCAATTCTCATTTAAATGCCTTCATTTTCGACTATGTCATATTTCAAGAGGTGCTCTACAACTTCTCCGAAGACATCAAAGCCTAATTCCCACTCTAAGAACGTCTACCAACACATGCAAGTTACTGGCGCATGAGAACTCATCCTTACCCGATTTCACATATTCCTAGTTTCCATCAAAAATGCCACCATCCAGCCACTTATTTCGAAATTCCACCCACCAAACATCACCACAACAAGCATGGGAAGACATAGAGATCAATCTTGCCTTTGATTTGAGCAAAAACGGTGAAGAATTGGGCGGCAAACGGCTTGGAAATCCTCGGTTTCTTCCTCCTTCTTCTTCTTGCTCGATTTCTCTCTTTCTCTCTCACTCTCTCTCCTTTTGGTCGACTAAATGGCTCAATGGACGGTAATCCTTTGCTTTTTATACTTCAATTTGGTAATCATTAAGCCTATAATCTACTTGTCCATGCATGGTGACACATGGCAGCAATTTTGACACCTTGGACGCCACCTCACCACTTCTCTCATCTCCTTGCTCATGTAACCCCATTTGGCCGAGTCTCCCTCTCCCTTTTGGGCTTAGTTGGTCCATCAATTCATTTATAAAGCCCACTTAAATCCAATTAAATCAAGCCTTACCCCTCCAAAAATAATTCCTTAGCCGTAGGTTACATGTGTACCCATATGTGCACTCAATTTCAACCACTCACCAAATCACACATTCTAGCTACTATGTTCACTAAAATAATCCAATTGTAATTCAATAAACCAATGGCTAAAGTTCCACAATTTAATTTGCTAGAACCCTTACATCTTGATGGGTTATCAAAAATTGAGGATGCCACATGCCACATCTCTCTAATACCGGAACTCTCAATTCACTAGCTGTAACACCCCCAAAACACCCTGGAGGCTATTACAGTCATATTGAACATCCTTTAACTTTCTAAAAAGAGCTGTATCTCTTAAGCTCACAACATATATATATATATATATATATATATATATATATATTTTAAACGGTCCCTGCGCATCACACAAATAGCGGAAGCAAATCTCACAACTATCCCAAACAACATATGAGGGGCAATGCACACACTATAACATAAAAGTATACCATGAAACGGCTCTGCTATTATTTACTAAGGAATGGATAGCTTTCTTATCGTTTGGGGTAGGATACATCATAATAACAACACCATGAACAGCTCTACACTACCCTCTGATCAGATCATCAAAAGTAGCCTATACAAAAGGCTAATCAAAAGGAAAGAAAACCATCCACTCTTGGCAGCACCGGTCAGGCCCAAAATTCCCGCCATCCTCCCCAGGTACCATCAGGGTCTATCGCCAACCTGGAGGGCTAGGAGGCGGTGGTAACATGCTCCCCATTTCCCCATCTTGACAGGGGAATATCGAAACGTATTCTTGGAAAATTGGGCCACCGAGCAAGCCCACCTCATAACGTACCCGACACCGACACGGAAGTAAGAACGCCCGGTATCATCGGGCTTGGAAACTGGATGACCCGACCTCAAAATCACGGGGAATTCCGTAATACACACACAGGGCGATCGGCGGCACGGACATATCGGCTAAGCTGAAAATATAGGTCCCCAAAGAGGTAAGTACAACCACTCAGCAAAGATAAAATTTCTAGACTACTCATACCTTGCATTGCAACCTAATCACAACATCACACGAACCTCATAGACATGCATTCAGTCACCAAGCTATGAACACATCATGCTCACAATCCAGCACTCAAGTGTAGCATGTACATATCCAACTTGGAAATCAGAATGCAATTCATTCATGGTATTTATTCAATACAGTACCCATGCACATCACAGATTAACATAATGGGTAGATATGCACATATCAATGTCTCATGCCATGTTTAAAACTCACACGCCCAATTCGACTTATGCTCAAGCATGCATATCAATAATGTCGTGTACAGTTTCCACCATGTCCCATGCCACGATATCACAATGCTCATGCACATATGTACCAAGCTCATGTAAATTCACATGTAAATCCCCATAAGAACCAAACGGCTTCCGGCCCCCCCACATTCCGGGCATCTCACACCCAACACTGGCATCGTGAGGCATCACGGCACACACCATCCGTGCTTCCGGCATTTACACTCCCCGGCCGGGCATCTCGCACCCCAACCGGCATCACGAGGCAATCACGGCTCACACACTCCGTGCTTCCGGCACCCCCAACACCCGGGCATCTCAACTCTGAGGCCATCCAGATTTACGCACACAGGGCTACTGGGCATCCGGCATTTTCACTCTCTGGCCGGGCATCCCGACACTCCCGAGGTAAAATCAATGCATGTCATGCAACAGTTTCTTTTTCCATGCATGATTCACAGACATGTCCATGGAACTCAAGCATGACAACAATGCGTACATTTATCACATTCACGTGCCAAAAGTCTACATGCTCAGTCAATGATCTCATCATAAATACAGCATGCACAGCACATGTATCAAGTGAATTTAACAATGAATGCCCATGTATCAACCCTACATGGCATGTGTACATACACCTCAAGAAGACACTCCATCAATTCCGCATGCACTTTGAAGATTCAGCATGCATTACTCATCAAATATAGTTCATATTACCATCGGCATAGAGTAATTAAAAGAAATATCCAAAAATCCAGCATATAATCCAATTAAGAAACTCTTAGAACCTCATGTCAGTCACTATTAGACATAATAGTCTAGGTCCATACATAAAACAGCAATTGAAAAGGTCATTTATACTTAAGAAAATGATATGAGAATATATAATGTTGCCACATTCATTTTCGGCCACATTCAGCACTTGTCCAGAAAAATTCCAGATTACACCCATGTAAGATATCACGAAATTGAGGCACTAATTTCCCCTTAAAAATTCCCAGAAATTCACACGTCATAGCCAAGAGGTAAATAAACACTTCATTAGAAGAAATGGTCTTCAAATTCGACCTACAAATTATAGTTTAAAAATCAAAAACTTCCAACTGTTATCCAGTTATGCACAGTTACACGGCTAACAAGATAAATTCGAAAAACCCACTTACACTCGCTCTTTTTATCTCATTTTTGAATATGTTATAGCCAGAACCATACCCTACAACTTCTCTTTGAAGGTCGACATCCAATTCCTCAAAGAAAATATGGTTTACAAGCTCACAAGTCACTGACCCTTTTTCTCGGATAAAATTCCAGTATACAAGCCAATAAAGAAAATTCGAAATCATAAGCTACACTCACTGGAATAGGCTCAAATTTTACCACAAGATACATCATGAAGTCCTCAACAATTCATTAGAAGACATCGAATTGAGATACCCCACAGAACCACATGAACAACACGCATTAAGCCAACAGGGTTAACTGATACTCTATCCAGCAGCTTCCCGATTTCAACGGCAGAAAGATTCAGGAAATTCACCTAGCTATCCTAGACGAATTAAGCTCAAATTTTAGTATGTGATTACCCAGAATGTCTCCAACATTTCATTAGAAGAAACCGACTTGAAATTCCCCCTGTAACCATGTGAACAACTAGCAATCATCCAGACGGGTTCACTGGTTCGCCCGAGAACACCCCGTCTCCAAAGAATTCGATTTTTACCCCTTAAATCACCTTAAAAAATTCTCATTTTTGACTATGTTGCAGCTCAGGAAGTGTACAACAACTTCCTTGAAGAACTCAAGACTCAATTCTCCCTCTAACACACTCTACAGAGACATGCAAGCAAACCGCACACACTGGTTCTTGAAACCCGAACCTCCCCTTCTCTCTCTTTCCTCTTGATCGACCCACTCCACTCACTCAACCGGCCTCCTCTCTCTCTCGTACTCCTCCTTAGTTAGTGACATGTGGCGCCACATCACCACACAGCACACACACATCACACTCACACGTACACACACACTCGGTCCCTCCTTGGCCGAAGTCCCTACATAGGTTTAGTTAGTCCATTTAATTTAACCATTAATCTAACTAATTTAAGTCTTAATCCAGCAAAATAACACTTGGCCACACATTTTTATAATCACAACAAATTCCACTAGCAAATCTAGTCACACACACACACACCATAGCTACTATGGCCACTTAATAATTATCATTGCAACACATATCCGCCACCCTCACTAACCTAATTAAATCATGACTTATTAGATTAATGCCCAAGGCCACACCACTCAATTAGTCACAATTTCCACACTTCAAAATTTTATTGCCATTCCAATTGACCATAACCTCTCACCTTAATAGGTTATAAAATTGAGGATGCCACACTAGCTAGGTTCAACCGTAAAGAAGATAGGCAGGATGGGCTAAAAAAGACACCTGATTTATTTCGGTTGATGGCTTGTCCAGTAGCAACACAGTATTGGTTTAGCAAATTAGACAGATTCTGGCACTCCATCAGGGTCCCATCAATAAAGAAAACAGCATCATCAGCAAAGAATAAGTGTGTCTATTGCATTACGGATAAGGTAGGATAATAGATTTGCTATAAGTATAAACAAATAAGGGGACAAAGGATCTCCTTGACCCAACCCTTTGGTGGGATGAAACTGCCGAAGGTACTCTCCATTTAATTTAACACAGAAAGAAGTAGTGGAAATGCACTGTAAAATCACCTGAACCCAAGGTGAATGCAAGCCTAACCTGAGTAAGTAAGCCCGTAAGAAATCCCATTCAACACGATCGTACGCTTTGCGCATGTCGAGCTTTAAGACAGCTTGGAAATGTCTTCTCCTTCTTCTTGATTTAATTTGATGTATAACTTCCTGGACGACTAATATATTATCTTGAATCATCCCTCCTCCCACAAAAGCACTCTGCTCCTCAGCGATCAAGGTAAGCAGAAAAGGTTTCAGTCTGTTTGCAAGCACTTTTGATATAATTTTATACGCGTAATTACATAGGCTGATGGGGCGATATTGATCCAGGCTTTCGGGGTTGGGCGTTTTAGGAACTAGAGTGATAGCAGTTCGGTTAAGAGCAGCTGGTAATAGGCCAGATTGGAAGAAGTTCTAAACTGCCTGAAAAATGTCCCCTTTGATAATATCCCAATGATGTTGATAAAATAATCCATTCAATCCATCAGGTCCAGGTGCTTTGGAAACTCCTAATTGAAAGGTAGCTGCTTGAACTTCCTCAATTGTTATTGGTGCTATTAGAATTGCATTCATAGTAGGAGTAACGACCTGAGGGCAATGATTTAGTACCTGATCATAATCTCGGGGGCCTGAAGTAGTATAAAGCTATTGAAAGTAGAATGTAGTCATATCCTGAAGTTTAGCATTATCACGAACCCAATCCCCATTTTGATCACGCAATATACTGATCTGATTTCGTTGACGCGTAATTACATAGGCTGATGTAGCTTGAAAAAATTTTGTGTTACGATCCCCCCACTTTAGCCAGTTAATCCTCGACCGCATCGCCCAAAATTGCTCTTCTCGTTGCTAGCATTGTTGGATTTCTGCTTGTAAGGCTGTGATTTGTGGTTGATCCTCTGAGTTATTGAATTGATTTGTTAAACCTGCAATTTCTGCTCTAATTCATTAATCCTGTATCTGTTGTACGAGAATCGCCGGCGACTCCAAAGGGATAGGGCATCAGTGACTGATCTGATTTTTGTCAAGAGAGAGGACTGCCGAGCCCCACCAGCATTCCAGGATTCAGCTAGAACTAAGGAACAATCAACCTCTTGAATCCAGAAGGCTTGAAAGGTAAAATGCCTTTTCCTTTGGTTCACATACCCCGTAGATTCTAAGACTAGAGGGCTATGATCAGATCCTATTGCAGGAAGCACAGTCACCTGAGCATTAGGAAAAGTCTCCCTCCAATCAATATTGCAGACTGCCCTATCCAGCCGCTCCTTCACTAAGGCTTCCCCCTCATGATTATTGGACCAAGTAAAAGTACAGCCATGTGCAGGCAGATCTAACAGACGGCAATCATCCAGCACAGCTCGAAAAGAAGATATGTGGTAAGTGTCAGGCGGCCTAGATCCCAATTTCTCCCATCTATTTAGAATTTCATTAAAATCTCCAAGACACACTCATGGGAGCCTGTTCAGATTACTTATTTGCCGCAACTTCTGCCACATCTGTTGACGAGCTTGAAACACTGCAGGTGCATGGAGACAAGTAACTCTCATTGTTCTGTCCTCTAAGAGAATTTGGTAGACAAAATCAAAATGGTAAGGAGAGGAGGAAAACTCAGATAACCTCAGGCTGTCCTTCCAAAAAAGGGCCAATCCTCCAGCTAAGCCCATCGGACTACAAAGCCTATGATAAAAAAAAACCAAGGTACGCTTAAGTCTAAGGAGGACTTCATCTGAGTTTTTTGATTCCATCAAAAAGAGCAATTCAGGCCTTTCTCTAGCCACAAGGGCCTTAAAGGCTCGAACTGTCAGGGGATTGCCCAACCCCTGACAGTTCCAACTAATGATCTTCATCTGTCCCTTGGTTGCTGTTTAGGGCCAGCCATCGACGCCCATGGACCAACCTTTCCAACCTCCAAAATTGGCGTGTCAAGTAACGCTGAATCATCATAATTTGTCGAAAGTGATGCAGGTAAGTCATATGGTGCATATCTGCGGGGTTTCTTCGCAAGGCCAACTCTACCACTCTGAAGAATAGTTTTGCCTTTTTTTACTTGTTGAACTGTCAATTGCATCTGAACACCTTTTTGCTTATCTTCTGCAGGGATGAGAGCTGTTGACATACAATGCCGAGGCTGGGGAATTGGACCAGGAACCACGAAGCAATCCTTTTGAACCATGGAAGCATTTGAGTGAGATGAAGCCGCTGCTGCAGGGGCTAGTTGTAAATACCCCAAAACCCCCTTGAGGCTATTATAGTCATGCTTACTTGTCCTTTGTCCTTTGAGAGCAACATATAAACATCATAGATAAGCATTTTCAGTCATCAAATTGCAGCCACATCATGCTTTCACTTCATTTCTCAAATTAGGCATCTATTAACATGTATGCTTGCAACTTTCAGCATTAACCAAGCATGAGTACATATACATATTTAATGCTTATCACCACTCAGCATCTTATCAATGTATGCATACCTCATCATGCAAGCCTTTCATAATTCAGCCTTTTCCATGCATATATGCATAACACGAATTCAGCTATGCCAATGAAGTCAACATTCATCATGTGCACGTTTCATGACTTAACAAGATGAATGCAAGCACAATTCACCATACTTATATGCACATATCACATATTGGCAAACCTCATGCATATAGATATTAATTGCAATTATCAATGCAAATCTCGGTACACACCACCCGGCTTCCGGCCCCCCCACATTCCGGGCATCTCACACCCAAAACTGACATCATGAGGAATTCACAGCACACACACTTCGTGCTTCCGGCATTTACACTCCCTGGCCGGGTATCTCGCACCCCAACTGGCATCACGAGGCATCCACGGCACACACGTTCCGTGCTTCCGGCACCCCCAACGCTCCGGGCATCTCAACTCCGAGACCATCCAGATTTACGCTCACAGGGCTACTGGGCATCCGGCATTTTCACTCCCTGGCCTGGCATCTCGATACTCCCGAGGCATAATCAGCACATGTCATGCAATTATCTTTCTCATACACATGATTCATAACATGTTACATGATGTTCATGAGCAAAACAGTAAGCAATACCATGTACTTCCATTCACATGACATGAATTTCACTCAACATGCTTTATCCAACTAGTACACCACAATTCAGCATGTATCAATTGAGAAAACATCTCATTTGAACCTCAATTGTTCTTTTCTTCCTTCCCAAAGCATGTACATACAATGACTAAAGCAACACCACATGTAATTCATGAAGACAGCATGCTTGGAATGTCATAGCACCAATCATTATAGTTGGCTAAGTCAATTTAACCAACTTCAATGCAAAAACATCGTATATGGAGATGGAAATTACTCCCAATGTACCACTTCACTAACTTTCAAAACAATAGCTCATCATCACATAGATAACAGGGCATAGCAGTGTTATTCTTGCTAAGAAAACAAGCTCAAACCATATTTACACAATAATACTTAAGTTCGGCCAAAACAGATTCAAGTTCAGAAAATTCCAGTTTGCACCATTTACAAAACTCACGAATTTAAGGCACCAAATCACCTTAAAAAATTACCAAATTTAAGTATGTCTTAGCCAAGAGTCTAAATATCATTTCTCATGAAGGAATCATCATCAAATTCGTTCCACAAAGTGCAATTCAAAAATCACAACCTACTATTCTAGTTCTCGGATTGCACAGGATGTACGCGTGTCAAAATCACCACATTTGAGCAACTTAATCTTCTTCTTTTTCTCTCATTTTTGGATATGTTGTTGCTGGGTATGTTTCCTACAACATCTCTTTAGAAATCGAAGTAGAATTCCCACGTTAAAGGTGTTTTACAAGATGAGCAAGCTACTGACCTCACGTCGGCACACTTCCAGAATTCAAGCCCGTAAAGAGTCACACCATTTACTAGGTTGTACTAAGTGAAATCAACTCAATTTTCAGTATGTTATACCTCAAGATGTCCTTTACAAATCACAAGAGGAGTCGAATAGAAATTTCCAACAAAACCACACAAACCGCAAGCAACAAGGACAAAAGGTCCACAAAAGACTCCGAATTTCATCCGGTTCCAAAGAAACTAGTTTTCACCCCTCAAATCTCACTCAAATGCATTCATTTTCGACTATGTCATAGCCCAAGATGTGTTCTTCAATTTCCATGAAGACATCGAAGCCTAATTCTAACTCTAAGAGCGTCTACCAACTCATGCAATTCACGGGCGCAAGGCTGTTTTTCTAGACCCGATTTGCATCTATCAAGCTATCTCCCAAAAACATCACATTCCAGCCATTCCATTCGAAATTTTTGGCCATCACACACCGCCCTGGCATGCATAAGTAGATAAGAGATCTGTCTTGCCTTTGATTTCAGCTGATTTGATGAAGAAACGGCGAAGAACAAGCTTGAAATTCTCGGCGTTCTTCCTCCCTCTTCCTTGCTCGACGTTTCTCTCTCTCTCTTTCACTTTCTCTCACTTAGCACCGACCAAGAGCCCTCCACGACCGGTCTTGGTCTCTTTTATACCCCAATTAACGGTAATCATTAACTTTTGCATGCCATGTACACTTGTCAAGCCTAGGAGTTGCTTAGTCACCAACCATTTCCACCTCACGGCCACACACACGCCCATTTCTCGTCCATCCCCTCTTGTTTTTGTGCACCACTTAGCCAGCCCACTTCTTCATGCTCTTAGGCCCATATTAAGCCCAATTAAATCATACATTGATCCCCCAAGTAAATCCCTTGGCCGTAGCTCACATATATGTCCATTTATATACATATTCAATTATAAAGACAAACTTAGTTGTACGCTATGGCTACCAAGTCCACTAGAATAAATCCAATTATGGCTCAATAGTCCAATGGCTAGAATTCCACAAATTAGATTGGCCACAATTGTTACATGTCCAAGAATCGTCAAAATTGAGGATGCCACACTAGTGGGGGAGGAAGGGCCAGAGGTTGAGCTGCAGCGTGTGGTGTCTCAAGTACTGTCTCCTCATAATCTTCCTCCATAGTTGACTCCTCAAAATAAAACTGCCAATATGGGCTGTACTTCTGAACTTCCGCTTTCAGCCAGGGTACATATGGAGTTTTCTCATCACCAGAGAACATATTTTCTTTATAAGGAACAAACTGGCATGCTTCTGCATAGTGTCCCAATCGGCCACAGGAATAGCAATAATGAGGTAGCTTCTCATACCTGTAATCCAGCCAATAGGTTCTGTTCTTGTATTTTATGAACCGCCCAGTTTGTAAAGGTTCGGATAATGCTAATTCCACTTTGGCTCTTCCAGCCCTTAGAGCAGAACCAGTTATGTGGCATCCTCAATTTCATGGTGAGAGGATGGTGATCAATTGAATCATTTTAGTAGACATGACAGCTATGAGGTGTAATTTTATTAGTGAGGATGGTTTATGTGTGGCTAATGTTGCGAATGGAATTTGTTGCACTTGGGTGTGTGTGATTATAAAATGTGTGGCCAAGGGTTATATTGTGGGATTAAGAATTGATTTAATTATGTTAGTGGTTAAGTAAGTAAATTAATTAAACTTAAGTGAAATGAATTAATTAAATGTAAGAAAAAGAGAGTATACGGCCAAGAGGGGGAGAAGTGCCGAAATTGTGTGATTAAGAAAGTGAAGTGTGTGCTGTGGTGAGGTGGCACAAGGTGGCAGCAAATTAGAGAGGGTAAGAGAGAGAGAGAGAGAGAGTTGGCCGAGAGTTTAAGTGGGGTGAGTCGGTGAAATGGAGAGAGAAAGTGAAAGAGAAAAACAAGAGAAAAGAGAGAGAGAGAAGGGGAAGACGGGCGTGTGCGCGAGTGAAGGAGGACCGCCGGTTTGCCGAGGATTCTTGCTCATTTCTTCATCAAAACTAACGGAACCAAAGGCAAGATAGTGTTCTCTAGTTTTCTTGTGATCTTGTGTTGCTTGTAGAGGTAGAATTTGGGCAATTCGTCGGCTGGGTTGAGAGAAATTAGTTGAAGACTAGACTTGGGCAGTTCGGGTTCCTTTGGCGCAGCTTAACCCGGTTTACTTGCATGAATTTTTAGAGGATGTTAGAGGTGGAATTGAGGCCCGAGCCCTTCATGTAAATTTTTGAGTACACTCTGAGGTAGAACATAGTCGAAAATGAGCTTTGTTGGAGCAGATTTGAGGGGTAAAAGTTGTATCCTACGGAGAGGAGGCGTCCTCGGGTGGAACAGTGCGTCGGGTTGGATTGTGGTTCAATTATCTTGTGATTACAGTGAGAATTTTGAGTCGACCTCTTCTAGGGAAATGTTGTAGACATCTTGGGTAATAACATAGTAAAAATTGAGCTGATTTCACCTAGGATAGCTAGGTCAATTTCGTGTTACTTGCTGCTGTTGAAAACTGGGTGACACTGGAGTAAGGGTCAGTGGATCTATTGGCTTGATGTGCGATTTTCATGTGGTTCTGTTGAGAAATTCAACTTGATTTCTTCTAGTGAATTGTTCAGGACTTGATGAGGTATCTTGTGGTAAAAATTGAGCTCATTTTAGTAAGTGGAACTAGAGATTTCGAATTTTACATATGAGTTGGTGTGCTGTGAACGTTACCAGACTAGAGTCAGTAACTTGATGGTTTGTAAAACTTATGTTCCTTGATGAATTGGCTGTTGATCATTGAAGAGAAGTTGTAGATAATTGACTTGTGTATCACATATCCAAAAATGAGGTTAAAAGAGTGAGTATAGGTGGGTCATTTTTCGTGATTCTGTTAACTCTGTAAACTGTATATAACCGAGTGACCATCAGGGTTGTTGATTTTTAAACTGCCATTTATAGGTCGAATTTGAAGATGGTTTCTTCTAAGAAAATGCTTATTTACTTCTTGGTTATGATGTGGTAATTTTTGGGAATTTTTAGAGGTAGAATACTATTTTAATTTTGTGAAAAACCGAAGGTACTGCAAACTGGGAAATTTCTGTGAATATGCTGAGTGTGGCCGAATGGTGAAGGGTATGGTATTTTGTGTTTAAACATGATTTTTAGTAATGTGATTGGCCATTCTACTTGCTGTATTGGATGTGGACTTAAGCAATGTTTGATATTAGTCTATAAAAGACATTGAAGGTATTGTTATTTGATTTGATGTTGGATATAGGGATATCTATATCTTGATTTCTTTGTATCAATGGTAATGTGAGTTGTGCTGGATGCATAATGCATGCTGAAACCTCAATGTGCATGCTGAATTGATGGAGTGTCGTCTTGAGATGCATGTACACATGCCATGTAGAATTTATAAAGGGACATTCATCATGAAATTGACATGATTCATGTGCTGCACATGTTGCATTGATGATGAGGTCCTTTGTTGAGCATGTAGACTTTCAGCATGTGAATGTGAGTAAGAGTATGCATTGTTGTCATGCTTGTGTTCCATGGGCATGTTTGTGAATCATGCATGGAAAAAAAGAGATTGTTGCATGACATGCATTGATGTTGCCTCGGGAGTATCGAGATGCCCGGCCAGGGAGTGAAAATGCCGGATGCCCAGTAGCCCTGTGTGCGTAAATCTGGATGGCGTGGATGCCTCGTGATGCCAGTTGGGGTGCCCGGGTGTTGGGGGTGCCGGAAGCACGGAGTGTGTGAGCCGTGGATGCCTCGTGATGCCAGTTGGGGTGCGAGATGCCCGGCCAGGGAGTGTAAATGCCGGAAGCACGGATGGTGTGTGCCGTGATACCTCACGATGCCGTGTTGGGTGTGAGATGCCCGGAATGTGGGGGCCGGAAGCCGGTTGGTTCTTACCGGGGTTTACATGTGAAATTGCATGGACTTGATATATATATGTGTGTGCTTGATACATTGAGACACAGTGGCATGAGGTATGGTGAAAATTGTGCACGACTTTACTGAGTCATGTATTTGCACTTAAGCAGAAATGGGACAGGTAAGTTTGCATATGACTGGAGACATTGTTATGTGCATGTCATTGCTGCTATGTCGAGTTGTCATGTGCATGGGCGATGTATCGAATGAGCGTCATGAATGAGCTGCATCCTGATTTCCAAGTTGGATGTACATATACTATACTTGAGTGTGGGGCTTTTGAATATGAGAAATTTATAGCTTGATGATTGAATGCTTGATTATGATGTTGTGTGAATGTGGTGGTTTAGTTGCAATGCCGGACATGAGCATTCTAGAAACTTTATCTTTCTTTGAGTGGTTGTACTCAACCCTTTGGGGACTTATCTTTTCAGCTTAGAAGATATGTCGGTACCGCCAGTGGCCTCGGGGATGTTTTATGGAATCCCTTGCGATTTTGAGGTTAGAGTCATCCAGTTCCCAAGTCCAGTGATACCAGGACGTTGTTACTTCCGTGTTACGGTCGGGGTACGTTATGAAGTGGGCTGCTCGGTGGCCCAATCTTTCAAGAATACGTTTCGATCTTCCCTTGCCAAGATGGGGAGATGGGAAGCATGCTTTGCCGCCGCCGCCTAGCCCTCCGGGGTGGCGATAGACCGTGAGGGCATGCGGGGAGGTTGGCGGGTTTTTGAAGTCGGACCAGTCTTTGCTAACGGATGGATAGTTTCTTTGCTTTCTTTTGACTAGTCACATGTATAGGCTACATTTTTGATGAGCTTATCAGGGTAGTGTAGAGCCATTTCAGTGTTATGACGATGATGTTTCCTACCCTAGTGATCAGGAAAAACTATCCATTTTTCAGTAAATAATAGCAGGGCTGTTTCATGGTATATGTCTTTGTTATAGTATGTGCATTGATCCCTCATATTCTGTGTTTGGAGTGGCTGTGAGTTTTGCTTCCGCTATTTTCACATAATGCGCAGGGATCATTGTTTCAATAAAAAAAAAAATGATATGAGCTTAAAAGTTATAACTCTTTTGGAAATTTAAAAGGATGGTTAATAGGTCTGTGGCAGCCTCAAGGGTAGTTGGGGTGTTACAAGTTACATAATCAGGTTGTACCTGTAGAACCTTTCCAATAGTATTCACAGCTCGACAGATCATCTCATCAGTGCAACACTCTAGAGGAAGGCCAATTACCTGGACCTAGAAGACACAGGTAGAGAAATCGTAGCGATGTAACGGGGTATTCCCAACCCAAGGTTTAAAGTTTATCAAATGGCCTGAGAATTGCCACGGGCCATTATTCAGAACTCTTTGTTTTTCAGCTTGAGTTTTAAATTTTGCCAAATAAATCCTTGCCTCCCTCTGCAGAATATCAGCACGCTCGGTTCTCCAAGCCCTCTTCAAAGCAGTCTGTAATGCTTGTAAATTCAGCGAAGGATTAGAAGCAATCTTACCAATTAGAGTTAGTTTGCACTCCTCAACAACTTCCGGTGAGGGCTCGACTTGCCATTCCTCAATTTGTTGTTCATTACATAATCTTCCCAATTTCCGACAGAGAGCCGCAACTTTAGCCACATCTGGATCAGTCTCGCGAGACATGGCCAGACTTTGGAAACCAAGCACCCCAATTCACTGGACTTCAAAAGCCGAGGCGAGAAAGCGACATGTAAATTGTTAACAAGAGATGTCAAAGTGAGATTACGAAAAAAAGACGAAGGCCAAAGGAGTCGAGGATGGCGACATGCAAGATGACAAGGAACACTGGGAGACCGAGCATCAAGTGAAATTCAGCTGGGTGGGGACAAATTAAGAGAGAGGACAAAGAGTAGACTAGGTCGAAGTCACCATTGCTGAAATTAAAAGGACAAGATAGAGAAGAAACCAGAATCAGAGAGAAACTACCCTGGTGGTAGAGGAACTCGACAAAGGAGTCAAGGATGGTGACATGCAAGATGACAAAGTACACTGGGTGACTGAGCATCAGGTGAAATTGAGCTGGGTGGGGACAAATTGAGAGAGAGGACAAAGAGAAGACTGGGTCGAAGTCACCATTGCTGAACTTAAAGGGACAAGATAGAGAAGAAAACCAGAATCAGAGAAGAACTACCCTGCTGGTAGAGAAACTCGACAAACTCGACGATAATTCCAGTGCTCCGACAACCTCCTTCGTGTTCTAATCATCACAATGATAATCTTCAGCCTATTCACAACATCCTCGTGGTCGGAGTTTGCTGAAATTGGCCTCAACATACTATATTTGTTATTGTCTCTCGGTTGTTCAATTCAAGTTTATTGTGCGATCCTTACTTGTTTTACTCTGCTCATTTCAAATTTGTGATGATCTCCCTTGGCTAATTTGTGAAGTTCATTGAGGTTATACGGTGGCCAAATAGCTCAATTGAAAGTTGACAAGTCCAGTAAGAAGATTGCTGCCCTCGAACCTAGATTTGAAAGTGTATGGATGAAGGTTGAGGCCAATTGCATATAGGTAGATGAAAATAGCCATTCATTCTGCTATGACGGTAATTATAAGGTTAGAATGTTGTATATGTTGCTGGTATGTGTAGAAATCAATAGATTTTAGGTATATGATTATTTTGGTTACATGTTGATCTATTTTTGAACTTTCGGATTTAGTGAGTCGGCATGCTTAATTGACTGAGTCCAAATCTGGAAAATTAAAAATTTAAGTCAAGATTGTTGGTTCCTGACTCGACGTTTATCTGCTCTTGAGTTTTAACAAAAATTTGTGTTCAAAAAAATTAGGAAAACGGTTCTTCATAAACGTTGTAGCCAGAATTTTAAGTTTTCGATTGACATCAAATTCATCAAAATCAAATCTCGTCTAGTCAACAAAGATCTGATCAATATGCTAATTAAATGCCACACTCAGATCTGGAAAATTTGTTTCCAGGATGACCAAAAGTGTTTTGCAATTTTGACTTTTTTGAGGTCCTTTTTTGCAAAAACTTAAAACTAAAAAGATGTTCATTAGGATCTTAATTAATAGAATGAAAAATACAAGGACTTAATAGCAAGGTTTGGAGGTTCTTAAGTGCAAAATATTGGACAAGGACGGTTTCAGCCTCTACAACAATTTTCAACTGAGTGCTCGAGGAAAACTTGTAATTATCACATAGTTTAAAGGCTTATTTGCAAAAGTATATAACATCAAAGTTTTTAAGGACCTTTAACATGAACTCAGTGTAAAATTTAGGAGGGTTTTAAAATTTTTAGATATTTTTTCCAAATGTTTACATTCGCTGGTCAAAATTGGATATGAATCTAAACTTCTGGGCTTTTTTGCTCAGTTTCGGGTTTTTGGGTCTAGAAACGTATCAAGTGGTCTTCATGAACTTTGAACTTCACATTTTAAACTCTCTGTAGATGCTTGAACCATCTCAATTGGACTTCGTTTAGTGACCACCCTTCATGGTTTTTTTTTTTTGGTCTGAGACCCTTCATGGTTCACTCCCCCCTGTTTGAGTGATTATGAATCAATGTCAAATAACCTAAATGTATGCTTTATTTGATGCTTAGGCATGTGTTAGCTGGATGAATGGATATGTGCGATGCATGCTTAATGGGCAACCTATTGGGGATTGATTAGAACCGAATTAGGGGTTTATTGACATTGGCCATCATTATGTAAATGTAAATGCTAGGCAATTATTTTTAACCATTAATCAATGAACCTTAGTCGATAAGAGGTTGGGGATGGTTGAAATTAGGGAGAATCGAAGGCTGATCCTGAGGTCATTCCAATGTCTGATTGATTGAACCTTGTCAATTGTTTAATTTGAGTGATTGCTAATGATGTGTGTTGTATTTAATTAATATGTCCATAATGGGGTGCGATTGGAACGCACCATTTCGTCTTGATATACTACGATGAAAAGACACCCTTTGAAAGGGTGCGAGGGAGTCATATAAAAGACTCCTGATGATAACCGTTGGTATGGTTGGCAGACATTTCTCTCTTTTTCTTCTCCCCTTTCCATCAAAGAAAAAGGCGTTCCATTTCTTCTTTACAAGAACAATTGGCATTTACGCCATGAAAATTCAATCTTTTCCTCGTGCTTACATTCGGACCAACATGAGGTAATATCGTTCGTGATTCATCCACAATGCAACGATCACCCCCGAGTAAATTGTTGATTGCGTATCGAAAAAGGTAAGTCGTCTTCCGCTGATTTTCTTCCTAAATTGGTATCAAAGCCCGGTCGTGATTTCTGCCTTTTTTATATTGAATTTTCTCATTTACTATTTGATATCGAGATCAAGAGTAGAAATCTACACTGTCTGCATGTTTATTGCTTGGAATTGCAATCTAAATCGTCAAAAAGAAACCGAAGCGAAGAACGGGTTCGGGGACGCATACACTAATATGGTTTTGGCCATTTTTCAAAATATTTTTTTAGCCAAAATCAATATTTAAATATACTAGGTGAAAGTACTCGTCGAGACTAGTCCGTCGATGGGTCGGGCATCGCCGAATCATGCTAGACGTGCCCACACGCATGGCCAGAAGCCACAGCGCATGGGTGCCATGCGTCTAGCGCATTGGGCACGCCAACGTGTGCACGTCACGCGCAGATCGGCGAACTGACATGTAATGACGTCACCATGACGTCATCCAATGGTCGATAACCGCTAGGATGACGTCATCGATGACGTTACCACTGGCGGTAGTTGGCCGGCCGGTCACTGATCGGCAACCCGACCCGACTCGAGACCTGACTCAACCATTGACTGGTAAACGATCAGATCGGTCAACTGAACTGGCGGTCAAAGGGGTTGGATCAGTCACCGGTCGAATTAGCTAGGAGCCCTTTGGGCTCACTGGTGCGTGTGCCACACGCGCCGCACACTCAGGCGACGCATGTTATAGCACCCTTAAAACAACTGAGGTCGCCACAGTTACATATTGAATATTTGTTACCTATCTTTATTTCAGGGTTAAAGATGAACCGTAGCTCTTAGGCATTTTTTGTTTTTTTGAAACGGTCCCAGCGCAATTCATGTAGCGGAAGCAAAATTAACATCTCCATCTCTTCCTCCAACAACCATAATGCAATGCACACCAACTAAGCATTTCATTAACGTGGAAAGTTAGGGCCAGAACACGTTATTTACATAATAAAATATGGACATCAGGAGAGTCGATATAACAAAAGGCCAAAACTCTACTAAGCTTGGCTACATCCAAAAGTACTCGACTCTAAGGCATTCATACGAGCTAGTCCATCATCTAGTGTCGGCCATCCAAAAAAGTGTCAGCCTACACCAGTCACGCATTCCCTTCAAACCCAACCACGTGCATTGGCCGCTGGCGGTGGTAACATCCCTCTCATAATCCCATCGTGGCGAACATGGACCAATAGAAACTCTTGTATCACCGGGCCATCAGAGAGGCCCACATCAAACATAATCACAACACTCACTCGTACGAACACCAGCCCAAGGACACCTATGCAAGGGTGTTTCGTGCACTCGACCTCTAAGTCCGAAGGAATACCATAGAACATGCCACGCGTGACAGGGTGCTAGAGGCATCTTCTACTTTGAAATTTTAATCACTAAAAGGGGTGAGTACAACCACTTAGTAGGTAAAAGATCCATTAAGCTACTCATGCATCATACAAAACAATTAAGACATCATGGTATAGAACATATCATTCATGCATCCAAGCATTGCTTACCTTGTAGTCATGCATACATCATCATACCACATATGCATACATCATCATGCACTCATCACCAAGCATTCATGCGTGAAACATCATGCCATAGGTGCATATACATCCATGCACTGATCATCAAGCATCCATGCACATACCATCATTCCATAGGTGCATATACATCCATGCACTCATCATCAAGCATTTATGCACATACCATCATGCCATAGGTGCATATACATCCATGCATTCATCATCAAGCATCCATGCACATACCATAATGCCATAGGTGCATATACATCCATGCACTTATCATCACGCATCCATGCATACATGTCATCAAACCATGCATGATTCAATTTCAATTTCTCAGTTTTTATCTTTCAATTGGATTATCACATTTTTCTTTCCCAGGACTAGTAATTGCGTCCCACATTTATCGCTCGCACCCATCCTGTATCTTTAGGAAAAAGACCAGAATTTCAAGTTTCTGAAGATGGAATAGTGAGATGTCAAGGACGACTTTGTGTTCCCGACAATGAAGAGTTAAGGAAGGAAATTTTGTCGGAGGCACATAAAAGTAATTACAGTATTCACCTTGATAGTACAAAGATGTACAAGAATTTGCATCAGCAATTCTGGTGGAATGGTATGAAAACAGATGTGGCCAAGTATGTATCCCAATGCTTGA
This sequence comes from Eucalyptus erythrocorys, assembly GCA_014182555.1. Lineage (NCBI taxonomy): Eukaryota > Viridiplantae > Streptophyta > Magnoliopsida > Myrtales > Myrtaceae > Eucalyptus > Eucalyptus erythrocorys. The sequence continues at coordinate 18,177,936 of CM024606.1, forward strand.
CATGTCAGCAGGTAAAGGCGGAACATCGTAAACCTGCAGGACTTTTGAGACCATTAGATATACCAGAGTGGAAGTGGGAACATATAACTATGGATTTTGTGCAAGGATTGCCAAGGACATCCAGTGGTCATGACTCTATTTTGGTAATAGTAGATCGTTTGACTAAGTCTGCCCATTTCCTAGCAGTTCGTACAGATTATTCAATGAGCAAATATGCAAAAATATATGTGAGCCAAGTGATACGCTTGCATGGAGTTCCAGTGATTATTACCTCAGACTGAGATCCAAGATTTACTTCGAATTTTCGGAAGAGTCTTCAGGATGCCACGGGAACTAAGCTTCAATTTAACACAGCTTTTCATCCCCAAACAGATGGACAAACAGAAATAGTGATTCAGATATTAGAGGATATGTTAAGAGCATATGTAATTGATTTTAAAGGAAATTGGAATGAGAAGTTGCATTTGGTGGAATTTGCTTATAACAATAGTTATCAGAAGAGTATAGGTATGGCTCCCTATGAAGCATTATATGGGAGGAGGTGTAGGACTCCTATCTGTTGGGACAAAGTAGGGGAAAGGAAATTGACAGGACCTGAACTGGTACAAGTTACTATTGAAGCTGTTGAGACCATTAGGAAAAGGCTTAAGACAGCTCAGAGTAGACAAAAAGATTATGCAGATAAGCGTAGGAAGCCCTTGGAATTTAATATAGGAGACCATGTATTCCTCAAAGTGTCCCCAATGAAAGGAATATCTCGATTTGGAGTGAAAGGTAAGCTGAGCCCTAGATTTGTTGGACCTTTTGAGATAATTGAAAGGATAGGGGATATGGCTTATCGTCTGGCATTGCTTCCAAAATTGGGAAATCTACATGATGTATTCCATGTGTCTATGTTGAAAAAGTATCAACCAGATCCTAGTCATATACTTGACGATGAGACCATTGAAGTAGATGAGAAGGTAAAGTATATTGAGGAGCATGTGCAAATACTGGATTGAAAGGAACGAATTCTTAGGACCAAGAGGATTCCATTGGTCAAAGTCTTATGGCAACATCATGGTATGGAAGAAGCCACTTGGGAAAGTGAAGATGAGATGAGGAAAAGGTACCCTCACTTGTTTAAGGAGACATAGGTTTTGTCTAATTTCGAGGACGAAATTCTTTAAGAAGGGGAGAGTTGTGGCATCCCAAAATTTTGACAACCCTTGAAGATGCGATGACTGTGGCCAATCACTGGAAGTGTTGTGAGATTTTAGTCATTGGACTATTGAGCTAAAATTGAATTATTTTGATTGACATGGTAGCCATATTATATGGCTAGGTTAGTAATTTTAATTGGATTTGTATAAGCTAGGATGAATAGTTTTATCTTGGAATTAAGGTTTAATGACTTGAGCCAAGTGAAGTGGGCTCAAGAGGAATGGACTTGGGCCGAATATGGGCCCAAGAGGAGGAGGAAACAGGCCGGCCAAGCAAAGCCCAAGAAGGACTCTCGGCCGAGGCTTCCCACACAAGCCAAGGGAAAATCCAAGCTGTCCAAGGAGTTGCCATGTGTCAAGCTGCATGCCAACTAATCATTGAAGCCAAATGATGATTAATTGAGGTATAAAAGGGGAAGCCACCGGTTTGTGAGGCTCTTTCGTCGACTTGAGAGAGAGAGAGAGAGAGAGAGAGAGAGAAAGAAACCGAGGAAGAAGAGAAGAAGAAGGAGAAAGGAGGAGAACCGAGAGAGTGCCGTGTCCTTCTTGCTGCCGTTTCTTCACCAATTTAGCTCAAATCAAAGGCAAGAATGATCTCTCATCTACCTATGCATGTTGTGGTGTTGTGTGATGGTCGAAATTGTGAATTTGATGGCTGGAATTCGCAGTTTTTGAGGAGGATTTGAGATAGGTGCAATCGGGTTTGGGAAGAGCTAGGTTGCGCCAGTAGTTTGCATGAGCTTGTAGGTGCTCTTAGGGTTAGAATCTGACTTTGATTCCTTCATGGAAGTTGTAGAGTACGTCTTGAATCATAGCATAGTCGAATTTGAAGTGATTTGAGTGAGATTTCAAGGGTGAAACCGAATTTCTTTGGAACCGGGTGTATACCGAAGTTGCTTGCTGACCTTTGATGCTTGTTGGCTGCTGAACGTGTCTTTTCGTTTGGAATTCTTGTTCGACTTCTTCTTATGAAATGTAGAGAACATCTTGATGAATGACATACTGAAAATTGAGCTGATTTCATTCGGTGTAGCCTAGTGAATTGTATGTTTTCTTGCGGACTTGAATTCTGGATCGTCTTGGTGGAACGTCAGTAGGTTGTATGGCATATAAAGTGACTTTTACTTGAAATTCTTGCTTCGAATTCTAAATGAAAGTTGGAGAGTACATGTTAAACTAGAACATATCCAAAATTTAGATCAAATGAAGGAGGATAAGTAGCTCAATTGAAGAACGTTTGCGGATGATTGATTTTGGACAGTTGCGATTTGTAAACAAGGAACTTCTGATTTTTATAACCAATGATGTAGAACGAATTTGATGATTATGTCTTCTTGAGAAATGTACTTTATACTCTTGGCTATCACATAGTGAAATTTCATATTTTTGAGTGATGTTTGAGTATTCAATTTAATGTATTTTCAAAACGGTGCATACTGGAAAACCGAAATTGAGACTTGTGTTGTCGAGTTGATAACTTTTTGTGTGAGGACTGTTTGGATGTGGTTTCTTAATGAAAGTGGTACTTCTATGTCTTAATGTTAATGTGGTGAAAGTTCATAGTTTTTAGAAGCCAATTGAATGGTTAATTTTGATATTTCCTACGACTGTGCAAGCTGTAATGTTTGGAAATCTCTGTGTTACAATGGCTGAATGATATCTTTTCATGTGTTGACAATTAGGAGATGCATCCTGCATGAAAAATGTTCCATATTGTCTTGACTATCACGTGTGTGTGTTTCACAATTTTTGAAAAGGCATTTGATATTCAATTGAGATGATTTCAGAGATCTGTGTATGCTGAATTGTTGGGAATCAATTGAATGGAGCATGTTATGTGAATTTCATGCCATATGAGTGGAGACGTGTGACATTGCATGCTGCTATGTATGCTGAGCATTATGTGATATGCTATAAATCATGCATATGAAAGAGGCCATCGAATGGTGTGTGCAGATGATGCCCCGGGAGTGTCGGGATGCCCAGCCAGGGAGTGAAAATGCCGGATTTCCAATAGCCCTGAGAGCGTAAATTTGGATGGCCTCGGAGTTGAGATGCCCGGAGCGTAGGGGATGTCGGAAGCACGGATGGTGTGTGCCGTGGGTTCCTCGTGATGCCAGTTAGGGTACGAGATGCCCGGCCAGGGAGTGTAAATACCGGAAGCACGGATGTTGTGTGCCGTGAATTCCTCATAATGGCAGGTTTGGGTGTGAGATGCCCGGAATGTGGGGGGGGCCGGAAGCCCGAGTGGTGTGTACTGGGATTTGCATTGATGAATGCGAGAATTTGATATGTATGCATGAACATTGATGATATATGTGATGTGCATATGGTCAAATATATATGCATGGGTATTGCTGACTTGTGTGATGTGCACATGGTGGAATATATATGCATGGGTATTGCTGACTTGTGTGATGTGCACATGATGGAATATATATATATATGCGTGGGTATTGCTGACTTGTGTGATGTGCATATGGTGGAATGTATATACATGAGTATTGCTAATTTGTGTGATGTGCACATGGTGAAATATGTATGTTTGAGCGTTGATAGGCACGAATACTTGATGGATGCTTAAATTGTGAATAATATGAAAGCATGAGTGGCTGAAAGTCTATGGCTGAAGATTGGTATGTAAATATCCTACCTATTGAGACTATATGGTACCCTTGTGCTGCTTGTTGTTGTGGTTACATGACGATATACCTGTTGAAACTACGTGATGTCATGATGCTGGTCATTGCCGTTATGTGATAAAGTGATATGCTTGTCTGTTTGTGTGATGTATGGGTAGCCATAGAGATCATATTTCTGCTGAGTTGTTGTGACACCCCTCGACGGCCCCTGATCCGTTAGGGTCGCCACAATTCGCTTACATTTCCTCTTCCTTGACCTGAAGGTCTATCAATCCTGGGGGTTTATAAATTTTTTTTTTCTAAATCGGTCCCTGCGCAATTTATATGGCGAAATCATATCCAATAACTCCATTCCCTATATTCAGAAAACAGTGCACACCAACTAAACATTTTATATAAGTTAAAGCCGTACACTTTTTATTTACATAAATTGATGGACATCATTAGTCGGTACATCAAAATGCCAAGGCTTTCTATACTCGGCTATATTTCAAAAGATAACCGATATCTCTTCCAACAGTCATATACTTAAAGTCCATTGATTAGTGTCGGAGTCCAAAAGTTCCTTCCTCTGCTGTCCTCCTCCTGGCAACCATGTCCAACCACTCGGTCTATCTACTGGTGGCTGTGTCGGCAGAGGTATCTTGTCTAGTTTGAAATGTTAGTCCCCAAAAGGGGTGAGTATAACAACTCAGCAAATACATGATCCTTTTAGCTACTCAGGAATCACACAAGACAATCAACTATGTCATTGCATCATATAACATCATCACTTATGTCATTGCATTATATAGCATCATCAAATATGTGAGCAAGAAAATCAAGACATTGCATCATACAACACTTTCAAGTGCTCATGCATATACCAATATCATACCATCACGCCATGGGTATTTCTCAATCCAAGTATTCATTATCAATGCTCATGCATATACCATGCATATCTTTCAAGCACATATACACATATCATTCGATACCCAGGCATACACCATGCGTTTATATCTTTAAATGCCCATGCATACATATCACCATATGCATATCATTTACTGCCCATGCATACATATCACAATATGCACGTCGTTTACTGCCCATGCATACATATCACCATATGCATATCATTCAATCTCAAATTCGCAACTTTTAATTTGCCTTCATTGCTCGCACACAGTCCTGATGATGAAAAAGAAAACAAACACCCCCGGGCATGTATTCGAAATACAACCGCGCTTTCGGCATCCCTTACGCTCCGGGGATCTCGCACCCCAACTGGTATCACGAGGAATCTCCCGGGCATGTATTCAAAATACAACCGGGCTTCCGGCATTTACACTCCCTGACCGGGCATCTCGCACCCCACCTAGCATCACGAGGAATCTCCCGGGCATGTATTCAAAATACAACCAGGCTTCCAAAGGGCATCGACTCCTTCGAACCTTTGGGCATCCCGACACTCCCAGGGCAACATCGGCTCACACCATCCGATGGTCTTCTCATATGCATGGTTCATGGCACACCATATGATACTCATTCTCACGACAACATACAATGCCAACATTTTCATTCATATAGCATGGAATTCACATGAAACAACTTCATTTAACAAATATCTATCCCTTCCTCATAAGTGCATAAAATCCAGCACACACAGTTTTAAGGAAACGTTTCAATTAAATACCAAATGATTTCCCAGAATTATGAAACTCACACACATGATAGTCAAGGCAAAATGACACATGTTTCATGAAGGAAGTGTGTTCTGGATGTCATCATACAAAAAGATATTATTCAGCCATTACCACACAACAAATTTCGAGCAACACAACTGGCGTGATCACAGAAGAAAACTAAATTGACCATCCAATTGGCCACTAAAAATCATCAAATGTCACCACAACATCATTGGGACATTAAGGCACAACTTCCATTAAGAGACTATGTCCAAACAACTCACACAGAAAAAGATATAAGCTCGGCAAAACAGATTAGAGTTTAGGACTTCCTGGTTTGTATAGTTTTCGAATTTTATTTAATTAAATACACAAACGTCACTCAAAAATTACGAAATTTCAGTATGTTATAGCCAAGATCCTACAGAACATTTCTCATGAAGACATAATCTTCAAATTCATCCCAGAGAATTTGCTATAAAAATCACAAACTCCTGTCTCATTTACCAAACCGTACAGGACAAATAGGATTACCCAGTTTACACTCCTTTCGAATTTCATGAAATTAAATATCCAAATCTCATTCAAAAATTACAAAATTTAAGTATGTCATAGCCAAGAGTCTAAATAAAATTTTTGATGAAGACATGATCTTCAAATTCGTCCCACAGAAGTTGTTATAAAAATCACAATCTTCTGTCTCTATTCCCGAACCTTACAGGATCAATTAACAACAAAATTTCCTCAATTGAGCAACTAAATCTCCTTCTTTTTCCCTGATTTTTGGATATGTTATATTTTAGCATGTTTCCTACAACTTTCCTTTAGATGTCGAAGCAAGATTCACAAGAAAAAGTCATCATATGACTCACACGAACCACTGACGTCCCACAGAAACAAACCCAGAATTCAGGTTCGTATGTAAGCAAGCATTTCCCTAAGCTATATCGGTTAGATTCGCCACAAATTTTAGTATGATGTTCATTAGAATGTCCTTAATATTTCATATGGAGAGATCGAAGGCAAACATCCAACAGAAAGCCACATGCAGTGACCCACAAGCAACAAGGGTCGACATGCGAGCCGGTTTTTCACCCGATTCCTTAGGAAATTCATTTCACCCCTCAAACCTTGATCATTTTACTTGAATTTTGTATATGTTGTAATTCAAGACCCGTTCTACAACTTTCATTTAGAAACCAAAGCCAAATTCTAACCCTAAACTCGTCTACAACTCCAAACAAAAATCGGGTACATGTAGGAACACTCGACCAGAATAACACACACAGCAAAAACGACCTCAAAACATAAATTTTCATCCATTAAACAAGAAATTTCGACCTACAATCTGCACAACAGTAAGATCACAACATGCATGAGTAGTGCTAGGATCACGACTTGCCTTAGATTCAACAAAATCAAGCACAAATCGAGTGGCAAGGAATGGCGTCGCGCGGCTCCCTCACTTCTTCCGTTTCTCTTCTTTCCTTTCTCTCACGAACTCTCTCTCTCTCTCTCTCTCTCTCTCTCTCTCTCTCTCTCTCTCACGGTTTCTCTATTTTGTTAGTCACTCTCTCTCCCTGGCTCACACATACGAACATTTTGCTTCTTTAATTGTTAATTAAATTAATTATTTGCATGCAGGTTGTGGTGGCTGCAGCAACGATGGGCAGGTGGGAGAGGTATGTCTTCAGCTGGAGGTTCCCCGGCCTTCGTTGGCAGCTCCACACTGAAGCCACGTGGCCATCATTGGCTCTACTTCAGTCAACATTTCCTTCCCATTGTTAACTAAAGCGTCGACCAAATGGAGAGAGATGGGAGCGGCATTGAACGTGGACGATTCCTCCTCTCCATGCGAGCATGAACGTTCCTCATGCATGGCCGAATTTCATTCTTTCGGTTCTCAAAATAAATTGATCAGAGTTCAAATTCCTCTCTCATTTCATATACACTTAGGTGGTATACTTACGTATTGTCATCGGGGTCAAGTGTGGTGCCGATATGATGATGATATGACAAAATTAAATCCTCAGTGTCGATGATAAAATCCGATACCACTTCGTCAATCCGTGACATCGGTCTTCTAGATGTGACCGAGATTGGTCTCACTAATGGCCTTGAGGAGACTTTGATAAATCTATAGTTTATTCGACGATCAGACCATTTTCATATGTGACTCATCGATCCAACGATGATATGGGCCAATGTTGTAATCCAACGACACTCTCATCACTTAGTCATGGACCATCGTATATCTAAGGGTCGTTACAAAATTTCGGATGCCACAGTTGTTGTACTCACCCCTTTTGGGGACAAACATTTCAGCCTAGACAATGCCACTACCCCCAGTTGCTCCCGGCTCTTTCTACGGCATACCCTCCGATCTGGAGGTGAGGGTGATGCACATTGACAGCTCCGCAGTTCCCAGGCTGGTCTTTTTTCGCGTGAGCGTGCTGATGAGATTTGATGCGGGTCTAGATGATGGCCCGGTGTTTCAAGAATTTATCTCCGTTTCATCTGCCAGGACGGAGTTATGAGGGGCATGCTGCCGCTGCCGCCGCCCCCTAGAGCAGCTGGACGGAGGTAGGCCTGGAGTAGGAGCAGGAGCTGGAGGTGGAAGGATTTTTGACTAGACCGAGACCTAGGGATGGATAAGACTTGTATGAGGGATTTCTTTTGTGAAGGGTAGATAATTTTGATATTTTCTTTTAGTAAGAGCCACTACGACTATGATATGACTCTTGGATGTACGTCTACCCTGAAAAGAAGTATCCATCCTTTACACATATAAATAAAGAGGTCCGGTTTTCACTATCCTATATTGTTTAGTTGTGTGCATTGACCCTCTTTTGTTTGGACGGAGGATTGGAGAGTCGTGACTGCACTTCCGCCATATGATGTGCGCTGAGACTGTTTGTTTTTGAAAAAAAAAAAAAAAAAAAAGAGCCCAAAAATCTACAGCTCTCAAGAGACAGTAAGTATGATTGTAACGACCTTAAGGGGGTTTGAGGGTGTTAGAGCCGCGGTTGGTATCAGAGCCATTTGGACATATTGGAGTGATAAGGAGCCTCATTTGGAAATTGAGGAATAGGATGGCAATGCACACCACAGGATACTAACTGGGATAGTTGTCTAATCTTGAACAACGGGTGATGGGTATTCACTCGTAGATCCCATTAGAGTTGCTTTTAGGTTGTTAGTAACACGTTGATGTTACTCATATAACTGTAGTAGATTTAAATGGAGACAGTGAGTCTCATACTATTCCTGAGGCAAATGCTTGGAAACTGCAGGAAATGCCGTTCAATATATAGCCTTAAGCAATCATTTAGACAGTGGTAGATGTCAAGAGAATAAAGTATGCAAGCTTCATCGTTCAATATATAGCCTTGAGCAATCATCTAGACAGTGGTATCTTCATTTTCTTCAAGTCATAACAACTTTTGATTTCATGATAATCGAAGAAGATCATTGTGTATATGTCAAGCAGTACGAAGATAAATTTGTGATTTTATCACTTTAGGTGGACGATATTCTATTGGTTGTAAATAATAAGGTTTTGGTTATCACTATAAAAGAATGGTTGTCCTCCAATTTTGAAATGAAGGTCATGGGAGAAGCTGCTTATATATTATGAGTTAAGATCGAAAGAGATAGATGAAGGAAACTCCTTAATTTATCACAAAAGTCTTATATTATGAAGATTCTTGATCGTTTCAATATGCAGTCCTGTAATCCCATTGATTCCCCTGTCATGCAAGGTGAGGGCTTAAGTACTGAGATGTGTCCTAAGACTCCAAAAGAAATTAAAGTAATGGAAACTGTTCCTTACGCTAGTGCGGTCAAAAGTTTGATATATGCTATGATGTGTACTCGACTCGACATATGTTATGTTGTGGGATTGGTAAGCCGATATTAAGTAAATCTTGGTCAAGCTCAATGAAAAATAGTGAAGAGGATCCTGAAATACTTAAAAAGGCACCGTGGACTATCGACTTTGTTACCAAGGGAATGATTTACGCCTATTAGATTGTTCAGATGCTGATTGGGGTGGAAATAAGCGTAAATCGACTTCTAGATATGCATTCTTGGTCAATGGCTGTGCGATTTCTTGGAATAGCAATAAACAAACATGCACGGCCTTGTCTATCATAGAAGCATAATTTATTGCATGTTCTGCCGTAGTGCAAGAAGTAGTATAGCTAAAACGTTTCTTGAAAAATTTAGTCACTGTCACCAAGGTTCCAAGACCGGTAATAATTTATTGCGATAGTAGCAGCCATTACCTATGTGAAGGATCCCAAGTATCGTGGAAGGATGAAACACATTGACATAAAGAAAAACTTCATAAGAGATATAATAGCGTAGAAAGAAATAATCCTACAATATATTCAAACCAATAGAATGGTTACTGATCCATTTATGAAGGCTATTCCTAGAGACAAATTCCTGACCCATAGGATCATTTGTTTATGTATATGTGGACATATGTAATGTACTTGTTTGTTTATTTATGACTTGATGTTTTCGCAATAAGTACAAATCCATTATGAGACTAGCATAAGAACACATATATTATTAAAAAGTATGTTAGTTGGCAATGATTGGCTCACTCACACGAGCAATCACCTTAAGTGCTATAATTAGCATGTTGAGATGAGACATTATGTACAAATAAATGTTGAAGAGCAAATTTAGTACATAAAATGTGTCACCTTGATTGGAGTCAAGATGAGGTCTGTGATTTGTTTATAATAAGACCGAACATGATGGTTCTACAATCATGTATGCTTGAAAGATGCCGGATGCGAGTACTTATTTGGGTGCTATCGAAAGCGAGCTAATATAGCACTCAAGCGAAACATGAGTATGTGAGAAGCACGTGACTATGTTTAGGGTAAGATCCGTATAGTGGATATATTTAATAAAAGACATACGCTCTTATAGAAAGAGAAATCTGATATAGGCTAGTGAATCAACCTAGAGGGGGGGTGAATAGGTGATTACGAAATTCTTTTGGAATCTTTTACAGTAGAATACTTTAATATGAAGAATAAATCAATAACAAGTAGATCATGCATTCATAAAGTAAATAGAGTAGGGTAAAAGAGAATTGACACAATGATTATAATGGTTCGGCTTATTCCAAGCCTACGTTCACTCTCCACGCTGGCAGCCAACTGGCTGTAATCACTATATAGCAAATGAGAACTGTTACAAATCACAAACTAGACTTCTCTAGTAGAAAGTCTCTTCTACAGCTTCTTGCTGTATCGCACTATAATTAACTCTCTTTGATATACTATTTGAACACGAGAGATTTTAGAGAACAAGTGATTTCAAAGGTTCTAACGTCGAGATTATTCTATTAGTTCTCTCTCTTATTTTCAAGCAATACCGATCCACCTTAAATAGCCTCCGTGCCACCATACCTGTTGACACTTTCCAAGAATTCATCCAATCAACCCATTGGACTTAATCAATTTAAGCGATCTTCTCGTCGCCGAAAATATAAGTAGAAAATAGCTCGTCAATCTTGCTCGCCCATACAATCAGGATCTTGAGTTCCCAAAATTAGATCCTTCTAAAAATTCACTTGATCTTCAATGGATAAAATCCGAAGAATAAATCTTCCATGCTCACGATCACAGCCAGAGATATTCCATGGATAAGTTAGGAAATATAATATCCAAATCTTACTTTCCTTAACCATAAAAATAACCTGCTGTCAGCATGGCAAAATCACAAACTGTCTTCAGACTTAGATTTTGGGTTTGGATGTCATCAGACAGAAATTGGGTCTTGACTATCTTCAGACGGAAAAACTTCAGACCGAACTTTGGGTCTAACTGTCTTCAGACTTAACCGACTGAGTCTTGGATTCTTCAGACTTTGCTGACGAGGCTGTTTTGTCAACTTCAAAACTTCAAGGGATTTTTCTTCAACAATTTCCCCCTTTTTGATGATGACAAAACCCTCGGCAGATTTGCAAATTTAAAACCTGCAAAGAGAACTCATATATACTTTGAGGATTAATTCTGCAAAACAGAAAATGTTAGTCCAATAACAATTATTCTCACAAATATAATGATCAATGCAAATTCACAAGTCTAGAAATCCAAACATTAAATCAGGATAAAGTCATAGAGGTTCAAATAAACAGCCCAATCCAAATCCAAATCAAAAAAGTATAAGCAAACAAAGTAAAAATAGCAAAAAATAATAAAACAAGCTTCAAATCTGCAAACTCTCCCTCTTTTTGCCCCATCAACGAGGTAGAGTGAATAACGGATGGTTTTGAAAATGATTTTAGGGCTCTCTAGGAATGCGAACAAGCTGAAATTTGCTGAGCCTCTGTACTATCTTCTCAAGATTAGCAAGAGCCTCCTTCATAGAAATCAACTCTGCACTGTTTTGATTCGATTCCACTTGAGCTCTAAGTGCGTTGATCTGATCTTGCGTATTCACAGAAGTACTCAGCATCGCCTTCTTTAAATCCCTCAGCTCAAAGTCCATTCCAAACACTTGCTTTTTAAGGTCCAACTAACATCCAACAGTTGTGTAAAAGCTATCGAGTTATAATTACCTCCACTAGGACCAGCATATTCGGTTCTAGGAGTTTGGAAACTTGGAGCATCCTTCTCAGCCCTTTCCTTCTCTAATGGAGAGGATTCTTCATGCTCTGGGAAATGAGATGCGTAGACCTCCTCAAGGTCAGCACCTGACCTACTCACATCACTAAAATGTAAAGACGAAATCGTTCCTTGATCCACAGCAACTCCCCTTGTGTTGATGCCAGTGGGTGTAGTTGAATAATCCTCGCTAACTTCCATATCAGCACTGTGATGTTTCTCGGTCTTTTCCCCAGATTGAGCAAATGATGGCTCAAATCCTGCAGCCATATCCTCCTGCATTTTGCTCTCCTCTTCATCCTTCTTCATTTTTTCTTCTTCTTCTCTTCTTAATTCTTCTTCCTTCCTCAGTCTTTACTCTTCTTCTCTCTGTTCTTCTTCTCTTCTTCTCTGTTCCTCTTCTCTCCTTTTTCTTTCTTCTTCTCTTCTCTTCCTCTGTTTTTCTTCTTCTTCTTTCCTCTACTTCTTTCCGTGTCCTCTCTCCAGCCTCTGTTCTTAGGCTGATTGGACTCCTCAATCTTGAGAGAGCATACAGAGTCATGGCATCTTCAAGTTCTTCCTCATCCTCTTCGTCCCGCAGGGAGATTTTTTGACGTTTTTTCTCAGCCATGGGCTATTTACCCTTTCTCTTTAAAGAAGCAGTGGGGATCTCCTTTGAAGATGTCTTTTCCTTCAACCTTTCCATTGCAGCATTTAGCTCTGGAAACTTCATCTTCATCACCATCTTGTAACCAACAAGCATCAGACTTAAATTGGTCAAGCATAGAGGAGCAAGAATTTGAATCTTGAAATGCCTGAACAACTTGGTGATGATCGATGAATAAGGCAATTGACCCTTATCATTAACCACAGTTCTGTACATGTGGAACAGAATAACGTGTGGGAGAGAAAAGGTGTGACACCCCTCGACGGCCCCCGATCCGTTAGGGTCGCCACAATTCGCTTACCTTTCCTCTTTCTTTTTCCTGAAGGTCTATCAATCTTGGGGGTTTATAAAAATTTTTATTTTTATTTTTAGATCGGTCCCTTCGCAATTTATATGGTGGAAGCATATCCGACAACTCCCTTCCCTATATTCAAAAGATAGTGCACACCAACTAAACACTTTGTATCAGTTAAAACCGTACACTTTATTTTACATAACTTGATGGACATCTTTCATCGGTACATCAAAATGCCGTAGTCTTCTATACTTGGTTATACTTCAAAAGATGACCGACATCTCTTCCAACAGTTATATACTTAAAGTCCATCAATCAGTGTTGGCATCCAAAAGTTCCTTCCTCTGCTGTCCTTCTCCTGGCAACCATATCCAACCACTCGGTCTATCTACTGGTGGCCGTGTCGGCAGAGGTATCTTGTCTAGTCTGAAATGTTAGTCCCCAAAAGGGGTGAGTATAACAACTCAGCAAATACATGATCCCTTTGGCTACTCAAGCATCACACAAGACAATCAACTATGTGATTGCATCATATAACATCATCACTCATGTCATTGCATTGTATAGCTTCATCAAATATGTGAAAAAGCCAATCAAGACGTTGCATCATATAACACTATCAAAATGCTCATGCATATACCAATATCATGCCATCACGCCATGGGTATTCCTCAATCCAAGTATTCATTATCAATGCTCAAGCATATACCATGCATATCTTTCAAGCACATGTACACATATCATTCGATACCTAGGCATACACCATACATTTATATCTTTCAATGCGCATGCATACATATCACCATATGCATATCATACAATGCCCATGCATACATATCACCATATGCATATCATTCAATGCCCATGCATACATTTCACCATATGCATATCTCATTTCCAATTTTCACAAATTTTTAATTGGCTTTTAATGCATCCCCGGCACACACCATCCGGGCTTCCGGCCCCCCCACATTCTAGGAATCTCGCACCCCAATGGGCATCACGAGGAATTCACGGCGCACACCATCCGTGCTTCCGGCATTTACACTCCCTGGCCGGGCATCTCGCATCCCACCTAGCATCACGAGGAATCCCCCTGGCACACACCATCCGGGCTTCCGGAATTATGTATCGACATACTACCAGGCATCTCCCCCTGGAATTACATACCGTATACCACCGGGCATCTCGAAACTCCCAAGGACATGCAGAATTACGCCATTAGGCCACTGGGCATCCGGCATTATACTCCTTTAGCCGGGCATCCCGACACTCCTGAGGCATCATCGGCTCACACCATCCGATGACCTTCTCACATGCATGGTTCATGGCATACCACATGATGCTCATCACTCATATCAATATGCATTGCCAAACATTTTCACTCATATGGCATGAATTTCACATAAAACAACTTCAATCAATTCGTCCCATATGATTCAGCATGTATAACATTCTGTAAACTCATACACGTGATAGTGAAGACACAATGGCACTTTTTTGATGAAGAAATATGTTCTAAATACCGACATACAAAAAGATATCATTCAGCCATTGCAACAAGGCAAATTCCGAACAATACAGCTTGCGCGATCGCAGAAGAAAACTAAATTGACCATCCAATTGGCCACTAAAAATCATGAAATTTCACCACATCATCATAGAGACATTAAGGCACAACTTTCATTAAGAGAATATGTCCAAAAAACTCTCACAGAAAAAGATATAAGCTCGGCAAGACAGATTAGAGTTTAGGACTTCCCAGTTTGCACAGTTTTCGAATTTCATGAAATTAAATATTCAAACGTCACTCAAAAATTATGAAATTTCACTATATTATAGCTAAGATCCTACAGAACATTTCTCATGAAGACATAACCACCAAACTCGTCCTACATAATTTACTATAAAAATCACAAGCTCCTGATTCAATTCCCGAAACGTACAGGATCAACCATCAACGAAATCTCCTCAATTGAGCAACTTAACCTCCTTCTTTTTCCCTGATTTTTGGATATGTTATAGTTCAGCATCTTTTCTACATCTTTCCTTTAGAGGTCGAAGCAAGATTCTCAAGAAATAGTCACCTTATAACCCATACCATCTACTGACGTTCCACAGAAACACTCCAGAATTCATGTCCGTAAGAAATTAAGCATTTCCCTAGGTTGTACCGGTTAGAATTGCCTCAAATTTTAGTATAATGTTCATTAGAATGTTCTTAACATTTCATATGAAGAGGTTGAAGACAATTATCCAACCGAAGATCAAGTTCAGCAACCATCAAGCAACAAGGGTCGACATGCAAGCTGATTTTCACCCGGTTCGTTAGAAAATTGATTTCACCCCTCAAATCTTGTTCTTTTTGCTTCAAATTTGAGTATGTTGTAATTCAAGACATGCTCTACAACTTTCGTTTAGAAACCGAAGTCAGAATCTCACTCTAAAGTCACTTACAGATCATCACAAAATTCGGGTACAGAGAGACTATACGAAAACAGTTTACCCATTCTAACCAAAACACATCCACACTCCGGTTTTCAAGCTGAATTCACACAAAATCAACTACCATACAGCCAACCATTCACAATACAGCATGCATGAGTAGTGCTAGGATCACAGCTTGCCTCGAATCCTATGCGACCACAGCAAGCAAAACGGAGAACTCGGGGTCTCAAACACAGCTTGGTGACGGCAAACTCAAGCGACGTCATCGGCAGCAGCTCACACGTACGGTAGAGGGACGACCTCTTTCCCTTTCCCTCGCCGTACTCACCCTCCCGCACGAACTCTCTCTTTCAGTCACTTACTGGTTTTGTTCTCTCTCCCTCTCTATGCTTAACTTTGCTCGGTTTTTCTTCCCGTTCTTCCTTTCATCTTCGGGGTTTACTTGTTGACTTCCCTAGTCAACAACAAGGAGATTCGGTGGCAGCAGGGGAAGCGGCAACATAGAGGGAGTCCCATGCGAGGAGACACCTTGCAATTTTCCATGCAAGGAGTGTCAATCGTGCAAGCATTGGTCGGCCACCGCAAATGGAGAAAAGACGTGACCTTCGCTGGGTGCCCCTCGGTCAATTATTCTCCATTTGTTGACCCAGATGCTGCTGTTGCACGCCACCTCGCATGCCACATGCGGACGTGGCCTTTGTTGGCCGTTTGAAGCAACTCACAGCTGTTTCCTTCGGTCAACAATTTCCTTAATTGTTGACCGTCCAAAGACGTGGATGTGGTTGCCATGCAGTGCTTTTCAGTCAACATTTCCTTTCTTCTATTGACTACAAATGAGACGTGGGCATGGGCTGCATGATGGCCAATCTCTTCCATTATTATATTGCAAGAATTTGTGGCCGTTGATGGAATTGTTCGCATGGCCATTCAAGGAGAATTCTTCTCCGAAAGTCAATGTTTTGGAATGTCGAGTGACGATGAAACAGTGGTCGAATTTGGTGCCAACGATGACGATGATACGGCGAGGTCCAAAATCGGTGCCGATGATGAATTCCAATAACAATTTCGTCAATTCACGACGTATCATTATTTTTCCGTGGTCGGCAAAAATGCGGATGTCACAAAAGGGTCTGCCTTGGTTGATGGCAAACATCAACTTGGCTTTGGTCTTGGAAACATTGCTCTTCGAGGTTGTCTTTGGCCTGATACAGTTGATGATGATTTTGTGCAACAATACGTTTGTGGCATTCATCCTTGTATAGGATATTTTGCCTTCAACTGTTCTATCACGCACAATCTCCAGAGTTGCATAGGCTGTAGAAACTTTTATTGGTAGGAAACTCCTTCTCTCCACCCCAATAATATCAGCCAAAGTGTCAACATCAACTATATAATCCTTGTCCATAAAAGAAAAGGATAACCGATTCGCATCCAGAAACGACAAATTTGAGTAAAAATATGCCCTAAGTTCAGAATGGGCATTTGTCGTATCCGTGTAGAATTTCTCCAATTGCAACCTAGCAAACTTCTCTCTAAGATTTATCTTCAACGAATCAAGGAAGTTGAAGTCTACACTTCTTGGATTTACTACACCCCTCTTCAACAATTTGGTGTAAACTCGCTCATGCTCTTTAGACCGAAACAAACTTCCCGAAGGACAAACAAAGTTCATAGCCACACCCAATCGCGATTGAAACTAAGAGAAAAGTCTCTCATCATCGTCTACGGTCTGGCTTGCAGTACTGTAAAGCGGATCACTCGTAATGTTTTCAAGTGTCCTTTGTGCAGTCCCTTCCTCAGCAAGTTTCATCTTCTTCATCTCCATCAAGAAAATATACTCGCTTTTAAACCCCATTTCTTTCAAAAAATCCACAATCGTCTTTAAACTCGTTCCTCCAGCCTTTAATCTACTGTAAAGATCAAAAGCATTCTGTGGTTTAAGGGTTCTTACCGGCTCTACTTCAGTGACCCCTTCCTCAAATTGTTGACTTTCGGTTTTCCTTCGTGGAGAATCTTCTCCTGTGAGGTCCACCCTTGTAGGACCCTCTGATTGTCTTTGCGGTCCCCTGCTTGCAATTCTGGAAGACTTTCGGGACGACATTCTTGGAATGCAAGCGAAAGTTCGACTTGTTCACAAAAAAGATTGAATTTTGTCGAGAAAGGTAATGAAACAGGAACTGCAAATGGAGGTTTTAGGGTTTCGAAAACGAAAGAGAGTGGAGATGAATTTCAAAAAGTAGTAGCGGATGAAAGTGACGATTTGAGAGTATAAATAGTCGGAGAAAATAAAACCGGGATATTGAACCGTCGCCTAAAAAGAAAAAAAAAAACTACCAAAAATAAATATAAATATGGAAAAAGTAAATTGCCTTTTTGAAAATGTAAACTGCCATAATTGCATGTCGAAATTGAGTAAAAGGAGATTTTGAAAATTCAAAAAGCAATTAACAAAAATAATACTGAGAATACGAGAAAATTAAAATACGTAAAAAGACTAAAAGACAGAGTCTGAAAGTGTTCAGACTTTACCTCAGAGTCTGAACTCTTTTCAGACTTTACCTTTGAGTCTAATGCCATCAGACCTTACGTTGAGCCTGAACTCCATCAGACTTTGCGTTGAGTCTGAACTTTCTCAAGACTTTAATTTTGAGTCTGAACATCTTGAAATCTTGCGATACTCAGTCTTGAGCGAATTGATTCAAAGTGAGCATTTTCTAAGGGTTTTGTGAATATATCTGCTAATTGATTCTTTGAATCAACATGCTAAATCACCACTTCACCACTTTGAACATGATCTCGAATGAAATGATGCTTGATTTCAATGTGCTTCGCTCTTGAATGAAGTATTGGATTCTTTGTGAGGTTGATTGTGCTTGTGTTGTCACATTTGATTTCTGTACTTGTTTCCTCAATTCCAAAGTCTCTCAATTGTTGTTGCATCTATAAAATTTGAGAGCAGCAACTTCCAAGAGCTATGTATTCTACTTCAGCGGTTGAAAGAGCCACGGTACCTTGTTTTCTTGAGAACCAAGAAATCATCCTGTTTCCCAATAGTTGACAAATACCTATAGTGCTTTTTCTATCCACTCTACAACCAGCAAGGTTAGCATCAGAATATCCAAGGAGAGTAAAGTCTCATTGTTTGGAATACCACAGACCTACCTTAGATGTAGTTGCAACATATTTAATAATGCGCTTCACAGCAGTCATGTGAGATTCTTTAGGATCAGATTGAAATCGAGCACATATGCAAACACTAAATAGAATATCAGGTCTAGATGCAGTAAGGTAAAGAAGTGACCCGATTATACTCCTGTATAGCTTTTGGTCTACACTCTTTCCTTCTTCATCTTTATCTAGCTTTGATGAGCTTGACATAGGAGTTTCTGTTTTCTTGCGATTCTCCATTCCAAACCTCTTGATAAGGTCTTTTGCATACTTTTCTTGGTGGATAAAAGTTCCTTCTTTTGATTGCTTGACTTGATGTCCCAAAAAGAAGTTCAATTCACCAATCATGCTCATCTCAAATTCATTTTGCATACAACTTGAAAAATTCTTGCAAAGCTTTTCATTAGAAGAACCAAATATTATATCATCAACATAAATTTGAACAAGTATGAAATCCTTACCTTCTCTTTTAATAAATAAAGTAGTATCTGCTTTACATTTAGAGAAACCATTTTGAATTAAGAAATTACTTAACCTTTCATACCAAGCTTAAGGTGCTTGTTTTAAGCCATATAAAGCTTTCTTCAGTTTGAAAACAAGGTTTGGTTTTTTAGGATCTTCAAATCCTGGTGGTTGTTCCACGTAGACTTCTTCTTGGATAATTCGATTTAGGAATGCACTTTTCACGTCTTGCTTTGTTCCTTATCACTTTTCCTTGTTGGTCAAGCTTGTTCCTGAAAACCCATGTGGTACCGATAATTGATTTACCTTTTGGTTTAGGAACTAGCTCCCAAACATTGTTAATTTTGAATTGATTCAATTCCTCTTGCATTGCTTCAATCCAACTTTCATCTTTCAATGCATATTCTATGTTTTTAGGTTTGATCTCAAAAATGAGTGCAAGAGCGCTAGATTCTTCATGCCTTTTAGATCTTGTTCGAACTCCTTCATCAATATTGCCAATGATGAGCTCTGCAGGGAGACTTGATTTGTGCTTCCAATTTGTAGTTGGTTTGTCATTTTGATGATGCTCTTCTTCAGTTGGAACTGCTAAAATGGTTTGCAGCTGAGTGTCTAAGATTTGATTTTCTTCTTGATAATTCGTAGACGCTTGGCCAGACTCGTAATCTTCAGGTTGAGTCTGATTTTGTACTGAGTCTTCAAACTTCACATTCATGGATTCCTCCACATTCTAAGTTGGTTTGTTGAAAACTCTGAAGGCTTTGCTTGTATAGGTCTTAGTAAAATTCGATTTAAAATATAGCAAGCAGTTGAAGTAGCTTCAGCCCAAAAATGAGGTGAAATATTACTTTCAATCAAAAGAGTTGTTGCCATTTCTTGCAAAGAACGATTTTTCCTCTCTACAACTCCATTTTGTTGTGGAGTGTAAGGGGATGAATAATTATGTTGAATACCATAGTCATCACAATATTTAGTAAAATCATGATTCTCAAATTCTCCACCATGGTCAATACGAATACTTGAAATTGCATATCCTTTCTCAATTTGGATTTTCTTTGCAAACTTAGTAAAATAAGTTAATGCTTCAGATTTATTTGCAAGAAAGAATACCCAAGTAAAACAAGAATGATCATCAAGTATTACCAAACAATATCTTTTACCTCCAATGCTTTGAGTTCATGTTGGACCGAACAAATCTATGTGTAATAACTGCAAAACACAATTAGTGGATACATGATTTATAGATTTATAACAATTTCTAACCTGTTTTCCAAGTACACAAGGAGTGCATAAATCATGCTTTTGATACTTGAGGTTAGGAAGTCCCCGAACAAACTTTTTGGATGAAACTTTTGCAATTTGCTTCAGATTGACATGTCCAAGCTTCCTATGCCAAAGAATGGCCTCATCTTGAATCGATATCAAGCATTGAGGACTGTCAGACTTTACATCCAGCAAATAAATATTTCCATGTCTTCGTCCAGTAAAGGATTGTGAGAGATCTTTGCTTGTTCCAGAACAAGTATCTTCTTGAAAGTTAATCTTGTATTCAACATCGCATAGTTGACTAATGCTCAATAGATTATAGTTCAATCCTTCAACCAAAGAGACTTTGTTGATTGTGAGATTTCCTATCTTCACGGTTCCTCGACCAACAATTTGAGTCTCCTGTCATGTGTCTCGAACAGCCACTATCCAAATACCATTTGATTTTCTTCTTGATAGTGACCCTACATTTAAATGAAAAACTCAAGTCTTCTTTGGTACCCAAACTTTCTTGGGTCCATCATTATTAGTACCATAAACAGTCTTTGTCCAACTCTTCTTAATAAGTCTCCAAACTTTGGGACAATCCTTCTCAAAATGTTCTACACTTTTGCATTTTGAACAAGTAAGAGCATTTCTACCAACAGGCTTTACAAAATCCTTTCGAAAATGATCCTTATAAAAAGATTTTGTTGGCCTATTCTTGATTCTTTCTTTTACCTTTGGAAAGTCAATCAAAGGAATGGTTTCATGTGTCATTCCTAGACCAGATTTATTAAAGTAAGGTCTTTGAATGGAAAGAATTTTATCCAAATTTTCAGAACCCATTGAAAATTTCTTTGTAACTTTCAACAAATCCTCTTTCAAGCAGGCATTTTCTTTTGAAAGTGCAATTTCATTTTCTTTTGAAATAGCAAGACACTTGTCTAGACTTTCAGCTTTTTCAACTAAAATTTTTTCTTGTTGTTTCAATTTGGAATCCTCCCATTTCAGTTCAAAAATCCTTTTAAGAGAGCCTTTAAGACTGAGACAAAGTTCATCAATGTATTATGATACCTTCGTAGGAAATTTTAAATTTCTAACCTGGATACTGCTGTTTGAGTCTGAGTCTGAGACTGAGTCTGAGTCAGAGTCTGAGTCAGAGTTAGCCATTAGACAGATATTGGCATACTCTTCATCACTCTCTTCACATTCAGTGTTACTCCACGTTTCAGCTTTGAGTGCTTTCTTAAACCTTTCAGGTTTCCCTTTCTTTTTCTGTAATAAGGGACAGTTGGGTTTGATGTGTCCCTTCTTCTTGCATTCAAAGCAAACAACCTCTTTGTTGGTATCTTCTTCTTCATTTGATTTCTTTTGAAATCTTTGATTGTTTTTTCTTTTTCCATTCAACCTTCTGCCTTTTTTATTTAGCCTTCTGAACTTTCTAATCAGAAGTGCCAACGCCTCATCATCAAAGTCTTCTTCTGAACCTGTAGCATCAAAATCATCATTAGACTTTAGAGCAATTGACTTCTTACTTTTGGTGTCAAATTCCTCATTGAATTGCCCGACTTCATATGATTGAAGTGTGCCGACCAACTCATCTACCGAACTAGGCATGATCCTTTGTGTTTCTCTTATGGATGTTTTGACGCGATTCCAATCTTTGGAGAGTCCTCTCAACAGTTTATTGACCTTCATAGGTCCTGAGATTGGCTGTTCTTGGTATGCCAAGCCATTTACTATTTCAGTAAATCGACTGAACATATCCGTGATGGATTCTCCTGGCTTCATTTTGAAGGCTTCATATTGTCCAAGAAGGATATTGATCTTGATTTCTTTGGCTCGATCTGTTCCTTCATAGGTGACGTGCAATCTATCCCAAACTTCTTTGGCTGTTTCACAAGATGAAATTCTATTATACTCAATAGGAGATAATGCACAATATAGAGAATATATAGCCTTGGCATCAAGGGCTTGTCTCTTTGAAATATCGGTTCGTGATATTCCCACTCCATCAGGTAATTCTTTTCCTGTGTTTGATGCAGCTTTAGGATCAATTCCATTCTCCACTACATCCCACTCCTGAGGATCTTTGGATCTTAGGAATGCCTTTATCTTGTTTTTCCATACGTTGTACTCCTTTCCATCGAAGTAGGGAGGTCTGGTATTGCTTTGCCCTTCAATTAAACCTGGGGCCAAAATACTAGCCATAGATCTTTTGCTTTAGAAATAATAAACACTTCCAATAAATAAGCAACCTACTCTGATACCAATTGATATAGTCTAGTGAATCAACCTAGAGGGGGGTGAATAGGTGATTACGAAATTCTTTTGGAATCCTTTACAGTAGAATACTTTAATATGAAGAATATATCAATAACAAGTAGATTATGCATTCATAAAGTAAATAGAGTAGTGTAAAAGAGAATTGACACAATGATTATAGTGGTTCGGCTTATTCCAAGCCTACGTCCACTCTCCACGTTGGCAGCCAACTGGCTGTAATCACTATGTAACAAATGAGAGCTGTTACAAATCACGAACTAGACTTCTCCAGCAGAAAGTCTCTTCTACAGCTTCTTGCTGTATCGCACTGTAATTAACTCTCTTTGATACACAATTTGAACACGAGAGATTTTAGAGAACAAGTGATTTCAGAGTTTCTAACATCGAGATTTTTCTATTAGTTCTCTCTCTTATTTTCAAGCAACATTGATCCACCTTAAATAGCCTTCGTGCCACCATACCCGTTGACACTTTCCAAGAATTCAACCAATCAACTCGTTGGACTGAATCAATTTAAGTGATCTTTTTGTCGCCAAAAATATAAGTAGAAAATAGCTTGTCAATCATGCTCGCCCATACAATCAGGATCTTGAGTTCCCAAAATTAGATCATTCCAAAAATTCACTTGATCTTTAACTGATAAAATCCGAAGAATAAATCTTTCATACTCATGATCACAGCCAGAGATATTCCATGGAAAAATTAGCGAATATAACATCCAAATCTTACTTTCCTTAACCATAAAAATAACCTGCTGTTAGCTTGGCAAAATCGCAAACTGTCTTTAGACTTAGATTTTGGGTCTGGATGTCTTCAGACGAAAATTGAGTCTTGACTGTCTTCAGACGAAAAAACTTCAGACCGAACTTTGGGTCTGACTGTCTCCAGACTTAACCAACTGAGTCTTGGATTCTTTTGACTTTGCTGACGAGGCTGTTTTGTCAACTTCAAAACTTCAAGGGATTTTTCTTCAACAAAAACCACTATAACAAATTCATACTACATGTGCATTGTATGACCGACAAGGGAAGGTGAGTGAAATTATCTCTATTTACTCATTGTGTGAGCTCTTTAGGTAATTTATAATTTTCTTCATTGTGTGCCCTATGTTACTTTTGACTATGTTCTCGAAGTGAAATATCAATGTTGCTATTTTAGCATGTTACCAGCGGTCATAAATAGATAAGGTCTTATGGGATGTGACTAGGAAAACAGTTGTTCTAAAATGGAGAGAGAAATGGGTGCGAAGGAAGACTATCGTTATTTTACATCTATCACAAGTATTTACCGGTCAACTAATAATATCGCCTTATGTGGCTGCGGATACAATTGTAAATACATTGTGTTTTGATAATAGTCAAGTATAGGTATACTTAGACTGATGTGACAAAATATGTTTGGGGTACTATGAGACATCGATTGTTTATTTCTGTTTGGGGTTGTAGCCATTATTGCATCCCTAACAGGTGCATAATTTGAGCTTCCAAGTGCAAGTGTGCTCATTGGTCGCACGACTTACTTGCTAGTATGAATTGTTTTGTAAAGTTGATGAATGTCGAATACCTTATATTCTTGAAAGAGTGCTATCAAGCCCATTATGTCTGAGTGGGAGATGTTGTATTTAATTAATACGTCCATGATGGGGTGTAATTGGAACGCATCATTTTGTCTTTATATGCTACGATAGAAAAACACCCTTTGAAAGGGTGTGAGGGAGTCATAAAAAAGACTCATGATGATAACCATTGGCATGGTTGGTAGAACGTACGCTCAGAAATTTCTCTCTTTTTCTTGTCCCCTTTCCATCAAAGAAAAAGAAGGCGTTTCATTTCTTCTTTACAAGAACAATTGGCATTTAAGCCGTGGAAATGGAATGTTTTCCTCATGATTACATTCAGACCAATGTGAGGTAATACTGTTCGTAATTCATCCTTAATTCAATGATCATTCTGGGGTAAATTGTTGACTGCGCATCGGAAACATGTAAGTCGTCTTCCGCCTACTTTCTTCCTATGATGTGAATGATGAATGAAATAATTTGAAAATGATTTTGTTGATGGTGGCCAAGTGAGGCAGCTTATAAAGAAGGTGGCTTAAGCTCTAGAAGATGGCAAAGACCAATGTCCATTCTGGTCCAACTTTGTAATAGTTTAGTTTAATCATTTTAAAATTAGCTTCACTTTTAATTCATGCCGTTAAGTAAAAAGCTAATCTAGAACTAGCCTCATTTTTAGATAAATAGTTTAGGCTTAGCTCAATCAAATTGAATAGAATTAGGCTCGCCTTAATTTTCATTAGCAAGCTTCCAAGGGCTCATGTCTTGAGGCTCAATAACAAAGCCATGTCTATTATTTGCCAACATCATATCATTTTTGTAACACCTGATGAGTTGTGTGTTTTTCTCTTAATCGCAATTAGAATAGCTTGTCTTTTAATTTCAATAGGTGTTTACTTACAGAACCGCACATCAATATATTATTTGTTAAATCAAGATTGTATGATCACTCAGAAAAACAATCAACTCGTTACATATGAAAAGGGCGTTAATAAAAAAATTGGTGTAAGCTAGTACCCAATCTTAAAATCTCTAGTTACGTAGAATCAAGATAATCCTCCCATATCTCAATGGTATACTAGCCGACCCTTCAATAATAGCTAGTGGCAACTCTTAGAATTGATTAGGTTATAAAGAATTTAAAAACAAGGGTTAATACCCTGAAAAACCCCAAACTGGTACACCTGTGACAAGTATACCCCAAACTATTTTTTTGACCACCAAAAACCCCAAACTTGTATATCTTTGACAAATTTACCATAAACTGGTACACTTGTGACAAATTTACCCTCTGTTAGTTTTAGTTAAAATAAAGTTAAATGACACGTGACAATTGACTAGTATACCAATTTGGGATCTTACACTCTATTTGTCACAGTTTTCAATTTTTGTGATTTTTTTGTGGTATTAATCTAATTTAGCGGGGGGTATATTAGTCACAAATCTACCAGTTTGGGTTTTTTTTTTTTTTGTCGAATAAATTAGTTTGGGGTAAATTTGTCATAAATGTACCAGTTTAGGGTTTTTTTATAGTTAGTCCAGGTAAATTTGCCACAGGTGTACCAGTTTGGGGTTTTTCATGGTCAAAAAAATAGTTTGGGCTAAATTTGTCACAAGTGTACCAGTTTGAGGTTTTTCAAGGTATTAACCCTAAAAACAATCCCTTGTCATGCAAGATATGTATTTGGGAAAGTCCACATTTGTGATTGATAGACCATTCGTAGTGTTGTTAAATTATGATTCATTTGAGACCATCATTTGTATGTACTATTCGAACAGTCTCATAAAACATATACCTCTAAACCTATCACGCCCCAATCCTCGAGCACATACCCATTCCTCGGTGGTCGATTAAATTGCGACGTCCTAGGATGCGTCATCGACCGATTCATTTTAATGCGCATGCAGAAGCGAATAAATAAATCCTTATATAACACAAAGATGTGATAGAAAAGTAGGGCCACAATTTTGAAAACCACAGCACACCTTTATACACAGCAGACTAGGTGATATACAATACTAATCTATATTCACAAGTCTACAAAAAGGTCAGTCCTCAAAACAAAGCTGTCCTATGACCAGCTGGCCGAACTTATTCGCTGACTCTTTAGTCTCCACGGGCACTAAGTGCGTCGGGTCCTCCACCACACCGTCTAGAGGGTTAACAACACTTTCCCCCAGAGAGGCATCGATTATCCTAGCGAGGATTTCAAAACACCTGAGAGGACCCACCTTGAAACCATTGGGTCCATAGCAGAACCAAGCTCTGAATTGATGAGGTAACACATGATGAGGATGTTCTTTGACCCAAACAGTAGTCACTACTAGTTCATAGACCCAAAAACTTCCGGGATCGGGATAGTTATAAACTCGCTCAGTGACCCTCATCGGCCGACCAAAACGCTCAAGAGGAGTCGCCATCTAAGGACCTGAAAACATTGAGTCCATGACAGGATAAGATAATGTCTTAGCAAGTCCACCCCCTAAACTCCAACTAGGAAGGAAATATACTTAAAGGCTGCCTAGGCACACACAAGATAGAAGACTTACCTCACCTCAATTCCTTCCTGCAAGTCAGTACAATTTATGATCTCAACCAATAACTGAAATCAAGATCATCGATACATCGACCAATTAGTCAATCAGCTCAATTCCATAGTTATAGTACTATCTATCAAATCAATACCATATCACAATCCTCTAACACCAGCACTCCTCACATCAGTTGCAATAAATGGTCTTAGCTCGCTCAAGTTGATAAAATGATCATAGTTGACGTGCAAAGAGTCCCTAGAGCTGACGATAAATATGCACGCACAAGCTGTCATACACATATGCTCTCATGAGTTTATAACCAATCAAGTTAAGAGTTCCCTGATAAAAAAATAGTCATGTGTGGGTACACGGTGGGCCTGATCCAAAATATAACATCTTTCTTTTAAAAAATCCCACTAATTATAATAGCCCATAAACACATTTTTGGCGCTGTAAACCGACGCTTAGGATTTTCTAATTAAATATCGAAATTACTCAATTTTGGGATAAATCAACACTCAATTAAATAAACCAAGCATACCATTGTAATAAGCACAAAATTTCAGTTGTCGGCTATCCTAGTTTAATTTCTGGAAAATAATTAATAATTAAATTATTACCAAAATTAATTAAACAAATACAATTAAATGCTATAAAAAGAAACTTAGGCCAGAAAAGCCTAATTAAATACCGAAACAGGCCTGGAAAATTTCCGAACCTATCTAAATACATAATACAACCTATTTAGTTGCTAATTAAGCCGATCTAATCACTTAACATCCAATAACAAGTAACTAAATCGTTAATCCGTTCTAACTAACCACCTAAACCATATTTAGTCTAAACTAATCAACCCTTAAGTATCATTAACTCCCTAAGTAGAGTTTAGTGAGTAAACTTATCGGTTTTGAGATCCGGTGAGTCCCCGGCGACGGCAATCGAAGACGGGCAACAAACTCTAAAGTAGGGCTCAGAAGTGGTCCGAAATGGGCCTAGAAAGCCCACTGCTAGTTGGGCTACTCGGTTTGGTCCAAGAACCGGGCTTGCTACTCTGCTGATGGAACGGCAAGCAAAGGAGGATCGGCGGCTAGGCGGGCGAGCAAGCAGGCTCGTAGGGCTAAACGACGGCGACCTGAGGAGGCTCGGGGGAGGTGGCACGGCGATGGAATCGGTAGGACGACGCGGCAAGAGCACAGACTCGCACGTGGGTGTGATGCGACGCGACGAGGCTTCAGTAGCCTTGGTGGGCTGGTTGAAGAAGAAATGGGACAGCGCAAGCTTGGAGGAACCCTCTTGGCTTCCATTCTATCTTCTTGTCCCTTGAAGAGGCCCCACCAACCCTTGGCTCTGTCATCCATGGCTCTTTGGCAGCCACCAAGCTTCCCTTGCAAGCTAATGAAGTGGTCTAAAACTGGTGGCGGCGGCCATGGCATACGAATTTGGCACCAAATCCCCTAAATTGGATTAAATTCCCCTTCAAATTGAACTTAAATCGATCCCTATAAATTTTACCAAGGTTTCCTCGACCAAATTGACATTTTTCATTGCCAATAGAACCAATTCGCAACCCAAAAACGCGATAAAAACGGTCACTTGAATATTCCAAACAAAAACGCCCTATATTGAATTTTCGCCAAAAATCTCGGTTTATAGAAAAATCTTCAAGGGATGAGTTGACGTTCCTAAAATGAATCGTGACAGGACATAACTTTCAATTTATGAAATCGAATTCAAATCCGCGGTGAATTTCAATCTGACACGATTTTAGCGTGACCTAGCATACTAGGTAGCTTTCCAGAATTTTTAGTGCAATTGACCTGTGATCGATTTATTTCAAGTCACAATATACATCTTCCACACATTGACGACTTTCGGTTGTCATGAAAATCTTAAGATTTCAAATACGGGTACAAGGTACCAAAAACGGCAGAAAAATCGATTTAGTGTCAATCAACGAGAATTTTGAAATTAGGTGGAACCACCCGCTCTTTGATCACATATCTCAGTTGAATCGACTTATCTCTGATCTCTGATCGATTTTGATAATGCCGTGATGATCCCTTGCAAACTAGCATAGTGAAGCAGTCGATTCCTAGTCAAATTCTCAAGTTTATTACGTTAAAATCCCTTAACAGCTTCACCTGATATGCTATATATCTTGTGAGAGGCCAACTCAGAAAAACGAATTATAGGCACGTTGATGAAAGGCCCAACTTGTCCAACCGAAAACAAAATTTGAAAATCAAGATGTCGCAAAACCCATCACCGAGGGCAGCCCCTCAACAGGTAGGTCACAAGATAAGCCAACCCACTATTAAGATCTACTTGCATTTCTTTTATCTCTCTACATTCATC
The DNA here is from genome assembly GCA_014182555.1 of Eucalyptus erythrocorys. Lineage (NCBI taxonomy): Eukaryota > Viridiplantae > Streptophyta > Magnoliopsida > Myrtales > Myrtaceae > Eucalyptus > Eucalyptus erythrocorys. The sequence goes on from CM024606.1 coordinate 18,207,077, forward strand.
TTCATATTTGCACAATAGAAGCATAGTATACATGACATTACCAATTTACCCTTGCATATATTAAATTGTCCCTTCATAACCATACTTGATTTTAATAACTCCGCAAAATCTATCATGTTTCACTATATAACATATTATTCGTCTCTAGGTTATATCACTAGCCATTATAATGGCAAATCATATGCAAGACATAATGATGTGATCATGTGACATGACAATATCTATCAAATGCAACATGACATGCAGATCAGATGCAAGACCTAATGGTGAAATGATACGATATAACAATAATCACGTGCAACAAAACATCACAATCAAATGCAAGGTATAACAATAAGATCACATGACATGATCACAAATCGAATACAAGAAATAACGATGAAATGACATAATCTGACAATAATCAAACTTTTTAAAGGAACATCCCAATGTGGGGCAGTGATCCTTGGGTAAGGTTTGGAATTTTAAAGTCCCATCAGCTTAATTTGGTTATTACCTTTAATCACCCTAATAATGTTCATGCGTTTTTAAGAGGTTTTTGCAGTTAACGCATGTTCTTAGGCCCTTGTTATGTCGAAATGAAATCTCAAGTCATAGACTCCATCATTATTGCTACCAAATTTCTCGGTGAAATAATGCATTTTTCTAGGTGATCATAATGACTGTTTTCAATCTTAGATTTCAATCTGGCTGGATTCAATTTGTATAAGATTGCATGTCACTATTGTTGATAATATAAACTGTGTGCTGGTAAAACCTCCCTATGGATGACAATAAATTATATTTGGTTACTACTTGGTAGATGTGTGGCATCCTGAATTTTGACAGTTCTTGAACATGTGACGGAGTGTGTGTGCCGTGGATGCCTCGTGATGCCAGTTGGGGTGCGAGATGCCCGGCCAGGGAGTGTAAATGCCGGAAGCACGGAGTGTGTGTGCCGTGAATTCCTCACGATGCCAATTTTGGGTGTGAGATGCCCGGAATGTGGGGGGGCCGGAAGCCGGGTGGTGTGTACCGGGATTTGCATTTGAAATTGCAAGAATTTGATATGAATGCATGAGCATTGTGAAACTGTGAAAGGTGCACATGATGTTGTCGATATGCATGAGCATGAATTGCGTTGATCATGTAAGTCGTGCATATGGTGTGAAATATTGGCATTTGTGCTTGCTGAGTGATGTGATATGCTCATATGTATAAAAGATACCGATGTGCAAAGTGTATGAGTGGTGAGCTATGTGAACATGAGAAATGCTTGTATTGTGAGCACACATGTTTGATGGGTGTATGATTTGAGATGAATGTTGACGCTCTAAAGCTTTTTGATTGTCTTGTGAACTTATGACATGTTTGATTGTAATGTGTGAGTAGCCATAGAGATTTCATCTTTGCTGAGTAATTGTACTCACCCCTTTTGGGGACTAACATTTTAGCTTAGTCATGTCGCTACCTCCAGTCGCACCCGGAGCATTCTATGGTCTTCCATCGGATGTGGACGTGAGAGTATTTTACCTGGACAGCCCTACCGTGTGCGAGTTAAGTTTGACGTGGGCTTAGAGAGTGGCCTAGTATACTAGGAGTTTGTCTCATCCTACATTTGTCAAGATGGAGTGATGATGGGGATGATGCCGCCACCATCGCCCCCTGGATCGCCGGGCTGGAGTTAGAGTGCGAGCTCAGACTGGAGGAGGTTGGTGGGTTTTTGGACAGGACTGGTTTAGATTGGATGGATAGCTGACGTATAGTTTTCTTTGATGAGGGTAATGATATTTTGAGGTCCGCTCTTGGTTGTAGTTTTGCTTTTTGATGTATCATGTACCCTGAAAAGATCAAGGAAGATCCATCCTCTTATGATGTGAATAAAAGAACCGGCTCCTATTATCTCATATCTTTTAGTTGTGTGCATTGGCCAGTGTTGTTTGGGAGAGTCGTAATTTCCGCTTCCGTCATTCAATTGCGCTGGGACCGTTCATTTGTTTCTTATATAAAAGGAAAAAAAAAAAAAAAAAGAGAGCCCAAGAGTTTATAGCTCTCAAAGGACAGGCAAGTATGACTGTAATAGCGTCAAGAGGGTTTTTGGGGTGTTACAAGATGCTCTTAAACGGGTGAGTTGAAATGAGGAATGCTCTGTTGCTATCAATGGTGAACGAGGTATTAGGTGCCAAGGTGTCTATAAGCTAGATGGGCTGGACCGAAGGTGAAGGAGTTTGGTAGAATGAAAAGTTCGCGGATGGGTGAACAGCTGAATAGAGTCAACACCGCTAATAATGATTGAACAACGCAACAATAGTTGATTGAAAATTAGTTTCTAGCAGACCCTTGGACAGACTCATTCAATCGCTGGCAGGGGAAACTCCTTACTTCAGATGAATGGGAGAAGTTTGACGTGCTTTTATCACCTGGACGAGAAGACCTTGACCACTTTTGGAATGATTATGAATTTAAATAAAAGGTGAACAACCATTGTTAGGGACTAAAATTTGAAACAAAGGACATGAAGTTGAATGAGAGTAGTTTCACCTGTATTATGCAAGCGGCTAGGGAGACAATCAGATGATAGAGGCAGTAAACTCCATTTACTGAAAACTCCCTGTGATCAGCAAAGGTAGAACGTTTGGGTAGCTTGTTTTCTAACGATTGTGCCCATTGAGTCCAACGGTTCGTTGATGTTGTAACACCCCAAAACCCCATTGAGGCTATTACAGTCATGCTTACCTGTCCTTTGTCCTTTGAGAGCTACACACTCTTTGGCTCTCATTCACCATTGTTGTTGTTGTTGTTGTTTTTTTTTTTTTTGAAATAAACTCACGGTCCTAGCGCACATCAAATAGCGGAAGCGAAATCACAACTCTCCCATGCAACACGGGCCAATGCACACAACAAAAAGATGTGAGATAATAGGAGCCGGTTCTTTTATTCACATCATAAGAGGATGGATCTTCCTTGATCTTTTCAGGGTACATGATACATCAAAAAGCAAAACTACAACCAAGAGCGGACCTCAAAATATCATTACCCCTCATCAAAGAAAACTATACATCAGCTATCCATCCAATCTAAACCGGTCCTGTCCAAAAACCCACCAACCTCCTCCGTCTCCGAGCTCGCACTCTAACTCTAGCCCGGCGATCCAGGGGGCGATGGTGGCGGCATCATCCCCATCATCACTCCATCTCGACAAATGTAGGATGAGACAAACTCCTGGTATACTGGGCCACTCTCTAAGCCCACGTCGAACTTAACTCGCACATTCACCCGGAAATAGGTCAATCCGGGGACGGTAGGGCTGTCCAGGTGGAATACTCTCATGTCCACATCAGAGGGGAGGCCATAAAATGCGCCAGGTGCGACTGGAGGTAGCGACATGGCTAAGCTGAAATGTTAGTCCCCAAAAGGGGTAAGTACAACCACTTAGCGAAGATATAATCTCTAAGACTACCCATACAATGCAATCCAGCACATCACAGCAACATATAAACATCATAGATAAGCATTTTCAGTCATCAAATTGCAGCCACATCATGCTTTCACTTCATTTCTCAAATCAGGCATCTATTAAACATGTATGCTTGCAATTTTCAGCATTAACCAAGCATGAGTACATATACATATTTAATGCTTATCACCACTCAGCATCTTATCAATGTATGCATACCTCATCATGCAAGCCTTTCATAATTCAGCCTTTTCCATGCATATATGCATAACACGAATTCAGCTATGCCAATGAAGTCAACATTCATCATGTGCACGTTTCATGACTTAATAAGATGAATGCAAGCACAATTCACCATAATTATATGCACATATCACATATTGGCAAAGCTCATGCATATAGATATTAATTGTAATTATCAATGCAAATCCCGATACACACCACCGGCTTCCAGCCCCCCCCACATTCCGGGCATCTCACACCCAAAACTGGCATCTTGAGGAATTCACGGCACACACACTCCGTGCTTCCGGCATTTACACTCCCTAGCCGGGCATCTCGCACCCCAACTGGCATCACGAGGCATCCACGGCACACACACTCCGTGCTTCCGGCACCCCCAACGCTCCGAGCATCTCAACTCCAAGGCCATCCAAATTTACGCTCACAGGGCTACTGGGCATCCGGCATTTTCACTCCCTGGCCGGGCATCTCGATACTCCCGAGGCATAATCAGCACATGTCATGCAATTATCTTTCTCATACACATGACTGATAACATGTTACATGATATTCATGAGCAAAACAGTAAGCAATACCATGTACTCCCATTCACATGACATGAATTTCACTCAACATGCTTTATCCAACTAGTACACCACAATTCAGCATGTATCAATTGAGAAAACATCTCATTTGAACCTCAATTGTTCTTTTCTTCCTTCCCAAAGCATGTACATACAATGACTAAAGCAACACCACATGTAATTCATGAAGACAGCATGCTTGGAATGTCATAGCACCAATCATTATAATCGGCTAAGTCAATTTAACCAAGTTCAATGCAAAAACATCGTATATGGAGATGGAAATTACTCCCAATGTACCACTTCACTAACTTTCAAAACAATAGCTCATCATCACATAGATAACAGGGCATAGCAGTGTTATTCTTGCTAAGAAAACAAGCTCAAACCATATTTACACAATAATACTTAAGTTCGGCCAAAACAGATTCAAGTTCAGAAAACTCCAGTTTGCACCATTTACAAAACTCACGAATTTAAGGCACCAAATCACCTTAAAAAATTACCAAATTTAAGTATGTCTTAGCCAAGAGTCTAAATATCATTTCTCATGAAGGAATCATCATCAAATTCGTTCCACAAAGTGCAATTCAAAAATCACAACCTACTATTCTAGTTCTCGGATTGCACAGGATGTACGCGTGTCAAAATCACCACATTTGAGCAACTTAATCTTCTTTTTTTTCTCTAATTTTTGGATATGTTGTTGCTGGGTATGTTTCCTACAACATCTCTTTAGAAATCGAAGTAGAATTCCCACGTTAAAGGTGTTTTACAAGATGAGCAAGCTACTGACCTCACGTCGGCACACTTCCAGAATTCAAGCCCGTAAAGAGTCACACCATTTACTAGGTTGTACTAAGTGAAATCAACTCAATTTCCAGTATGTTATACCTCAAGATGTCCTTTACAAATCACAAGAAGGAGTCGAATAGAAATTTCCAACAAAACCACACAAACCGCAAGCAACAAGGACAAAAGGTCCACAAACGACTCCGAATTTCATCCGGTTCCAAAGAAACTAGTTTTCACCCCTCAAATCTCACTCAAATGCCTTCATTTTCGACTATGTCATAGACCAAGATGTGCTCTTCAGTTTCCATGAAGACATCGAAGCCTAATTCTAACTCTAAGAGCGTCTACCAACTCATGCAATTCACGGGCGCAAGGCTGTTTTTCAAGACCCGATTTGCATCTATCAAGCTATCTCCCAAAAACATCACATTCCAGCCATTCCATTCGAAATTTTTGGCCATCACACACCACCCTAGCATGCATAAGTAGATAAGAGATCTCTCTTGCCTTTGATTTCAGCTGATTTGATGAAGAAACGGCGAAGAACAAGCTTGGAATTCTCGGCGTTCTTCCTCCCTCTTCCTTGCTCGACGTTTCTCTCTCTCTCTTTCACTTTCTCTCACTTAGCACCGACCAAGAGCCCTCCACAACCGGTCTTGGTCTCTTTTATACCACAATTAGTGGTAATCATTAACTTTTGCATGCCATGTACACTTGTCAAGCCTAGGGGTTGCTTAGTCACCAACCATTTCCACCTCACGGCCACACACACGCCCATTTCTCATCCCCTCTTGTTTTTGTGCACCACTTAGCCAGCCCACTTCTTCATGCTCTTAGGCCTATATTAAGCCCAATTAAATCATACATTGATCCCCCAAGTAAATCCCTTGGCCGTAGCTCACATATATGTCCATTTATATACATATTCAATTATAAAGACAAACTTAGTTGTACACTATGGCTACCAAGTCCACTAGAATAAATCCAATTATGGCTCAATAGTCCAATGGCTAGAATTCCACAAATTAGATTGGCTACAATCGTCACATGTCCAAGAATCATCAAAATTGAGGATGCCACAGATGTCCTTTAGAAACTCTCCGACAGCTAGGTTGGGGGCGCAACATCTTTTTAAGGGATCTAAAGCATGTTGAAGAACTTTGTAGATATTGAGAAAGCTTTGTCACTCTGAGTTCTCTCGTTCTCTCTGTTGCTTTGTAAACGTGTTATTGCTCTCTTGTGATTCACTCCATTAAGGGCCTTGTTGATTATTATAATATGCGAATTGAGAAATGTACAGCGTGATAGGGGTGCTTGTATATTAATACATTCATCTATTAACTTCAAGTAAAATCAACACATACTACATTGTAACATTTCTTGAGATTACTAGTGGATTCTAGTCTTGGGGAGAATGACACCACAAGTGCTATAACTTTTTGCAGTACTCACTTGAATGCCATAACTTTTTTTTCGATCACTTAAATACCATAACCCCTAAAAAATATTTATTTAAGTGCTATAACTTTCAATCAATTGCTTAAGTACCATATTTAAAAAAAAAAAAATGTTCAACCAAGTACTGAGAATCCAATGTGGCATAGAATTTGTAGTGAATGTTTTCGAAAAGTTATTTCACTCAAGTGATCTATTGAAAAGTTATATGGCACTTAAATGATCGAAGAAAAATTTTTGGTAATTAAGCGAGTGTCCCACGAAAGTTATAGCACTTGTAGTGTCATTATCCCATAGCCTTGCTTATGACTATTATAGTTTACAAGATTGGATGTAGGCTTGGTTAAAAGCTAAAACCCTATATATATATATATATATATATGTTTCCAAGTCACATTACTCATCCCATTGTCTATTTGTTGGAAGCACTTGCACCTACTATTGTTAAACTGAGTTAGCTTCTACCAAAGTTTAACTCCAAATATTGGAATAAGTACTTTAGGAGTGCCATAACTTTCATAAAGCGCTCACTTAAATGCCGTGACTTTTTTTTTTTCACTTACTTAAATGCCACAAATTTGAAAAACCAATCACTTAAGTGCCATTAGCGTATTGCCTCTCCAAAAAACTGACGCGAGTGATGATTGTCCTACATGGCATCGCCAGTGCTAATGTGGACACTTAATAAAAAATTCAAAAATAAAAAAATCCACAATGAAATCAAAATTAATTAAAAAAATCCATGTAGGATGATTTGTCCGGGAGTAGCACTCAAATAATTGATTTTGCTCCGATGTGACACTTAAATGATCAAAAAAAGGTTATGAGACTTAACTAAGTTTCATACAAAAGTTATGGCACTCTTGTTGCCCTTATCCCAACATTTTTATTTATAAGTGAAAAGGTTGGATAGGGCCAATCCTATGAACTTTATCATAAGATTCTTATGTAGACAAATGCCTTACATTAATGAATTCTTTATAAGATATTTTAAATTTAATTTTCAACAAAGCTCAAAACTAAAATATCATCAGAACAATTATTAGGTATTAATTCATAAGTAGTACTAATTATAAATTACCTCCTTTGTCTCTCTTTCTTCCCAACCACGATGCAGCTCTTGACTGTGGAAATTCAGCATACACTCTCCTTTCTTTACTCTCCATCAACTCAAATACTTATTAAATATAAATAAGTGGGTTAAGCTTACCATTTAAATGAGAATTTATGTGAAAAGGTAAACACGTAAAGGCTTGCGCTTTTTCTATCTATTTTTTTACTTCTGACACACCTTTTTATCTTAAATTGACCATAATATCTCTTATATATACTAGATTTAAAATTATTTCTCACCTTTTTTTCTTCTCTTTCTTTGGAAATTCTAATACATTTCGAATTGACAAGAAAGATGCATTTGGTTTGATTGGATTGTATCATAATGCAATTAAAATTATCATAATTTTCGTATCAACAATTAATTATTCTACTTAATCAATCCTACTTTTTATTTTTGTCAATGTAGTCCTAAACTTTTGGGCCATATTTCAATATAGTCCTTCTTGTCAATTGCCACTGAAAATCGCTGATGTGGTGTCTAGTCATTACTAGTCATTTTTAAATGGCATGCTAACATGGACAACTTATTGATTTCCACATCACAATTTGTGACGACAATTGATAGGAAAGACTACATTTAAGTATAGCGCAAATGTGTAGGACTTTATTGACAAAATTGGAAAGTCAAAACTAAATTGACATCCATACTACAAGTATAAGACCAAATTGACCATTTTCTCAAATATTTAAATAATCACTCATTCAACCAACACATGACATAACCTTTCTGCGGCACTCACTTAAGTGCCACAAATTTGAGAAACCGATCACTTAAAGTGCCATCAATGATTTGTCTTGTCGGAAAGTTCGATGTGGACGCTGGTCGTCCTATGTGACATCATTGTCACAATCCGACCTTAGGGCATATGGAAAAAAGGTCAAATTTAGGGATACTTCACCATGGGAGCTCCTTGACTATACGTGTCCCAAAAGGCATCATCACTTCATCTTTCGAGATTGGCCATGTGAGTTTGCTCGATCACAATCGTGAACTCTCCTAAACTGGTACCTTGCGTAACAATAGTAGCTCTCCTAATAGTACTCCCATCCATAAGGATGGCATCACTTCATCCTTTAGGAGATTTCCACATTGGATATACTAAACTAAGTGAGTCACATCGAGACCCTTACCCCTCACGATGGATTCATTTACTATCACAAATAATCTTATCCAAGAAAATGAGCGTAAAATTCTACGTAACGCCTAATTCGTCACTAATTACACTAATTGTTATTAATTAAATAAATTAAGATTAATAAAGCTAAACGTAATTAATTAATCTAAACACGATTAATTAAACTAATCGAAATTATTTACACTAATTGTAATTACATTTAACCTAAACCATTCTTAATTGCAATTAATACTAAACCAAGCTTAACTAAGACCAATCACCATTAACACTAATCTAACTACCCCCTAAACGAAATTAACATCCTAATCCACAACTAGGAAATTAACTCACGAGTTTTCAATGGCTGTGGGCTCGCGGCAACGGTGACGCAACAGTGTTGAGGACGTGGCACACGCGGCTCGAATGAGGGCTCGACAGTGGTCGTAGCAATCCTTCAAGCCCTCGACCACCTAGGGTGGCTTAGCTCAGTGGTGGCCACGGGGTGCTTGGGCGGACGTCGAGGTTATGGGCATGGAGTGGCGGTGTTGGCGGGTGGTGTGGAGTGGTGGTGAGGTGTGGCTGGACGTGAGGTGCTGGTGGGTTGACGGTGGTAGGGAGGTGAGGAGTTGCGGGCGTGAAGATGGAGCTATTGGTGGGTGCTGGGCGTGATGGTGGGTGAGATGAGGATGATGATGGGTGATGATGGATGGGGTGATGTGCAGCAGCACAATGAAAGGAAACACAGAACCAGAACCAGGGGGAGGGAAAAGACGTGAGGGAAGAAGGGAAAGTAAAAGGAGAAGAAGAAGATGGTGAAAATAAAGGAGTTGGTAATCTACAGAGGGGGAGGGCTGTTCGTGAGAGGGAAAGGGAGAAGGATTCATGAAGAAGAAAGAAGCAAAGAGTTTCGAGGAAAATATCCTAAAAACTCATCATCACACTTTATCCAAATGCCACAAAAGTCTTCTATGCCCATCCTTAGTCTCCCAATTAACTTTTTAACTCTAATTTCCCAAAATTAAAGCTTTTTCGGGGTAGCAAAATCCCACTTGGCCTCTTCATCCAAAGTTCCTATCCCCTTTCCTTTTTGTCCGAAATTCCTTTTTATGAAAATTTCAGACTCGTTGAAAATTTGACGAAAGATGAGACAACATCCAATAATTGAATCGTGACAAGCTCGAAAGTTCGATTCCCAAAATCGAATTACATTTCGAGGTTAAAATTGATCGAATGCAACTTTAGTACGACCTAATCTATTGGGTAGCTTTTAGGGGTTTTTGGTGTTTAACCCATGGTTGATAATTTTCAACCCATGTTGTGCATCTCCAAATCATAGATGACTCTTGGTTGTCATGTAATCACGAGAGTTCAATTACATATCTTGAATATAATATCAATAGAAAATTGGTTTATTACTGTTGGATGTGAATATTATAATCATACGGAACCACCCGCAATTCCACTACATAATTCTATCGAATCGACTAATATCCGTTCGCTAATCAATTTATAACAAAGTAGTATTGACTCTTGTCGATTATTATGGTCGAGTGATCGATTTTTGATTGAATTCTCTAATATGTCGTGTTTCTAACCCTTTATGGCCTCACTTAATAGATTAGTTAACTCGTGAGTGATCAGTTTCTAGTAAAATAACTATAAGCGCATCGATGAAACAACCATTTCATAAATAGAGCCAAATTTTGGGACGTCACAACTCTTCTCCTTTTACAAAAATTACGTCATCAATATTTAAATCACTATGACCCTTCGACAAAAAGGTGAGGGTGTTGACGTCTTATTGACTCTTCGCTTTCCCACGTGACTCTCTTCATTCCGTGGTGTTGCCAGACCACTTTAACCAAGGGAATCGTCTTGCTACGTAGCACTTGCTCTTTTTGATCCATTACCCAAACCGGTCTCTCCACGTACGACACTCTCTCGTCCACGTCTGTTTCCTCGAAATTCAACACGTGGGTCGAATCAGGTTTACATTTCCCCAACATTGAGATGTGGAAGATGTCATGCACTTGAGCAAGTTTCGATGGCAACGCAAGACGATACACCAAAGTCCCAATTCACTCTAAAATCTCAAAGGGACTAACATACCTCGGACTTAATTTTCCTTTCTTGCCAAAACGCAAAGTACCCCTCATCGGCGACACTTTGAGGAACACGTGTTCACTACTTGGAACTCTAGTGGTTTATGCCACTTATCTGCATAGCTCTTCTGACGACTCTAGGCAGTCTTGAGCCTTTCTCAAATGACTTTGATGGCGTTGATTACCTGCTGACCCAACTCAGGGCTCGCAATCTTACATTCTCCAACTTTATCCCAACAGACAGGAGTCCTGCAAGCCCTGCCATATAATGCTTCAAATGGTGCCATCTTGATACTCTGCTAATAGCTGTTGTTGTAGGTGAACTCAACTAGATAAAGCTATTCCTGCCAGCTTCCTTTGAAGTCCAACACACAGGCTTGCAGCATATCCTCGAGGGTTTGAATAATCCTCTTAGACTAACCATCTGTCTGCGAATGATAGGCCGTGCTATACTACAGCTTTGTTCCCAAGACAATTTGTAAACTTTTCCAAAAAGCTGCCGTAAACTTTGGGTCTCAATCTGATGTGATCATTATTGGCACTCCATGAAGGAGAACTATCTATCGCACATACAATTTAGCATACCTATCTAATGTAAAATCCTTTTATACGATGATGAAATGAGTAAACTTCGTCAACCTATCGACTACAATCCATATGGAATCATTACCTTGCTGACTCCTCGGCAAACCCATCACAAAATTCATTGTGATATGTTTCCATTTCCACTCGGGAATCTCAAGAGGTTACAAAAGTCCATTTCACTTGGCAACATGTCTGGCGATGTCCGCTTTTATATCGTTCCACCAGTAGTATTGGCGCAGATGCTGATACATTTTTGTGCTGCTCGGATGAATACCGTAACTATTACGATAGGCTTCTGACAAGATTTCCTCCTTAAGCTCCACATCATTAGGCACGCATAATCGTCCACAAAACTTTAGTATTTCGTCCTTAGTGACTTGAAAGTCAACTTTCCTCTTTTTCGCATCCTCCTGCAGAACTTTCTGGATTTGAAGGCCTGTCAACTGCAATGTCTTAATCTTTACCTGCACCTCTGGTTTAATTCTGAGGGTAGCCATGAGACTTGAAAGGTGGCATACCTCAAACTTGAAATCCAAATCTCGAACTCCTTCAAGTAGGATTCACTCCTGAATCATCATTTGCGCAATCGACGACTTCCGACTTAACGCATCCTTGACCTTATTGGCTTTTCTAGGATGATACAAGATGTCACGGTCATAGTCTTTAAGAAACTTCATCCAACGACACTGCCTCATGTTCAACTCCTTTTGAGAGAACAAATACTTTAGGCTTTGATGGTTCGTAAGGATTTGAAACTTTTCTTCACATAAGTAATGCCTCCAAATCTTCAGGGCAAAGATGATCACTGCTAATTCCAAGTCATGTCTTGGATAATTTAACTCATGAGGCATCAGTTGACGAGACGCGTATGCAAAACAACTCTCCCATGTTGCATTAAAACGCAATCTAATCCTCTATATGATGCATCGCTATAAATCTCATATCCTCTAAGACCAGATGGAATTGTCAACACGGGTGCAGTAGTTAGTTTCTACTCGAGCTCTTGGAAACTGCACACACACTTATTCGTCCATTCGAACTTCTTTTCCTTCTTCAGCAATCGTGTCAAGGGCATTGCTATTGTAGAAAATCTTTCCACGAATCGTCTATGATAGCCTGCCAATCCCAAAAAACTTCGGATCTCCATCACCATTGTTGGTCTTGGCTAGTTTATAATAGCTTTAATCTTGGTTAGGTCCACGGAAATCCCTTCACCAAAAATCACATGACCTAAGAAAGCTACACGAGTTAGCCAAAACTCACACTTACTAAACTTGGTGTACAGCTCATGTTCCCCTAGGGTCTAAAGCACCGTCCTTAAGTGTCGTTCATGGTCCTTTGGACTTCTCGAATACACCAAGATGTCATTGATAAAAACAATCATGAACTGGTCTAGATACCCCTTGCACACTCAATTCATCAGATCCATAAAAGCAACTGGGGCATTGGTCAGATCAAACGGCATTATGATAAATTCATAGTGACCGTAATGCGTACAAAAAGCCAAGTTCGGTATATCCTCCTTCTTAATCCTCACTTGATGGTAACCTGTCCTCAAGTTAATCTTGGAAAATATCGATACTCCCTGCAACTGATCAAACAAGTCATCAATCCTTGGCAATGGATACTTGTTCTTGATCGTTACTTGGTTGAGTTGCCAATAGTCGATGCAAAGGCGTAACAAACCATCCTTCTTCCTTACAAACAGAACTGGCACTCCCCAAGGCAATTTACTAAGACAAATAAATCTTTTTGTCCAACAACTCCTACATCTGCACCTTTAGCTCCTTTAACTCTGATAGCGCCATGTGATAAAGAGCCTTAGAAATTGGCTCCGTCCCAGTGGCTAACTCAATCACAAATTCTATTTTCCATTTGGGGGCAGACCAGGCAATTCCTCAGGAAACATGTCGAAAAATTCTTGTACTACGGCGATGTCCTCCATTTTTGGCTCCTCAACTGACATATCAACTTTTGACCAAAAAAAAAAAAAAAAAAAAAAATCTGACGTATCAACTACGATTGCCAAATAACCTTGGCAACCCACCTCTAACAATCGAGTTGCCTCAAGCAATGAAATTGAGGTAATCGAAGGTCCTCCTCGATTTCCAACAAATTTGAAACTTTCACCCATTAATGGGTAAAAATGAATTGCTTTACGATAATAGTATATGGTAGCTCATTGCTTGGTAAGCCAATCCATACCAATAATCACATCAAAATCAAACATTGCTAGCACAATAGAATCTATCCTTTCTTCTTGCTCACCAATCACTAACTTGCAACCAGGACACCCTATCACAGACAACACTTTGTCCTTAACGGGGTGGATATACTAATGACTACTTCTAACGGTTTTGAACTTAATCCGACTAACTTAATGAATTGCTCAGTAATAAATGAATGTGTGAATCTAGGATCAAATAAAGCATAAGGAGAATGGTTTTTCAACGAGAGCGTACATGTAACCACGTTCTGCGAGTTCTCCGCCTCCGTTCGGGTGACAGCATACACCCTTCCTTGCATCGGAGGCCTGTTGAAAATGCCCTGCTATGCATTCTACGACGCACTCCGCGTTGTCCGTCCTATCTGCGGTAATGGTGCTTGTGCTCCCATGGGCTTGCGCGAACAGCTCTTCACTTGATGGCCATTCACGAGTTTTCGACAGCGGCAGGCTCGTGGTGAAATTGACACGACATGTAACACCCCACAACCCCTTTGAGGCTATTACAGTCATATTTGCCTGTTCTTTGAGAGCTATAAACACTTAGGCTCTCTTTTATCTTTATTTTCTTTTCTTTTTTTTTTTTTTAAACCAACAAATGAATGGTCCCAGCGCACATCAAATAGAAGAAGCGAAATCACGACTCTCCCAAACAACCAGGGCCAATGCACACAATTAAATAATATAAGATATTGGAAGACCGGTTCTCTTATTCATATAGCCATAGGATGGATGTTTCTTGCTCTTTTCAGGGTAGAATGTACATCAAAAGACTACATCAAAAAGAAACCTCAAAAAAACTCTACTCGTCCTCAAAGAAGCTCTTATACAAGCACTATCCATCCACGGTCTAACTCCAGCCAGGCGCTCCAGGGGGTGACGGTGGCGGCATCATGCCCATCATAACTCCGTCTCGACAGGTGTAGACAGAGACAAACTCTGGTATCCGGGCCGCTCTCCAAGCCCACATCAAATCTGACCCGCACGTTCACCCGGAAATAAGACAATCCGGGAACAGTAGGGTTGTCCAGATGCAGCACCCTCACATCCACATCAGAGGGTATGCCATAAAACGCGCCAGGAGCAACCGGAGGCAGTGACATGACTAAGCTGAAATGTTAGTCCCCAAAAGGGGTGAGTACAACCACTCAGTAGAAATGTAATCTCTATGACTACCCATACAACACAACCAAGCATATCATAGCATCACATAACAATAATTAAACATCATCTGGATATTCACTAAGCAATTCAGCCACAGGCTCTCACATTATTCCCAAATCATGCATCCACCACACATGTGCATTTACAAGTCATGCATTACACATGTTCACATGTCTCACCATATGCACTTCCCATAAATCAGCCATTTCTCATGTATGTACATGTATATCTCATCACGCATACTTTTTGCACATAAGCACCTCTTATGCATATGAGCATAGCATATAATTCAGCAAATACAAATGTCAATGTTTCATATCACGTGCACATTTTACATGATCAACCCGATTCATGCACACTTATCTCCATGATATCGTGTGCATCTTTCACATAATAACAATGCTCATGCAGGCATATCAAATTCATGCAATTTCAAGTGCAAATTCCGGTACACACCACCCGGCTTCCGGCCACCCCACATTCCGGGCATCTCACATCCAAACCTGGCATCATGAGGAATTCACGGCACACACCATCCGTGCTTCGGCATTTACACTCCCGGCCGGGCATCTCGCACCTCATCTAGCGTCACGAGGTATCCACGGCACACACCATCCGTGCTTCCGGCACCCCCAACGCTCCGGGCATCTCAACTCCGAGGCCATCTAGATTTACGCTCATAGAGCTACTGGGCATCCGGCATTTTCATTCCCTAGCCGGGCATCCCGACACTCCCGGGGCATCATTGGCACACATTATACAAAAAATCTCTTTCATATGCATGATTTATGACATGTTACATGATGTTCACATACGCCACAGCAAACAATATCATGTGTCTCTACTTCTATGACATGAAATTCAACTAACATGCTTCATCCAACTAGTTCCCAACCATTCAGCATGCAGAGGTTTGAGAAATCATCTCAATTGAACATCAATTCCCCTTTTTAAACCTTGTGATACACACACACATGATGATCAAGGCAACGTAACACATGTTTCATGAAGAAAAACATGCCCTGGATGTCATTACACAAAGGAATATGTTCGGCCATAACAATTTAACAAGTTCCAAACCAAACAGTTTACATTGTTATGGAAAAGATCACAATGTACCCCTCAATTGGCTTTTTAAAGATGATAACTCTTCACTACATTGACAATAAGACATGGAAGTGTCATTCTCATGAAGAGACTATGTTCAAACAATGTTTACACACAAAGACATATGTTCGGCCAAGACAGATTTAAGTTTAGGAAATTCCAGTTTACACTGCTCACAAAACTCACTAATTTAATATACCAAATCACCTTCAAAAATTACCAAATTTCAGTATGTCTTAGCCAAGTGTCTAAAGATCATTTCTCATGAAGACATCATCGCTCAATTCGTCCTCCATTAATTGCTATAAAAATCATAAGTCCCTTATTTACTATTCACAAACTGTCCAGCGACATTCCTCAGCAAAACATCTTCAATTGAGCTACTTATCCTCCTGCGTTTGACCCAAATTTTGGATATGTTCTAGTTTAACTAGTGTTCTTCAACTTTCATTAAGGGGTCGAAGTAAGAAAACCAAGGGAAAGTCACTTTAAATGCAACGCAAGCCACTGTCGTTCCACCAAGAAAGTCCAGAATTCCATTTCTGCGAGAGACAAAGAATTCACCAAGCTACACCGAATGAAATCAGCTCAATTTTTAATATGTTATTCATCAAGATGTCCTTTACATTTCACAAGAAGAAGTTGAGCAAAAATTCCAAAGAAAAAGGCATGATCAGAAGCTAACAAGCATCAAAGGTTAGCAAGCAACCTCGATAGACACCCGGTTCCAAATAAATTCCATTTCACCCCTCTAATCTCACTCAAATCACTTCAAATTCGACTATGTCATAGCTCAAGATGAGTTCTACAACTTCCATGAAGGATTCAAGGTCAGATTTTAACCCTAAAGGCATCTACGGACACATGCAAACTACTGGTGCACAAGGACATTTCTCCACCCGATTGTACCCACTTGAAGTTCTTCTCAAAATCTCCACAGTCCGACCACCAAATCCACAAATTCGACCATCACACATCACCACAACATGCATAGGTAGGGAAGAGACTCATTCTTGCCTTTTGTTTGAGCAAATTTGATGGAGGAACGGTGGCAAGAAGGCTTGGAATTCTCGGCTCTCCTCCTTCCTCTTCTTCTTCTCTCCTTCTTCGACTCTCTCTCTCTCTCTCTCTCTCTCTCTCTCTCTCTCTCTCTCTCAAAACCGGCGGAAAAACCCACAAACCGGTTGCTTGCCCCCTTTTATACCCCAATTGAGCCATCATTAGGACTAATGGCTACTTCTCCATGCATGGCGACACTTGGCAGCAAGGGGACAGCTCGGCGCCACCTCAGCTAGCCTCTCCTCTCCCTTGGCGTACGTGGATGGCTGCTTCATGGGCTGGTCTTGTTTCGCCGGCCCAAAAATCCCTTTATTAAGCCCAATTAAGTCCAATTCCAATCATGCCTTAATCTCCCAAAGTTTAGTCCTTAGCCGTAGGTTATATGTACACTCATATACATTCAATTACAAATGCCAACTTAGTCATGTACTATAGCTGCCATGTCCATCAAGATAGTCCAATTGTGGCTCAATAGTCAAATAGCTAAAATTCCACAAATTAGATCGACCACAATCCCCACACCTTCAAGGATTATCGAAAATTAAGGATGCCACACGACAGCGTCAAGGACAGGGTACACGTGGCTCAAACGAAGGCTCCACCATGGCGGTAGCGGTCCTTCAAGCCCTCGGCCACCTAGGGTGGCTAGACATGAGGTGCTAATGGGTTGACAGTGGTGGGGTGGTGAGGAGTTGTGGGCGTGAAGATGGAGTTGCTAATGGGTACTGGGCGTGATGGTGGGTAAGATGAGGAATGATGATTGGGTGAGATGGATGGGGTGATGTGCAGCAGCACAGTGAAAGGAAACGCAGAAGTAGAACCAGGGGGAGGGAAAAGATGTGAGGGAAGAAGGGAAAGTAAAAGGAGAAGAAGAAGAAGATGGTGAAAATAAAGGAGTTGGCTATCTACAGAGGGGGAGGGCTGTTCATGAGAGGGAAAGGGATAAGGATTCATGAAGAAGAAAGAAGCAAAGAGTTTCAAGGAAAATATCCTAAAAACTCATCATCACACTTTATCCATATGGCACAAAATTCTTCTATGCTCATCCTTAGTCTCTCGAGTCACTTTTTAACTCTAATTTCCCAAAAATTAAAGCTTTTTGGGGTAGCAAAATCCCACTTGACCTCTTCATCCGAATTTCCTTTCCCCTTTCCTTTTTGTCCGAAATTTCTTTTTCCAAAAAATTTCGGACTCATCGAAAATTTGACAAAAGATTAGACGACATCCAATAATTGAATCATGGCACGCTCGAAAGTTCGATTCTCGAAATCGAATTAAATTTCATGGTTAAAATCGATTGAATGCGACTTTAATACGACCTAATATATCGGGTAGCTATTAGGGGTTTTTGTGCGTTTGACCCATGGTTGATAATTTTCAACCCATGTTTGTGCATCTTCGAATCATAGATGACTCTCGGTTGTCGTTTAATCACGAGGGTTCAATTACATATCATGAATATAATATCGATAGAAAATTAGTTTATTGCCATTCGACGCGAATATCATAATCATGCGGAACCACCCGCAATTTGGCTACGCAGGAATCAACTTATATCCATTCATTAGTTGATTTATAACAATGTAATATTGACTTTTGTCGATTATTATGGTCGAGCGGTTGATTTCTGATCGAATTCTCTAGTCTGTTGCATTTATAACCCTTTGAGGTCTCACCTAATAGATTAGTTAACTTATGAGTGATCAGTTAATAAGCGTGTCGATGAAATAACTATTTTATATATTCGAAATAGGGGCCAAATTTCGGATCGTCACAAACAGTGTGGTAAGTAAACACCCAATAGAGCGGTTTATGGAGAGCAGTAAATCTAATATGCAATACTACGCAAAAATAGAATTGAAAGAAAGAAACCTATAACTCATTAGGCAATTTATACAACACGAGACAACCCAAAACATATATCAAGGAACAAATGGTACAAAAACAAGGTGGGATTGGGCATCGACAATTCATAGTCTTCATGTCTCTGGGAATTTCCACCTCCAAGGACCTATTCTAGACTTAATCTAATACTAAGACTAGGTATATGCAATGTGAAAGAGATAATCATCATCACAAACATACAAAAACAATCACAATAATAAAAACGATCAAGAAAACCATAATAGTATACATAATTGATCAAATTTGGCCTCAGGGTCGACCTTTGTATTTCACACAACGACCCACCTAGGACAATTACCTAATCAATTTTTTAAGACTTATAGCTATTGATCACCATTTGTGTTCTCGTGTGGCACTCAATGCCAAAAAGCCCCTAAAATAAGTTCTAAGTGTGACCCAAAGTATCCCATGCGTTCATGCATTATACCTATGCGTTCATCTAAATCACATATATATTTCAAAGTAAACATGCAGGCAAGCTCTTGGGCCTTGGTTCTCAATCATTTAAATAATTTTAGGCTGCGCATAACAACACTTCTTACTGGGAATGGTTTTTTTAAAGAAATGCTTCCTTTCTATTTCTATTACAGGGAACAATTTCTAAGTAAAAGAACCCGTTTGGTAACTACACAAAATTTCTACTCTAGAAATAGAAAAAGAATAAAAATGCGTTTGGTAAAAAACAGTTTCTTTTTTGTATTTATTTGTTTTATATTCTTGCTCACGGATCACCACCGCTACCGTCGTCGCTGGCGGTCGACGGTCAATGGTGGCAGATGGGCTGTGCGGAGGCAGCCGATGGTTGACGACGGCCGATGGGCTGTGTGGCGACAGTCAATGGTGACGATCGATGGCTGGTGGTCTGCTAATGGCAACGTATGGCGGCAGGCGGCTGTTAGCCGGTGGCGGCGACGTCCGGGTGGCAGAGGCAAGAACAATCGGCGATCAGTTGGTGGCCGGTGGCAGCCAACGGTGGACGGCGATCGGCGGTGGCCGCGACAAGAGAAGAATAAAAGAAAAAAAAAGGAAATTCACTTATTTCTAAAACTTGTTCCGGGAACAAAGATTTAACTTTTTTATTGCTCATTTCTGTTCAAAAACCATTCCCAGGCTAACTTTTTTTTTCCCTGGAACAAAAAAATAACTTGACATTACCAAACGAATTTCTGTTCTTTTTTTTTGTTTCAAGGAACAAAAGAACAAAAATTTTGGGGAAGAGAAATGTTCTCACGCACCCCCTTAGTGAGCCAACGGTGGATCACTTATTCAGTCAACAAGCGCCCAACACAAATCACGAGTGTTTAATGAAAGTAAAAGCATAAAAAACTAAAGGAAGTTCTAATGATGCCCAAAAACCATTTAAAGAATAATTAAACAGTGAATTGTAAGGAAAAATTGTTAATGACATAGCAAAGTTGTATCATATCGATAGAACACATTTAATCATCAAGGCTAACTCAAGTGCATCCTTTGCACATTGATTGAGTTTTACAGATGCCCTAAATATGGTCCAAGCCTAGATAGCATTAATGCTAGGTCAAAACATGATTTGAAAATTTGGGATATAAACCACAACACGAAGGTTTGAGAATTTTGTACATAAGCATCACTTGAACAAAAGTCAAGCTCGAATAAGTTAGAACATGAAATTTCAGATTAATTTCATACGTTCAAAAGGTTCGAAAAGCATGGTAAAGTACTTTTTATTTTTCAAGATTTTAATGTACAAATTTCGGAGAATAAGGATCAAAAGTCGTGAAGACAAGCGATATCAATTCAGCATGCACAATATTCTAAAAAAATCCTAGAATGCAATCACAATAGAATTCATTGAACAGGGCAAGTAAGATCAAAGCAACTAGAGGGGAATCCATAGATAATTGGCTCCAAGAAAATTACAAAACATCAAACACATAATGAGGAAAAACTTTCATGAAGAGAGTTTTCTGAGGTGAACTACATAAGAATTTATAAAAATTCAAGAACATATAGCATCACATCAGAAATGTGACAGGACAACAAAGTATCATGGCAGATCAACAATGATTTCTCCTGGTAAATGAAGTCTAAAAAATATGGAATTTTACCACAATATAGACATGAAAATGATGAACAAACTTCATTGAGAACCCGACCTTAGAATCCTTATCGAAAAATTCATACAAAAATAACAAAAGGTTGACTCAACAAAAGCAAAGCAGGCATTCCGAATTTCAGTAGAAACATATTTCTAGGAAAATATGACAAAAATAGAAAAAAGGCTAAATGACATGCAAATTGATACAAAATTAGTATCATCGGAAAAATTAAGACATACACTAAGACTTTCTAAGAGGTGTCAAGTTCAATTGAGGTCGAATTCATGGTCAAAAAGCAATAATCGCAAAAGCATGCAAATCAATCATAAGCAAATCAGAAAATGATGCATGGTAACTAGCTTGTTAAGCCACCTAATCAATGCTAAAAATTATGAAATTCAAACATGACATAGGGCTAAAAGTGAAAAACAAGTTTGATTAAGACATTTAACCCTAAATCTATGTGCAAAAGGTCACACAAATTCATTAATATTGATATGTGACTTGTCATTAGGGGCAAAATGCATACAATTTCAGTTGCGACATATTGACTTGATGCATGGTTTTCACATAGTAAATGATCCTCAAATGAGGTACGCTATACATCATCGTGAAGCTTATGATATGCTCTAGACATATCTAGAAGACACAATGTGCTAATTTAGCTCTTAAGGGGCTCAAAAGAAAATGTTTTCATGGGTTCATGATCAGCCTCAATCACAGCAAGAGTAACACAGAACATGAGTCATTTTCAATGATTTAACTATATGCTAAAATCCTATGCAAAATCCTACATGTAGAATGCAATGTCATGGTTATTTTCTATGAAGACACCTGAGTTTAGTTTGATTCACAAAAAGCTACACAAAAATGACAACACAGGATGATAAAATCCACTTCACATAATGCAGCAGTATGAATATGTTTTCGTACATGCAATTGACTTAGTAAACGACAATTATTTGGCACAAATTATACCTAATTAGAAAGCTTGTAATGCATACTACAACTTTTGTGAAGAACGGGAATCCAATTGAACACATTTTAGACCTCATTTCAGACAAACATGAATCAGACTCAAATAGAGCAAACCGACTTAGGGACGATTTTTCAATGTTTTGACTAACCAAATCTACTCCAAAAATTCTTTTATATATATATATATGATATGACCAAAACACTTTCGTACAACTTCCATGAAAAAACCATCTTCAAAATCTCAACACAAAAATCAGTAGAAAATTAGTAAACAGATAGCACGTCCAAACATCAAAACACCAAAACATGGCATAAAACCAGCAGAATCATCCAACTTTTGAGATTTTATTAAGGTAACAAATTAACTCCGTTCAGGGCCCATACTCTATGAAATCGAAGTTCATCGAACATATATCATATATCTAGAACAATTCAAGGGCAAATAATGATGTTTAATATGTTAGATCGGCCTTAATACAAGGTCACTTTTCAACATACGATTTTTGCATAGCAAAGTAAATTATGAGCAATTATGTTCAAACTCATTTTCAATCAACACAATATCAACATATATCATCACATCATATTCAAATCTTCAAATCTAACAGAAGATACGATCCTAAGTTCAAATCCTAGCCCTGATCAATTATTTCGATCTTGCTTTATCGGATTCACATTTTGGTTTGTTACCTTTTACGATTTTGATGAAGCAAACACGAACAACCAAGAGCCAAAGCTTCAAAACATCCCACGAACCTCAAGGATAGTTGGATGGACGTCACAGATCATTGGAAGGTCGAATCAAGGATCGATCGAATCGAATCAGCGCCAGCGCACATGGTTAAGGAAGGCCGTTTTGGTTTGGACCGGCTTTGCTCACTAGAGGAGATCGGGCTACAGGAAGATCTCTGATCGATATCCAACCAAGCTCCAACCACTGTAAGGTTGGAGATGATTTTAGGAGTCGATCGGCGATGATCTTCGAGAAAAGACTAGCCGAAGCAAAGACCGGCTCGATCACCAGTCTTCCAAGCCGTAGTAGAGAAAGGCTTGGACGGGCCACTATGATGACCAAGAGGAGTTGCAGCAGCGTCAATGGACTGAAATGAGGAACAACGGTCATCAGTGAGGATGGAGGACCGCCAAGGGCCTTAGTTGACAATAATCGGCGCGGCAGAAAGGGAGGGATGAGTTGTGCGAGGAGAAGGAGAGAGAAAGATTAGGTCGGAAATTGCAAAGCAAAGAGAGAGAGTTTTCAAAGCAATTATACATGTTTAAATTTGCAATTTATTAAAATGAGCCCCCTATAGTTTCTAGAGGGAAAAACCTTACGTAGTCTTCATTTGAGATCAAATCTCAACTCTCGGTTTGATCCGACAGTCAAAACTTAATCGAATGGCCTAATTAAGCTCGTTAGGGGTGAATCCTAATCAAAATGTATCCCACAATTGTTTTAGATGGTATTGATGCACAAAAATCAGGAGTTTTAAACTCAAATCGCGATTAAGGCCTAATTATGGGTAATTTTGTCATTTCAAAAAATCCACAAGTATTTTGGCAAAATCTAGAAAATTGAGGGGCATAAGGATGAAATACACACAATAAGGAATCGACGGGTGCCGACCACCAAGACCTGGCTGATGGAGGGTTGAATTGGCCTCCTTTGTTAGTGGTCGGTCGAACCGGTTACACTAGTTCAAGCCGGTTCAACCAGTTCTAAGGCGGCTTGGGCTGGCTGGTCCTTAGGGGGTTAAATTTTATGCAATTTGATCCCTCGAGGACCAAATTTTAAGGAAAATTTACTCAATTTGAGGAAAAACAATCCAATTCTAAAGAGATTTGGTCAATTAAATCATATAAATGTGATCTGGTAATTTTCTATTGGCCTAATTGCTTGATTATCAAAATTGTGGACCTACACCATGGGTATACATAATTGGATATTATAGACCAAATTGGACAATTTCACATAAGTTTTAGATTGAAATCACAAATTAATTGAAATTAAATTCAATTAATATTGCGAGACACCTATTTGACTAATTACCCTTACTTAGGATAACCTATCGCATCCAAATTGACTTATAATGGATATCACAATTCTTATGCTAAAAATGAATCGGGGTTAATATAGAAATTGAGCTTGATTGGTGAAATTTAACCTTAGTCTCAAAGGGTTCAACTTGAATTTCTTTAATTAAATCTCATTAGCTTGGTTTTCTTATATTCAAGAAGGTTGAATTCCTCAAATTGAAAAGTTCCCAAATGAATCTCTTAAAATGGATCATGAATTCGAACTTATTTCAAGAAAATGAGTGGAATGGAAGCGCTCGTTTGCAAATCATGAAGGATTGATTCGAATCCCCTAATTAGGGCTAAAAGTGGTAATTCTTGATTCGACACAACTGTTCTTGAAAATAAATGAATGAGTGAATGAGTAATGATTCCTCGATGAAATGTCGAAAAAAAAAAAACTAAGCCTAATTACAACTAAAAAAAATTAATTTTATTTTTGGTCGATTTCGAGCCAAAAATCGAAAAACTTGAAAAATAAAGGTTTAATCGATATTTGCAAAATTTTCAATGCTAAAGTCAAATTGAAACTACTATGAAGTGTTATGTGGATTTTTGATATTTTAAATTTTTTTATTCGATGTTTGACCAAAAGTCAACTTTTTAGTGGACTTTTCTTAAAAGGTTGATTTATTTGTCAAATCTTTGAAATTTTCTTTGGAAATTTTGATGCATCTAGAATATTGGCAAAAAATATGTATTTGTCAAAGGTTTGATTGGATTGTCTTTTAATCAATTATGATTGTCATAATTATCTCCTCAACAAGTAATTATTTCACTTAGTTAGTCCTACTTTTCAGTTTTGTCAATGTAATTCTAAACTTTTGTGCCAAATTTCAATGGAGTCTTTCCCAGCAATTACCTTCGGAAATCACTAATGTGGTGTCTAGTCATCCTAAGTGGGTGGGCAATTTGTTGATTTCCACATCGCAATTTGCAATGACAATTGGCAAGAAAGATTACATTTAAATATTACGCAAATGTGTAAGACTATATTGACAAAATTGAAAGGTCAAAACTGAATTGACATTCATAGTATAGGTATTAGAAGAAATTAATAATTTTCTCAAATATTTAAATAATCAATCCGTCAACAGACATATGTATGAGCATTTTTGGGATAAGTACACTAAGAGTGTCATAACTTTCACGCGGCACTCATTTGAGTGCCACAAATTTAAGAAATTGATCACTTGAGTGCCATTAATGATTTGTCTCACCGGAGAATTTAACATGAATGTCAATCATCCTATATAATATTGCGCATGAAAAATTAATAAAAAAAAAAAAACATCAAAATGGGAAATTAATTAAAAAATCCACGTGAAATAATTTGCCAAAAGTGACACTCA
Source organism: Eucalyptus erythrocorys (assembly GCA_014182555.1). NCBI lineage: Eukaryota > Viridiplantae > Streptophyta > Magnoliopsida > Myrtales > Myrtaceae > Eucalyptus > Eucalyptus erythrocorys. The sequence goes on from CM024606.1 coordinate 18,232,427, forward strand.
AATAATCGATTTTACTTCGATATGACATTTAAATGAGCGAAAAAAAAAAGTCATAAAACTCAAGTGAATATCGTACAATAATTATGGCACTTCTATTGCTCTTATCCGTCAAATATTCCGTGAAAGTTTGCTAAATTTCTAAAACAACCTATTCAACTCCAAATCCCCCTACCCCTCCTTTATTTTGAATTGTTAGCCTTGCCGGATCTGGCGAGGCTCGAGCTCGCTGGCGTCGAGTGGAGTCTCGGCCTTGCCGAATTGGCAAGATCGAGCCTCGCCCGTCGCCGGCGAGCTCTATCTCACCTATGGCCGGTCGTTAGCCGTTGTCGTGGCCGACGGCCGGCCGAAGAAGAAGAAAAAAGAATAGAGAAAAAGAAAAAATAATTATTAAAAAATAAAAATAATTAAAAATTACGTTAAAAATTTAAAAAATCGATTTTTGAAAGTATTTTAAAAAGAATTATAAAATTTTCCATTAAATTTGTATTGCATAACAATTGTTAAAAATTTTGTATTATATCAAAATGTTTTAACAGTAAATAGGTTTTAGTAATATGGGTCGGGTCGAGTATGGGTCGGATATAGGTCGGGTCGGATATGCATCACTGGATTTACACTACAAGAATATGGGTCAAAACGGGTTAAATGGATCAAATATGGGTCGACCCATTCCCATTTTCAACCCGACCCATACCCAACCCAACCCACCCATTTGCCACCCCTACGTTTGAGTAAAGTGTAAATTGAATAAAAATGTCTCATTACTTAGTGTAAACTGCATACTTCACATCGTTATCATGTTTTAAATTCGATTGACATGTCATATTGCATGTAATTATTTGCACATTATTTTGTTATCGTTTTTATCATATTGTGTTACATGTGATTATTATTAAGTTTCTTCATCTAATTGCCATGTCACATTGATGTGATTATTGGTCATGTTATTTTCTCATCATATTTGTCATGCCATTTCGCATATGATTTTCGTCATGTTATTTTGTCATCGTGATTGCCATGTTACACTGTATAAAATTTTGACAAAATATCATCATAATTTTTGTCATGTCTTGTTACATGTGGTTGTTGTCATATCGTTTTGTTATCATGTTTTGAATTTGATCTATCATGTCAAGTTGTGATTATTCTCATACCATATCATCTTGTTATCATGTTGCAAATTTGTATAACCATCTTACATTTGCATATGATTAGTGGAATGTCATTTTATGTTTTAAATGTTGTGTTTGCCACGTCGTTCAACATGTGGATATTGTAATCCCATGTCATTTCATCACCATATTTTTTTAGTTTGATTTGTTATGTAATGTTGCTTATGATTCTTGTCATATCACGTCATCTTAATTATGTTTTTAGCATCACATTTGTCATGTTGTTGTTGTCATGTCATGTCATTTTTGCATTATGTCTAAATTCAAATTTACCATATCATGTCATGTCATGTCATTTTCTCAGTATGTTTAAATTCTAAATTTGCCATGTTATTTTATTGGCATGTCCAGAATTTCGAATGTGCCATGCTATTCGCATGTGACGTCATTTTCTCATGTTTTGAATTTTGACGTGTCGCCCCATTTACTTATTCTGCCTAAATTCTAAACTTGTCATGTCATTGCTATGCCATGTTACTTGCCTATTATATTTGAATTTGGTATTTGCCATATTATTGCCATGTCATGTTATTTTCACATTGAATTTTGATTTTGTCTTCGACCAAAAAAAAAAAAAAATTGATTTTGTCATATCTTATTCTCATTATGTGTGAGTTCCTCCAATCTTGCCATGCCATTTCAATGCCATGTTTTTTTTTTCCTCAGTGTAATGAATTTGAATTTGCTCTGTCGTTGCCGCATTGACATATTTAAATGGATTTTGCTTACAGGGCGTCACACACAAACCAATCTTGCCACACGGCCTCATAATCAATAATGACCTTGAATAAGTGTTTTGGAATGATGCATGCTTAGGAAATTATATCATGAGTAACTTTGGGACTTAACTGAAATAGAGCTTTGATACTAACAAGACATTATGAGATGTCTATCCTACACTTAATACAGTGTCTCTCAACCGGAGGTATAAGGCCAACAAGTCGGTTGAGAGATATTGTGCAAAGCATAAGTCGACCTTGCAATGGACGTTGCACCCACCCCTCCACGTTTACTGGCATAGGCGGCTAGTACACCGGTCTACCAGTTCCTCAAACACTTCTTATGAGATGCAATGGAGTCCACCCTCCCCACCTAAAAAGCCCTGTAATTCTCAAGTGTAATTTTTTCTTCCCCACTTAGATGGAAATGCCTCTGATGTCTTGCGTCCTAGGGTTCAGATGAAGCAGTTTTATGGCATACTCGGGTCTCAAGTTCCCTAACTTATAATCCCTAGTTTTCTTTTTGTCTAGTTTCCTTCACATGTACAATTTGGCAGCTGACTTTCCCATTACTGCCTAAGCATGTAGTCGGGTGTTTTATGATTGCCTAGTGGCTATAGGGTAGTCCGTGGCATTTAGGAATCCGTTCTCCAAATAGCCCAACTTCGAATCATCTCAAATATATTCTTCAATAATTACCTCTTTCGACTTGGGCTTCCACTGATTTTGAATTTTAAAATGTACATAAAATTCAAATATCCCGAAATAATTAATCCATCCATGTCATTTAAGTGCATAAATTTGTCAAGTAGAACTATGGGTTTCTTTCAAGTTGTAATTTGTGTGTCTGACAAATATTTTAATTTCAATATATTCTACATATGCTCGTTGAAAAGTACAGACCGCGTAACTAGTTCATCAGTAAGAGGCGGCCCAATATGGCAATTTCAGCTAGGTTCAATTTCCAGATTTGCTAGTTCCCATTGGGGTCCGTCTTCGTTCGTTCAGTTGCTTTGAATCTTTGCTAAAACGCCCAGGAAGAAAATATCTTGCCAAAAGGTTTAACGAACTTCTTTTACGGGCAAACTGAACCAAGAGTCCTTGCACATGCAGGAACAAACTCCATGCGCCGCCAAACAACGCACGTTGAGCATGAACTGTTAGTGCAGGCACACCCATGCCATAAGGCCGGTTCATGGTGAATGGTAACATATGATTTTATTAGAAGCAGAAAAGTCAAAATCTCCCACATGATTTAACAGCATCGAGTGACCAAAGCACTTCATCTGCTAACTCGTCTTTTCCTTTTCCGGCTTGGGAGTAATTTACCAAATCAATTTACATAGTACTGTCAGTAGTTACGAACTTGATTGATTGGCCAATTAGTTGAGCATATTTATTGTTTAGTACACTTAATGAATATTTCTATTTTAACATATAAAAAGAAGCTGAAATTACAGTCTCGGTCTTTCGACTTGCAATTTTTTTCAATCGAGTCCTTGATCTTGTTTATCTTTTCTAATCAATCTCTCCAACTCTAAGTTCGGGTTAGTGCTGGCCGGTCAAGAAACAATTGTGGTTGCCGATGCAAAGATTGGGTCAAACTTCAAAAGGCATGGATTGGCATGAAACTCTGTTTATCCATTTTACGCATGTATCTGCAACATTATATGTCTCATGCTTCAGGCGGGAGTCAATGTCGGTAGAAAATTCAGTAGTAACAGCTTAGCGCTAATTGTTGTGAGTTTTTAATTGTACTGATGAGGAATGAGACTAACTTCAAACGGTGGAGTAGTATAGAGAGGAAATTTCTAAAAGCCACGTACAAAGAGTATTATGGCTCAATTAGGTTTCTGATTATAGTTCTAAAACTAAGGATTATGTATAGGTGTACAACCTTTTATTGAAAAAAAAATATATATTTGGGGGACTATAAGGAATTGAAAAATGCTTCAGTTTCTCGTTTCATCTCCCTTCACATTTCAACTTTGAAGCATTTTGTCACCTAATAGAAACCGCAACTCCAAAGTTCGTATGGTGTCTCTCTAATATATGAATTAATTCACTAAGAAAACAGAAAATGAGAGCTTTGAGTTATGGGATGTGCCTTCCAATCCACACTATCAAAAGTATCTAGACAAAGCGAGGGGCTTGCATCGGCTAATGTGGTGACTTTTGAACTGCATCATAGCATGAATTGGTATAACTTGATTGAATTTGTCACTTTGACTGCCAAGCCAATGAGAATAGGAGATTGATTGCCTGTATTTACACATGTAGAAACCAATTAAGGATTCAATTGTTCAGCATACGTGTGCCTTCTTTGCTTAAGAGGTGGACAGAGATTCTTTCAATTCTGTCAAAGTTTACACTCATGCATGTAAGAAAAAGATCATGCAATAACCTGTGATTTTTTGCGGATATTTTACAGAATTGACTTCTGTGCAACACCTTACCTGAAGTTTGTTCACCCCCACACCCTGCCAAAAACGCCAAACTTCCTCGTCTTTTGTCTTTAAAACTCACATGGAAAAATATCTACAGATTCATTTGAAACAAGCTATATACCCAATGGACATCTCCATCTCAATGGAAATATCTGGCAGATGGTAATATAATAGAACATTTAGGTGCTTAACATATTATTTTATTAAACACTAGAGAGAATGTATTAAATATTCGTTTGATTTACTTATGAATTGCTCTTTATGATGCTCATGCATTAAATTGAAACATTAGTGTGCGTGCAGATAACTCTTGTTAAAGTTGCAAAAATCTTATGTCGAGCTATGCATAAAGATAAATGATATTAAAAAGGCAATTGACAAATTAACCCAGATTAGGTATTGTCTCACTTGGCAACTTTCTTTTTCAGACTTATAGTGGGCACCCTTGGCCAAACTTTGACCACCAACTTAACCACCAGCAGAAGTATGTTTTCTCTGTTCAGCTTTAATCAACTTTTAAGTACAGCTCCAAAGAAAATCCTCCAACTTAACAACCAGCATGATTAGATATGTGGGCCTCTTTGAGGACTAAGCACTAACAAAAAGCTACTTAATCAAACAATATATCACCTGTTATAACGCTTTATGCTTTGATCATCAAATAAGAACTCAAAGATGAGCGATTTATTTGTCTAGATAGAAACTTCTAACTGGAGGAACATTCTTGAAGACAAACCCTTCAATCCAGTGATCTTTTCTTTTTCTTTTTCTTTTTCCTTCTCAGCCAACGATCTAATCTTTTCCAGGTGTAAATGTCTAGTATGTGCTCGAGTGTTGACAATCTTGTGACTCAGTCGACAGCTTTTTTCTGGGTAAGGGAGTTAGATTTCACCATAATATTTTTTTAGTATCTGCTATCTATAATGCAGTCACACATGCTGTTTGTATCCTCCTGGTTGTGATTCATCATCACATATATTCCATAGAATCTGCCAAGAATGATGTGCACGCAGTTTGCCAATACTTTCTGAAAATTTATTGCCTATATTTCTTAGTTTCACATGAATGAAATACATAGTTTAGTCCTCAAATCAAAGAAAAGAGCATGAGCATGTCTACCCATTACCATAATTCCAAAAACCAGAAACTGTTTCCAATCGTTTACCCAATATTCATTATAATGATAATGACCAAAAAGGTTAATTACCTCAGGCGAAGCGTCTAACTTCTTAATAACAAACAGAATAGAAAAATCAATATAAGGGAAAATCATAACCAGCAAACACAACATAAAGAAAATGTTGGATTTATCCATCCGGCAGTGCAAACTCGATGAAATTTGGCCGCTAAATTTTGTGCCCTATTTAATGACTAACGACTCTCGACCACCTTCCTGTGGAAGTTCCTGTGGCAGCCGCAAGTGGCGCAAGTGAAAGCCAAGTCCGAGCCCTCCGCGCCTCGTGGCCTGAACTCGGTGCATCCATCGACCTGGTGACCTCCAGTGGAGGCAGCGTGATTCCTCTGGCACTCTGCATATCTTATCCTGGGCACCCTGGACGAAGAGGACTCTCCTCCTTTCCCCAGAACAACCTTCTTCATCTTTCAGTCGGACCCCAATTGCTCCCTTTCAAGTGATATTGACGTAATCTAACTTTCTTCTTAGAGAGAGAGAGAGAGACAGGGGGAGCTTAACCCTAGAGGGGGTATTTATAGCCTGTAAAAGTTCTTCCTTCACACTGACTTGATCGACCTTTATTAGGAGTAAATAAACATTATCACAATCACTGTTTTTACAATTGTTTTTCGTTTGTCTACTTGTGCTCCTTTTCTATAATTGATTAACCTATTAAAGTAGCAAATCAGAAGGGAAAAAATTAGAATAGGATAAGAAGTTAAGAGAATCAGCGAGACAAACTCAACCGAGGGATAGAGAGAGAGGAATTTGTATTGATTCTTGCATAGGATAAGAATTTTTTTTTTTTTTTTTTGGGTAAAGATATAGGGTAAGAAGTTTGTGTATGTGGATTTATATATATCTTTGTCCACTTAAATGGCTTATTAAAATGGCGATGCTGAGATATACTCATAACTGCTTTACAACTCAACTGGGCATTTAAAAAAACAGGAAAGAAGGAAAGAAACAGAAAGATTCTCGAATAAATAAGGGAAGAAAACCTTGGCAGGATGAGATGTCTTTAGGATTCGGGAATGAGGTATTGATTGGGTTATTATAGAATCACCAGCTAAGCAGGTTTTAAACTGGAAACTTGTGGCCCCCATAAAGAGTATTAGAGTGAGGGGGGCATGTCCTCGTGGGGCGCATTTACACGAAAGCCATTAACAATTCGTGTCTCTAATGTTGACCTAAAAACGTGAGCCTGATAACATAGTTCGCCGAACCCCGTACGGAGAGAACTCTCTCTCCAAGATGTTCGTGTAGATATTTTGTGAAACAAATCCAGACATAGGCCAAGAGGTAAAATGGCCAATCTACCGGTTCCCACCTAGATATTCAAATTCTGATCAACCTGTAAAGACGAACTTAGTCATGTGTGTTGTGAGCAAAAACTGGCTCACGACACCAATTAGAGTATCATCTAAAAAGTTGTGTGGAGCTTGAATTGCATGAAAAATTAAAATTGTGATTTGATGCATTCAACAATGAAAGTTCAACAAACGGTTAAGTGGACGAAGATTAAATGCACAAAAAATCATTATGAATTCTACAAATGAACAATGTAAGATAAGCTATCACTATAATATTCTTTTTTTGTTTGTACGCAAGTTTTGGAGGAGGGAAGGCTACCCCAAAATAATATTCCAATTCAGTAAATACGATAATATTTTATAAAAATTTGCAGTCCTGTGATTGCCTATCAATCACCACTAATATATGATCTTCTAGGCCAATGGTCTCACGCCATGGATTGGTCCTCTGGTCTAACATAATTACAAAAGGGGAAAGTCATTATTTTCATGACTAGCATGTGTCGTTCGCAATACGTCGGTGAACATACTTTTAGCAGTGTTGAATTTCGTTATAGTTTGATTGAAAAGCAAAAACTGTAAAACAATAAAGCACTATTTTCTTTCTCATAGAAAAGGACATCCGAATATAACATAACAACCTCATTTGAATTTTTAGTCGGAACGCTAAAAATAATTGAAATACACAAATTCAGGGATATGATATCCAATAAAGAAAATGAATATTGCTCTCTCATAATTCAAAAACATTAAGGGAAAATTTGTATAATATATATCATAATAAAGTCTAAATGATACTGTCTCTCCTCTTAAGTACTCCCTTCTTTGTTTAGCAGGTGATTAAAACACCAGAGTCAAGACTACCGAGCTACTGAAAGGATTATATCCTTAACTATTGACTTTCTATCACTTAGTCTTATTCCATCAATCCGTGGGATTATAGGAGGGACTTTTAGGGCTAACAATACAACTTAAAGGGAGTGAATAAAACTTTAATAATTTCCATGGAAGATAGCAAATTATACTCCAGTAGTTGCAAAAACAGACTGATATTTATCAAACGTGTAAGTGCTAGTATGAAATAGATTCAATTAACAATGAATAGATGGAAAAAGTGCATGTGGCATCCTCAATTTTTGGTAACCCATCAAGATGTAAGGTTTGTAGCCGAATTAAATAGTGGAACTTTAGCCATTGGCCTATCGAGTTACAATTGAATTATTTTAGTGGACATAGTAGTTATAATGTATGATTTGGTTAGTGATTGGAATTGAATGCACTTATGGGTGCACATATGTAACCTACGGCCAAGGGAATTATTTTGGAGGATCAAGGTTTAATTTAATTGGACTTAAGTGGGCCTAAGGAAATAAATTAATGGGCCAACCAAGCCCCAAAGGAAGGAGGAGATTCGGCCATGGCATTTCACGAGCAAGAGAGGGAGAGAGTGAGGTGGCAATTTGCTGCCATGTGTCATCTTGCATGGATAAGTAGACTTTAGGCTTGATGATTGATTTAATTGAGGTATAAAAGAGAGAAACTTACCGTCCATCAGCCCATCTACTCGACCAAAGAGAGAGAAAGTGAGAGAGTGAAAGAGAGGAAGAGAGGAAAAGCCGAGAAGAAGAAGAGGTGGACGCTGAGGGTTCTTGAAGCTTTTGGATTGCCGTTTCTTCACCGTTTTTGTTCAAACCAAAGGCAAGATTTATCTCTGGTCTTCCCATGCTTCTTGTGGTGGTGTGTAGAGGTTAGATGTACGAAATTTATGGCTGGATTGTTGAGTTTTTGAAAGAAATCCAAAACCGGTGCAATCGGGTTTCTAGGAACAGTTTTGCGCCATTAACTTGCATGCATTGATAGATGTTCTTAGAGTGGGAATTAGACTTTGATGTCTTCATGGAAGTTGTTAAGCACCTCTTGAACTATGACATAGTCGAAAATGAAGGCATTTGAATGAGATTTGAGGGGTGAAAACCAATCTCTTTGGAACCGGATGGTTTTCGGAGTCGTTTGTAGACCTTTCACCTTTGTTGCTTGCTGTTTGTGTGGTTTTGTTGAGAATTGTTGTTCGACCCCTTCTTGTGATTTGTAAAGGACATCTTGGGTTACAACATACTAAAAATTTAGCCAATTTTTTTTGGCCTAACTTGGTGAATTGCTTGTTTTCTCTTGCCGTTGGATTCTGGAATTTCTGGGTTAAACAGCAGAAAATTGCGTGGCAATTAAAGTGATGTTCCTGTGGTTTTCTTGGGTCGGCTTCTTCATGAAAGTTGTGTATTACTTGTTGGTCTATAACATATCCAAAAATCAGAGAAAAAGAAGGTGGATAGGTAGCTCATTCGAAGTTTTTTTGCTGAGGAGTGTTGCTGAACAGTATGTGAACAGTATACCGAGGAATTGAATGTGTTGTAGGAAATCATGGAGCACGAATTTGATGATGATGTCTTCTTGGAATGTGTTCATTAGACTCTTGGCTACAACATAGTTAAAAATCGTGATTTTTGAGCAACATTAAGGCATTAAATTTCTTGAAATACGAATACAGTGCATGCTGGAAGATGTGAGTATCAAATCTGTTTTTGTGAAATTTATATTTTCCTATGTGTGAGCCATTTGAATATGATTCCTTAATGAAAGTTGTGTTATTATGTGTGAACATTGTTGTGGTTGAATGGTATGATGTGATATGGCCAATTAGATGGTTAAAATTTGGATTCTTTTAAAGCCGTACATGCTGTTTTGCAAGAAATTATTGTGACGACATGGCCGAGTGATATTTCCTTTGGTGTTCATCATTGGAGCATATATTTTACATGAGAGGCATTCTATGTGGTCATAATTATTATATATGTATGAGTTTCACACCTTATTAAGGATATATGAGGTTCAAATGAGATGTTCCCTCAATGGTTACATGCTGAATTGTGGTGTATTAATTTGATAAAGCATGTTGAGTGCAATTCATGTCATGTGAGTGAACATACATGGTATTGCTTGCTGTTTTTGCTCATGAATGGCATGGAACATGTGATGAATCATGGGTATGGAAAAAGATAATTGCATGACATGTGTTGATTATGCCTCGGGAGTATCGAGATGCCCGGCTAGGGAGTGAAAATGTCGGATGCCTAGTAGCCCTGTGTGCGTAAATTTGGATGGCCTCGGAGTGGAGATGCCCAGAGCGTTGGGGGTGCCGGAAGCACGGAGTGTGTGTGCCGTGGATGCCTCGTGATGCCAGTTGGGATGCAAGATGCCCGGCTAGGGAGTGTAAATGCCGGAAGCACGGAGTGTGTGTGCTGTGAATTCCTCACGATGCCAGTTTTGGGTGTGAGATGCCCGGAATGTGGGGGGCCGGAAGCCCGGGTGGTGTGTACCGGGATTTGCATTGTTAATTGCAATGAATACATATATGCATGGTCATTGCCAATATGTGATATATGTGCATTTGAATTTGATGAATTGTGAAAGGCATGTGTGATGGATTACACATATGTATACATGAGGGTGCTGAATTGTGAAAGGCATGTGTGATGGGATATACACACGTATACATGAGAATGCTGAATTATGATTGCATTCATCTTGTTAATGTCATGAAATGTGCACATGTTGAATATTTGATTTCATTGGCATAGCTGAACTTATGTTATGCGTATGTGCATGGAAAAGGGCTGAGCTATGAAAGGTGTGCATGATGAGATGTGTATACATTGTTAAGATGCTGATTTGTGAAAGCATGATGTGGCTGCAACTTGATGATTAAAATGCTTGTCTATGATGCTTACATGTTATTGTGATGTGCTTGATTGCATGGTATGGGTAGTCTTAGAGATTATATCTTTGCTGAGTGGTTGTACTCACCCCTTTGGGGACTAATATTTCAGCTTAGAAGATGTCTGTACCCCCGATAGCACCAGGCACGTTCTACGGGATTCCATCCGATTTAGAAGTGCGAGTGGCCCAATTCCCTAGCCCTGCGATCCCTGGACGCATGTATTTTCGGGTCTCCGTGTTGGTCCGGTTCGAAGTAGGCCTGAATAGTGGCCCGGTCTATCAAGAATATGTCTCCATCTTCACCTGCCAGGATGGGGAGATGGGCGGAATCCTACCACCGCCGCCACCTAGTGCACCCGGGCCTGGAGGTAGATGAGGGACAAAGTGGGGAGGTTGGAGGGTTTTTGGACAACACCGAGCTAGTTAGATGGATAGCTTTTGATTAGGCCGTGTATAGGCTATTTTCTTACCTTGATGATGGGTAGTGTTATGAGCTTGTTTTGGTGTATATACTTTGATGTATCCTACCGTGAAAAGGCGAAGAAATTGTCCATCATTTAATAGTAAATAAAACAGAGCCGGTTGCTTAGTATTCTATTGTGTTTAGTGTGTGTGCATTGCCCCTCATATGTGGTGTGGGAGAGTCTTGAGTTTTGCTTCCGCTATATGACGCGCTGGGACCGTTGTGCATTTTCTTTTAAAAAAAAAAAATTATGATGAATGAGAGCTCAAGAGTCATAGCTCTCTCAGGAGATAAAGGATTGGTAAGCATGACTGTAATAGCCTCAAGGGTGTTTGGGGTGTTATAGTGCACACGAGTTTATAGGGATTCAAATTATTATCAAGCCCATGTTCACTCCATAACCAATAACCTTCATAGTGGCTAAAATCCAATAACAATCTTCAAGAGACGTTACAATCAACAAGTATTGCTTCTATCACACTATAAATCAGAATGTCAAAATGCAATTGCTACTATCACATTCGTATACTTCTCTTATCACCAATTCCAAAATAATAAGAACTCTACAATTGAGAAAATATCAAACAAATAGTAGCATAGTTTGCTTAAGACGAAAATGTTGAATGGTTCTGGGTTTCTCTCACCTCAAAAGTTAGTTTAAATGATGAGATTTTCCTTCACACTTGTAAAGTGACCACCATGCCTTTCTATTATCAATGTGGGATAATCCTAATAATCTCCCTCTTATGCATTGGGTCTTGGGTTAAAGCAACAACACCTTACCCTCATGTGACTTTTGGATCCAGACTTATTAGTAACTTGAGATTTGATACAACTTCGTTAGGAGAACAATGACAACTCGTACAATATTGAATTACTGCAACAAAACAAAACAATGCAATCTCCCCTCTTGCACAAACCTCATGGGAAACAATACGAGAGAGCAATATCAATTGCAAGCCAATGAACTTGTGCGGAGGAAGCCACATGAATTGCAAGCCTAAAGGTTGACCTATATGGAGAAATAGGGTTTAATACTATATTTATGTAGTAACCGCAAAGATAGTTCATTGAGATGTAGTAGCAAGAGAGAGAGAGTAAAAAATTTGGGTAGAGAGCAGTATTCAATTATTATCAAGCTAAAATTGGAGGTTGATTTGTGGTTCGATTCAGCTAAAATTTCATTAGCATGCTTGTGGCACATTCTTCTCAAATTTGATTAGTTTGATATTATCTTAAAGCTCCATACAATAGTTATTGGTGAGTTGAACTGAACCTATGTTTTTAATGAGATTTATCCTAAATCTCTTGTGAAAATCATGCATACTGCCAAAAATTGTGTTCTCGATGTTATTACTACTATATACCTTTAGTATTTACCAGAGAAGAAGTTTTTTTTTACCCAATTTTGTTAATAGTGAAGATTTTCAATGGACTCCGATACTGTGACAGCTTGATTTTCCGATTCTATTTTCAATTGAATGAGTTGGGCTTTTTATCGATGCGCCTATAGTCTTTTTTTCTTTGAGCTGATCACTCGGGAGATAACTAATCTATTAGGTGAAGCCGTTAAGGTATTTAAACGCAATTTACTTGAGAATTCGATTAGAAATCTACTGCTCGACCGTGCTAATCTGCAAGAGTTATTACGGCACAGTGAAAATTGATTATAGACCAGAGATAGGTCAATTTGACAAAGGCATGTGATTAAAGTGTGGAAGATTCCACCTACTTACAAAATTTCTGTCGAATGGCACTAAATCGATTTTTTAGTCGTTTCTGTACTCTGTGCCCGTATTAGAAACCTCGAGATTTTCATAACAACCAAGAGTCACCAATGAGTCGAAGATGCACAATGTGGCTCGAAAATAATCGACTATAGGTCAATTGCGCTAAAAATTCCTAAAAGCTACTCGGTAGTTTAGGTCACGCTAAAATTATGATTAGTTGAAATTAACCATGAAATTGAATCCGATTCTAGAAATTGAAAGTTTTTGCATGTCACAATTTATTTTAGAAATGTCAACTCATCCTTCGAAGAATTTTCGGCAAGCCCAGGATTTTTGTGAAAATTCGAAATTGGGTAAAATTGAATGGATTTTGGCTTTCAAAGGGACTAGTTTGTGAAGGCAAGTGTGGGAAATGGATGTGGGCTTCCCCCTCAACAAATTTGACCACTGGTTTGGAGAGAATTGTGAAGAAATTGAAGTGAGAAGTCAACAAATTCGTAGGCTACTGGGGCTGTTACATTTTGATCTTCAATTTGGCTTCAATCGGTGTAGGTTGGTATTGAATTTGGCCTTGGGTGACCAATTGATATTGTTGGCTCTACTTGGCTGAAGATTAGGGGGAAAAAGCACTCAAGTGCTTTAGATTTTTATCTTTGACTTTCACTCCCCCTTCTTCAGCTTCCCTCATACGCCAACCCAACTACTTCCTCCTTCGCAGCTTCTGCCTTCATTTCATTTTCCTTCTGCTCGATCATCCTCCTCCTTGGACAAACCGCTCCTGCCCCTTCTTTTATTTTGTTTCCTTGAAGCTCGACTCCCCCTGTAGCTCCCATGAAATCAACCCCACAATCCTTCTCCACTGAGTCTCCCCTTCTGCATCCACGCGTCCTCCACCAGTCAGCGTCCACAACTAAAACGGACCTTCCAGCGCTTGCATCTTCATCACTCCGTGCTCCCCTCCTCCTAGCAGCAATGTTCACGTACCACTCCATCATTCCTCCGCACTCACCCCAATGAATAGCCATCTCCAGCTTTTTTTTTCCGATCTCAAGCAGCTGTCCAACATTAGTGCCACCGCCAATAGCCCGTGATTGAGCCTCCTGCAAAGCCAAGACAGTCTTTGGCTGTGGACTGTAAGGCCTTTTTAGCTTGGTCCAAGCTCCCTTTGTTGTTGCCGTAGACTCGAGTGTCCCTCGCCATTGCGCCGTTGTCACCGTGAAGTTCACTAATTGGGTGAGTTAGCCTCCTAAACCTTACTTAGGGGTTAATCACACCTATTAAAGATTAGTTTAGGCTTAAGTATGTTTAGTAGTTAATTTAGTCAGAGTAAATATTAGTTAGTTAGTTTAGTTGAGTGAACTAGGTAGTTTAGGCTTAAGTATGGTTAGTTTAGTTTAGTTGACAGAGCTAGGTGGTTTAGGAATGGCCTCCAACCAGAGCTGAAGAATTCGCTGGTGACATTCAATCTAAAGGACTACAACGTTTTGTATGAGCGAGCCTTGTTGATAAAGAGGAATCTGAACGAACAAGCCGTTGCATCTGGGTCACGGTTTGGTTCGAACATGGATAGTAATAGGTTTGGGAAGAAACCTATATGATCGAAGGAAGGTACCTTGCTTCGGCTAACAAGAAGGGTGGGATAAGAAAGTTAGTGCCGAGCCAAGGTGGAGTGTGTCGCTTCTGTGGAAGTCGACATGGATCATCGCCATGCCATTCTGCACAATATAGTATTTAGATGGCACCTTTTGAAGCGTTGTATGGTAGAGCGTGCAAAACTCTAGTATGTTGGGATGAAGTCGAAGAGTGAAAGATGACAGGCTCAAAGTTAGTTCAGCAATCAGTGGATGCAGTTGCAGTTATCAGAGACAAATTAAAGACCGCTTAGAGCCGTTAGGAAAGCTATGCAGATAAGCTTCGAAGACCTTTGGAATTCCAAGTTTGTGAGCACGTCTTTCTGAAGGTGTCACCGATGAAGGGTACTTCGTGCTTCGGTAAGAACAGGAAACTGAGTCCTAGGTACATTGGTCCCTTTGAGATTTTGGAGAGAATAGAGACTTTAGCGTATCGTCTTGCGTTATCGCCGAGATTGGCACAAGTGCATAACATCTTCCACGTGTCGATGTTGAGAAAGTATGAGCCTGATCTAACCCACGTGCTAAATTTTGAAGAGCTCGACATGGATAACAAAGTGACTAACGTGGAAAGACCAGTTTGGATTGTGGATCGGAAGGAACCAATTTTGCCCACCAAGACGATCTCGTTAGTCAAAGTGGTCTGGTAACACCACGGCACAGAAGGAGTAACTTGGGAAAGTGAAGACTCAATGAGACAACAATACGCCCACTTTTTTGTTTAAGATTTGTAATGTTTTAAATTTTGAGGACGAAGTTTTTATAAGAAAGGAAAGTTATAGTGGCTTGATTTTCCAATTCTATTTTCGATTGAATGAGTTGAGCTTTTCATCAACGTGCTTATAGTCCTTTTTCTCTAAATTGATCACTCATGAGATAACTAATCTATTAGGTGAAGCTGTTAAGGAATCTAAACGCAACTGACTTGAGAATTTGACTAGAAATTGACTACTCGACCGTGCTAATATACAAGGGTCATTACGGCACAATCAAAAATCAGTTAGAGGCTGAAAATAGATTGATTCAATAGAGGCAAGTGATTAAAGTGTGGTTGATTCCACTCAATTGCAAAATTTTTGTCGAACGGCACTAAACCAATTTTTCCGTCGTTTCTGTACCCTATGCCCATATTTGAAACCTCGAGATTTTCATGATAACCGAGAGTTGCCAATGAGTCGAAGATGCACAGTGTGGCTTGAAAATAATTGACTGCGAGTCAATTGCGCTAAAAATTCATAAAAGCTACCCGGTATTTAGGTCACGCTAAAATCGCGCCCGATTGAAATTAACCATGAAATTGAAGCCGATTTCATAAATTGAAAGTTCTGGCATGTCATGATTTCTTTTAGAAACATCAACTCATCCTTCGAAGAATTTTCGGCACGCCCGGGATTTTGGCGAAAATTTGAAATTGGGCAAAATTGAGTGGATTTTGGCTTTCAAAGGGACTAGTTTGTGAGGGCAAATGTGGGAAATGGGCATGGGCTTCCTCCTCAACAAATTTGACCGATAATTTGGAGAGAATTGTGAAGAAATTGAAGTGAGAAGTCAGCAAATTCGTAGGCTACTGGGGCTGTTACATTTTTGTCTTCAATTTGGCTTCAATTGGTGTAGGTTGGTGTTGAATTTGGCCTTGGATGACCAATTGATATTATTGGCTCTACTTGGCTGAAGATAAGGGGGAAAAAACACTCAAGTGCTTTAGATTTTTATCTTTGACTTTCACTCCCACTTCTTCAACTTCCCTCGTGCGCCAACCCAGCTGCTTCCTCCTTCGCAACTTCTGCCTTCATTTCATTTTCCTTTAGCTCGATCATCCTCCTCCTTGGACGAACCGCTCCTGCCCCTTCTTTTATTTTGTTTCCTTGAAGCTCGACTTCCCCCTGTAGCTGCCACGAAATCAGTCCCCCAATCCATCTCCATCGAGTCTCCCCTTCCGCATCCATGCGTCCTCCACCACTCAGCGTCCCCAACTGCAACAGACCTTCCAGTGCCTATGTCTTCACTGCTTCGTGCTCCCCTCCTCGCAATAGCAACGTCCACGTACCACTCCATCGTTCCTCCGCACTCGCCACAATGAACAAGCATATCCAACCTCTATCTAGTCTTCAGCAGCCGTCCCACGCTAGCACCACTGCCAGCAGCTTGCGAGTCAGCCTCCCGTAAAGCCAAGACCTTGGCCATGACCTATAAGGCCTTTTCGACCTGGTCCAAGCTCTCTTTGACGTCGCTGTAGACCTGAGTGTCGCTTGTTATCACGCCGCCGTTGCCGTGAACTCTTTAGTTCACTAATTGGGTAAGTTAGCCTCCTAAACCTTACTTAGGCGTTAATCACACCTATTAAAGATTAGTTTAGGCTTAAGTATGTTTAGTAGTTAATTTAGTTAGAATAAATATTAGTTAGTTAGTTTAGTTGAGTGAACTAGGTAGTTATTTAGTTTGGTGAATTAGTTAGACTATTTAGTTAGGCATTTACATTAAATTAGCTAGAATGGTTATTTTAAGGAGTTAGCTTATTAGATTAATTTAGTTAGTGCACTTAGGTGATTAGTTGAGCTTATGTTAATTTAATTTAGTAGTTTTATTTGATATTTTGCAATTCATTTAATTAAATTGTAATTTATTTAATTATTTAATTATTTAATATTTTCAAAAATTAAACCGTTATGGCCGATCGCCGAATTTCGTGCTGATTGCCATGGTGTGATTAGTTTATACAATTGAATGATAATTTGTGCAATTGAGAGATGAATGTGATTTTTATTTATTATTTCAAAAATGTGGAATTTTGGTATTTAATTAGAAAATACCAGATGTCGGGTTTTGACACCGAAAATTTTTTTAGACACTATCTCAAATAATGAGATTTTTAAAAGGAAGGATATCAATTTTATGGTTTAATTTAACCATGTACCCATATACAATTATTTTACTAGTTTTTTAAAACGAATAAAATAGGCCAGGCACATTATCTTAATTAAGGGATTTGTGTGCAAAACATGATGTCCTTGGCTAGGATTGAATATTTGTGGAATCGCTATGAGAACCCGTCACGATGCTTTTGAGCCAAACAATGCTTCTTCAGGAATCTCCCAAGTTAACGAATGCCGGTCGTAGTGGAGGCTGGACCGATGTTCCTTTGATGAATGCCGTTTAGATGTAGACGTTGCCGTGCTCGATGGTGCGAGACAACGACTGGTTACGTCGAAAGACCACTGACTGTTAAGTTGACCGTGATTGTTGGGTCGTAATTAATTGGGGTACATGAATGATTGAATTGACATGCCGGATTATGGGGAAAAAATTCTGTGACACGATATGGGACGTTTCATAACGATTTGACCTTATAATCACAACCATTATGTTTGTTTGAGGTATAAGTTGAGGCATTCCAATTGATTGAGTTTTATTACTGCTTATGTCTATGATATAAACTGTATTGACATGCAGGAAGGAACTGAGACGAGGTGAGTCTTCTGTGGTGCATGATTAGATTATCTCTAGGCGTATTTTCTTCCACACTTCAAAACACATAAGGGATTTTTCTTCAACAATTAGGGTTTAGGGAGTGGACTTGCTGAGACGTTGTCTTAGCCTGTCATGGGCTTATTCTTTACAAGTCCGTAGATGGAGGCTCCTCTAGTTCGTTTTGGGCAACCGAGGGGGTTTACTGAGCAAAGCACCAACGTCCCCGTCCCCAGGAGTCCTTAGCTCCATGAGCTCATCGTGACCATTATCTTGGTCGATGAGGGCCAACCCCAGTTGGTACCTCATCGATTTAGGGCGTGGTTCCATCATGGGCCTAAACGGGTCCAGGAAGGTCCCTTGGAGGGTTTTGATATCCCCGCCATTAAGGTCAACGCCGCAGTGGGCGAGGGGGTAGCTGACCCACCTGACAATGCCGTGGTAAACTTGGAATCCCCAAAGATCTCGGAAGTCTCGGTTGAGTCTTGTGCCTAGATGGTTTAGTGACTCTTCTTTTTAGAGTTGACCCTTGTTTATAGACGAGTATTGTATATAAACCAGTTTTTTTATAAAGGTATGTTTGTGAAAATTGTTGTCCTACTTTCCAATCCCATCTTGGTGTTGTCTGGGGATTGTTTATTATACACTTCCCAATGTGCATTAAAATGAATGAGTTGGCGACGTGTCTTGGAACATCACATTTTTATTGACCGCCAAGGGATGTACACGCACTCAAGGTTCAGGGCGTGACATCCCCACTCGAAGTGGTATCAGAGTTGGTCAATGTTTGGAGTAATAAGGTGCGATGGGTAGTGGTATAGTTAGTAGGAAAGACCTTTTAATTATGCCGATGCATGTGATTGATAGCTGATTAGTAGCTTGTTTTGTGTGGATCACTCAATTTCTAATTATGTATGGAATTGGAAAGCAGGTTCAGTAGGTAGTCTACAAGATGAGTGATCAAGAGCAAATGGTGCCTAGAAAGAGGACTATAGGATCCGTGACTCAAGGTAGGATGCCGACAAGGGTGGGTACCTGAGTTGGTCGAGGTAGAGCTTAGGCTTAGGCCAGCGCAAGTGGGATAGCACTGCCGGCGGTTGGTGTTGGGGAGTAGCCCCTGGCAATCCTAGAATTGAGGGGATCGTATAAGTGCTTGAGACGACGGGGAATGTAATAAGGCAGCAAGCCCAAAATCAAGCTGTCGCCACCACCGCTATAACTGCCACTACCATCGTCACCATTGCTGCCACCAATGTTGCTGCCAATGTTGCCACCGCCGCTGCACTCGTTGCCGCACCTGCCGAAGTTCCACCTTGGAACGTAGTTCTTGAGAGGCCAATGCACAAGCTTGTGGAGCAATTTCTGAAGCTGAACCCGCCGAGGTTCACTGGTATAGGAGACCCCAAGGCTGCAACACTCTGGGTCTAGGACTTGGAGAGGCCCTTTGCATTGCTAAGGTGCACTAAGGAAGAGAAGGTTGGCTTGGCAGTGTATCAATTGCAGGGCAACACGAGTACTTGGTGGAAGGCCACTAGAGGGAGAGTGATCCTAGAAGGCATGGTTCCGGTGTGGAACGCCTTCCTTAGAGCCTTTAATGGCATGTACTTTTCTGACTCTGCTAGGGAATAGAAGATGGAGGAATTCCAACGCCTCCGTCAAGGGATGATGACAGTGGATCAATAGAGGACCGAGCTAGGAGGTTTAGGAATGGCCTCTTACTGGAGCTACAGAATTCGCTGGTGCCAATTAATCTGAAGAACTACAAATATTTGTATGAGAGAGCCCAGTTTGATAGATAAGAATCTAAACGAACAAGCCGTTGCATCTAGGTCACGATTCGGTTGGAACAAGGATAGTCATAGGTTTGGGAAGAAACCTATGACTAGAGGAAGGTACCTTGTTCCACCCAACAGAAGGGTGGGAAAAGAAAGTTTGTGTCGAGACAAGGTGGAGTGTGCCGCTTCTGTGGAAGGTGACATGGATCAGCCTTGTGCCGTTTTGCAACGGGTGCTTGTTTTGGGTGTGGCCAACAGGGCCACCAAGTTAGAGATGGTCCTTGTAGACTAATGGGACCATAGCCGCCGTCGCCGCTGCCGCCGCCACCGCCTTTGGGTCAGAATAGAGGGTACGCGCCGTAGAATGCACCACGAGGTGGAATGAATTCTAGCTCAAGGGAGGGTGTATGTTGTCACCGGGCGACAAGCAAGGACTCGCCTGACGTGGTCACAGGTACAGTTTCGCTAAACGACCATGCTGTTTATTATGCTTTATTTGATCTTGGTGTTACTCATTTGTTTATAGCTAAGCAGTTCATTAAGTTTGTAAGGTTGAGTCCTGAATTCTTGGAGTCCATGGTTAGCATATCTACACCGTTAAAAGATAAGGTGTTGTTTATGGTAGGTTGTCCTGGTTGCAAGTTAGTGATTGGTGAGCTAGAGGAAAAAATAGATTTGATAGTCCTAGCCATGTTTGATTTTGATGTGATAATTGGCATGGACTAGCTCAACAAGCAAAGAGCTAAGATGGACTACTATCGTAAAGAAATTCAATTTAATCCGTTAGCGAGTGAAAGTTTTGAGTTTGTTGGGAATCAAGGAGGACCCTCGATTACGTTAATCTTGTTGCTTGAAGCAACCCAGTTGTTAGACGGGGCTTGTCAAGGTTACCTGGTGACTATCATGGATATGACAGTCGAGAAGCTGAAGATCGAGGATATCACGATGGTTCAGGAGTTTCCAAATGTGCTTTCGAAAGAGTTGCTGGGTTTGCCGCCAAAAAAGGAAGATTTAGTTCGTGATTGAGTTAGCCCTCGGGACGAAGCCAATCTCTAAGGCTCCTTATCGGATGGCGTTGTTAAAGCTGAAAGAACTAAAGGTGCAGACGCAGGAGTTGTTGGATAAGAGATTCATACATCTCAGTGCATCACCTTACGGAGCACCAGTTTTGTTCGTGAAAAAGAAAGATGGTTCGTTAGCTTGTGCATCAACTATCAACAACTCAATCAAGTGACGATCAAGAACAAGTACCCACTGCCAAGGATCAATGACTTGTTTGACCAATTTGTGGCATCTTCAATTTTTGATAACCCATCAAGATGTAAGGGTTGTAGCAAATTAAATTGTGGAACTTTAGCCATTGGTTTATTGAATTACAATTGGACTATTTTAGTGGACATAGTAGCTATAATGTGTGATTTGGTGAGTGGTTGAAATTGAGTGCACATATGGGTACACATGTAACCTACGGCTAAGGAATTATTTTTGGAGGGGTAAGACTTTATTTAATTGAATTTAAGTGGCCCTTATAAATGAATTTTTGGACCGGCCAAGCCCGAAAGGAGAAGGGAGGCTCGGCCAAGCCATTTCACGAGCAAGGGGAGGAAGAATGAGTTGGCAAATTTCTGCCATGTGTCACCAAGCATGGAGAAGTAGATTATAGGCTTAATGATTACCAAATTGAAGTATAAAAAGCAAGGATTACCGTCCATAGAGCCATTTAGTCGACCAAAGAGAGAGAGTCAGAGGGAAAGAGGGAAGTCGGGCAAGGAAAGAAGAGGAAGGAGGAGGAGGAAGAACCGAGAAGTGCCGAGCCGTTTGCTGCCCAATTCTTCATCGTTTTTGCTCAAATCAAAGGCAAGATTTATCTCTGGTCTTCCCATGCTTCTTGTGGTGGTGTGTAGTGGTTAGAAGTACGAAATTTATGGCTGGATTGTTGAGTTTTTGAAAGAAATCCAAAACCGGTGCAATCAGGTTTCTAGGAACAGTTTTGCGCCATTAACTTGCATGCGTTGATAGACGTTCTTAGAGTGGGAATTAGACTTTGATGTCTTCATGGAAGTTGTTAAGAACCTCTTGATCTATAACATAGTCGAAAATGAAGTCATTTGAGTGAGATTTGAGGGGCGAAACCTAGTTTCTTTGGAACCGGATAAATTTCAGAGCAGTTTGTGGACCTTTCACCCTTGTTGCTTGCTGTTTGTGTGATTTTGTTGAGAATTGTTATTCAACACCTTCTTGTGATTTGTAAAGGACATCCTGAGGTACAACATTCTGAAAATTTAGCCAATTTCGTTCGGTCTAGTTTGGTGAATTGCTTGTTTTCTCTTGTCGTTGGATTCTGGAATTTCTGGGTTGAACAACAGTAACTTGCGTGGCAATTAAAGTGATGTTCCTGTGGTTTTCTTGTGTCTACTTCTTCATGAAAGTTGTGTATTACTTGTTCGTCTATAACATATCCAAAAATCAGAGAAAAAGAAGGTGGATAGGTAGTTCATACGAAGTTGTTTTGCTGAGGAGTGTTGCTGGACAGTGTGTGAACAGTATACCGAGGAATTGAATGTATTGTAGGAATTCATGGAGCACGAATTAGGTGATGATGTCTTCTTGGAATGTGTTCATTAGACTCTTGGCTACAGCATAGTTAAAAAAATTGTGATTTTTGAGCAACATTAAGGCATTAAATTTCTTGAAATACGAGTACAGTGCATGCTGGAAGATGTGAGTATCAAATCTGTTTTTGTGGAATTTGTGTCTTCCTATGTGTGAATCATTTGAATATGATTCCTTAAGGAAAGTTGTATTATTATGTGTGAATAATGTTGTGGCTGAGTGGCATGATGTGATATGGCCAATTAGATGGTTAAAAATTTGGATTTCTTTAAAGTTGTACAAGCTGTTTTGTATAGAAATTGTTGTGATGACATGGCCGAGTGATATTTCCTTTGGTGTTCATCATTGGAGTATACATTTTACATGAGAGGCATTCCATGTGGTCATAATTATTATATATGTATGAGTTTCACACCTTATTAAGGATATATGAGGTTCAAATGAGATGTTTTCTCAATGGATACATGCTGAATTGTGGTGTATTAATTTGATAAAGCACGTTGAGTGCAATTCATGTCATGTGAGTGAGCATACATGGTATTGTTTGCTGTTTTTGCTCATGAATGGTATGGAACATGTGATGAATCAATCATGGGTATGGAAAAGATAATTGCATGACACGTGTTGATTATGTCTCGGGAGTATCGAGATGCCCGGTCAGGGAGTGAAAATGCCGGATGCCCAGTAGCCCTGTGTGCGTAAATCTGGATGGCCTCGGAGTTGAGATGCCCGGAGCGTTGGGGGTGCCGGAAGCACGGAGTGTGTGTGCCGTGGATACCTCGTGATGCCAGTTGGGGTGCGAGATGCCCGGCCAGGGAGTGTAAATGCCGGAAGCACGGATGGTGTGTGCCGTGATTCCTCATGATGCCAGTTTTGGGTGTGAGATGCCCGGAATGTGGGGGGCCGGAAGCCCGGGTGGTGTGTACCGGGATTTGCATTGTTAATTGCAATGAATACACATATGCATGGTCGTTGCCAATATGTGATATATATGCATTTGAAATTGATGAATTGTGAAAGGCATGTGTGATGGATTACACATATGTATACATGAGGGTGCTGAATTGTGAAAGGCATGTGTGATGGGATATACACACGTATACATGAGAATGCTGAATTATGATTGCATTCATCTTGTTAAGTCATGAAATGTGCACATGAGGAATATTTGATTTCATTGGCATAGCTTAACTTATGTTATGCGTATGTGCATGGAAAAGGGCTGAGCTATGAAAGGTGTGCATGATGAGGTGTGTATACATTGTTAAGGTGCTGATTTGTGAAAGCATGATGTGGCTGCAACTTGATGATTGAAATGCTTGTCTATGATGCTTACATGTTGTTGTGATGTGCTTGATTGCATGGTATGGGTAGTCTTAGAGATTATATCTTTGCTGAGTGGTTGTACTCACCCCTTTTGGGGACTAACATTTCAGCTAAGAACATGTCTGTACCCCCAGTAGCACTAGGCACATTCTACGGGATTCCATCCGATTTAGAAGTGCGAGTGGCCCAATTCCCTAGCCCTGAGATCCCTGGACGTATGTATTTTCGGGTCTCCGTGTTGGTCCGGTTCGAGGTAGGCCTGAATAGTGGCCCGGTCTATCAATAATACGTCTCCATCTTCACCTGCCAAGATGGGGAGATGGGCGGAATCCTACCACCGCCGCCACCTAGTGCACCTGGCTGGAGGTAGATGAGGGACAAAGCTGGGGAGGTTGGAGGGTTTTTGGACAACACCGGAGCCGGTTAGATGGATAGCTTTTGAGTAGGCCATATATAGGTTATTTTCTTACCTTGATGATGGGTAGTGTTATGAGCTTGTTTCGATGTATATACTCTGATGTATCCTACCCTGAAAAGGTGAAGAAACTGTCCATCATTTAATAGTCAATAAAACAGAGCCGGTTGCTTGGTATTCTATTGTGTTTAGTGTGTGTGCATTGCCCCTCATATGTGGTGTGGGAGAGTCTTGAGTTTTGCTTCCGCTATATGATGCGCTGGGACCGTTGTGCATTTTCTTTAAAAAAAATAATATATATGATGAATGAGAGCCCAAGAGTCTTAGCTCCTTAGGAGATAAAGAATAGGTAAGCATGACTGTAATAGCCTCAAAGGTGTTCGGGGTGTTACACAATTGTAGGGGAGCGTCGATGTTTTCTAAGATTGACTTGAGGACAGGGTATCATCAATTGAGGATCAATAAAGAAGACATACCAAAGATTGCATTTCATGCTCGATACAGCCATTATGAGTTCACTGTAATGCCGTTCGGTTTGACTAACGCCCTAGCTACTTTCATAGATCTGATGAACCAGGTGTTTAAGGAGTATTTGGAGTTTGTAATCGTAGTCATTGTCGATATATTGGTATACTCGAGAAGTCCAGAGGAGCATGAAAGGCAGTTGAGGACATTGCTCCAGACTCTGCAGAATGATGGACTGTACGCCAAGTTCAATAAGTGTGAGTTTTGGTTAACTCGTGTGGTGTTCCCAAGTCACGTGATTTTAGGCGAAGGAATCTCTATGGACCCGGTCAAGATCGAAGCAATTATCAACTGGCCAAGACCAACGACTATGACAGAATTCATAAACTTTTTGGGTTTGGCAGGTTGCTACAGACGGATCGTGGAAGGGCTTTCAGCTTTAGCCTCGCCTTTGACTAGATTGCTGAAGATAGAAGAAAATTTTGTATGGATGGGTAAGTGCGAGTGTAGTTTCTAAGAGCTTAAGTAGAAGCTAACTACCGCACTAGTGTTGACAAATCTGTCTGGTCCTAGAGGCTATCAGAATATGCATAAACACTTTTGGTGGACCGGTATGAAGGTGGATATCGCGAAGCATCTCGCCAAGTGTCTGACTTGTCAGCAAGTGAAGGCAGAGCACTGTAAGTAGGGAGAACTTCTGCAATCTCTCGAGATTCTCAATTGGAAGTGGGAACATGTCACAATGGATTTTGTGATGGGCTTACCAAGGAGTCAAAAGGGTAATGATTCCTTTTGAGCTGTGGTGGACAGACTGATGAAGTCGGCTTACTTTATCGTCGTACTAAAGGACTATGCACTAGACAAATATGCAGAATTGTACGTACGTCAAATTGTTCGTCTCTATGGAGTCCTAGTGACGATTACATCCGATAGAGACCCAAAGTTCACGGCAGCCTTCTGGAAAAGTTTACAAACTGCCTTGGAAACGAAACTACAATTCAATACAGCTTATCATCTGCAAACAGATGGCTAGTGTGAGAGGACAATTCAAACCCTCGAAGACATGCTGCAAGCTTGTGTACTAGACTTCAAAGGAAGCTGGGAGGAACAAATTCATCGTGTTGAGTTCGCCTATAACAACAGTTATCAGCAGAGTATTCAGATGGCACTTTTTGAAGTATTGTATGGCAAAACATGCAAAACTCTAGTATGTTGGCATGAAGTTCAAGAGCGAAAGGTCATAGGCCTAAAGTTAGTTCAGCAGTCAAGACTGTTCAAAGCCGCTAGAAAAGCTATGCAAATAAGCGTCGAAGACTTTTAGAATTCCAAGTTGGTGAGCAAGTCTTTTGGAAGGCGACACCAATAAGGGGTACTTCGCACTTCGGCAAGAACGAGAAGCTGAGTTTAAAGTACATTGGTCCCATTGAGATTCTAGAGAGAATAGGGACTTTAGTGTATTGTCTTGTGCTACTGCCAAGACTAGTCCAAGTGCATGACATCTTCCACGTGTTGATGTTGAGAAAGTATGAGCCTAACTCAACCCACGAGCTGAATTTTGAAGAGCTCGACATGGATGACAGAGTGTCATACGTGGGAAGACCAGTTCAAATTGTGGATCGAAAGGAGCAGATTTTGCGCACCAAAACAATATCGTTAGTCAAAGTGGTCTGGCAACACCATGGCAGGGAGGTAGCAACCTAGGAAAGTGAAGACTCGATGAGACGACAATACCCCCACCTTTTTGTTTAAAATTTGTAATAGTTTAAATTTCAAGGACGAAATTTTTATAAGAGGGGAAGAGTTATGACAGCTTGATTTTCTGATTCTGTTTTCGATTGAATGAGTTGTGCTTTTCATCGACGTGTCTATAGTCTTGTTTTCTCTAAGTTAATCACTCAGGAGATAACTAATCTATCAGGTGAAGCCGTTAAGGAATCTAAACACAATTGACTTAAGGATTCGACCAGAAATTGACTACTCAACTATGCTAATCTGCAATGGTCATTACGGTATAGTCAAAGTGTGGTTGATTCCACTTAATTGCAATATTTCTGTCGAACGACACTAAACCGATTTTTTCGTCGTTTCTGTACCCTGTGCCCGTATTTGAAACCTCGAGATTTTCACGACAACCGAGAGTTGCCAATGAGTCAAAGATGCACGGTGTGGCTCGAAAATAATCGACCGTGGGTCAATCTCCACCGAGTCTCCCCTTCCGCATCCACGCGTCCTCCACCAGTCGACATCCGCAACTGCAATAGTCTTTCCAGTGCCCGTGTCTTCACGCTTCGTGCTCCCCTCCCTCCTCCCAACAACAACATCCACGTACCACTCCATCGTTCCTCCGCACTCGCCCCATCGAACAGCCATGTCCAACTTCTGTCCAGTCTCCAGCAGTCGTCCCACGCCAATGCCACCGCCAATAGCCCATGAGTCAACCTCCCGCAAAGCCAAGATAGTCCTTGGCTGTGGACTATAAGGCCTTTTTGGCCCGATCCAAGCTCCCTTTGAGTGTTGCTCGCCGTCGCGCCGCCGTCGCCGTGAGCTCTTTAGTTAACTAATTGAGTGAGTTAGCCTCCTAAACCTTACATAAGGGTTAATTACACCTATTAAAGATTAGTTTAGGCTTAAGTATGTTTAGTAGTTAATTTAGTTAGAGTAAATATTAGTCAGTTAGTTTGGTTGAGTGAACTAGGTAGTTATTTAGTTAGGTGAATTAGTTAGACTATTTAGTTAGGCATTTACATTAAATTAGCTAGAATGGTTAGTTTAAGGAGTTGCTTATTAGATTAATTTAGTTAGTAAACTTAGGTGATTAGTTGAGCTTATGTTAATTTAATTTAGTAGTTTAATTTAATTATTTTGCAATTTATTTAATTAAATTGTAATTTATTTAATTATTTAATATTTTTCGGAAATTATAACGAGATTGTCGGTCGCCGGAACTTCGTGCCGATTACTGTGGTGCAATTAATTTATGCAATTGAATAATAATTTGTGCAATTGAGTGATGATTGTGATTTTTATTTATTATTTGAAAGATGTGGATTTTGGTATTTAATTAAAAAATACTGGGTATCGGGTTTTGACACCAAAAATGGTTTTAGATACTATATCAAATGGTGGGACTTTTAAAAGGAATGATATCAATTTTATAGTTCAATCTGAACGTGTACCCACACATGATTATTTTACCTGGTGTTTTTAATACGAAGAAAGTAGGTCAGGCATATTATCTTAATTAAGGGATTTGTGTGCAAAGCATGATGTCCTTGGTTGGGATTGAATATGTATGGAATCGCTATGAGAACCTGTCATGATGCTTTTCAGCTGGACAATGCTCCTTCGGGAATGCCCCAAGTCAACGGATGCTGGTTGCAATGGAGGCTGGACCAATGCTCCTATGTGGAATGCCATCTAAATGTAGACGTGGCCATGCTCGATGGTGCGAGACGATGCTTGGCTACACCAGAAGACCGCTGACTGTGGAGTCAACCGAGGCCATTGGTCGTAATCAACTGGGACGCATGAATGATTGAATTGGCGTGCCGTATTATGGGAAAAAAATTGTGTGGCACGGTATGGGACATGTCATAACAATTTAGCTTTATAATTGGGATCATTGTGTTTGTTTGAGGTACAAGTTGAGGCGCTCCAATTGATTGAGTTTTATTACTGCTTATATTTGTGATATGAGCTCTAATAACATGCAGGAAGGAACTGAAACAAGGTGAGTCTTTTGTGGTGCATGATTAGACTGTCTCTAGGTGTATTTCCTTCCTAATAGGGGTTTAGGGAGTGGACTTGCTGAGACGTCGTCTCACATCGTCATGGGCTTATTCTTTACAGGTTCATAGATGGAGGCTCCTCTCGTTCGTTTTGGGCAACCGAGGGGGTATACTGAGCATAGCACTAACGTCCCCATCCCTGGGAGTCCCCGGCTCCATGAGCCCATCGTGACCACTATCTTGGTCGATGAGGGCCAAGCTCAGTTGGTACCTCATTGGTTCAGGACGTGGTTCCATCATAGGCCTAATGGGGTCCGAAAAGGTCCCTTGGAGGTTTTTAATATCCTCGCTATTACGATCAACGCCACTATGGGTGAAGGGGTAGCTAACCCACTTGACGATGTTGTGGTATACGCAAAACCCCTGGAGGTCTCGGTTGAAGAGTCTTGTGCCTAGATGGTTTAGTGACTCTTCTTTTTGGAGTTGACCATTGTTTATAGACTAGTATTGTATATAAACCAGTTTCTTTATAAAAGTATGTTTGTGAAAATTGTTGTCTTGCTTTTCTATCCTATGTTGGTGTTGTCTGGGGATTGTTTATTATATGTCTTTGCATGTGCATTAAAATGAATGGGTCGGCGACGCATCCTGGGATGTTGCATTTTTATTGACCACCAAAGAATGTGCACGCGCTCGAGGTTCGAGGTTTATCTCCTCACACCAATGAGTTTTTCCACATGAAAAATCGCCTTGCATTTGTAGGTGCTTAGTTTTGTTATATTACTCTATTGTATTGTTTCTTACTAGGTTTGCACAAGATGGAAGATCTTTTTGTTCCATTATGCTATTCAGATATTGTTTGAATTGTCATTATTCTTCCAACAAAGTGGTATCAAAGCCCATATTACCAATAATTTTGACCTGAAAGTCACGTAATAGTGCAAGTTGTTACTACAACTCACGATCCAATGTGTGAGGGGGAGATTATAAGGGTTATCTTACGTCGATTATAGAAGAGGCCGGTGGTTCCTTTATAAGTGTGAGGGAAGCTCTCATCCTTCAAGCTAGCTTTTGGAGTAAATGGGGCTCAAAACCACCCAACACTAATATCATACCCCATATCTAACAAATCTTGCCCCAAGAACCACATGAGATATACGAGTTGTTGTTGCTTCGACTCAAGGGCCAATGTGTGAGGGGGAAATTGTTATCAATTGTGAAAGGGGTTTATAATCAGTTTATAAGTATCATGGAAAATCTTATTCTTTGAACTAACTTTGAGAATGAGAGATGGTGAAGAACATCCAACAAGATAGAAGTTGATAATAAGAGTGTAGGTTTTCTCAATTTTCTGTCCAAGGCCTTCCAATTGCTTTAATCTTCTTTATACAGACATTCCTTCTCCAATCGATTCATTCGAGATTCTTCTGAGGAGTTAAGAGCCGTCGGGAGTTGATCGGAGTAATCGCAAGTCTAGATCACTTGTATAGTTTTTTCCTAATAGCAAAAGCAAGGTTTCCTAAAATGGATTATGTCATAATGTTCCTCTAACCGTTTGACCAAAATTGATATAACTATTCGAACTCAACTTCAGTCCTCTTGCCATGAATTCCAAGCTTGTTCAATGTTCATTTTGGTTCCCTTCAATGGTGTCCTAATATGAATGATTGACCAGCACCTTCCAAGATATGGGATGATATCTTGCTCCTTATCATTTAGACATGCAATTCAATCTATAAATTATTGATATCTAATTTTTAGTCGACACGTCAAACAGGCAAAAAATTCGAGATTTGGGCTTCTAATTGCGACAAGGCCCATTTCTCAACCAAAAAAATGTTGTTTTTTATTTATTTCTTTTGCATTATCACTTTTAAGCAATTTCCTAGTTGTTTCCAAAAAGAAACCTAAAAATTTAAAATGTTGACTTTTTGGTCGACCCTTTGACCAAAGTCTACCCATAGTCAAAAATTAAATTTTCACCCAAAAAAAAAATGTCAAATAACCTTAGTTCCACATTTTGTCAAATCAATTTTCAAAAATTTAAAGTTTTAATTCAAAAATCAACCTTTTAGAAAAAGTCAACTAAGTGGTTGATTTTTTGTCAAACATTTGACTAAAAAATTGGAAAAAAATCGAAAATTTTCAAAGTACATTATTTTCATATCAATTGACATTTGTGTCGAAAATCTCACAAAATTCGATTAACTTTGTTCTCTAAATTTTTCGATTTTAGTTTCTAATCCACCCATTCATTCAATTTCAGGAATCGCCATGTCGAAAGGTAATTTGCCATTTTAATCCCAAATTAAGGGGTTCAAATAATTTCTTCATGAGTTGCAAACGGATGATCGTATCCCACTCCTTTTATTGAAAGAAGTCTAAATCTAATGTTTGTTTTGAGAAATTTAGTCAAGACCTTCCCAATTTGAGGAATTTCACTTTCTTGAATACAAGACAATCGAGCTATTGAACTTTAGTTGAGGAAATTCAAATTGATCCATTCAAGATTAGACCTCAGTTAATTTTTGACCAAAGTCCCAAGACTTCAATTTAGGGTTGATTTGAATGCAAAGGCTATCCTAAACATGGGTAATCAATCAAATAGGTTTATCACGATATTAATTGAATTGAATTTCAATTAATTTGCAATTTTGAGCGAAGAATTGCAAGGTTGCTCATTTTAGCCTATAATGTTCAATTACACATACCATGTGTAACGACCCGGGTCCCACTGTATAATATTGTCCGCTTTCGACACTGAGTCCTCACGGCTTTAAAACACGTCACACAGGTTAGAGGGGTCCAAGCCATTATAAACTGGCCCAAGACTCCCTCCCTAGGCGATGTGGGACAAGACCCCTTCCTTGCGCATGTCCGGGGACCGAGGCGCGGATGCACCGTCATCCCTCCTCCCCGCGCACCGCTGCTTGGGCCGTCACACTCTCCCCACCTTGGGAGCACAACGCCCTCGCTATGGCCCCACACGCGGTCGGGAGTTGGCTCTGATACCATTTGTAACAACCCGGGCCCCACTGTGTAATATTGTCCGCTTTGGATACTGAGTCCTCACGGCTTTAAAACGCGTCACACAGGTTAGAGGGGCCCAAGCCATTATAAACTGGTCCAAGACTCCCTCCCTAGGCGATGTGGGACAGGGACCCCTTCCTTGCGCACGTCCGGGGACCGAGGTGCAGATGCACCGCCATCCCTCCTCCCCGCGCACCGCTGCTCGGGCCGTCACACTCCCCCCTCCTTGGGAGCACAGCGCCATCGCTATGGCCCTACACGTGGTCGGGAGTCGGCTCTGATACCATTTGTAACGACCCGAGCCCCACTGTGTAATATTGTTCGCTTTGGACACTGAGTCCTCACGGCTTTAAAACGCGTCACACATGTTAGAGGGGCCCAAGCCATTATAAACTGGCCCAAGACTCCCTTCCTAGGCGATGTGGGACAGGACCCTTCCTTGCGCACGTTCGGGGACCGAGGCGCGGACGCACCGCCATCCCTCCTCCCCGCGCACTGTCGCTTGAGCCGTCACACTAAAATGCATCACCTGGGGACAAGGTTGCACTCGGCCATTCCTTTCCCCAAACTGATATTGTCCGCTTTGGCGGCCCCACAGTGGGCCCCTCACGGGTTTGTTTTCAGCGCAGCGGAAGCGTACGTGAAATGCGTTACCTGGGAACAAGGTTGCACTCGGCCATTCACTTCCCCAAAACGATATTGTCCGCTTTGGTGGCCCCACAGTGGGCCCTAGTGGTTTGTTTTCGGCGTAGCGAAAACGTACGTGAAACGCGTCACCTGGGGACAAGATTGCACTCGGCCATTCCTTTCCCCAAACTGATATTGTCCGCTTTGGCGGCCTCACAGTGGGCCCCTCATGGGTTTGTTTTCAGCGCAGTGGAAGCGTACGGGCCACAGCGTGGGCGCTGTGCTCCCAAGGTGGGGAGAGTGTGACGGCCCGAGTGGCGGTGCGCGGGGAGGAGGGATGTCGGTCCCCGAACGTGCGCAAGGAAGGAGTCCCTGTCCCACATCGCCTAGGGAGGGAGTCTTGGGCCAGTTTATAATAGCTTGGGTCCCTCTAATCTGTATAACGCGTTTTAAAGCCGTGAGGACTCAGTGTCCATAGCGGACAATATTATACAGTGGGACCCGGGTCGTTACACCATGGTTTAGGTCTGTTGTTTTTCACAATAATCATTCAATTAGGTCAATAGAATGTATATTTCATTTACCAAATGTAATTGGCTTAGTTGGGTCAAAATTTCTCCTAAAATTGAGCAAGTTTTCTTTTCAATGACCAAATTGAATAGATTTTGGACCCACAAGGACTGCCCAGCCAAGAAGTGGCCAAAATCTATTTGGAACTAGTTCAATCGGCATGAACCAGCCCAATCGAGCCGACCAGCCACCAGCGAGGTAAGCTGATTAGGACCCTTGCAGGCCTATTTTAAACTTCTAGCGAACGTTTCCGGGACTCTTGCCGTGCTATTTTACTCATTTGTCCTTACATTTCCCAAATTATGCAAATGAACCCCTGAATTTCAGGGATTTACGATTTAGCTCCTAATTTATGCCCTTAAGCTCGATTTTCATTTTAAACTCCATTTTTATGACATCCTTGTTTCGACCTAATTTTTCATGATGGAATTGTTTTTCAGAACGGAATTGTTTTGACAAACAATCGTTAGACAAGATCATCTTGAGAATTGATAAACCACGAGGGCATCGAAAAATGTCACTTTGGGGCGAAAACTCGATTTTTCAGTGCCAATGACATGAGTGCAAAAAAGTGGAAAGGGGATATGGGTGAGGACTCGAGTGGGCCCAAGCCCAAGTGGGTGGCCCAAGGCCCACACACCCAAGGGGTGGGCGGCCAAGGGAGACCCTTACCCTTAGGCCCATCAAACCCATCAAGCCCTCTTTTGACAAGATCTTGGCATTTAATGAAACCAAGTACGTGAATAGTACATGAATAGTGCGAGATCTTGGTGAAGTGACCAAAATGCCCTTTGTTGACACTTGATTTTTAGTTGATGCATTGTTAAAAAGTAAAAAATCGAGAATTGGGTTTCTAATCATTAAAAAGTGTCGTTTTCCATCTCTTTCTTTTACATTGTCATTTTTAAGCAATTTCTAATTCATTTTTAAGAAAAACCCGAAAAGTTAAACAATTGACTTTCAGGTTGACTTTTGGTCAACTTTTGACCAAAAGTCAATTCCGAGTCAAAAATTAACTTTTTACCAAAAAAAATCTATTTAGCTTTAATTTCACTTTTGTTAAATCAATTTCTTGAAAATTCAAAAATTTGACTAAAAATCAAGTTTTTAGGAAAAATCAATTAAATAGTTGACTTTTGGTCAAACATTTGACTAAAAAAATAGAAAAAATCACAAATACACAAAAACTTTTCTTTTAATGTCAATTTAACTTTTATGTCGAAAATTTCAAAAATTCAATTGAGGACCTTGATTTCTGAATTTTTCAGTTTTAGTTTCTAAATCAACAAAATAAAATTAATTATATTCTAATCATAATTAAGTGTAGTTCCTTCTTCGACATTTGGTTTAAGGACTATTGAAAATCAACTCACGCATTCAATTTCGTGATTTATTAAGTCAAAATGCGAATTATCATTTTGAATTTTATTAGGGATCAAAATCGATCATTCATAACTTGTAAAAAGATGATTTTTTCTCGATTATTTTCTTAAGATAAGTTCAAATCCAAAATTGATTCTGGAAAATTCCCATCAAAACTCATCAATTTGAAGAATTTTATCCTCCCAAGTATTAAAAAGTCAAGCAATTAGGCTTTAATTGTCTAAATTCGAATTGTCCCGTTGATGGTTATGGTTTAATTTCATGAATCTATATCCACATTTGACATTAGACCTAGATTCATTTTTGACATAAGCTCAAGCGCTTCAATTTAAGGTCAATTTGAATGCATTAAGTGATCTTACACATGGATAGTCATTAGATAAGGCAATTGTGACAGTAATTGAGTTCAATTTTAGGTAATTTGCAATTTTGCCTATTGAATTGTAAATTTGACCATTTTAGCCATTTAAGCCAAATTTAAAACACCCATGGTTTTGACCCGTTGTCCTTCATGATAACATTCAACTAAGTCAATAAAAGACCCATTGATCATGTTCATAAGGTTTAATTAGCTTAATTGAATGACGATAGGCCAATTTCTTTTTAATAATGATAAAATCCTTTTTCAATTTGGTCATTTGTGGACCATATTACATAAATTTTGGACTCATTCGCATCCCAAGTGGGCAAAATGATAAGAACTAGACCAAACCGATCAAGAACCAGTCAAAAATCAGCTGAATCGGTCTGAACCAATTTGAACAATTTGATTGGCCACCAGCGGGGATGGCCAATTCAACCCCTTACCAGCAGGTTCCTGACCTTTGATGGCCTATTATAGGGCCCTTTCATTGTCAATTTCACTTATGTACCTTCAATTTCTCGGAATTTTATAGACTGCTACTCAAATTTCATCAAATTGCAAATTATCCCCTAATTGCATATTTTGAGACAATTCACGAATTTGGCTCAGGTTTTCACAAATCAAATCTACTAGATCAATTACCCAACATCTCTAGATCGTAATAAAACCTTTAAAATCAAATTTTGACTATTAGATAGAAATGTGATATCCTAGAATTTCAACCTTGTTTTCAATTGAATAAATCGGGCCTTTCATCAAAGTGCCTATAGTGCTATTCTCAGAGTTAATCATTCATGAGATAACTAAATTATCTAGGGAAATCATTAAAGGATTTTAATGCAATAGACTTGAGAATTCGACCAAGAATCGACAACTCGACCGTGTTCAACTGTAAAGATCATTATGACACAGTTAAAAATCAATTAGATATCAAAGAAAGGTCGGTTCGACTGAGATGCACGGTTAAACGTGGGTGATTCCACTAAATTGCAAGATTCTCGTCAATCAGTACTAGACTGATTTTGTTGTCGTTTTGGTATCCTTTATCCGTAATTGAAACCTCGAGATTTTCACGACCATCGAGGGTCGCCAATGTGTCGAAGAGATACATTGTGGCTGGAAGAAAATCGACACGAGTCAATTGCACCAAAAATTTCTAAATGCTACCCTGTAGACTAGGTCACGCCAAAATTGCACCAAAGTGAAATTAACCGCAAATTCGAATCCGATTTCAAAAATTGAAAGTTCTGTCATGTCACGCGTCATTTTAGGAACGTCAACTCATCCTCTAAAGATTTTTCTGCAAACCGAGATTTTGGCTAAAAAAGTCGATATAGGGCCATTTTCAATTAGAAAATTCAGAGGATCGCTTTTTTATCGCGAAATTAGGATGCAAGTTGATTCCATTGACAAGGAAAAATGTCAATTTGATTGAGGGCTCAATAATGGAATTTATGGGAGCCGAATTGATTTAATTCAAGTGGGAATTGAAGTGAAATTGGGAGAAACCAAGTACAAATTCATAGCCCCACTTGCCTTAACCTTTGGACCTTTTCAATGGCTTCTAGAGGAAGATTTGGGGCTTGAAAATGGCTGACGAAACCAATTGGCCATGGAGGGACCTCTTCTAGAGACAAAGAGGTGAGGATAAAGCTTGGAGGGACCCCCCTTGACCTTATTGTCCCCTTTCTTCTACCTCAGCCGGTCACTTTCTCCATTGGAAGCCCATTTGAGGCTTAAAAGTTATAGAAAAAACCAGAGGAGAGACCCCCTTGGCCGTCATACCTCACTGAGCCACTTGTGTCGTCGTTGCTCGCCGTCGGGCGCCCCGCACGCTAGCTGCGCCAATCCTGTGCACCGTTCCACCCCCTCCCACATCTAGCCTGTCCCTCAGGCCAGTCCAGCCACCATCGCAAGCTGCTCCTATCACCTGAGCCACTATGAGCCACCGTCTGACCGCCTTTCGCCTCCGCCAAGCCCATCCGCCTCACCCTTGCTATTTTGGCCTCAACCGTTGCCCGTAGTCTCTCCATCCAGCAGCCAATAGAACCAAGACCCTCCCGCTAGCCGTGCGCTATTTGGGCTGCTTTGGACCGTTTCCGAACCTCAAAATCCGTCGCTACTTCGGAGTTTGTGGCCCGTCTTTGTGTCCCTGTCAAAGTGAACTCACCGGCTCGCAAATCCAGTGAGTTTACTCACTAAACTCTACTTACGGAGTAAATTATGCTTAAAGGTTGATTAGTTTAAGTTAAGTATGGTTTAGGTGGTTAGTTAGAATGGATTAGTGATTTAATTAATCGTTTATGCATGTGAGGTGGTTAGATTAGTGTAATTAGCAAGTAGATTGGCAGTAATATTTATTTAGATAGGTTCGGAAATTTTTCAAACCTGTTTTAGTATTTAATTTGGCTTTTCTTGTGACGTCTCAGGGTGTCACGTACTAAGCACAAGCGGAATTATAATTATTATTGATTGACATCTTATTAATCTTGTAAACTCCTTTGAATAAGATATAGTATTTACCATTGAAGGTTAGCATGTATAACATGGATTATTTAAAATCCTAAATTTATATTATGAGGTTATCCTGCAATCCTTCTAATGATTCACAATATAAGCCAATTCGTATATGCACAAGATCATAAAAGGCTTCCTTTCATTTTACCATCATCAGGGCTTTACAAAAGTTATCAACATGAACTTTTTCTTCCCCGTTCATCGCCTATATATATATACATCATATACACAACAAAAGTAAGGCACAATAAAAGCCAAGGACATGGGTGAGGGTGTCTACTCTACAAGCTTCCCACACAAGCCCACGTCTTACAAAAAACAAAAGTCTATCCTCTAGTCTCCATACGATCACTGGCGTCTAAGCGTCATCCATCCCAGCTCCAGGTCCACCTGCACCGAAAGGTAAAGGACCGAACATCTCTTCTTCATGGTTAAGGAACCATGCCACAAGCCTCATGTGGCATCCTCCAAATTTTGAAAATCATTGAAGATGTGAGGACTATGGAAGATCTAGTTGTGGAATTGCAACTCTTTGGGCTATTTGAGATGGCATTTCTAAGTTGGACATTATTTTTTTGGTGATGTGACAATTGTGGCTAACAAGATTTAGAAGATTTTGGTCATTGGGTTTTGAACTACAAATGGCGCAACTGGATGGACATGGTGACCATATCATATGGCCAAGTTGGTATCTGTAATTGAGTGGATTTACGGGTGCATTGTGATCTATGGATATGCACGAAATTTTGAGGAAATTAAAGTATAGTTAAATTGAATTAATTAAGCTTAGTGATGAGGAATTATGGTGGGCCGGCCAACCTAATTAGTCAAGCAGCCCATGAAGTATCAATTTCGGACGCCCAAGGAGGAGGAGGAGAGTGACCGGATGGTGGCGCCATGCTGTCCATTCCCACTCCCACGTGTCATCATGCAAGAAGCCTAGGAGGTAGCCTTGCTAAGTGGCCGTGAGAGAGAGAGAGAGAGAGAGAGAGAGAGAGAGAGAGAGAGAGTGCCGTCGAGTGAAGTGAGGGAGTCGGCCAAGTGAGGAGAGAGAGAGAATAGAAAAAAATGAGGAGAAACCGAGAAGGAAGAAAAAGCTTACGGCCGAGAGGGAGATCCAGCTTCATCCAAGGAAATTTCTTGCTGATTTCTGCAAATCAAAAGGCAAGAGCAGTCCTAAACTCTTCCCATACGTGTATTGTGGCATCCTTAATTTTATTCTGGCAACTTATCAAGATGGGAAGTAGTGATTAATTTAATTGTGGAATTCTAAACATTTGTCTTTTTAGTTGTAATTAAATTATTTTGGTGGACGTAGTGGCTATGAGGTTTAAATTGATTAGAGTGTGGAATTGAGTGAATTCTTGTGCATTTATATGACCTACGGCCAAAGAAATTTTTTATGGATCAAAGTTTAATTAAATTAACTTGTGGGCTTAGTAATTAAAGGAAATTGGACCTAATTAGGCCCAAGGAAAATCTCCATCTTCGGCCAAAGGGGGGGGAAGACGCACGGCATGGGTGAGGTGGCAATTTCCCTTGCCATGCGTCCTCTTGCATGGACACCTAGGCTTAGACTCAATTATTACTCAATTGAAGAGTGGAAACCGTGCCTTGCCGTCGCTCAACCCCTTTGCTCGATTGAAGAGAGAGAGTGAGAGAGAGAAGGAAAAAGCTTGGGCAGAAGAAGAGGAAGGAGCCGAGAGATTCTTCAAGCAATTTGACGCCGTTTCTTCATCAATCTTGACCAAACTAAAGGCAAGATAAATTTCTAGTCCTCTCATGCTTCTTGTAATGATGTTTAGTTGTAGAAATCTCGAATCTCTTGGCTGGAATGTTGAGTTTTTAAGAGGAAATCAAAAACCGGAGTAAATCGGGCTCCAAGAACAGTTTTGCACAGTTTGTTTGCATGCATGGGTAGAGGGTCTTAGAGGGGGAATTGGATCTTTATGTATTCTAGAAAGTTGTTTTACACCTCTTGATCTGTGACATAGTCGAAAATGAGAGCATTTGAAGGGGGTTTGAGGGGTGAAAACCAATTCCTTAGAAACCGGAGCATTCTCGGAGTCGCTAGTAGACCTCTCAGCCTTGATGCTAGTGGTTTGTATAGTTCTGTGGGGAATTTTGATTCGACCTCTTCTTATGATTTGTTGAGGACATTCTGGGCTATAACATACTAGAAATTGAGCTCATTTCGTTGAGTGTAGCTTGGTGAAATGCTTGAGTTTTCTGGTCGTTGTATTCTAGAAATTGCTGGATTGAACACAGAAACTTGCGTGACTATTTTGGTGATGTTTTCATGATTTTCTTAACTCGATTTCTTCATGGACGTTGTGCAATACTTGCTGGTCTATAACATATCCAAAAATCAGAACAAAATAAGGTGGATAGATAGCTCAATTAAGGTCATTTTGTGGTGATGTTTTCTGGGCGTTAATGAACAGTATACCGAGGATGAGTGTTCATTGTGGAGACTTATGGAGCACGAGTTTGGTGATGATTTCTTCATGGAATATGTTTATTAGACCCTTGGCTGTAACATGGTTAAAAATGGCGATTTTTGAGTCACATTATGGCATTAAATTTCTTGACATATGAATACCGTGTATGCTGGAAATTGAGAATGTCAAAACTGATTTTGTACAATTCATATTTTCCTATGTATAAATTATTTGGTAATGATTCCTTGATGAAAGATGTATTACTAGGTGTGTATAATGCTGTGGTTATATGGTAGTAGATGATATAGCCAATTAAATGGTGAAATTATGGATTCTTGAAGGCTGTACATGCTGGTTTGAAACGATATGGTGGTGAGGATATGCCGTGTGACATTTTCTTTGGTATTCACTATTGGGGTGAGCATATTGTATCAAAAATGTTCCCATGTGGTTAAAATTGTTATGCATACATGAATTTCATACTTTACCAAGGATATATGTGGTTTAAATGAGTTGTTCTTTCCATGAATGCATGCTGAATTATGGAGCATGAATATGATGAAAGCATGTGGAGTATAAATTCAAGTCATGTGAGTGAACATACACGGCATCACTTGCTATTTTAGCTCATGAATAGCATGGAACATGTGATTAGTCATGTGCATGGAAAAGATAGTTGCATGACATGTAGTGATCATTCCTCGGGAGTTTCGGGGTGCCCGGCCAGGGAGTGAAAATGCTGGATGCCCAGTAGCCTACGTGCGTAAATCTGGATGGCCTCGGAGTAGAGATGCCCGGAGCGGTGGGGGTGCCGGAAGCACGGAGTGTGTGTGCCGTGGTTGCCTCGTGATGCTAGTTGGGGTGCGAGATGCCCGGCCAGGGAGTGTAAATGCCGGAAGCACGGAGTGTGTGTGTGCCGTGATGCCTCACGATGCCAGTTTGGGTGTGAGATGCCCGGAATGTGGGGGCCGGAAGCCGGTTGGTTCTTACCGGGATTTGCATGTGAATTTGCAAGAATTTGATATGAATGCATGAGCATTGTGAATTGGTGATATTGTGAAAACTGGACATGACATTACTAATATGCATGAGCATGAGCTGAGCTGGTCATGTGAGTCTTGTACATGAGTTGTGACATTGACATGTGCATACCTACAAATTATGCTAATGTACGATGTGCATGGGTAATGAACTAGGTGAACATCATAAATGTTTTACATTCTGAGTACACAAGTTTGATAAGTATATGCTTTGCTTGAGTGCTGGATTTTGAAAGCATGACGTGTCTATGACTTGGTAATTTAAATGCTTGCCTATGTTGTTTATATGTTGTTGTGATTATGCTTGATTGTGAGGTATGGGTAGTCTAGAGATTATATCTTTGCTGAGTGGTTGTACTCACCCCTTTGGGGATTAACATTTTCAGCTTAGACGATGTCGGTTCCTCCACTTGCACCCGGTAGATTCTATGGGATCCCGTCTGATCTCGAGGTGCGGGTGGTGCAGTTTCCTAGTCCGGCAATCCCCGGACGCACATACCTTCGAGTTTCTGTCCCGGTACGGTTCGAGGTGGGCTCGAGTAGCGGCCCGGTCTTCCAGAGTACGTCTCCATCTTTCCCTGTGAGGACGGGGAGATAGGCAGCATACTACCCCCGCCACCTAGCCCTCCTGGCTGGCGGTAGGCACGATATGTAGCTGGGGAGGTTGGTGGGATTTTTGAGCCAGGCCGGAGTCGGGTAATGGATGGTTTTTGGGTTAGCCGTGTGTATAGGCTATTTTGGTTTATCTTGATAAAGGGTAGTGGTTAGAGCTCCTTTTGATGTATATCTTGTTGTATTCTACCCCTAAGAGATAAAGGAACTGTCCATTCAATAGTAAATAATATCAGAGCCTGTTTCTTGGTATACATTTGTGTTTAGTATGTGTGCATTGCCCCTCATATGTTGTAAGGGAGAGTCTTCATTATTTGCTTCCGCTATATGTGATGCGCAGGGACCGTTGAATAAAAAAAAAAATTTGAGAGCTTAAAAGATACGGCTCTCTTAGTATTGAAAGTGATGGCTAGCATAACTGTAATCACCTCAAGGGTTTTGGGGTGTTACATGTATAGTGTTTCATATTAGCAAGAAATTGGGTTTTACACGGTTAAATTTGGTTATATGTGGAAAATGGTTAAACCGTGTAAACCGGGTGGTGAAAAGAACAGGTTACATCCGACTCTGGTGGGGCTGTTTTTAAGAGTTTAGAGTCATATTTTGAACTTGAGGTCTTCTGTGAAGTTGTTGTACGCATCTTAAGCTATAGTCTGGTCGATTTTGAGAAGAATTGAATGAGAAATGAGGGGCAAAAAAGGTTGAGCAAGGAACCGGGTGGGCATGCGAACTGGCCAAGAGACTTTTGTTGTTTGATTGCTTTGTTTCAAGTGTTTTCAATTGGAAATTTGCTTTGTTTCAAGTGTTTTCAATTGGAAATTTTGTTCGATTTCTTCTGATGAATTGTTGAGGACATCTTGATGCATTTCATGTTAAAATTTGAGCTAATTTCGTTGAGATTTACCTGGTGTTTCGAATTTTCTTTTCTGCCCTGCATTCTGGTAATTTAACGAAAGGTGGACAGTAACTTGTGGAGCTGATAACTCGACTTTAGCTTGGTAATTTGACTTTTACTTCTGAAGGATAATTGTAGGAAATACACTGAGCTTCAACATATCCAAAAATGGGAGAAAAAGAGTGAGTTTAAATGGGTCATTTTAGTTTAATTCGTTAGTGGCGTATTCTGCGCGGGTTAGAAGATAAGCTGGAAGCTTATGATTTTTATACTATGTTCTGTGGACCGAATTTGAAGATGATTTCTCTAGTGAATTGCTCCTTTACCTCTTGTCTATGACCTGTTAATTTTTGAGTATTTTTGAAGGCGAATTAGTGCCTCAATTTCGTGAATTTTGGAGATGGGGTAAACTGGAAATTTCCTGGACATGAACTATGTATAACCAAGAATTGGTATTTGGTTATTTTATGATCTAAACTTGTTTTCTTAGGTATAAATGATAACCTTGCCTTTTATATCAATTGTGAACATGGACTAACATGTCTAATAGCAAATTGTCATGGTGCATTAAGGGTATTTTGATTGATTTATATGGGGATTTCATGGGAATTCCTTGTAGAAGTCTTAGGCCGATTGTTGTATTGGTCATTTGGGTGTGTTGTGCATGCTGAGTTCACAATGTAGATGCTGAATTGGTGAGATACCCTTTTTATGTGTATGTATACATGCCCTAAGTGATTCAGAGATGGACATTTAGTCTTAAATCCACTTGATTCTCATAATGTGCATGCTGTATTGGTGATGGAAACATAGGCTGAGCATGTAGACTCATGTCATATAATTGTGAATAAGTGAATGCAATTGCTGTCATGCTTGAGTGTTCCATGGACATGTTTGTAAATCATGCATGGAAAAGAGATTGTTGCATGACATGTATTGATTATACCTCGGGAGTATCGAGATGCCCGGCCAGGGAGTGAAAATGCCGGATGCCCAGTAGCCCTGTGTGCGTAAATCTGGATGGCCTCGGAGTTGAGATGCCCGGGTGTTGGGGGTGCCGGAAGCACGGAGTGTGTGTGCCGTGGATGCCTCGTGATGCCAGTTGGGGTGCGAGATGCCCGGCCAGGGAGTGTAAATGCTGAAAGCACGGATGGTGTGTGCCGTGAATTCCTCACGATGCCAGGTTGGGTGTGAGATGCCCGGAAAGTGGGGTTGCCGGAAGCCGGATGGTGTGTACTGGATTATGCATATGAAATTGCTAGCATTTGATGTGTGCCCATCTCCTATGCGTTGTTGATAGGAAGAAAGGCATGTGAAGTCATTGAAAGTGCATGGGCATTGCTAACATGAGAATGAATGTATGTGATTTCATTTGTGCATATGTATACAATTGAGTGGCTTTGTAGGTGGTGTTTAAACAAGAGATTTATGCCATTATGTTTGCTGGGAATGCCTAAAGTGTGTACATATTTATTTGATGCTAATATGCAAAGTATTATATCCTTGATGAGACGTCCACATAGGCATGTATAGTATGTGATGGCTGATTGTGTATATTGAGATGATTTCATCATATTTTGATGCTGTTTGACTTTTATGTGATATGAATTGTATTTGTGTATGCTGTAT
Source organism: Eucalyptus erythrocorys (assembly GCA_014182555.1). NCBI lineage: Eukaryota > Viridiplantae > Streptophyta > Magnoliopsida > Myrtales > Myrtaceae > Eucalyptus > Eucalyptus erythrocorys. The sequence goes on from CM024606.1 coordinate 18,275,745, forward strand.
GGGTAGTTTTAAGGATTGCTTTTATGCTGAGTGGTTGTACTCACCCCTTTGGGGACTAACATTTTCAGCTTAGACGATGTCGGTTCCTCCACTTGCACCGGGTAGATTCTATGGGATCCCGTCTGACCTCGAGGTGCGGGTGGTATAGTTTCCCAGTCCGGCGATCCCCGGACGCACATACTTACGAGTTTCTGTTCTGGTACGGTTCGAGGTGGGCCTGAGTAGCGGCCCGGTCTTCCAGGAGTACGTCTCCATCTTTCCCTGTGAGGACAGGGAGATAGGCAGCATGCTACCCCCGCCACCTAGCCCTCCTGGCTGGCGATAGACGAGACTTGTAGCTGGGGAGGTTGGTGGGATTTTTGAGCCAGGCCGGAGCTGACGGAATGGATGGTTTTTGGGTTAGCCGTGTGTATAGGCTATTTTGTTTATCTTGATAAAGGGTAGTGGTTAGAGCCCCTTTTGATGTATATCTTGTTGTACTCTACCCCTAAAAGATAAAGGTACTGTCCATTCAATAGTAAATAATATCAGAGCCGGTTTCTTGGTATACGATTGTGTGTAGTATGTGTGCATTGCCCCGCATATGTTGTAAGGGAGAGTCTTCAATATTTGCTTCCGCTATATGTGATGCGCAGGGACCGTTAAAAAAAAAAAAAATTTGAGAGCTTAAAAGACATAGCTCTCTCAGGAGTGAAAGTGATGGTTAGCATGACTGTAATAGCCCCAAGGGTGTTTGGGGTGTTACACCTCATGGGAATTAAATTAGCTCTACCGTCGTCCATCCAAAGGGTTGCCTCATACTTGGAAAAAGTCATGTCAATGTCAGGATCGTACACGTCATGAAAAGATACATCGAGGCGTGCTACCACCCCGTATTGTGCTAGCGGCAGTACGTCCATGCTTTCAATCTGAAATTGTAAGGTATGAGCAAAACAACCTTGCCCAGTAAAGAATGATAAAACTCGAACTTAAACAATCCATAGCCATCGAAGTTACAAGTGAATCATCAAACAATTTAGGACACTAAGAGAGTATATCACAAGCATAAACAATACTAATGCATCATGTAAGAAATCACCTTATATGTATCCATTTCTATACTTACCCTTCACAAATTCAATCTCACATCAAGATATATTGCAACAATAATAGATGAACTCACTCGCCAAATAGAATTATATTTAGTGTGCATAAAATCCACCCTTGAATCAATCACAACTAGGACACGACCGGCCTGATCAAGTCATTTCCGGAAAGTACGTTATTCGGACTTCCACAATACCTCTAATTGTGGGCATCTCACTCCGAGGCATCCCGGCATCACACAACCAAGATCCTCCTTGATCACACACAAGGGCATCTCACTTCGAGGCATCCTAGTATCACACAACCGAGGCATCCTTGATCACACACAAGGGCATCTCACTTCGAGGCATCCTGGTATCTCTTTACCGAGGCATCCTTGATCACAGACAAGGGCATCCCAAACTTCCAGGGGCATCACCTGTATCTCAGTACCGATGGGTTCGTTCACTCTTTTAAGCACACATTTCACACCACCACACCTTTGATTAATGCATATATCGTATGCAAAAGAAAAGACTCTAAAGTATCTATCTAATTCTCATGAACCTAGCACATGTGCGTGTCCAAATTATAAGATAAAATCCATTACGACATGTCCTGTACCATGCCGAACAAACATTTATCCCATAATCAAGCACTATGCACCGCACTCATTGCACACGCATGATTCTATATGCACTTATACCTCTATTGACATATGATACTTACTCATACACAAATAAAATCTCTCATGAGGTTTATTAGACTCTATGTTCAGCATTCAAGTCCAATGTATAAGTTGCTACACATAATATGTCTTCTCGGGTACAAATAGTATACTAGCTAAATGGACAATTTCGGTTTCGAACATAAAAGACATAGAGTTCTTATCAAAATACTACCAAATTTTAGTATGTTATATTTAAGACATAACTTAACATTTTTCATGAAGAAAGTTAAATCTAGTTCTCACTGTATTAAGAGTAACAGTCAACATAATCCTTACTAATATCCTGTACCGAGTCCAGACTTATTATCTATAAAGAAAAATCATTTTACTAAGCAATTCTTATCTATTTCATCTCAAATATTGACACGTTATTCCTTAAGATATGTTCTACAATTTTCATTAAGGATTCAAAGTCTAATTCTAACTAGGTAATTACAGAAAATTCATGTAATCCGTAAAGGTCAATCCGATTCGGACAAAAACAGTTTACTAGTTTTACTAAATTCACTTCTATCTCTATGTTTATATATCCATATGGTGATAACTACGAGTATAACTCAATCTTATAGATGTTCTATCATGTAGAAAAGTTTCTTTCGTATCTCTATTAACATACATAAAGAAAATTAAACACAAACAGAAGACTATCTATTCGTTTTCACTTAGAACAGAATAGATATATAAGTTTTCTCACTTCTAACTCAACTAAACCACTTGTTGTCGCGACCTCCCCCTCGTGGGGGAGAAAGGGGGTTAGGGATATTTTGATCATGTGAGTACCCTCACAAGATCACGAGCTCTCCCAAGCTCATGTCCCACGCGACGATTTTTTATATGATCTAGTTGTTTAACAACCTAAGAAATATATAGGAGTCGCCACTAGCCTTATTTTTTGGGGGTCAGTTAGAAAACCCAATGGAGGGTCAGGAGAATTCCCTCGATTCCTACACAACCAGATATCTAGGTTCGGGGACTTGGGTTACACTAATATTTCTATTAACGCCCTTTCGGTACCTAAACAGTATGTTGTGTTTTTTTTTTTTTTTTTATCATGTCCATGCATTTGTTTTTTACATTTTCGGGATCATCAATTCTATACTAAGCGACCACGCGTGATGGATTACCTTCATTCTATTCTATTCCTAGAAAAAAAATGAAAACAATCAATGAAACTGAAATTGAAAGACATGAAGTAAACAATCAAGAAAAAGCAGTAAACATAATCATGCAATTCTAAAAAATATGAAAGTGAGCATAATTAAGAAAAATGAGAGAAAAAGAGAAGACCCGCAACTCATCGAGTTTTATACAACACAAGTAACCTGATACATATGTCAGGAAAATGAGCATTACATGATAACGGTCGGAGCAGACATCGACCTCCACCATCTTCATGCTTTATCCATGTTCAAAATCCTATTCTAAACCTAATCTAGGAAATCTATAACTAGGTGCATAAAGATAAAGAAAACAATCATCACAAATAAGAACAAAGTAATTGGGGTAAAACCCATGGATAATTGGCTCTAAGAAAAGCCCAAACATCAAGCACACCAAGAAAAATCACTTTCATGAATGGAGTTTCCTAAGATGGATTACATATGGATTCAAGAACACACAACAACACATCAGAAACAAAACAGGACAGTAAGAGATTATGGTAAATCAGAAAATGATGCATGTTAATTCACTTGTTAAACCACCTAATCAATGCATGAGAATTGTGAAGTTTGAACATGACATAGGGCTAAATGTGAAGAACAAATTTGATTAAGACATTTAACCCTAAATCTATGTAAAAAAGGCCGCACAAATCCATCAGCATTGATATGACTTGTCATTAGGGGTGAAATGCATTACAATTTTAGATTCGACACGTCGATCATTTCATTTCAAAACAAAAAGCAACTAGCCGTAGAAAAGACAGCATGTCACAAGTAGTTTTAAGAAGACAGCATTTTCAGATTCAACATGCATATTTTTTTTCTAAAAATTCAAGAACAAAGATATATCAATCAGCTACAACAGTCTACATAAGAACAGAGCAGCAAAACAGCAAAATAGAACTACCAAAACAGAACTAGTAGAACAGCAAAACAGAACCAGCAAAACCCCAAGACAAACCAGCAAAACAACAAGACAAAACCAGCAAAATAGCAAGACAAAACCAGCAAAACAGCAAGACAAAACCAGCAAAAACAACAAGGATAAAATCAACCAAAACAGCGAAACCAAATCCAAAAAGGAGCAACCTATGCAGCTAGAAAAGATTTCTCTACAATAACATCTGAAAAACTTTTACACACGCACTTAGAATATATCAAACTTCAAAATATATTCAGAGGCTCTCAGTTTAGATGAAAATTCTGTCACGCATTCAAAGCGGCCAGCAAACATCGCTGTGATATTCATGGCTGGAAACAATGATAATTTGATGAGCAATTCATATCCATGCATGCCCATCTCATCATACATATTTATGCACCTCATTTACACAAATCAAATTGAAAGAGGCACCATAAAAGAAATGAACAAATCACTATTGGGAATACACATGACCAAATCCACAAATTGTAGCTTTCCTACCATGTTTCAAACTACTATCCTTGACTGACAGTAAACAACAGCTTCTAAAAAAATTAAAAGAAATAACACTCTTCCGATGGTGACACAACCCATATCAATCTACCGACAGCTATAAATTCATCAAAGGGACAGCATGCCAAACAGCAGTTTAGATTGAAGTGCGCCAATGAACTCACAACTTTTTGGCAGAGAACACATTCAATATCGTGAACAAGGAACTTTACAAAAACTGAACATAGCAGCAGCAGTTCAATGTGCTTAACAGCATGCACCCACGGTTCAAGATATAAGCATTCGTTCTAGAGGTTAAAAAAAAAACTAGACTAAATGGTAATTTCATAATCACCTCATATTAATACTCATTTTGAGGCAACTTGTAATCAATGCAACTAATGCTAAATCAAGTAACTCGCTCAATTTCACTACCATAAACCCAAACGACTCAACTCATATGTGAATCCAACATATAGAAATATAAGAAAGAAAAGCAACTCAAAATGGAGAAACAATGAAGATCATGTCGATGTGAACCACATTTGTAAGTTTGAATCTTATATGTTTTTGTGGCATCCTCAATTTTCGACAATTCTCGAAGATGCGATGATTGTGGCCGATCAAATCCGTGAAATTTTAGCCATTGGACTATTGAGCTACAATTGAATTGTTTTGGTTGACATGGTAGCCATAGTATATGACTAAGTGGGTATTTGTAATTGGATGTATATATGTGTACATATATAAGCTATGGTTAAGGACTAAACTTTGGGAGATTAAGACATGTTAAACTTAGGATTAATTGGGCTTAGGAGGTGGATTTTGGGCAGGCGAAGCAAGACCAGCCCATGAAGCAGCCATCCACGTACGCCAAAGGGGGGAAGAAAGGCGGGCTGAGGTGGCGCTGAGCTGTCCCCTTGCTGCCAAGTGTCGCCATGCATGGAGAAGTAGCCATTAGTCCTAATGATGGCTCAATTGAGGTATAAAAGGGGGCAAGCTACCGGTTTGTGGGTTTTTTGCCAGTATAGAAGAGAGAGAAAGAGAGAGAGAGAGAAGTCGAAGAAGGAAAGAAGAAGAAGAAGGAGGAGAGTCGAGAGATTTCGAGCTCCTCTTGCCACCGTTCCTCCATCAAATTTGCTCAAACAAAAGGCAAGAACGATCTCTTCCTACCTATGCATGTTGTGGTGATGTTTGATGGTCAAATTTATGGATTTGGTGGTCGGATTGTGGAATTTTTGAGAAGAACTCCAAGTGGGTACAATCGGGTGGAGAAGTGTTCTTGTGCGCCAGTAGTTTGCATGTCTCTGTAGATGCCTTTAGGGTTAAAATCTGACCTTGAATCCTTCATGGAAGTTGTAGAACACATCTTGAGCTATAACATAGTCGAATTTGAAGTGATTTGAGTGAGATTAGAGGGGTGAAATGGAATTTCTTTGGAACCGGGTGTCTACCGGAGTTGCTTGCTGACCTTTGATGTTTGTTAGCTTCTGATCATGTCTTTTTCTTTGGAATTTTTGCTCGACTTCTTCTTGTGAAATGTAAAGGACATCTTGATGAATAACATATTAAAAATTGTGCTGATTTAATTCGGTGTAGCTTGGTGAATTCTTTGTGTCATGCGGAAATTGAATTCTGGATTTTCTTGATGGAACGACAGTAGCTTGCGTTGCATTTAAAGTGATTTTCCCTTGGTTTTCTTACTTCGACCCCTTAATGAAAGTTGAAGAACACAGGTTAAACTAGAACATATCCAAAATTTGGATCAAACGAAGGAGGATAAGTAGCTCAATTTAAGACGTTTTGCTGAGGAAAGTCACTGGACAGTTTGTGAATAGTAAATAGGGGACTTATGATTTTTATAGCAATTAGTGGAGGACGAATTGAGTGATGATGTCTTCATGAGAAATGATCTTTAGACCCTTGGCTAAGACATACTGAGATTTGGAAATTTTTGAAGGTGATTTGGTATATTAAATTAGGGAGTTTCGCGAGCGGTGTAAACTGGAACTTTCTAAACTTAAATCTGTTTTGGCCGAATATATGTCTTTTGTGTGAACATTGTTTGAGTATGGTTTCTCAATGAGAGTGACACTACTATGTCTTATTGTCAATGTGATGAAGAGTCATTGTCTTTAAAAGCCAATGGAGTGGTACATTGTGATCTTTTCCATAACCATGTAAACTGTTTGGGTTTGGAACTTGTTATGGCCAAACATATTTCTTTGTGTAATGACATCCAAGGCATGTTTTTCTTCATGAAACATGTGTTATGTTGCCTTGATCATCATGTGTGTGTGTATCACAAGGTTTAAAAAGGGCAATTGATGTTCAATTGAGATGATTTCTCAAACTTGTGCATGCTGAATGGTTGGGAACTAGTTGGATGAAACATACTAGGTGAATTTCATGTCATAGAAGTAGAGACACATGATATTATTTGCTGTGGCGTATGTGAACATCATGTAACATGTCATAAATCATGCATATGAAAGAGATTTTTTTATGATGAGTGCCGATGATGCCTCGGGAGTGTCGGGATGCCCGGCTAGGGAGTGAAAATGCCAGATGCCCAGTAGCCCTGTGAGCGTAAATCTGGATGGCCTTAGAGTTGAGATGCCTGGAGCGTTGGGGATGCCGGAAGCACGGATGGTGTGTGCCATGGATACCTCGTGACGCTAGATGAGATGCGAGATGCCCGGCCAGGGAGTGTAAATGCCGGAAGCACGGATGGTGTGTGCCGTGAATTCCTCATGATGCCAGGTTTGGATGTGAGATGCCCGGAATGTGGGGTGGCCGGAAGCCGGGTGGTGTGTACCGGAATTTGCATTTGAAATTGCATGAATTTGATATGCCTGCATGAGTATTGTTATTATGTGAAAGATGCACACGATATTATGGAGATAAGTGTGCATGAATCGGGTTGATCATGTAAAATGTGCACGTGATGTGAAACATTGACATTTGTATCTGCTGAATTATATGCTATGCTCATATGCATAAGAGGTGCTTATGTGCAAAGAGTATGCGTTGTAACACCCCACAACCCCCGTGAGGCTATTACTTTATTATAGCCATACTCATCTATTCTTTGAGAGCTACAGTCTTAGGCTCTTTTTTTTTTTTTTTTTAACGAATGAATGGTCCGAACGCGCCTCAAATGGCGGAAGCGGAATCACGACTCTCCAAATCCTCCCTCCAAACATATAGAAAGATCAATGCACACAACTGAATGATATAAGATAATAGGAGCCGGTTCTTTTATTCACATCATAAGAGGATGGATTTTTCCTTGTTCCTTTCAGGGTAAATGATACATCAAAAAACAAAACTACAACCAAGAGCAGACCTCAAAATATCATTACCCCTCATCAAGGAAAACCTATACATCAGCTATCCATCCAATCTAAACCGGTCCTGTCAAAAACCCACCAACCTCCCCAGACTAAACTCATACTCTAACTCCAACCAGGCGCTCCAGGGGGCAATGGCGGCGGCATCATCCCCATCATCACTCCGTCTCGACAGGTGTAGACAGATACAAACTCCTGATATACTGGGCCGCTTTCCAGGCCCACATCAAACTTGACCCGTACATTATGTGGCATCCTCAAAATTTTGAAAATCATTGAAGATGTGAGGACTATGGGAGATCCAATTGTGGAATTGCAACTCTTTGGCTAGTTGATATGGCATTTTCAAATTGGACACAATTTTTGGAAATGTGACAATTGTGGCTAACAAAATTTATGGAATTTTGTCATTGGACAACTGAGCTATGGTTTACTTAAGTTTGATGGACATAGTGACTATGCTACACGGCCAAGATTGGCATTCGAAATTTAATTGAATTAATGTACACATTTCAACCTACGGCTATGCACGAAAATCTTGAGGAATTAAAATGTGATCAATATTGGATCAATTAAGCTCAATGAGGGGATTTTATTGTGGGCCGGCCAACTTAATTAATCAAGCCCAGCCCATGAAGTAACATGGTCGCACGTCCAAGGGAGAGGAGGACCGGATGAGTGGCGCCAAGGTGTCCTTTGTACTGCCACATGTCCTCACGCATGAAGACCTAGGTGTAGCTTGGATGAGTGGGCGTGTGAGGTGTAAGTGAGAGAGAATGCCGTCCATTTTGAGTGGAGTGAGTCGGCCAAAGTGTGTGTGAGAGAGAGAGAGAGAGAGAGAGAGAGAGAGAGAGAGAGAGAGAGAGAAAGAAAATCGAAGAAGAAGAAGGAGAAAAGAGGAGCTCGGCCGAGAAGGATTTGCAGCTTCATTCAAGAGATTTCTTGCCTTTTCTCTTCAAATTCAAAGGCAAGAGCTGTCCTTATTACTTCCTATACGTGTATAGTGTTCCATTTTAGCAAGAAATCGTGATTTACACGGTTGAATTTGGTTATTTTTGGAGAAATGTCAAATCGGGTCAATCGGGCGTGGAAGAACAGGGTTGTACCCGAAACTTGTAGGGCAGATCTCATGGGTTTAGAGGTGGATTTAGGGTTTGATGTCTTCTGTGAAGTTGTTGTACACATCTTGAAATACAACATAGTCAATTTTGAGAAGATTTGAATGAGATTTGGGGGGTGAAAAGGGTTTAGCTTGAAACCGGATGGGTATTGAAGCTGGCCGAGGGACCCTTGCTGTTTGTTTGCTCTTGTTCATGCCTTTTTAGTTGGAATATTTGCTCGACTTCTTCTGATGATTTGAAAAGGACATCTTGATGCATCTCATACTAAAATTTGAGCCAATTCCAGCGAGTTTTGCCTAGTGAATCGCATTTTTCTTTATGGAATTGCATTCTGGAAATTCGATGAGCTAGGGACAGTAGCTTGTGGAGCTTATAACCCAACTTTTCTTTGAGAATTTAACTTCAATTTCCAAAGGGAATTTGTAGAAAACACACTTACCTGCAACATATCCAAAAATGGGGGAAAAATAATGAGTTTAAATGATTCATTTTGAATGGTTTTGCTGATGATGTGCTCTGCGCATTTTCAAAATGAGCTGGAAGGTTACGATTTTTATACTATGCCTTGTGGGCTGAATTTGAAGAAGTTTTCTTCTAGTGAAATGTTCTTTTACCTCTTGAATATAACACATTAATTTTTGGAAATTTTTGAAGGTGAATTAGTGCCTCAAATTCGTGAATTTTATGGACAGTGTAATCTGGAAAATTTTTGGGTATAGGCCGAGTATGGCCGAGGACAAGTATTTTATAAATACATAGTCTAAACTAGTTTTCTTTAGTGTAAATGACATCTTTGCCTCTTATTACTATTATGTATATGAATTAACATATTTAACAGCCAATGTAATGGTGCCTTGAGAGTGTTTTTGGTTGATTTACATGCTGTTTTGTGGGAATTCATTGAAGGAGTCCTAAGCTGAATGATGTGCTATTTACTTGGGTGTGCTATGCATGTTAATCTCATGATATACATGCTGTATTTGCTAGGTACCGTCTCAATGCTTGTATATACATGCCCTTTAAGGTTAAAGGATGAACAATTAACCTTAAATACACATAGTTCTTCATGATTTGCTTGCTGCATTAGTGATGAAACGATGGACTGAGCATGTTGAGTGAAGAATCATGTTATATGATTGAGAATATATGAATGTATTTGTTGTCATGCTTGCGTGCATCATGGACATGCTTGTGGATCATGCATGGGAAAGAGATTGTTGCATGACATGCATTGATTATACCTCAGGAGTATTGAGATGCCCGGCCAGGGAGTGAAAATGCCGGATGCCCAGTAGCCCTGTGTGCGTAAATATGGATGGCCTCGGAGTTGAGATGCCCGGAGCGTTGGGGGTGCCGGAAGCACGGAGTGTGTGTGCCGTGGATGCCTCATGATGCCAGTTGGGGTGCGAGATGCCCGGCCAGGGAGTTTAAATGCCGGAAGCACGGATGATGTGTGCCGTGAATTCCTCACGATGCCAGGTTGGGTGTGAGATGCCCGGAAAGTGGGGTGACCGGAAGCCGGGTGGTGTGTACCGGATTGTGCATTTGAAATTGCAAGCATTTGATGTGTGCATATGTTCGATGCATTGTTAATATGAGGAAAGGCATGTGATGTCATTGAAAGTGCATGAGCATTGTTAGAATGAGGATAAATGCATGTGATATCACAAATGTATATGGGCACAATTGAATGATTATGTGAGTGATGTTTAAATAAGAAACACATGTCTTTACGCTTGCTGGGAATGCCTAAAGTCTCCATATATCTATCTAATGTCAATGTGCAAAGTATAAACATGTGATGAGATGTTCATGTGTAGGCATGTATTTTATATGATGGCTGATTTGTGTATATATTATGATGATTTTACCATACCTTTGATGTTGTTTAGTTTCCATATGAGATGAACGTATGTATGATTGTTGTATGGGTAGCTTTAGGGATTGCTCTTATGCTGAGTGGTTGTACTCACCCCTTTTTGGGGACTAACATTTCAGCTTAGATATGTCGCTGCCACCGGTCGCTCCTGGTGCGTTTTATGGCATACCCTCGGACGTGGACATGAGGGTGTTCCATTTGGTCAGCCAGACAGTTCCCGGCTTATCATACTTCCAGGTGAACGTGAGGGTCAAGTTTGATGTGGGTCTAGATAGCGGCCCAGTGTACCAAGAGTTCGTTTCTGCTTACATTTGTCGAGATGGGGAGATGGTAGGGATGATGCCGCCGCCATCACCTCTGGAGCGCCGGGTGGAGCTAGGCGCAAGGCTATGACCCAGGGGAGGCTGGTGGGTTTTGGATTGGGATCAGCTTAGATGGATGGGTAGTTGATGTACAGGCTTTTTCTTTGATGAGGGGTGATGATACTTTATTTTAAGGTGTTATAGTGTAGTCGTTCTTTTGATGTATCATGTACCCCGAAAAGAAGCAAGGAAAATCCATCTGTCATGCTATGAATAAAGAGAACTCGATCCCATTATCTTATATCTTTAGTTGTGTGCATTGACCTTTGTTGTTTGGGAGAGTCGAAATTTCCGCTTCCGTTATTCAATTGCGCTGGGACCGTTTATTTGTTTCCTATAAAAAAAAAAAAAAAGAGCCCAAGAGTCTATATCTCTTAATGGACAGACAAGTATGACTGTAATAGCCTCAAGGGGGTTTTTGGGGTGTTACACATTCACTCTGAAATAGGATAATCCGGGGACGATAGGGCTGTCCAAGTGTAGCACCATCACGTCCACGTCTAAAGGTATGCCATAGAATGCGCCGGGAGCGACCGGAGGCAGCGACATGACTAAACTGAAATGTTAGTCCCCAAAAGGGGTGAGTACAACCACTTAGCAGAATGTGATCTCTATAACTACCCATACAACAATCAAACACATCATAAGATCACATGACAATCAAACAGTGCTCATGCATATATATATCATATGCCTTTTCTCATATTAACAATGCTCATGCATATATATATATTGAATGCTTGCAATTTCAAATGCATAATCCGGTACACACCACCCGGCTTCCGGCCACCCCACTTTCCGGGCATCTTGCACCTCATCTAGCGTCGTGAGGTATCCACGGCACACACCATCCGTGCTTCCGGCACCCCCAACGCTCCGGGCATCTCAACTCCGAGGCCATCCAGATTTACGCTCACAAGGCTACTGGGCATCCGGCATTTTCACTCCCTAACCGGGCATCCCGATACTCCCGGGGTATTATCAGCACACATCATGTAAAAAAATCTCTTTCATATGCATGATTCATAACATGTTACATGATATTCATAAGCATAACAGCAAGCAATACTATGTATTTCCACTCACATGACATGAATTTCACTCAACATGCTTCATCCAACCATTTCCCACAATTCAGCCTGCATCAATTTGAGAAAACATCTCATTTTAAACCTTAATTGCTCTTTCTCACCATTTCAAAGCACGAACATACAATTACCAGAGCAATACAACAAGTAATTCATGAAGATAGCATGCTTTTTAATGTCATGGCACCAATAAGTATAGTCGGCTATATCAATTCAACAAGGTTCAATGCAAAACGGCTTGTATGGTGATAGAAAATGATCCCAATGTACCACTCCATTGACTTTCAAAGACAATGACTCTTCACCACATTGATAATAGGACATAGAAGTGTCATTCTTGCTAAGAAACCATGCTCAAACAATGTTTACACAAGAACACATAGGTTCGGCCAAAACAGTTTCAATTTCAAGAAATTCCAGTTTACACCATTCACAAAATTCACTAGTTTAAAATACTAATTCACCTTAAAAAATTACCAAATTTCAGTATGTGTTAGCCAAGAGTTCAAAAATCATTTCTCATGAAGAAATCACTATCAAATTCGCCCCACAAAACGTAATACAAAAACCACAAACTTCTAACCTAATTCTTGGACCGCACAGAACACACCATCGGCAAAGTCATTTTAATTGAACCACTTAACCCCTTTCTTTTCCTCTCATCTTTGGATATGTTGTATCTAAACAAGCTTCCTACAACTTTTCTTTAGAAGTCGAAGCTGAATTCTCAAGTAAAAGTCGTTTTACAAGCTTAACTACCCACTGACATTTCACCGATAAACTCCAGAATCTATATCCATCAAGAAATATGAAATTCACTAAGTTAAACCAAACAAAATCAACTCAATTTTCAGTATGTTATACATCAATATGTCCTTTACATTTTCCAAGGAGAGGTCGAGCAAAAATTCCCACGAAAAAGACATGATCAAGGGCTAACAAGCATCAAAGGTCAATCGGTACCCTCGGTAGACGCCCGATTACAAAGGAACCCCATTTCACCCTTCAAATCTCACTAAAATGACCTCATTTTCGACTATGTTGTAGCTCAAGATGTGTACTACAACTTCCATGAAGACATCAAGATCATATTTCAACTCTAAACACACTTTCCAGCCCATGCAAACTTCTGGCGCAACATGGTTTCTCAAGACCCGATTGTACCCGCCTTGAGTTTTCTCCAAAAATACCAAATTCCAACAATTCAATTCACAATTTTCGGCCATCACACACTATCACACATGCATAGGTAGTTAAAGAGATCATTCTTGCCTTTTAATTTGGTAGAAACGGCGAAGAACTCCACGGAACAGCTTGGATCTCTCTCTCAAACGAAGCCTTCTTCTTCTTCTTCGGTTTTTCTTCACTCTCTCTCTCTCTCTCTCTCTCTCTCTCTCTCTCTCTCTCTCTCTTCAGTCGACTAAACAGCCTAAATGGCCGGCAAACCCTTCTTTTATACCTCCATCAAGTAATGATTAGGTCTAAAAAGCTAGCCCTCCATGCATGGTGACACGTGGCGCCTTGGTGGACAGCTTGGTGCCACCTCACCTGTCCACTCTCTTCCCCCTTGGCGTGCGTGGCATGGCTGACATGGCTGGCTTAGGTGGACAGCTTGACCGGCCCAAAAATCATTCTATTAAGCCTAATTAAGTTCAATTCCAATCATGCCTCAATCTCTCAAAGTCTTGTCCTTAACCGTATGTTATATGTACACCGATATGCATTCAATTACAAATACCAACTTGGTCATATGGTATAGTTACCATGTCCATCAAGATAGTCCAATCGTAGCTCAATAGTCCAATGGCTAGAATTCTATGGATTATATTGGCCACAATCGTCACATGTTCATGGATTGTCAAAATTGAGGATGCCACAACTTCACTGAGACCTTTAGTCCAGTTGTGAAGCATGCCACAATCCGAATAGTTCTATCAGTGGCAATGATGAAACAGTGGCCCATTCATCAGCTAGATATGAAAAATGCCTTTTTACATGGTGATCTAACTGAAACAGTTTATATGGATCGGCCACCAGGTTTTAAAGATACACAGATACCTCATCATGTTTGTCTTTTAAGAAAATCTCTCTATGGACTTCGCCAAGCTCCTCGAGCCTGGTTTGATAAATTCAGTAGCTTCTTACTCGAATGTGGCTTCTTTTGCAGCTCAACTGATCCTTCATTATTCATCTTGCATACTGCTACAGACACAATCTTATTACTTCTTTATGTTGATGATATCATTCTCACAGGAAGTTCATCTCAAACTCTTTCAAAGCTCATTAACTCTCTCAGTGTCCAGTTCTTTATGAAGGATCTTGGTGCTTTGCACTATTTTCTAGGCATAGAAGTCAAACACACATCTGAACATCTGTTCCTTTCCCAATCTAAATATGCCTTTGATCTTCTCACCCGAGCCCACATGCTAGAGTCTAAACCAGTTTCCACTCCTCTTCCATTAAGACCATTTGTTTAGACTAATGACTCTTCAATCTTGGCTAATCCTACTGAATGTAGAAGTCTAGTAGGTGCTCTTCAGTATCTTACAATCACTCGATCAGATATTGCCTATGCCACCAATCAGCTTTGCCAAAAAATGCAGCAACCCACAATAGCAGATTTTAACAGTTTAAAACGAGTATTGAGATATGTCAAAGGTACCATCAAGCTGGGATTATTCATTCATTCCAAAAGTACTATGCATCTCTATGGTTACTCTAATGCAGATTGGGTAGGCTGCACTGAAACTAGAAGATCTACAACTGGATTTTGTACTTATCTTGGCTGCAACCTTATCTCCTGGACAGCAAAGAAACAGCCAACAGTTAGTAGATCTTCAACAGAGGCTGAATATTGTGCACTGGCATCAGCCACAGCTGAACTCACCTGGATCAGTTTTGTCTTACGAGGCATAGGATGTTCTCTTACACCCCCAATTCATCTATACTGTGATAATAAGTCTGCAATATCACTCACTCTTAATCCTATCTTACATGCTAGAACAAAGCATATTGAAGTGGACTTTCATTTTGTCCGAGAAAAGGTAGCATCCGGTTCCTTACATGTCAATTATGTACCAAGTCAGTGTCAAATTGCTGATATCTTCACAAAGTCATTGACAAGATTAGCACATTATAATCTGTGAATCAAATTGGGAATTTCTCACATCTCCATTCCCAATTTGAGGGGGGCTGTTAAGAAGACAAAGAAGCTCAACATATCAGCTGACAAGCTCGAAGAATCTAAGCAAGTAAAGATACCTGAAGAAAACAGAGGAAGCTGAACAAAAGCTATATAGAGATCGAAATGAGTTGAAAGTTCAGTAACTCAGTAAAGTAGCCACAGCTGAACAAAGACAGCCAATGAACCAGGAGCTGCAGACAAAACAAAGCAAACCTGAAATCTGAGCTGGAAGTCTGAGTGAAAAGAACAGAAGGCTACTCACTTGCTGAAGAAGCTACACGTATCAAAACTAATCTTTCTATTCTTAGAATCTGTTAGTAAATTGTTAGTTCTGTTGAGTAAAAGTCAAAGCAGTTAGAAGACTGAGTATAAAAGTGTTGTAGTAGATAAACTGAGAGATTGAGGGTTTTCATTTTTCTGCAGAACAAGAACTACTCTGTTCTTACGAGTCCTCTGTTCTTTCACTGAGAACTCTCTCAGTAGCTTCATCTTTCTCTATAACAAAGTCTTGTATAATGATCTAGCATGGAATCAAAGAAGTTCATATCACAAATGATGTACAATTGATTGATCAGTATTCGCAGAGTACAGAGATTTATCATTTACAGGTTATGTTCTAAACTCTGAATTTTCACACAGCCTCGGTGGCCCTCCTAATCTTCCTCTTCTTCTTCAATACCTCTTCGAATGGAGGGAGTGGCGTTATTTTATCTTCCTCACACCCGAAATCAGATGGCACAAACCCTCGATTAAAAAAATAATAATGATAAGAAGGGAAAATTGTTAATAATAATGATAAACAATAATAATAATCCAGTTTGAGAACGAGAGTAAAATATTAATAATTCTATTGTTGGGATGTGGTAATCAGTAGCCAAACGAGTAAAGTTATGCAATTAGACCTAGGATTTCATTTATACCATTTGACTGATTCCAACATATGACGGTTCACATGTAATATTCATGAGAAATAATAGAATTGAAAGGTTCGGCACCGCACACAATAAAAATTGACTCCCGTATACATCCAAATGATGTTGATTTCTAAACTTCAAGGGTTTGATTCGATTATTTTTTTTCCCTTAATTTTTACCTAACCTATTGTCGATATTTGGATGCTCATTTAAACAAAATTCTATACTTCTTAGATCAAGGACACTTGAACAGTGAAAAAGGTTATGTTGCTTCTTTGAGGATTTTCGAGGATTTTCTAGGATTTTGATTCTAAACTGAAATTTCTGACATATTTTAACGAAGGAAAAAGTACATATCAAGATGAGATGAAAAGTATGATATGCTTTTGATTGACGTGGTTTTCTCTAAGATAATAAGATATTTCTTCTTCTTCTTCTTCCAATTAGAGATCAAAAGAGTATAATATTATTCTTTTTCATCATGAATTTGAATAGTTTCCAGTGGTATAACTTCTTGTAATAGGGGATATTACTTTATATATATTATATATATATATATATATATATATATTAGTTCATAGCCAAGGGAAAAAATGATTAAGGTAATAAGCAAATCAAAGTTCTTTAATCATTTTGCTATTTTTCCTCTTTATCTTATAGCTTCAACTATAACTTCATTGATCTCTATTTAATTGTGTATATCATGCTTTTCACTTTTTCTCAATTTTAAGTTAATTTCATATCTCGCCTTATCTAAGTTCAACCAACTATTTCAGAAAGTAACAATAATATTATCTAAAAAACATTAAACAGATTTCTTACTCCTTGGATAATTTATTTGATTTTTCATGCAATAATAATTGCAACTTCCCTTATATGCCTGATTAGACCGCGCATTCCACGGATGACATTCTAGTTTTTTGGAAAGTACCAGCTCTTTTGATATATAGTTTATTTAATATGGTACGAATGACAAATATTTGTCTATTACTTGTCATCAAAGTCAGACTCTGCACGGCTGACAAAAATTAATGTGGGCATTAAAAGGCGGCAAGCCAAAGCTGACACATTGTCGTTCTGTGCCCGTTACTTTCGCAGCTAATTTTGGACCGTGGTTTTGAATGCAAGAAAAATAACCTGTTGGATCAACCCAATATGATAATAAATTAAGAGGTTAATATTATGAAAAATTCATTACCGATATATTTGTCATAAATTTATTTTAAATTAAATTTTCTATCACAGAAAATTTAAATTAATATACTTATAACAAATTTACCCAAAATCAATTTTTTAATAATGAAAAACCCTAAATTAATATACATGCGATAAATTTATCATAAATTCATTTTTTGACTATAAAAACTCAAATTAGTACATTTACAATAAATTTATCTTCTGTTAATTTCCCTCAAATTTTACCGTTGAATTTGCCGATGTGGATGACACATGATGAAGTGGCAAGTCCACATAAAATTTTATAGTGTTACATGTCACAAAAATACAAATTTGTCGTAGATATACCATTAAATTTATCACAAAAGTATCAATAAATTTGTCATAGGTGTACCGGTTTAAAATTTTTAGTGATATTTGCAATATGGATTTTCATGTGGCACATATTACATCACCACATGTCATCTGGGTTAGCAAATTTAACGATTAAATTTGACGGAAGCTAATGAAGGGTAAATTTGCTATAAGTGTATCGGTTTAGGGTTTTCTATGGTGACACAATTCTATCAACTCAACTGTATTATCAAGCAAGCAAGGCGGCCCTAACACAAGAGTAAAAACTCTATTGCTTGGTGAGGTTACATAGGGCTACAATATAGTAATAAAGTAAGTAATGTAGAGTTTATGGTATGGTTATCTACACTTTAAACTCGACACTCAAATGAGTTACTATAAGGATTTGAACTAGGATCGACGGATGAGGGTGATAATTGAATTGCCAAGGACGTCTCACATGTGACACTAAGGGAGCAATTCTTAATGCATGCAATCTTCTTGTTAATTCTAGGTAATTAAGCCTCTACTAGCTTTGTCCTGATCATTCAGTTTGATAGGCCTACTCTTTCGCGTCACTGTAGAAGCGATTTTCAATGCATTGAACATTATCATTAATTCCAGAAATTTTAGTCTCTGCTAGCTTTGCTCTGACCATTATTCTGATACATCTACGTTTTTTTTTTTTAAATAAGAATAAGAATAGTAAAAATTATAACTTTTTTTCTACATCTGCTTGAAATAAGAGTGGGTGGCTCGAATAACTCAAACTATAATTTTTTTCTACATCTCGCTTGAAGTAAGAGTGGGTGGCTCGGATAGCTTAGCGAGACTGTTGGAGTTAAGAAATGAGAATTGAAGAGAGGTTTTCTTTTCGTACTTTTAGCACCAAACTCCCTAAGAGAATTGATTTATTATACGGTTGAACTAAGTGGATTCAACTTTAAGAAAGAATAGAGAAAGAACCTTTCAGTTGAAAAAGAAAAAGAGATAAAATAGCCAGTCTATACTGAGGAATATTATCAAAAAAGTCCTAAATATATTATAACTGTATCAATTCAGTTTTTAACTCTCTCCCTTTTTTTTGGCCAATTGAGTCATACACTTTTTGCATTTGCGCAATTTTGGGTAGTCAACAAGCTAGTGTTAACATTGATAACTTTTAATAATTTTCCAAATTATTTATGTATTTTTTACTTTTTTCTCTTCTTCTTTTTTTTTTTTTTTCCTTCCATTTATCTTCTTCCTTCGGCGTTGGCCTCACCTCGGGCTAGTGAGGCTTGCCCTCCCTAGCAGTGGGTAGGGTCAATAAAGTCACCCTCAGCTTTGGCTACTTGCCAAGTTCCGACGATAGTTGGAGGAAGAAGATGAAGGGAATTAAAAAAAAAAAAAGAAACATAAAGGAAAAATTAAGTAAATAATATTAGAATATTATTAAAAATGTTCAAGTTAGGCTGGCCGCGCCACATAGTACAGTCAGTGTCCATGTTAGCACTACTAGCCAACATTTGTCAGATGGCTTGATTGGCATAAATACAAAAAGTTTAGGACTTGATTGGTTAAAAAAAAAAAGAGTTTCAAAACTTAATTGACACTATTGCAATAAATTTAAGATTGTTTTGGTAATTTTCCCTTCTAGACTAGTGAGGGATGATTTTACCTTGATGTTGCCGGCGGCAATGATGGCATCGATGATCTTGAGCTGGTCCAGTACTTGAGGGTATGCGAGAGCGGAGATAACTATGTCCACCTGCTTTAGTGCAGCCACAATCTTCTCATGCTCATCTAGCTCTCCCTATTTCATTGCCACAATCATGTTAGAGCGTGTTTGGTAATCATTTTATTCTCAAGAACAAATTTTGGTCAAAAATCATGTTTTTTATTCTGTTCCCAGGAATAATTTATAAGTTTTTGAAGGCGCTTAGTAATTGTCCAAAATTGTTATTCCTGAGATAAAAATGCATTTAGTAGAATTCTTAATTTTTTTTTTCCTTTTCTCTTCTTCTTCCTCCTTTTTTGTTGTTCATTGCTTGCCATCGCCGTGGGAGGCGACCGGCTAAGCGAGGTATGTGAGCTCGCCTGACCACTACAAGCCTCGGCCTCGCCGGTGGCTAGATGAGCTTCGCTAGGCCATTGATGAGGCTCGACCTCACCAAGATTTATGAGGTTGAGGCTCGCAATAGCTAGGTGAGCCTCCAATGAGCTGGCTAGACCTCGCCCTGGCCTAGTGAGGCTCTAGCAAGCTCGCCAAACCTCACCTAGCCAATCATCAGTGACCATCAGCAATGGCGATGGCTAGCAATGGCCAATGGAAGAAGAATAGTGAAGGAGAAAAGAAGGAAAAAAAAAAGAAGAGAAAAAAGAAAAAGTTTTGTTATTGGAATAAAAAATTAATTTTTTCTACTTCTTGATTCTATTGTAAACCTATTTTCAGGAATAAGAAAAATGGATTTTTGTTCTGGAAACAAAAAATTTACTAAACAAATTTGTATTCTTTTTTTTTTTTAGAACAAAAGAATATAATTAGTTATTTTTGAAAGTATTACAAAAAATGATCTTAATAGCCAATTTTGCTTTGTCCCTGTTCCTCCAACTAATCTTCTGATTGATGAATTGGAAATAAATTGTAAGTGATGATGTTCGCAACACAAAATACAACACTCAGAAATATAAATAGAGGAAAACATAGCCTTTCTTAACAATCAGGTGTGCATCCGAATGAGCTCCCATCACATGAGAGAGATAGAGAGGTACGCATACTTCGATGATGCGGATGCCGGTGGAGCGGAACTCACGCCGGAGGTCGAGGTTCGAAGGCTTGGTCCGGGGGCTAGTGGGGCGGGCATAAATGCAAGTCGGGTGGCCAAAAGCGACGCTCGCCCTCGCGATGTGCTTGCCAATGTATCCGGTGCCGCCGAAGATGAGGATCCTGCTCGGTGCCGCCTCTCTTGCCATTCGCCCTACTCGTCTTGTCTTGTCCTCCTCTCTTTTCTGTTCCCGCCCATTTGAATTCCTTGGGTACTCCTATTTGTATACCTTGGGAAAGGTGGGGTCCTCTCTCCCCGTCGGCTTCATTACAGCGGATATCTACCACGAATGAGTCCTCCCGTGAATTTCAATGATTGCAAAAATACAAATTGCACGTCTCAATTAACGACCGAAATCGATCGTCACTCGTTGGGGCTCAAAAGTCGGAGTGGGGACCATCGGGTTCCAAGTAAAGCAGAGGAATCAAGGCATCTGACTGACGGTGACACTGATGCGAATATGATGTACGACACATGTTAATGGAAGACGAGCTTTAAACGTGTACCGTGTGTCCCCTTAGTTGTGGACTGTGTTCGATTTCGCCTACAATGGACCTTGGGAGGTTCATGGCAGGACCACATGCACGTGTCTTGATTAAAAACTCGAGAACAAATGGAGACGCTCGTTTCCATGGAAAAGGAAACTCAATGTCATTCTCCATTAAAACATGCGATTTTACGCTTCTTAAGGCATCTAGCTGACGGTTACACTGGTGGAAATATGCATGGACGACATGTTCATGGAAAGCAAGCTTAAACATGTACCATGTATACCCTTGGTTGTGGATTGTGTTCGCCTTCGCCTTAAATGGACCTTGAAAGGTCCATGGCATGGCTATTTGCATGTGTTTTGTTTAAAAACTCGAGGAGAAATGGAGATGCTCGGTTCTACGGAAAAGGAAAGTCAATGTCATTCTCCATTAAAATACGCGATTTCGTGCTTTGTATTGCCCTAATACATCTTTGTTTTCCATATTATTTCCCAAATCAGATGGAAATTAGGGTGAAATTGAAAATGAGAGGTGATCAATTAAAGATTGGTATAGAGAGATGTGAGAATTTGTGGTACTACAACCAATTATTCAAAAAACTTAAGTAGTTAGATGAATATGTGGTTAATATTTAATTACGCTAACACTTTTTCTCACGCTTAGTTTAGTCTTTTCGCCTAGTATTAAACATGAACATATTTAATTGGGGAGATAAATGGAATGTGGAAAGATTTGAATTCGGGGACCTCCAACTCTAATACGACATGAAAATTTGTGAAATCATAATCAACTGTTCTAAAAGTTTAAACCTGTTAGACGAATGTATGGTTTAATATTTAATTATGCTAAGAAGAGAGAAATGCGGGTGACGTGAAGATTCTTTTATTTTATCTTATTTTTTGTCATTATTAGTGCACCACAAAAAAGGCTTTTTTTTTTCTCCACCAAACGAATGATTCTCGCACCTCTTTCTTTCCTCGTCCCCACCTCCCAAATCTTAATAACTTGATCGTGTACCCAATTCATAACTCCTGTTCAACCGTGCATTTTAACCTCAAATAATATTTGCGGTCTAACTTTCTATCTTTGATTTGTTAAATTTCTACCTTATGGAGGTGGATTAGCCGTTTTGTGTACATAGGCGACAAAATATACAAATTATTTAAAGTTGCTCCAATTTTTAGTTTCTAAACCTGTACATACTTTCAATCAAAGTCCCTCCCGCATCGAATTTAATTAATTGGTGTAGCAAGTTCGGTCGGAGGCATCTCGAGCCCGAGTGGGAAAAACTTCTGTCGGCATGGGTGCGGACTATCGACCGATGCCAAACTCCAGGATTCTTTTTTTTTTTTTTTTTTTTTTGTGGGGTGGGGTGGGGGGACAAAATTCTTACTCTTGACTGGGCCAAGTTTGTTTGCACTCCCTGGAGGCATGTCGACTTCTTTTCGGGGCCTGCGGAAGGAAAAAAACCTCGTCATTCTCTAACTGTACCTGCCTACGAAGGTAAGCCTTGTCTTTGGCCTAAAAAGAGAATTTTGTCGCTGTTGCTCGGATACACGAATGACAAGCGCATGCAGAAATTGCCCTGTGCATTATGCAAAGAGGGGTGGTTTTTGGAACCGACCGAGGGGGATTTACAGAACTCACAACAACAGAGTGATCTAGCAAAGAAATTGGGGGTTGCGTCCTCTTGCTACTTGTTGACACCTAATTTTGGGGCTCATTTTTTGACGTATTGAAAAATAAAAATAATAAGATGCATGGCATATAGTTTAGGTAGATTTGATTTTTTGATATTTTCGTTTTATTTTGTTGAGATTTTTATGGGCTTAGGAAATATACACTAAAATATGTATCTTTACACAAGAGGGGAAATTTTTTGATCAAATATTCCAAAATATTGCGCGGGGTGAAATAATATATTCGATGGAATTTTAAGCAAGCAAAATTGGCAAGGAAATATACCATTGAGATATATTTTTTTTGGTGTATAAAAGGGGGTCTCTTCCGTCAAGTGGGAGAGAGGCTTCAATTCGTAAAAAAATCCACAAAAAAGGGGGGAGAGGTTCGTGCTTCAAGGGAGCCTCTCGGTCAAAGTGAAAAAAGGTAGAAAAAAGGAGGGGCCGTCCGTGGGTCTTCGAGGCAGACTCTGTTCTGCCGTATCCTGCACCGCCACTGGAGTTCCCCACTTCGCTGCAACGCCACGTTTTCCCTTTCGCCGGAGCCCGACGCCACCGCGCCTCAGCCACTGTGCCTCACCCACGACGACCCACGCACCTCCGTGACACCACCAATCTTATTCTCCCCTCGCCTCCGCGACCGCCGATCCAGGTTCCGCCCGAGCGCCGATGCTGCTCCCGCTCGCTCGCTGTCAACCGAAACCCTAGGCCACGGAGATCATGCCCCTGTTTCACCTGCTGCCTCCCCTGTTTTGTTACAGGTCTAGTTGTCACTCAAGCCTCGCCGGAGCTATGACGGATTGCCCTATTCCGAATGGCGACCCTTGTGCCGGTGCCACCCCTTGAGAAATCCGTACCCGGGAATAGGTAAAATTCTTAGGCTAAATTTAGTTTGAGTATTCGAACTCATAGTTTTTTTTTTTGTTATTCTAACTTGATTTGCTTTGATTTATTTTTATCATTAGGAAATTTGTCATACTAAATCATAATAATCAAAATTTTGAGCCGCGAGACGTCGGATTAGATTTTTGATTATTTTGACTTTTTCGTGATAAATTTGTGAATTACTTTGCATCATTGAGATAATATGTCATTGATTTACATGGATTTTTTTTTTTTTTTTTTTTTGGCGTGTTATTGTTATTTGCTCATCGCATATCATGCATCATATTAGATATTTAGGTCTAAATACATTTCATATTTGAAGCAATGCATTTTAGTTATTTTTTAATATTCATGTAGAATTAGGATGATTTTCCTTTAATAAAAACCAAAACAAAAAATGTTATTTAGGTTGTATATATTTCATAATGTGCACATTACATGTTGCGTTTTTAATTAGTGGGTTATAGATTAATGTTTTAACATTCTCATCATGTAGTATTTTTAAAAAAAAATATAAAATAAAAATGTCAAAAATTAGCATTGCATCATTACGTTACTTTTCTTTTAATTAAAAAAGAAGAAAACACAAAAGTCATTTATTTGTTTAGTTAATAGGTTAGTTTATAGTTAATCCCATTTCATGTCATCATAGTTTAGTGTAGGTTGCATACATTAAAAAAATCATAAAAAAAATCATAAAAGAACATGCATATAGAATCATTATATCATTCATCCCATATCTTTAGGATTATGTAAATAAGATTGCATTATATAGTAATAGTTCTAGTCATGCCATATGAATTGCATCTCCCATATCATTAAAGTAAATTCATGCATATCATAGGATTACATTTAATTAGATATCATGTCATTTAGAAAATCATGTTTAGGGTATGCATTTTCATTAGCATTTTTGTAAGGTTGTAGTTTATAATTTCTTATGAATCCATCACTTTAGTTTATTGAATGTTATTTTATTGATTGTGCACCCGCTTGATTACCATTTGCATGTTAGCTAAATTAGGTTAAAATTAATTAATACTGCTTGCAAAATTATTTTTTTAAAAAAATAAAGGTACCAAAAGGGCGTTAGACTAATCTAGCGTAACCATGTCCCCGGACTTAATGAATCTCTGGTTCGCAAAAAGAAAAAAAAATAAAGTATTCTCCCATACTTTATTTGGGTTTCTAACCAACCCTAATTGGTTAGTGGCGGCTCCAATTTGAGTATAATTGCATGTTTAAATGAAATAATTTCTAGTATCAAGTCGCGATTGGTAGGACTTGGGGGGGTCCGTGCCAAGTCTTCGAACTTAGTAATCCAATAGCCTTTTTGATAAATTCACCCTTGGGAAGGTCGCGACACTACTTAGCTTGCTGGGGACTTTCTCCGGTGGGTTACTGCCGGTGCTTGCACAACTTCAAGATTATTATATTTCGCACATATTATGTTAGCTTACCTCCCATCCTTCCTCTGTTGTTTATTTTTGTGATCCCACATTTAGACCCATATTTTCTCTTAAAGGTTGTGACTATTTGACGTGAAATTTTTCCACGCTTTGTACCCTTCCGTGACAACTCCCCATTTGGCAACCGTCTTGATGGGAGACGATGTATAAAAAGGAACGTACGTTTATTTCTGACAGGGTGATGACAAGGTCTAACACAAACTCTCATATTTGGAATACACCGTCAGTACGTGAGGGAATTGGGTTAGTAGCGTGTCCTCAATTTTTCTTTGTTTTTCAGGGTATTTTCAACGAACGTGAATTCAAACAATGGCTAGAGATTTGTCTGTAATTGATCCTAGCTTCCCATCATGAATTTTATGTTTTACATTTGGTATCAGAGCATGTTTAGTGCCTTTGTCTTTTTTTGTTGAATTTTTGGTGTATTTCGGCCATTTTTGGGGGATAAACAGTAACTCGAAATTTTGAGGCCAAGAGAGATTCGTCGATTCTGGGACAAATCAGGTGACCTACCCTTGGATTTCGGACCTATACGGTCACACCGCCATGCGGAACATTAGCCTTGTGATTTTCCGGTATATCGGTGTTCGCCGGAGGCTAATCGAGCGGCGAAAGTTGCGGTGGTTGAGGATTTGTGTTTTTGGGAATTTTCTTATGATTTGGGGCTCATTTCTTCATCATTTTCGCCAAAATTTGAACCCATGTGGTCGTGCCGGCATGCTCTTCAAAACCCATTAATTATTTTGGTTTGAAATGGGCTGCCGGAGAAGAAATGGCCGGCGAAACCGCGGCGGAACGGCGAAAAACGGTGACGAAACGCTTCTGTGCGCGCGAGGAAGAAGGCGCGTGGAGCCCACGTGCTCCCATGCGCGTGGCAGTTGCAGGCGTGTGCATGACGTCTCCTCCGGGCGGATTCTTCTACTTTTTACGTTTTTGACCCAAAATTTTTCATGTTTTTAAAATCCTGCCCTTGGCCAATTTATTTATTTACTGTTCTGGCCGTGGTACATTTACTTATTATTCTGTCATTTCATGCATTTTTATGAATACTTTGTGCATGAAATTAAATGTCCAATGATTCATATATTTAATTAATTAGAGAGTAGCCACATCATCTTTAATTAATTAAATTATATATGAAGAGCTTCCGAATCATATTTAGAAATGGACATTAATTGTAATTAATTATATTAATATGATGAATTTTATCCCACAGGAATTTTCATGGTATTAATATGATTAATTCAGAAGAAATATCATATTATTTTTCTTAATTTACCCACAGGGATTAAGAAAAAGGCATGTAATATGGTAGTTTCTTCATGATGTAATTATGAATCTATTTAAATTATAAATTTAGCCCACAGGCAGTTTTTATGTTATGTGATTCATATTCGTGACATGTTTACATTGGTAAAACATGATTTATGTATATTTGCCTCAAATTTTGTGACATAAGCATGATTATTTGATATGCAGTTTTGCAACCTGTGAATTTCTCTGAATTTAAGTTTGACGTTCCTATACTGAATGGTGAGAACTATAAAGTTTGGAAGGAGTCAGTTCTCCTTCAATTAGGGTGGATGGACATTGACTGTGCTATAAGGAAAGACGAACCACATGCTCCTACTGATTTGAGCACTTCAGCTAAGATAGCTCTTTATAACCAATGGAAGCGGTCCTATAATAGCTAAAATATATTCTAGTATTCGTGGTTCGGTTGCTCAGCATAGCAATGCTAAGGCTTTATTGGAGGCCATAGATGCGTAGTTTGAGAGTTCTAAGAAGGCGCATGCCATGACCCTGATTATGAAGTTTTCATCATTGAAGCTCATTAGTGTTAGAGGTGTGCGTGAGCACATCATGCAAATGAGGGACATTGCAACTCAGTAAAAAGGTTACGTTGCTTCTTTGAGGATTTTCCTAGAATTTCGATTCTAAACTGAAATTTCTGACATATATCAACAAAAGAAAAAGTACATATCAAGATGAGATGGAAACTGTGATATTCTTTTGGTTGATGTGGTTTTTTTAAGATAATGAGATATCTCCTTTTTGTCTTTTCAATTTGAGGTCAAAAAGTATAATATCATTCTTTTTCTTGGTGAAATTCGAAGTGTTTGTGGCATAGCTTTTCGTAAGGATGATATATATATATATATATATATATATATATATATATCATCCTTACGAAAAGCTATGCTATATATATATATATATATATATATATATATATATATATATATAGCTCATAGCCAAATTGTTTAATATAATGAAGGCTTAACCAATTAGCCAGGGAAAAAATGATTAAGGTAATAAGCGAATTGAAGTTCTTTCATCATTTTGCTATTTTTCCTCTTCGTCTTATAGCTTCGACCATGATTTTATTGGTCTCTATTTAACTGTGCATATCATGTTTTTCACTTTTTCTCAATTATAAGTTAATTTCATATCTCTCCTTATCTAAGTTCAACCAATTATGTCTGGAAATAATGATAATATTATCTAAAAAACATTAACAGATTTCCTACTCTCTGGATAAATAATTTGATTTTTCATACAATAATAATTGCAACTTCGCTTATATGCCTGATCAGACCTTGCATTCCACGGATGATTTTAGTGTTTTTTTTTTTTTTTTTTTTTTAAAGTACTAGCCTTTTTGATAATTAGTTTATTCATTAGTGTACGATGACAAATATTTATCTATCACATGTCATCTAGATCACACTCCGCACGGCCGACAAAAATTAATAATGGCAGTAAAAGGCAGCAAAGTCAACGCTGACGCGTTGTCGTTCTGTGCCCTCGTTACTTTCGCAACTAATTTTGGACCGTGGTTTTGAACCCAAGAAAAATAACCTATTGGATCAATCCAATATAGTAATAAAGTAAGCTGGATCTAAGCACGTCTTGAAAAAGCTTCATTTCCATTTAATTTGAATCTTGAGACTTTTAGGATGTAAAACACTTAGAGAATATTCTCGTATCTTAAAAAAGATAGATATACAAAGGGGAACTTGGGGATATTAGGCGTTCGAGTATCGACATATTAAAATAAGGAACGTAATCCTATCAGCTCACCTAAATTATCATGCAAGCAGGGTGACCCTAACACAGGAGTGAAAACTCCTTGCTACTCGGTGAGGTTACATAGGGTTACAATGTAGTGATAACGTAAGTAATGTAGAGTTTCTAATATAATTATTTCCACTTTAATTTTGGGACTCTAATGAGTTAGTATAAGGATTTGAACTAGGATCAACTGACGAGGGTGATAATTGGATTGCCAGGGATGTCTCACGTGTGACACTAAGGGAGCAATTCTCAATGCACGGAATCTTCTCGTTAATTCTAGGTAATTAAAGCCTCTACTAGCTTTGTCCCGACCATTTAGTTTGATAGGCCTACTCTTACGCAACACTGGAGAAGCGAATTTCATTACATCGAATTTTATCGTTAATTCCAGAAATTTAAGTCTTTGCTAGCTTTGCTTTGACCATTCAGTCTAATATATCTACTCTTTTGTTTTTAATAAGAATAAGAATAGTAAAAAGTATGATCTTTTTCTACATCTGCTTGGAGTAAGAGAGGGTGGCTTGAATAACTTAGATCAAGACTTTTAGAGTTAAGAAGCAAGAATTGAAGAGAGGGTATTTTTTATGCCCGTACTTTTAGTACCAAACTCCTTCAGAGAATTGATTATTATACACTTGAATTAGGTGGATTCGACTTTCAAAAGAAGAGAGAAAGAACCTCTCAGTTGAAAAAGAAAAAGAGATTGAATGGCCAATTTCCTAAACTAGGGAGGATTACCCAAAAAAGTTCTAAATATATTATAATTGTGTCAATTTAATCTTTTAGCTCTTTTAAAAAAAAAAAAAACTAATTGAGTCAAACCCTTTGCATTTGAGCCAGTTGAGTGATATAGCAAAATTTGGGCAATCGGTGCTAACATGGACACCACCTACTATTGATATGGATAATTTTTAATAATATTTCAATTTTTTTTTTTTATTTTTTATTTTATTTTATTTTTTATTTTTTCATTTATCTTCCTCCTCTAGCCAATTGCCAAAACTTAGCAACTGACTAGGCAAGGCTGACCTCATCAAGAGCAAGCGAGGTTTGTCCTCACAGCAGCCAGTAGGGTTGACCTCACAACCCTCACCTCTGGCTAGTCGTCAAGTTTCGGCGACTAGCTAGGGGAAGGAGATGAAGGGAAGGGGAAAAAAAAAAACCCAAACAAAGGGAAAGGGAAAATAAATAAGTAAATATTATTAAAATGTTATTAAAAATTTTCCAAATTAGTGTTGGTCACGTCAGATAGTATAGCCAACGTCCATGTCAGCATCATCGGCCAACATTTGTCAGATAGCATGAATTGATACAAATACAAAAAATTTAGGAACTCAAGTGGTACTAAACTAACACAATTGTAATAGGTTTAAAACTATTTTCATAATTTTCTTTCCTAGGCTGGGCTAGAGATAACTTACCTTGATGTTGCCCGCGGCGATGATGGCATCGATGATCTTGAGCTGGTCAAGTACTTGAGGGTATGCAAGAGCAGAGATAACTATGTCCACCTTCTTTAGTGTCGCCGCAATCTTCTTGTGCTCCTCTAGCTCTCCCTATTTCATTGCCACAACAACATCAAAGGTCAGTTTTGCTTTATCCTTGTTTCTCCAACTAGTCTTCTGATTGATGGATTGTAAATATATCGTAGGTGATGTGTGGCATCCTCAATTTTGACAATTCTTGAACATGTGACGATTGTGGCCAATCTAATTTGTGGAATTCTAGCCATTGGACTATTGAGCTACAATTGGACTATTTTGATGGACATGGTAGCTATGGTGTATGACTAAGTTGGTATTCGCAATTGAATGAATATGAGCGTACACATGTGACCTACGGCCAAGGATTAAACTTCGGGAGATTAATGCATGATTTAATTGGATTTAATTGGGCTTAATGGAGTAATTTTAGGGCCGGCCAAGCTGTCCACCTAGCCAGCCACGTCGGCCATGCCACGCACGCCAAGTGGACGGGTGAGGTGGCGCCGAGGTGTCCACCAAGGCGCCACGTGTCACCATGCATGGAGGCCTAGTATTAGACCTAATGATTACTTGATGGGGGGTATAAAAGAGAGGTTGGCCGGCCATTTGAGCTGGTTAGTCGACCAAAGAGAGAGAAAAGAGAGAAAAACAAAGGAGAAGAAGAGAAGAAGAGGGGGGCTGCGTCCGAGAGAGAGAGCAAGCTGTCCGTGGAGTTCTTCGCCGATTTCAGCCGAATTAAAAGGCAAGAATGATCTCTTTAACTACCTATGCATGTGTGGTAGTGTGTGATGGCCGAAAATTGTGAATAGAATGATTGGATCTTGGTATTTTTGGAGAAAACTCAAGGCGGGTACAATCGGGTCTTGAGAAACCATGTTGCGCCAGAATCTTGTATGAGTTGGAAAGTGCATTTAGAGTTGAAATAAGATCTTGATGTCTTCATGGAAGTTGTTGTACACATCTTGAGCTATAACATAGTCGAATTTGAGAGGATTTGAGTGAGATTTGAGGGGTGAAACCTAATTCCTTTGGAACCGGGTGCATATTGAACTCGTCAGATGACCTTTGGTGCTTGTGAGCTTCTGATCATGCATTTTTATTTGGAATTTGTGCTCGACTTCTTCTTCTGATTTGTAAAGGACATCTTGATGTATAACATACTGAAAATTGAGTTTATTTCATTGGGTACAACCTAGTGAATGGTGTGTTTCTTTACGGGTTTGGATCCTGGAGTTGTGCCGATGTAAGGTCAGTAGGTTGTTAAGCTTGTAAGTCGACTTTTACTTGAGAATTTTACTTCGACTCCTAAAGAGAAGTTGTAGGAAACATGTTCAACAATAACATATCCAAAAATGAGAGAAAAATAAGGGGTCTTCATTGCTCAATTGAGGAGGTTTTGTCGATGGAATATCCTGTATGGTTCGGAATCTAGAATAGAAGATTGTGATTTTTGTATTGCATTTTGTGGGTTGAATTTGATGATGATTTCTTCATGAGAAATGATCTTTGAACTCTTGGCTAAGACATACTGAAATTTGGTAATTTTGAAGGTGATTTGATACTTTAAACTAGTGGATTTAGTGAATGGTGTAAACTGGAATTTTAAATACTCAAACCTGTTTTGGTCGAACCTATGTATTCTTGTGTAAACATTGTTTGAGCATGATTTCTTAGTAAATGTAGTACTTCTATGTTCTATTGTCAATGGGGTGAAACTCATTGTCTTTAAAAACCAATGAAATGGTGCATTGTGATTATTTTCTACCACTATACAAACTGTGTTGTATTGAATCGTGTTGAAATGACATAGCCGACTATACTTCTTGTGCCATGACATTCAAAGCTTGTCATTTTCATGAATTATATGTTGTATCGCCTTAATCATCATGTGTATGTGCCTCATAGAGTTTAAAAGGGTGCAATTGATGTTCAATTGAGATAATTTCTCAAAACTTGTGCATGCCGAATTGTTGGGAATTAGTTGGATGAGGCATATTAGGGGAAATTTATGCCATATGAGTGGAAACACAAGACAATGCTTGTTGTTTTGCCTATGAACATCATATAACACGTCATGAATCATGCACATGAAAGAGATAATGGTATGATATGTGCTGATTATGCCCCGGGAGTGTCGGGATGCCCGGCTAGGGAGTGAAAATGCCGGATGCCCAGTAGCCCTGTGAGCATAAATCTGGATGGCCTCGGAGTTGAGATGCCCGGAGCATTGGGGGTGCCGGAAGCACGGATGGTGTGTGCCGTGAATGCCTCGTGATGCCAGTGGGGGTGCGAGATGCCCGGCCAGGGAGTGTAAATGCCGGAAGCACAGATGGTGTGTACCGTGAATTCCTCACGATGCCAGGTTTGGGTGTGAGATGCCCGGAAAGTGGGGTGGCCGGAAGCCGGGTGGTGTGTATCGGATTGTGCATTTGAAATTGCAAGCATTCGATACATAAATGCATGAGCATTGTTGATTTGTGAAAGGTGCACATGATGTAGTTGAAATGCATGAGCATTGTTGATTTGTGAAAGGTGCACATGATGTAGTTGAAATGCATGAGCATTGTTGATTTGTGAAAGGCGCACATTGTGCTAGTGATATACTTGAGCAGGAATAGTGTTGATTATGTGAGTTGTGTACATAAAGTGAAACATGGGCAATTACACTTGCTGAATTATATGATGTGTATATATATGAAAGGTGCCAATATGCAAAGTGTATATGCTTAAGTTATGTGTGCACATACTTGATGGGTGTACGGTTTGAGGTAAAAGTTAAAGCATGTGGCTGAATTGTTCACTTATGATGATGATATGATGTGCTAATGCTGTTTGATTGTTATATGATCTTATGATGTGTTGATTGTATTGTATGGGTAGTCATAGAGATCATATTCTGCTGAGTGGTTGTACTCACCCCTCTTGGGGACTAACATTTCAGCCTAGAAGATGTCTATACCTCCCATAGCACCAGGCTCGTTCTATGGAATCCCCACCGACTTGGAGGTGTGCGTAGCTCATTTTCCTAGCCCTGCTACCCCTGGATGTGTATACTTTCGTGTCTCTGTGCTGGTCAAGTATGAGGCGGGTTTGCCTAGTGGCCCGGTTTATCAGGAGTACGTCTCCATCTTCACCTCCCAGGATGGGGTAATGGACGGGATCCTACCGCCGCCGCCATCTAGTGCGCCAGGTCGGAGGTAGATGACGAGCCAAAGCTGGGGAGGATGGAGGGGTTTTGCCAACACCGGTGCTAGATTGATGGATGGATTTTGGGTAGACTATGTATAGGCTGTAAACTTCCTTCTTGATGATGGGTAGATTTTGAGGTCGCTTTGATGTATGTATCTTGATGTATCCTACCCTGAAAAAGGAAAAGGAAACGTCCATCACTTGATAGTAAATAAAATGGAGCCGGTGGTTTAGTATTCTATTGTATTTAGTGTGTACGCATTGCCCCTCATGTGTTGTGTGGGAGAGTCTTGAGTGTTCGCTTCCGTCATATATTGCGCTGGGACCGTGAGTTCATTTAAAAAAAAAAAAAAACGGTGAATGAGAGCCTAAGAGTATATAGCTCTCAAAGAACAAAGGACAGGTAAGCATGACTATAATAGCCTCAAGGGGGTTTGGGGTGTTACATGATGATATCCACAACATAGAGCACAATAGCCAGAAATATAATTAGAGGAAAACATAGCCTTTGTCAACATTTGGGTGTGCATCCAAATGAGCTCCCATCACACGAGAGAAAGAGAGAGAGAAAGAGAGGCACGCATACTTTGATAATGTGGACGCCGATGGAGCGGAACTCATGCCGGAGGTTAAGGTTCGAAGGCCGTGTCACCGGGCCGGTGGGCCGAGCGTAAATGCAAGTCGGGTGACCCAAAGAGACGCTTGCCCTCACCATGTGCTTGCCAATGTATCCGGTGCCACCGAAGATGAGAATCCTGCTCGCTTCCGCCTCCCTCGCCTTTCGCCCTTACTCATCTTATCCTCCTTTCTTTTCAGCTCTCGCCCATTCGAGTGTGCCTTGGCTTCACTCCCATTTGTACGCCAGGCAAGGGAGGGGCTACCCTCTTCCGGTCGGCTGCAATGGGGCCCATATCTACCACAAAAGCGTACCGGTCATCTTATCTCGCAGAGGATGAGTTTCCCTCTAATTTGAATGATTGCAAAAGAACAAAGGGTGCGGCGCATTGAATGACCGAAATAGACGATCGTCCCTCGGTTCCAAATAAAGTACATCAATCTAGTCATCTCCACCGGCGACACTAATGGAATTTTTTTTTTGGTAAAAAAGAAAAAATATATAAAATTATTCACATAAATAACTAATTAATTAAAAAGAATCGGATCTATATATGACTGTAAAATACCGAGATAAATAATTACAGTGAAATTAAAATATACTTATTTTGACTATTACTTCACTTGAAGAAAAATAAATCACTCTAATAATCAGAGATCTATCAAAATACCAGATCTTCCTCTCTATGACTTATTTTAGTATAACAGCTTTCAATGAGATTAAAACAACTAATAGGTATAACCTACCTTTTATAGGCTAGAGAGGGGACCTAATAAACTCTAATCAATAGCGTGTCAATTGAGCCCCTCCTGTTACAACCTTTAGTTAAATATAATTGCCGACACTTTACTGCTCAAAGAACAGGCAAATATGACTGTAATAGCCTCAAAGGGGTTGTGGGGTGTTACAGTTTTCCTTACATAACAGAACATGTAATCCATATTCACTCTCGGTGGACAAAATCAGAACATACTAAGCATCCAGATCAACTCAGTTTACTTAGATTTGGAGAAAAAAAGTCGCAATCAATTTTAGTTTTCATACATGCGATTCTTGATCACCACTTAAGATCAATTAACAAATAATTGTTGTGGAATGAGGCCAATGAAATGGACTAAAAGCGAGAATGAAAAATAAGCGGGGACCAAACAAGTAGCGCACAAACGGAGACTCGGAGGAGCAAAACAATAGATCAATTCAAAGGCACAATGAGGAGATTAAACAAATTCATCTTAGTTTGAATGTCAAATCATCAACCAGATGCTAACATGCAGGAACTCTTATTGAAATTTGTACTCTAGTTTCATTTAGAAAAATCATCAAACATATGACAGACACTTTCATCCAATGATCCAGATGCAAGAATACGTCAACAGTTCATCTCTATATCATCACCTGAGGTCAAGTCACTAATAGTAACTCGATTACATAATATCAAGACATGGTCAATATCTAAAATTCTTGGCCTCCGTTTGTTAAAGAAAAACATAACACACGTACTTGATTGGATATATCATACTCACAATAACCACCAATTCAGCAAGCTCACAATGCAGCAGGTATTAATTGATAAAAACACCAATTATATTTTGACTCTTCTTTGAAGCATTTTGTCAAACATTGGGTACGTAACAGCTAGAAAAAGAAAAAAAAAAAACATATGGGCTCATTCAAGGCTTGAATTCAGGGAAAGGCCAACATATCATGCATAAGCAACACTCAAGATCCGTTCATGTACAGATTATTTATAGTCAAAACAGATATGAACGAATAACAACTATCTCCACAAGCATTCGGTGTATGTTATTGACACATTAATAGTGATTTGATTTAAAAAGAAAATTTGAAGAATATGAAATTTTACCACAGCGTGAACAAAAGGAAGACAAACAACTTTTGTTAAGGACCCAATCTTAGAATCCTTAATAAGAAAATCATAGAAGAAGGACAAAAGATTAGCTTCGACAAGGGAACAACAAGGGTTCTAAATTTCATTTTATGACAGATTTCTATCATGCGCATCACAAGAGAAGGATAAGCAGGAAAAGCTTAACATAATACAGCAGCAGAAGACACCCAATCATGGGATATCAAGACATAGTCAGCATCTGGTATATGTAAGTTCGTAACTACTACAATTGCAAAACTGCCAAGAACAGCCGAGGGCAAAATCCCAACATCATCATTTGCTTAAAAAAGCATTCAAACACAATATGAATGGCAGACTAAATCAAAAGTTATGACCATTAAAATATGCTGCCAGAGTATCTACATCAGGAAAGGTCAGATGCGAAAGGGCCAGCAACCTTTTTATGTTTACCTATATATGTCACATAGAGAACTATGTATTGCTAACTAAAAAAAATACTCGTGGGGTTCACCATCAGGATCAGCATGTTATTACTCGATATTAGTGATGTGCCATACCATGTGCAAAGCAAACAGTTCAAGAGAGCATATATATGAGGCAACCCAGAGAATTGTTCTGCTGACTGATTTCTGATGATTCTTCTAAATGTTGGTATAGGAGATACAAATAGGCCAATAGCGAAGATGTTATCCAATCGAACCAAAGACAGGGCCGAGAGAAAAAATGCAACAGATCATGACAAGATAAAGTAATTGAGCCACAGAGAACAATCCAAGAGAGAGAAATAGAGAGAAAAAGAAATAAAACTACAATAGAGCAAAAAGATACTCAAAACAGAACCTCTACTCACAGACTTTTTTTTTTGTCATTCATTAGCAGAGCACTTCTCAACAGATCGTTTCACAAGTCGCATATATCTTGACATATGTAACTAGATACACCACAGAAGACAACTAACGGCGAAAATGAAAAGGGACAGATCAAGCATGTCGAGAACGTCGATTCACGTAGAACTAGAGAGGGTGAACAGTTCACTCACCAGTACGTACTACCGGGAAGGGGAGATCACTGAACCGCGGTGAATAATCGGGCAAACGGAACAAAGAAACGATAGGAAGCCGTTGTCAACATCACCGTCGTTGCCAATGTCATTACTATCACCGCCGTTGTTGCTCAGCTTCAGATTTGAGCTCCACACCCGCAGGGGAGTCACCTTCGGAACTAAGCCGAGACCTCCAAACTTGGTGCGGGTCTGGACCCTGATCCGGTGAGCTCAATTCAGAGAGATTCAAGTTCGACGAGCCTCTCCAACAACTGTGATGGTATCCGAACCGATGATCTTAGAAAAAGTGTCAGATCTGTAGGAGTTCAAATCTGGCGCCGCAAACTTCGAACGACAGATTGATCCTCCGATTGCAATCGCCAATTGCTACGCTTTGTCTTCTAGGTCCGAGAATGGCGAAAGATGAAGTGGATCTCTAATCGACTTCAGATTGAGTCAGATCCAGCGAGCAAAACCGCTGGCGTCGTCGTCGTCGATTGGTCGTCGATCGGTCTCAGATTGCGATCCCCAACCGTCGGTCTTCGATCTCCAGGAGCGATCCGCCGAATCGAAGAACCGAGAGAGAATCCCCAATCGAGCGAGCGAGCAAGCGTCCGATCTTCGAGAAAGAACCGGATCCGCTGCCGTCATCCCTGTCACCGTCACTGATTGGCTGTCGCCGCCACTGTTGATCGGCGTTGATTCGCCGGAGATCGAAGGTCTCCGGTCTAGGGTTTTTTGTGCGGGAGGATGGAGAAACGAGAGAGAGAGAGAGAGAGAGAGAGAGAGAGAGAGTGTGTCGAGAGCCCAAAACCTCCCCGCTTTTTTTCGAAAATGGTTCCCCTTTTATATATTTTCCTTTTTTTTTTTTTTTCTTCTTTTCTCTCTTCTTTTTTTTTTTTTTTTGTTTTCTTTTCCTCTCATTTTTCTGTTTTATATCATTTTTTATCATTTTTCTTTTTATCTCTTTTTTCTTCTTCCCTTTCCTTTTTTTTTTTCCTTTCCTTTTCTTTTTCTTCTTCTCTCCTTTCTTTTTTTTTTTAAAAAAAAACAACTAAATGGATATTAAAATGTCGACAAAATTTCGGGTGTCAACACTTGTCTATCCACAATCCTCTTCTACAATACTTCAAGGCATACTCACAGCAACTCAAAGCAACTTCAACATGTTTTTCTCTAACAAATGATCAATTCCATAGCTCAGCTTGAAGTGTCGTTGCATCCGTGAACCACTCATCATGATTTCTACCAAAACAACACACTCGACATCCATTTCAGCACTTCGCTCAACGAAAGAGCATACTCACTAGGATTTCGAGACATGCAAGACTCAAGATATGCAATAGCTTCTATCTTCAATCTAACACTCACTAAGCTTAGATCAATCACAAAAGAGCAACTACAAGCTATATCCTTCATTGTTTGGTTAGATCCACAAGCTCCGTTGATAAAACAATGGATAACTTTCAATTTAGAGTTAGATCTTTCCTTACCTTGCTTTAGCTACTAAACAACACTAAGATTCTTCAAGATCAACACTCAAAATCAGCATGCAAGAAGAAGAAAGCTCGATGGTTCCTCTTGGTTCTTGCTTGACCGAGAGAAAAATGAAGAAGATGAAGGTGAGGGTTTTCGGTTTTGAGGAGAGAGAGAGAGAATTTTCAGTTTTTATGTGGGGAAATAGATCTACAAAGCTAGTCCTAAATTAGTGTAATGATTAGATTTGGCAATGATTATGTTTCCTTGGATTGCTAGCTTCAGTTCTATGGATTTGAAAAGAAACTGTGGGTGTTAGTGAGAGAATCGAGAGAGAGAAAGATGTCATGGCTTTCATGCATGAAGATTTTCGCCATCTGTCGATCGTTGTCCTTTAACAGTTAATCGATATCATTAGTTAGTTCATTAGTTTCTAATATTTTCATCTAATTGCCTTTTGTTTCTACTTAATCTCAATTATACAAAATCATAACATATATATCACATATCGACTAGTCAATGTTAGTCTATAAAGAAATCAATCACAAAAATGCTAAAGTTATAAGTAATTCACTAATCAAATCACCTTAGCTATAATCTATAAGTCTTAACTAAAAATATAATCACTTGGGCCTAATTATCTATTTCTGGCCCAACAGGCTCAATCTAACACGATCCGGCCCATTAAACTTATAAATCTTACAATCCCGAACCTTGGCCCACTTCAAGCCAATTCCAAGCCCAGCTTTCTCATTCAATTCTACAAGCCCGATTCTAAAACAATTGTGCGGCCCACTTACTCTCAAGCCCACACGTTCCTCAAAGTCCATCGGGTTCACTTTCCGGCCCGTTCTAAATAAATCTAATTATGCTAATGACGGTCGATGAAATTTGGGATGTCACATTTCCAACCTAAGTGTGCATTTTTACTATTTATTGGTATTTATTTAATAATTTTGGTAATTATTTAATTAATTATTATTTTCGAAATTTAGACCGAGATAGTTGGTGACCGAATTTCGTGCTAATTGCAATGGTGTGCTTGGTTTATTTAATTGACTGCTTTTTTGTGCTAATTGAGTGGAATTTATAATTTTGGGGAAATTATCCCAAAATTGAGTATTTTCAATTTTTAATTGAGAAACACTGGGCATTGATTTATAACACCAAAAATATTCTGGTGGACCATATTAAATGGTGGGATTTTTGAAAAGAAAAATATTATATTTTGGTTAAGATTGACCGTGTACCCACACATGATTATTTTTATCAAGAATGATAAAAATGGTGTTATTCTCAAATGGTGAGAACAATATGTTATATCAGCCTACGAGCTCTGATATGTCAGCTTAGCGCAAGCAGTAAATTATTTATCAGCTTAGAGTGACCATCATAGGTATACTATATTAGTCTACGGACTTTGATATATCAGCGTAGTGAGAGCATTATACCTTAGCAGCTTCTGGTGAGCATTATCAGTATATTATATCAGCCTTTGGGTGTTGATATATCAGCTTAGCGAGAGTAGTATACTATTTATTAGCTTAGCGTGAGCTATATTATTTATCAGCTTAAAGTCAACTATATTATTTATTAGTTTTTGGTAAATCTTGTCAGTATACTATATCCGCCTACAAGGTTGGATATATAAGCTTAGCGCCAGCAGTGTACTTTGTCAGCTTAAAGTGAGCATTATCAGTATATTATATCCATCCTCGGGCCTAGATATATCAGCTTAGCATGAGCAATATACTTTGTCAGCTTAGGGTGAGCGAGGTTCGACTTGATCAAATGGTATGGATGGTATTGATGACAAGGAGTCGAATGAGTTGACTGATCGATGTTAATCTGAATTGAAATGATTGAATGATTATATGAATTGTACTGATTTGTAGGAATGATTTGAGGCAAAGGTAAGTCCTCTAACCTGTGTTGTGCTTAGGCAGCTCTTGGGGCATATTTCCTTCCTAGTTGGAGTTTAGGTGGTGAATTTGCTTAGACGTCATCTCACCTCATTGTGGGATAACATTTACAGGTCTATAGATGGCCACACCACCCAAACGTTTTGGCCAACCAAAGAAGGTTATCAAGCAGCACTCTCATATTCCCCTCTCCGAGAGCCAAGGAGCCTGGGTTTACGAACTTGTACGATCCGTTATTTGGGTCAATGAGGGTCTACCCCATAAGGTACCTCATCAATACAGATCGTGGTATCATCATGGGCCAGTTGGGAGAAAGCCCCCTTCCAGAGTTTGAGATTCCTAGGTCGGTGCTGGAGGTCACTTTTGGCAATGGCACAGCTAATCCTCCTGAGGGTTCAGTGGTAGACTCGAATCTTTCTGATCCAAGAACCTCGGAGTATTCAGTTGAGGACTCTAATGATTAGAGGACCTGTAGCCCTCCCCCTTTTTGCAAACCTTGTGTATGTTTGCTGATGTTGTAAATGACTTGGTTTGATATGTATATAAGTGTGATGTAGTTTTCGAGAAAAATTTGTGGCCCTACTTTTCTATCTCATCTTGTTGTTGTTTGGGGATTAATTATTCGCTTCCGCATGCGCATTAAAATGAATGGGTCGGCGACACGTCCTGAGACGTTGCTATTTAGTCGACTGCTAAGAGATGGGCACGCATTCGGAGGATCGGGGCGTGACAAAAAATTCCGACCGTTAGATTGAACTGATAGCTAAAATCGCTTAACTTGAGATATAAAAGTTTAATTTTCCCTCCATTTTGGGGGGGGCTTCACTCTGTATGAATTTTGCTCTCTCCTCAGCCTCTCTCTCCCTCTTTCTTCTCTCTGTTTTTGCACCAAAACCAGATCCTTCTTTCTCTCTCTAATTTGGTTCGACCATGCCTCTTTTTGTGATCGAATCGCCGCCAATTCAGCCCCCACCGGTGACGATTCACCCTTACCGATGTCGATTCACCACCACTAGCGACGATTCACCCTTACTAGCAATTCCTTAATCTACCTTTCCAAGCTTGATCTTCTTTGCCGACTTGAATATTGATCCATCTCTTAGATCAATTATGATTTTTTTCGCAAATCAACAGCGGTTGAAGCTTTTCGGAGGTGTTGACCACTTCGAATCGAGTCCTCAAGCTGTCCTAGGTGTGATTGTGATTAGAACTAGGTGGATCGATCATCGAATCTTCTTTGGCAACTTCATTTCTTCCGGCAACATCAAGATCGGTCCAATTTTGGACAAATTCTGGTTTCCCTTGTTGCAGGCAGTTCAGCCACCTTTCGGAGTGATTCCGCATTGTCTGGATCTAGTCCTTGGTGGTTTGTGGAGGTTTGATCGAAGCTCCGTTGAAAACATCAATTGATTTCAACAAAAACGCAACAAAGGTAACGATCTCGGTCTCAAACCCCATGAAGCGAGGTTGGATTAACCGGCCAGGACTAGGGTTTAATTTTAAGTAAATACATGATGATTAGATGTTATATGATGGATTTGGATAAGAATTTGTTAAAATTGATTGTCATTGAATGATGAACTTGAATGATTGTGGTTGATTTAGGTTGAATATGCAATTTTGTAGCTATAGGACTGACTTACCATTTGGGCAAAAATGAGGTCTAAAATGACCTCATTTCAACTCGAGTTGTCTTAGGCTTAGATAATACACATCAAAATCTTCAAATTGATAGGTTGAATGCCCAATCGAGTATCATTTGACACTTGAAAAACATCTCCAAAGGTGAGCAATACTACAGTAGCTCAAGTGAATTTTCAGTTCTGTATCAGTTTCGAAATAAGATTTTACTATTTTTTTATAATCTCCTATGATGATTTATGGACAATATTGTCTCATGAGTTTTATTCCAAATTGTCTTGTGCATGTCTTGAAATTTTTTTGGGATTTTCGGATGTGCTTAATTAGGTCAAATCCACTCAAATTTGAACTTAGGTCAATATGCTCTATGTTGATTCCTGATTTTATCATTTCTGTACTAATTTTTTTCGAAATTTTTGGATGTGTTTAACTAGGTCAAAATTGCCTAAATCCGAACATAGGATAGTCTGCCTACACTATTCCAAATTGTGATTTGCTGAAAATGAGTCCATAAATAAGTTCATTTAGTCTCAAATCCTTCATGAAAATTGAAATACATGTTGTATATGTTCAATTGATGCATGTTTTGCAAGGTCTTGATATTGGCAAGTGAGTCAGTTGTATGAATTAAGGTGAAAATGTGCTTCAACAATACATAGTTTAGATTTGCATCTTTGTTTTGGTATTTTTACTACGACTCGTGATCACATTTAGGTTATAAACTCTAACAAGAAATGTTCATTATTGCATGCTCTATATGTAAGATTTTTCGTAGGATTTTTGCATGTCTTGAAATGGCTGAAATCATTCCTAATCTGTGAAGTTAATGTTGAAACGAGAGCTTACTATATATGTATCTTGCCATATTTGTTTGAGTCATTTAGAGTCCAAATTTTGCGATCATACCTTCTTGGCAATTAAACCACATGTTACAAGGTTCGCATATATATTTAGGTCATATCCTTTTAAAATCATCTTGCACATTAAATTTTTGTCATAAAAGTGTTCATTACACTTAAAATTCCTAAGCATATCATTAGAAATCTATAATCATTTCATAATGTCATTTAAATTGTATGACATTTTGCGTGCCAACCTAGGATTAGATGATTATGCAAACTTTCCATCACATCCAATCATAAGTCCCATGTGATTTCTTCATGCCATCTATACATTATTTGAATGCCTTTGAGGTTTCCTAATGCATACTTGTATTATCTTTTCTTAGTTACCAACATGCACACTCTTAGAGATCTCGATCTTAGGGTACCTAATTGACCTAATTTGGACTCAAACCCCTCTAGGAAGTTGAAAAGCACACATAGAGGTTTCCAATGCCACTGGTCTCACATAGATCGCTCATCGTTTGGACCACTTTTTCTTTTTCTTCTTTTTTAAACTAGATCAGAATCTAGACATGAGATCAAATTCGGACCCTTGTTATAACCCATATCTAGATAGACCATTGATATTTTTGTTTCATTTTTTCTATTAGGATTCTGTACTTGGCCCCTCATAAAACTCGTTTCTCATCATGTTGGCTATGTTGTGTAAAGATATAGTGATTTTTAGACTAGTTTTGATAGGTCAAATCCTCACAATATTGACTCAATGTCCTGTTGTTTTGACAATTTTCTAACAAGCTGTTGCTTGTTGTCTAATTTTTGTAAAATCGTGTGTAGCTTGTTTAGGGAAACTTTCTTCATGAAAGTTGTTCATTATTATGTCGTGCATATTAGGGAATTTTTTCCGTAGGTAGATTGTTAATGGGCATTACTCAATTTTGTTGACTTGACATATTTGGGTTGAAATTTCTTGATGTGAACCTTCGGTTGTGATCGTTTAGTTATACCTTTAAGGCTAGTCTGTGCATGAAATTAGCCCATGTCATCTTCATGGAAGTTGTTCTAAATGCTTTGATCTTTGTTGTTGAACAATTAGTATTTTCAAATTGCATCTTTCAAAAAATTACTTTGGTACATTTGATGTTTCCCAAAAACAATTTCTAAGAAATTCTTTTCCAAAACTCAATTTGGCTTAGGGAAAAGTCATGGTTTGGACCATATTCAAAATGTCTACAACGCTTGTGAGTGCATTTATGCGAACCTTGAGCTAGCATTAGCAATTGAATGTGCTCTATAACCTGGATATTCCTTAACCCTAAATATCTTTCAAACCTCTTTAAAATATTAGTTTGATATCATGAAAGTCACGGTTTAAATTGTATTTAAAAGGCCTACGATGCTTGTGAGGGCATTTATGCGAGCTTCGAGCTAGAAGTGCATGTGTTTGCAATTGGCGCATACTTTTTGTAGCACCTTCGAACCCACTAAGGTCGCCACAGTTATCCCTCTAACTTCGCATTTCATATTAAGCCGTAAATTCTTGGGCTCTCTTTTTTTGTTTTTTTAAACAAACGGTCCCAGCGCAACTTGATTGCGGAAGCAAAATCAAATCTCTCCAATTCTCCCTCACATAACCAAAAAGGGCAATGCACACCAACTAAACATCATAGGATAGTGAAACCGAACCATTTTTATTTACATATTTACAAGATGGATTTCTTAGGGTAGGTACATATCAAAAGGAACGCCAGCTCATAGCTAACATGGCTTATACTCAAAAAGACAAAACCATCTACCCCTCTAACCGATCATACACAGACAAATCCATCTATCGGTCTCGGCTATGTCCAAAAAAAATCCCAGCTCCTAGCTTCCCCCGCAAGCTCTACACCCACCCTGGTGCATCGGATGGCGGTGG
Organism: Eucalyptus erythrocorys; assembly: GCA_014182555.1. Classification (NCBI taxonomy): domain Eukaryota; kingdom Viridiplantae; phylum Streptophyta; class Magnoliopsida; order Myrtales; family Myrtaceae; genus Eucalyptus; species Eucalyptus erythrocorys. The sequence goes on from CM024606.1 coordinate 18,319,939, forward strand.
TGGTAGCATGCCTCGCATGATCCCATCCCGGGGCACGTGGACGGAAACAAACTCTTGAAACACTAGGCCATCCTCTAGGCCCACCTCATAACGTACCAGCACCCGCACTCGAAAGAAGGTCAAACCAGGGACGGATGGACAGTCGATCTCAGTTACCTCCACCTCTAAGTCCGATGGAATACCATAAAAAGTGTCTTGCGGGACTGGCTGGAGCGGAATCGCTAGGCTGAAAGTTAGTCCCCAAAAGGGGTGAGTATAACAGCTCAGCAAATACATGATCCCTTTAGCTACTCACGCATCATACCAAACAATCAAATATGTCATTGCATCACATAACATCATCAAATATGTCATCTCATCATATAATAACAACAGGTATATCTTTGCATCATATAACATTATCGAATGCTTATGCATATGCCAATCTCATGCCATCACGCCATAGGTATTCTTTCATCCAAGCATTCATTTCCAATGCTCATGCATATACCATGCACACATGTCTTTGAATACCCATGCACACATACCATGCACACATTTCATCCCATGCACGACTCAACCTCAAATTGACAACTTTTAATGTGCTTTTATTGCTCACACCCAATCTTGGTGAATGCAAAAGAAAAACAAACAACCCCCTGGGCATGTATTCGAAAATACAATCGGGCTTCCGGCATCCCTTACGCTCCGGGCATCTCGGCACCCCGAGGCCATCCAGAATTATGCCCCCAGTGCCATTGGGCATCCGGCATTTTCACTCCCTGGCCGGGCATCTCGCACCCCAACTGGCATCACGAGGAATCCCCCCCGGCACACACCATCCAGGCTTTCTCATTTATATTCACATGCATGGTTTAACTTCATATGGCATATGATATGATGCTCACTTTTCATGACTATATGCAATGCCAAACATCATCACTCATGTGGCATGAAAATAACATAGGACAACACCATTCATTTAGTTCACCTATCCTTTTCTTAAAACTCATAAAATCCAGCATGCATGGTTTCTGAAAATGTTTAAATTAAATACCCAAATGATTCTAAAAAATTATAAGATTTACACACGTGATAGTCGAGACATAATGGCACACTTTCCATGAAGAATGCATGTTCTAAAAGTCATCACATAAAAAGATACAACTCAACCATTACAGCACAACCATTTCGGACATAACAGCTTACACGGTTTCAGAATATCCCCAAATTAAATATCCAAATGACCTCTAAAAATCATGAAATTTTACCACATCACCATAAGACATAAAGGCACAACTTTCATGAAGAACTCATATCCAAAAAATCCTCACACAAAAAGATACAAGTTCGGCAATACCAATCACAGTTTCAGGCATTCCAGATTGCACAGCTTTGGAATTACTTCAAATTAAATACCCGAAAAACATTCAAAAATTATGAAATTTTACCACGTGATAGTCAAGAGTTTAAGGTAGATTTCTCATGAAGACATTATCATCAAATTCATCCTAGATGATTAGTTACAACAATTGAAAGCTTCTGTCCATAGTACCGAACTGTCCAGAATCAACCCATCACCAAAAATTTGCCATTTGACCTACTTATCCTCCTTCTTTTCTTCTGAATTTTGGATATGTTCTATTTTATAGTGTTTTATTCAACTTTCATTTAGGAGTCAAAGTGATATTTTCAAAAGAAAGTCACCTTATGATCCCCATAACCTACCGACGTTCCACAAGATAGTCCAGATTCCATGTCTTTGAGAAAATATGTGTTTCACTAAGCTATACTTGTTATATTTGTCTAAATTTTGAGTATGTTGATCTTCATGATGTTCCCTACAATTCTTATGATGAAGTCGACGAGAGATTCCCAGTAAAAAGTCATGTACAAGCACCAAAGTTACTAGAGGTCGACATGCAAACCCAGAATTAGCCGGTTTCGTATAAAATGGGTTTCACCCCTCAAAACTCATCCATTTTACTTCAAATTTTAGTATGTTATAATTCAAGATGTGGGCTACAAATTTAATTTAGAAGTTGAAGTCAGAATCCCACTCTAAAGTCACCTACAGATCCTCACAACATTCGGATGCAGAGAATCTACTCGAGAATAGCTTAACCACTCTGACCAAAACACTTCCAAACTTCGGTTTTCATGCTCAATTCACACAAAATCAACTACCACACATCCATATATTCACAATACAGCATGCAAGAGTAGTTCAAGGATCAAGGCTTGCCTCAAAATTCAACAAAAATCAAGCACAATCGGGCGGGTAACGATCGGCGTCGCGCGGCCTCCTCTCCCTCCTTCTTCTTCTTCTTTCTCTTTTCTCGTTTCTCTCTCTCTCTCTCTCTCTCTCACACTTATGCATGGTCGAAGACTCCTCTATGACTGGCCGAAACCTCTTTTATTTCCCTTAAACTCTCATCATTATGTGTAATGATGATTTCTTCATGCAAGATGACACCTAGCTAAGCTCAAGACACTTGGACAGCCACTTGACACCTCACTCCCTCCTTGGCGTGCGCATGGTGGCTCGGCCGAAGCCCTCTCCATGGGCCCATAGGCCGGCCCACCAATTCCTTTAAAGCCCACGCCATTTCGGCCCAAGTCTCAAGCCCATCCTAATTTAAATTCTAATCCCGCTTATATATATTTAACTACAAATTCTAACTTAGCCGTATAACACTACTATATAAATCAAGAGTAGTTCAATTTCGTAGGATACACAGCTAGATATAGAAAATTCCTCTCAATCCATCTTTCAATCCAAGCTTAGTCACACATGAGTATACAAAACAATAGTTCATCAAATGCTCGGCCTTTGCTCAATTGTAACTCATTGGTCCAATGACTAAAATCTGACAGTACTTCTATCGATCGGCCACAGTCATCGCATACTTGAGGGTTGTCGAAATTCTTGGGTGCCACACTTTTGGTAATAATTAACCCGCCGATGGTTTACTTTCTTGCTTGATTGGTGAGGAAACAAGGTCCAAAAAACCTACATGCATGTTTAATTCCTACAATGCATATGACTTTTAGATGTATCATAGGGTTGATGGATGATATCGAGGGAAAACTCTAGGATCACATAGATCGCTTGGTTAGGAGACTTATAAGTGTTATTGGCCATGTGAGAACATAATTGATCGATAATTGCTATAAGTCACAAATATGGATTGGGTAGATGTCTTAGTGGGACTCACAAATGAAAGACAAAGGCCAACCCTAAGGCCCCAAAGTTTGATTTTCACATTGAATTCTCTTTAAGTAATTGATCTTGACAAGAAGTCGTGTTTTCAATTGTTTTGATGTGTATGTTTGTCTCTTTCTATTGTATGCACCTAGTTATAGATTTCCTAAGTTAGTTTTAGAATAAGACTCCGAAGATAAAGAAGACATGAAGATGGTGGAGGTCGATGTCCATTCCGACCATAATCCTGTACTATTCATTTCCCTGACATATGTCTCGAGTTCCTTTTGTTGTATAAAGCCCAATGAGTTGCAGGTTCTCTCTTCCTCTTATCTTTTTCGATTGTGTTTCTCTTTTATATTTCTAGGATTGCATGATAGATTTATAGCTTTCCTTGGTTGCTTACTTACCACTTCACAATTTTCAATTCAATTAGGTGTTTCCTTTTCATTTTCTTTAAAAATACATTAGCATGAAAACAACGAACCATACATGATCACTTAGTTTAGGACTTATGATCCTGAAAATGTAAGAAGTAATGCATGGACACATTAAGTAAACACAACATACTATTTAGCTATCAAAAGAGTGCTAATAGAAATATTAGCATTACCCAAGTCCCCAAACCTAGATATTTCGTTGCATAGAAATCAAAGGAATACCGGTGACCCTTGATTGGGTTTTCTAGCCGACCTCTGAAACAAGGCTAGTGGCAACTTATGTTTTATTTCTAGGTTGTTTTAAAATAACTAAACTGTATAAATAAACTCGTTGCGAGGGGTACGAGTTTTGATGAAACTCACCATGGTTTAGTATACTTGATGTGGAATACCCCAAAGGATGAAGTGATGCAATCCTTATGGTCGAAGTGTACTATCGAGAGGACTACTATGGTAAAGATATCCTTAAATCCAATATCCACACCCGATCTCTTCTCCTGAGGTGTATTGCCCATGTGAGTATGGATCACAACACTCCGCTGTCACACAAGGTACAAGCTTGGAAGAGCTCGGGATCTCGTGGAATGAACTCACGAAAGGCTTGATATGAAAGGCGAGGTGATGACGTCTTTTACAACGCGAGCCGTGAGAGAACTCTTGTAATCAAGTACCCCTAAACCCAAGATTTCCCATTCCTCTCCTCGTGATGGTGGATTGGCAGCAAGATTGGGTCGCGACACCATTTCATTAGACTAAGGACAAAAGGACAAAGTTGGGAGAAGGGCAAGGAAGGGGCGGCACATGCTTGTGGGCGGCAATGAGAAGGAGATGAAGCCACCTAGTCTAAGCCTAGCTAGTCTAAGCCCTAACCTATGCACTCAAGTGCCTAAATCCCCTCATTAATGCCATGATTTTTGCTTCTTAAAGAACCAACCTTTGATTGATGGAGATAAGTCCAGGAGATTGTGATGTGATGTGCATTAATGAGCTAAGATTTTTCCTGTCTCTCTCCTCCCTCTCCCCCAAATCGCGGACCATCCTTCCTCCCTCCCTCTCTCTCTCTCTCTCTCTCTCTCTCTCTCTCTCTCTCTCTCTCATTTTCTTCACTTTTACCTTCATTCTCACATTCTCTCTCTCCTTGTGATAGCCGAACCTCCACTCACCCATTGGCATCTCTTTTGCAAGCTTTTCTCTTCATTTTCCTCTTGTTTTTCCGTTTTGGTGACTGTCCATCATACCCCTGCCGCCGAGCCACTGCCATACCACAACTAGATCGCTATCCAGCTCACCCATGCATTATGGACGTGCATCCAGCAATCCTTAGCTACTCTTTGGCTTTGTTGCACCTTCCCCCTAACACTTTACGAAACTTGGATTGTGTGTGAGTGGCTTTCTAACCCTTGATTAGGATTATCGTTGCACTTAGGGAATAGTTTAGGACTTGTTTGTGATTAAATGATGATTTATTGATGTGATAAGTGATTATTGGGGCTTAGATACGTTATTGAATGCTTAGCAATAGGTTATCAAGTTTCAAAGTGATAGGTTATCAGACTTTTGACAATAGGTTATTGGATCGTGGGTGTGGCATCCTCACTTTTATAGCTTATCAAGGTTATGTTCGATTAGATTTACAATGAATTGTCGAGATGTAGAAGTGTGACTAAAATGGATTTTTAGACTTTGAGCATTAGTATATAAGTCATGATTTAATTAGGTTAGTGAGGGTGGCGGAATATGTGGTGCAATTTTAATTGGAGAATGGGACAAATATCGTTGTGGTTATATGTGTATTCAATTTTGGCCAAGTGAATTGTTGGTTAGATTGTGATTTAATTTAATTGCTTTTGCGGGAGGCTAAGGGAATTAAATCGAACTAAGAGGAGGATTGATGAACAAATTAAATAGCCATACTCGGCTAGGACGTGCGAATGAGGGGGAGTGACCAATTGAGATTTGTGGGTGCATGTGAAAAATAGTGTGGCCGTGTGAGTGAAATGGTCGAGTGAGGTGTGTGCTGTGTGTGCTGAGTTGGCGCCACATGTCACAAGCCAAGGAGGTGTAAGAGAGAGAGAAGGTCGGTTAAGTGAGTGAGTGGGTCGACCAGGAGGGAAAGAAAGAGAAGGAGAGAGAGAGAGAGGAGACGTCGGGCGTGCGCAGGAGGAAGAGAAGAGCCGAGGGTTTTTGCTGTGGAATTCTGCCGTTTCTTCACCATTTTCTGCGAAATCAAAGGCAAGATAAATGTTTCTAGTCTTCTCATGTTCTTGTGTTGCAACTTAGAGGTAGAAATCGTGGGGTTTTTCGGCTGGTTTGATGAAAATCTGATGAAGAACAAAACTGGGCAATTTCGGACCTCTAAGAACCAGACTACACGGTTTGCTTGCATGTCTTTGTAGAGTGTGTTAGAGGGAGAATTGAGGCCCGAGTTCTTCATGGAAGTTGTTGTACACTTCCTGAGCTACAACATAGTCGAAAATAAGAATTTATGGAGATGATTTGAGGGGTGAAAATCGAGTCCTACGGAGATGAAGTGTTCTCGGGCGGGCCAGTAGACTGGTTTGAATTGCTGTTCATTGTTTGTGTGGTTACAGGGAGAATTACAAGTCGACCTCTTCTAATGAAATGTTGTGGACATCTTGGGTAATCACATACTAAAATTTGAGCTGGTTTCGTTTAGGATAGCTAGGTGAATTTCATGATTCTTGCTGTCGTTGCAATCTGAAAGCTACTGGATAGGGTGCCAGTGAACCCTGTTGGCTTGATGTGTGTTATTCACGTGGTTCTGTGGAGTAATTCAATTCGACTCCTTCTAATGAATTCTTAAGGACTTCATGATGCATCTTGTGGTAAAATTTGATCCTATTCCAGTGTGTGTAGCTTATGATTTCGAATTTCCTTTGTTTGATTGTGTACTGGAATTGTATCCGAGAAAAAGGTCAGTGACTTGTGAGCTTGTAAACCATATTTTCTTTGAGGAATTTGATGTCGACCATCAAAGAGAAGTTGTAGAAAATGGTTCTGGCTATAACATATTCAAAAATGAGATAAAAAGGGTGAGTGTAAGTGGGTGTTTCGAATTTATCTTGTTAGCCGTGTAACTGTGTATAACTGAATAACAGTTGGAAGTTGTTGATTTTTATAATATAATTTATAGGTCGAATTTGAAGATGATTTCTTCTGATGAAAGGTTTGTTTATCTCTTGGCTATGACATATGAATTTCTGGGAATTTTTAAGGGCAAATTAGTGCCTCAATTTCGTGATTTCTGAAGGTAGTGTAAAACTGGAATTTTCCTGGACAAGTGCTGAATGTGGCCGAAAATGAGTGTGGCACTATTATATGTTCTAAAGTTGTTTTCTTACGTGTAAATGGCAACTTTGTTCTCTGTTTTATGTATGAACTTAGGCTTATGTGTCTAATAGCAATTTATATGATGCATTAAGAGTATTGTAATTTGATCGTGAGCTGGATTTATGGAAATTTCTTGGAGACATCTTATGCCGATTATAATATGGATTATTTTGATGATTATGCATGCTGAATTCACAATGTGCATGCTGAATTGATGGAATACTTCCTTGTGGTGTATGTATATATGCCATGTATGGTTGATAAAGGGATATTTACTTTTACATTCACTTGATTTGCATGCTGTACATGCTGGATTTGTGACCGAACAATTGGCTGAGCATGTAAACCGTTGGCATGTGAATGTGAATAAGCATATACATTAATGTCATGCTTGTATTCCATGGGCATATTTGTGAATCATGCATGGAAAAAAAGAATTGTTGCATGACATGCATTGTTTGTACCTCGGGAGTATCGAGATGCCCGGCCAGGGAGTGAAAATGCCGGATGCCCAATAGCCCTGTGTGCGTAAATCTGGATGGCCCCGGAGTTGGGATGCCCGGAGCGTTGGGGGTGCGGAAGCACGGATGGTGTGTGTCGTGAATGCCTCGTGATGCCGGTTGGGGTACGAGATACCCGGCCGGGGAGTGTAAATGCCGAAAGCACGGAGTGTGTGTGCCGTGAATCCCTCACGATGCCGGTTTGGGTGTGAGATGCCGGAATGTGGGGGCCGGAAGCCGGTTGGTTCTTACCGGGATTTGCATTTGAAATTGCAAGAATTTGATATGAATGCATGAGCATTGTGAAACTGTGAAAGGTGCACATAAAGTTGGTCATATGCATGAGTATTGTGAAACTTTGAAAGGTGTACATGACGTTGTTGATATGCATGAGCATGAATTGAGCGATCATGTGAGTCATGCACAAGAGGTGAAACATTGGCATATGTCTTTGCTGAATGATGTGACATGCTCATATGTATAAAAGATGCTAATGTGAAATGTATATGGGTGACGAACTAGGTGAACATGAGAAATACTTGCATTATGAGCACACATGTTTGATGGATGTATGCTTTGAGGTTAATGTCAAGGCAAGGCATGTGGTTGAATTATTCACCTGCGATCATGATTTTGATATACTAAGGCTTTCTGATTGTCTTGTGTGATTATGAAAGGCTTGCATGATGAGATGTGTATACATTGTTGAAATGCTGATTTGTAAAAGCATGATGTGACTGCAATTTAATGACTGAAATGCTTGTCTATGTTGCTTACATGTTGTTGTGATGTGCTTGATTGCAAGGTATGGGTAGTCTAGAGATTTTATCTTTGCTGAGTGGTTGTACTCACCCCTTTTGGGGACCAACATTTCAGCTTAGACATGCCGTTGCGACCTGAAGCCACTGGTCATGGGTAGAACGTGAGGCGAGAGATGGGGAAGGCGATGGATTCCTTTTGACGAACCCGGTTCTCGATGGATGAATGGACAGCTTTTGTGTATAGATTGTATAGATGTTATCTTTGATGATGGGTAATGCTTTTGGGATTTTGATGTATTCATTACCCCGAAAAGGACCAAAGGAAAATCCATCCTTATGATACATAAATAAAAGAACTGGTTCCTACTATTCATATCCTATAGTTGTGTGTGCATTGGCCCGAGTTGTTTGGGAGAGTCATTACTTCGCTTCCGCCATTGATGTGCGATGGGACCTAACATTATGAAAAAAAAAAAGAGCCTAAGAGTATACAGCTTTCAAAGGATAGGTAAATACGACTGTAATAGCCTCAAGGGGGTTTGGGGTGTTACGGTGGGTCATAAGCTATCAAGCCTAAGACGATAAGTTATCATGTTAGGGTGATATGCTGTCACACCCCGATCCTCGAGCGCGTGCCCATTCCTCAGTGGTCAATCAAAATTGCGACGTCCCGAGACGCGTCGCCAACCCATTCATTTTAATGTGCATGCGGAAAAGTATAAATAAATCCCCAAACAACACAAAGATGGGATAGAAAAGTAAGGCCATAATTTCACAACCAAAACAAACCTTTATACATAGCCAACTAGTTTATTTTCAAGACTAGTTTATAGACAAGAGTCTATCCAAGTAGGAAGTTTACAAGAGCTCTAGGTGTTCGAATCCCCAATAGAAAACTCCGAGCTTTCCTGGGGACTTGGGTCCACCACTGCACCATTAGGAAAGTTAGCTGTACCCACCAAAAGCAATCTCCAACATCGACACAGGGACCTTAGAATCTTGCAGGGGACCTTCTCTAGGTCTATTTCGCCCGCAACGGTATCACGCCCTGAATTAATGGGGCACCCTTCGAGGTAGACCCGCATCAATCCAGACAATGGTCCTCACGAGCTCGTAGACCTAAGCTCCTTGGCCCCCGGGAAGAGGAATCTGACTGACCTGCTCGGTAACTCTTTTGGGCTGGCCAAAATGTTCTGGAGGAACTGCCATCTATGGACCTGAAAAGGTTGAGTCCACGACAGGGTGAGATAGTGTCTCAGCAAGTTCACCCCCTAAACTCCGACTATAAAGGAAATACGCCTAAAGGCAGTCTATGCACACATAAGACAGAGAACTTACCTTGTCTCAGATCCTTTCTGCACGTTAGTATAAATCATATACTCAATTAATTCAAATTCAAACCATCGATCAATCAATCCACTCAATTCAATACATTCAACACCATTTATAAACTCAATTGACTCGATCACTGCTCACTTAAGCTAAAATAGATGGTCATAGCTCATCAAAGCGATATATATATATATATATATATATATATATATATATTATTGCTCATCGAAGCTAATATATATTATTGCTCATCGAAACTATATATATATATATATATATATATATTATTTCCGATTAAATACTGAAATTACACAATTTTGGGATAAATACCCAAAATTACAATTACCACTCAATTTGCACAAATTAGCACTCAATTAAATAAACCAAGGACACCATTACAATCAGCATGAAATTTCGATCACCCACTATTCCGGTCTAATTTCCAGAAAATAATAAATAATTAAATAAATACGAAAAATAATTAAATAAAAACAATTAATTACCGAAAATAGGAACTTAGGCTGGAAACACCTAATTAAATAGCGAAACGGGCCGGTAAAATTTTCAAACCAATGTAAATAAATAATAAAACTTTTCTAGTCTCTAATTATGTTACTCTAACAACCTAACATGCAAAATCGAATAACTAAATCGCTAATCCGTTCTAACTAACGACCTAATCCCTAATTAGCCTAATCTAAACACCCTTAAGCAGAGTTTAGCAAGTAAACTCACCGGTTTAGCGATCCGATGAGTCCACGGGAATGGCGACGAGGAGACGGGCGATAAACTACCCTACAGCAACACCAAACTGGGACGGAACGGGCCTAAAAATGGGCCTTGAAGCCCACGGATCCTTGCTAGGCTTCAGCTCTGGTTGTTGGGCCAAGAGGGTGAACTGAGTGACGGCTGAGTTGGAAACGGCGAGGACGGGCGGCGGTGGCTGTAGCGAGTGACGGCGATGCTTGACTGCTGCTCCAACAAGCCAAGGGCTTCGACGGCGACCAGGGACAGCTCAGGGGACGGGCTGGGCTCGTAGGACAGCGAGCTGAAGGCGGACGGAGCTAGCTCGGCTCGTGGGATAGGCGGAACGGGCGTAGGTTCGCGCAAGGGTGCGACGGTGATGCGGCGAGTGGCTTGGGACGGTAGGGGGGAAGCTTGGCTGGTTCTCTGCAACCTTGGAAGCTTAAAACACACTGAAAATGGAGAAAGTAGGTCTACTGAAGAAGATGGAGCCAACTGCAAGGGAGGAGGGACCCAATAGGCACAAATATCTCTCTTTTGATCATTACATGGCTCCCCACCATGTTTGCCCTATCCACAGCCAACTTGCAGCCCACAAACTTCCTCAACACACCTCCCAAATGGTCCAAAAGCTTGAGGGAACCATGGCCTACGAATTTGGTGCCATTTTCCCCAAATTGAACCAAATTCCTCTTCAATTGGACCTAAATCAATCTCCATAAATTCCACCAAGGTGTCCTCGACCAAATTAACATTTTTTCTCACCAATAGAACCAACTTGTATGCCAAAAACAAGATAAAAAATGGTCCCCTGAATTTTCCGATCGAAAATGACCCTATATTGGATTTTTGCCAAAAATCTTGATTTGCAGAAAAATCTTTAGAGGATGAGTTGATGTTCCTAAAATGAATCGTGACATGAAAGAACTTTCAATTTCTGAAATCGGATTCAAATTTGCAATTAATTATAATCTAGCGCGATTTTAGCGTGACCTAGCCTACCGGGTAACTTTTAAGAATTTTTAGTGCAATTGACTCGTGATTAATTATTTTCAAGCCACAACATACATCTTCAATACATTAATGACTCTCGGTTGTCGTAAAAATTTCGAGATTTCAAATACGAGCACATGGTACGAAAACGACAGAAAAATCGGTCTAGTGCTGTTCGACGAGAATTTTGCAATCAGGTGGAACCATCCACGTTTTAATCACCTATCTCAGTCGAATCGACTTATCTTTGATCTCTGATCGATTTTTAACTGTGCCGTAATGACCCTTGCAGATTAGCACGGTCAAGCAGTTGATTCCTAATCGAATTCTCAAGTCTAGTGCGTTAAAATCCCTTAACGGCTTCACCTGATAGACTATTTATCCTGTGAGTGATTAGCTTAGGGAAAAAAACTATAGGCACGTCGATAAAAAGCCCAACTTATTCAATTGAAAACAAAACTTGAAATTCAGGATGTCACATATGCAATTATAGTATGTGAATAATATGCAATAATCAAGTGATAAATTGCATTGTAATGGTACGTTGTTTCAATGTGCCTTAGTAAGATGGCATACTATTATGTGATGTACATATTTTATGGGCTATAGATTATATGTTAAGCTTGTTATACGGATTATGAATTATATGTCTTATGTGAGTTACGTGAGTTACGTATTATGTGTTCTGCGTGTCACATGTGTTCTATACGACGTGACGTTGTGATATGGCATGTTAATAAAGTATGTCATGGTAGGGTGATTTGTTATATAAATAAAAGATGGAATATGTGATGGATTTGATGGCACATGATAAATGACGTGAACATGTTGCGGGTTATGATGACCTTATTCTATTTTGATAAGTAGTCTATATGCCCTGGTTTTATGAAGTAAATGGTGCATGGTGCATATATGTATAATGTAATGTAATGCATGTGTATGCCATGATGGCATATGGTGTAACACCCCTATAACCCCCTTGAGGTCGCCACAGCTATCCTTAGTCTGCATTACAGTTTGAGCTGTAAATTCCTAGGCTCTTCTTTTTTTTTTTTTTTTTTTTTACAAACGGTCCCAGCGCACTTGACTTGCGGAAGCGAAATCACAACTCATCAAATCTCCCTTCACAAAACCAAAAAGGGCAATGCACACTACTAAACATTATAGGATAGTGAAACCGGACCTCTTTTATTTATATAACTATAAGATGGATTCTTTCAGGGTAGGTACATATCAACAGAAAGCCATCTCATACTAACATGGCTTAAACTCAAAAAAAGAGTAAACTCATCTACCCCTAAAAAAAACCCTCAAAAACTGGCTCATCCATCTCTCGGTCCCGGTTGTCCAAAAAATCTCAGCTCTGCTCCCGGCTCCCCTCGGGCCCTACCTCCTCCCCGGTCCGTCGGACGGCGGTGGTGGTAGCATGCCTCGCATGACCCCGTCTCGCTGCACGAAGACGGAAACGAACTCCTGGAATACGGGGCCATCCTCAAGACCCACCTCAAAGCGAACTATCACCCTCACTCGAAAAAATATCAGTCCAAGAACGATTGGACTATTGATCTGGGTTACCCCCACCTCTACGTCAAAAGGGATGCCATAGAAAGTGCCTGGAGAGACTGGCTGGAGCGGCATACTAGTCTGAAAGTATTTCCCCAAAAAGGGATGAGTATAACAACTCAGCAAATACATAATCTCTATGGCCACTCATACATCACACAAGACAGTCAAACATGTCACATCAACACATAACAGCAACAAACATAACACAACATCATACATCATCAACAGGTAAAATCATGCATAGGCCAACCATTAAGCCATAGACACTCAATCATTCATACACTTACTATCCAGCGCTCATGCTTGTACCATGCACACAAATCATCAGCACTCAGGTATTCATGTCATCATATGCACATATATATCATCCAATGCCCATGCGTACATTTCACCATGTGCACACATATATACCATTCAATGCCCATGCATACATTTCACCATGTGCACATCTCAATTTCAGTTTTCACAATATTAGTGAGCCTTTAATGCATTCCCGGCACACACCATCCGGGCTTCTGGCCCCCCACATTCCGGGCATCTCGCACCCCAATTGGCATCATGAGGAATTCACGGCACACACCATCTGTGCTTCCGGCATTTACACTCCCTGGCCGGGCATCTCGCACCCCAACTGGCATCACGAGGAATTCACGGCACACACCATCCGTGCTTTCGGCATCTCCTATGCTCCGGGCATCTCAACTCCGAGGCCATCCAGATTTACGCTCACAGGGCTACTGGGCATCCGGCATTTTCACTCCCTGGCCGAGCATCCTGACACTCCCGGGGCATCATCGGCTCACACCATCCGATGGCCTTCTCACATGCATGGTTCATGGCATACCACATGATGCATACCACCCATAACTTTATGCAAATGCCAAACATTTTCACTCATATGGCATGAAATTCACATAAAACAACTATATTTAATCGATTCTCATCCTTTCCTTATAAATTCATAAAATTCAGCATGTATAATTTGAGAAAAACGTTTCAATTAAATACCAAATGACTCTAAAAAATTGTGAAATTCACACACATGACAGTCAAGACAAAATGGCACATTTTTCATGAAGAATGTATGATCTAAATGTCAACACATAAAAAGATATAGCTCAGCCATTGCAACACAGAAATTTTCGAACATTACAACTTACACAGTTGTAGAAAAATCCTAAATTAAATATTCAATTGCCCACTAAAAATCATGAAACTTTACCACACCAATATTAAGACATAGAAGTACAACTTTCATTAAGAAACCATGTTCAAACAGTCCTCACATAAAAAGATATAAGCTCGGCAATACAATTCAGAGTTTTGGGCTTCCCAGTTTACACAGTTATGGAATTACATTAAATTAAATACTCAAACATCATTCAAAAATTATAAAATTTCACTATGTTATAGAAAAGAGTCTAAATTACATTTCTCATGAAGACCTCAACATCAAATTCGTCCTACATAATTTGTTATAAAAATTGAAATCTTCTGTTTCTACCACCGCACCGTACATAATCAATCATCAATGAAATTTCATCAATTGAGCAACTTATCCTCCTTCTTTTCCTCTGATTTTTGGATATTTTCTAGTTTAACATGTTTTCTTCAACTTTCCTTTAGAGGTCGAAGCAAGATTCCCAAGAAAAAACTCACTTTATGACCCACACGATCTACTGACGTCCCACAGAAACAGTCCAGAATCCATGTTCTTGAGAAAATACACAATTCACTAGGCTATACCGGTTAGATTGGTCTAAATTTTTAGTATGTTGTTCATCAGAATGTTCTCAACATTTCATATGAAGAAGTCGAAGAGAAATATCCAACAAAAAGTCACGTTCAACAACCAACAAGCATCAAAGGTCGACATACAAGCCGATTTTTACCCGGTTTCTTAGAAAATCGATTTCACCCCTTAAATCTTGTTCATTTTGCTTCAAATTTGAGTATGTTATAATTCAAGACATTCTCTACAACTTCCATGAAGAAACAGAAGTCAGATTCTAACCCTAAGATCACCTACAGAACCTCACAAAATCCTGGCGCATGCAAGTTCACTCGGACAGAATTACACCCACAGCAAAATCAGTCTCAAAACTTCAATTTCTACCCATTAAACCCACAATTTCGACCAGCAAACAACATCACAGCAAGACCACAGCATGCACGAGCAGTTGAGAGACCAATCTTGCCTTAGAATTGAGCTAAACGTGCGAAGAAAACAACGGCAAGAACAAGGCACAGCTCTCGGCTTCCTCTCCTCTTCCTCCTCCTTCTTCTTCTTCTCGCCTTTCTCTCTCTCTCTCTCTCTCTCTCTCTCTCTCTCTCTCTCTCTCTCTCTCTCACTGCCCGTCGAAGACCCTCAAATAAACCGGCCACTCCCTTTTATATGTCTCACTAATCATCATTAGAAGTGATGATGACTCTCCATGCATGTTGACACTTGGCAAAAACCGGTTTACACTTGGATGGATAGCTTGGCTTCTCCTTGGGCGTGGGAAGCTCGGCCGAGCTCTCCATGGGCTGCTTGGCCGGCCCAAGTCCATCCCTCCTTGAGTCCAATTCCACTTGGCCCAAGTCCTTAAGCCCAAGATTCCTAAGTTTAATTCCTCAAATTAATTAAATCTTGGTTAAGTTATTTATAAGGTTAAGTAACCTATAAGCTTGAGTCTAGATTGAGCTTTAAATTCCAACCTTGTACCTCGCATAAACATAATCTTTTCCTTCAAATAAATGCCTTACAATCTTCGGCCATATCACATGACTACCATGTCTATCAAGGTTAGTTCAATTGTAGCTCAGTAGTCCTCATAGTCTCACGATTTGTCAATTTATTCTCTAGTACACATCATGGTCATAAGTGAGCATACAAAACTATAGTTCATCGAATGCTCGGCCTTTGGCTCATTTGTAACTTATTAATCCACTAACTAAAGTCTATCAATGCTTTCATCGATCGACCACAGTCATCGCATCCTCGAGGGTTGTCGAATTTCTTTGATGCCACATATGGCAATTATGTTACATATCACATGGGCATCACATTGGTTAAATGAGAAAAACAAGAAATGAATTGTGTGATGGTATGCCCGTGTAATCACCTAAGACCCTGATGCGTTTTACATACGGTGTGAACTTGTCCGAATGCATTTTACATAGGACAATGCCCGATTAAGTTCAGATGCCTTCAAGTCAATGAGATGCTATTGACTGATGGATTTCGGAATAAAGCTTCTTACAAGAATGACCCTCATGATGCATTTTACGTGGGATAATACCATGCTCAATGGGGTGAGATGATGCTCAGTTACTCTGGATGACTGCGAACCTTTGGGTTGGCCTTGCATCCTGAATGGCCATAATTATCTGGACATATTTGTATTAAAAGCACATAAGCTTCGTATGTGTTCAAGTTTGGATTATTACATGACATGAGTGCATGATTTGAACCATAATGTACATTCGTATGTTTGGCTCAGGAGCGTGGATTATATGTTATGGAATTGCCTATGTGTCTGTATGGATGACCTTACAATAAATTCGTTATTATTTGAATAGTGAGGGTAAAGGGAGAGGAGCGTTGTTATGTTTTAATGTCGATAGATAATTGCTTCTTTAGGACTCTTCCGAGGTGAATGACTTCCCTACGCGAGGTCTAGAAAGTTCACTCATTGAATTTATCTCATATTTATTTATTGAATGTTTACAAGCCCTAAGAATGGCTAAGTTGTTTCGTTAGATATGGTTTGGCCTCCCTGTTAAGCACAATCAGGAGGTGATAAAGTATTCTGTATTGAGAGGGGCTAACGCATATTACACACATTACGTCACAACCGTCTGGGTCAATGAAAGTCTACCTAACCTCGTGCCACATCGATTCGTGGCCTGGTATTTCTGGGTGGACAACAACAGCCATGGTCCCATCCATGGCTTCGACGGTCCATTGAGTGTCAGAGACTCAGGAGGAGGCATCAACTGGAATGCCAAGGATGGGGACATCCCCGATGGGGAAGTGTCCGACCCTGAGCAAGACCACAAGCAGATTGCTGAGCCAGAGCCATGAATCCCAAAGGCCATTAAGGCTTAGGTAGTAATGGGGTTGCTAACACTTTTTGGACCACCCTTGTAGTATTAGAGACGTAAGTGTACCCCAAGCCTTTTGTAGAAGATTGTGGTAGCGCGATCAGGTGTGTCGGATGTGATGAAGCTAGCTATTTAACTTTTGAATTTGATGTTTATGAAACGTTGATATATATATATATATATATATATATATATATATATGGTTATGTTTTTAACTATCCTTATTGAATGATGATTGGAGATTTATTTACATTTCCACTTGCGTGTTTTATCGTTATTGTGAATTGAGTCAGCGACACCTCCTGGGACGCGACATGCCAAGCAAGTCGGGGCATGACAATTTTTTTGCGAATCAAATCCATCCAGTCGGTCTTAGGACATGTTATAAGTGTGTTTAGCCTTTGATAGATTTAATTTGGCCATTAAATCAAGTTTTTGACTATCAAATTAAACCAACGGCCAATATTCATTTATTAGGACCTAGTATAAAAGAAATTTTCCCTCCAAATTTCAAGGGGGTCTCATTTAAAGATTTAATTCTCTCTCTAAAACAAAATTATCTCAAATGGTCTCTTCTTTAACTGTCTTACTGCCACTTTCCTTCTCTCTCTCTCTAACCGCGTGCCCTCTCTACCTTGCCGCACCGATCACCGCTGATCTTGGTCCCTACCGGCGACGCTTCACCACCTCTGACTTCTCTCTCTCCCTCCTAAAGCTATTCACAGCATGCCTTAGCCTCTGCGATCATTGCTTCTTCCCGTCTAGCGGCCTTTTGGTCACAAGATCAAAGACCAGCACCTACACCGGTCTTATTTTTGATTGGATCATCCAATCGAACCGGCACTACTTGGCAGTGTTGTGGTGGATGGAGCAACTTCAATCGCTACTTCGAGGAGTCCTCAACCTTATTGCGGTCAGGGATCAGCAAAAAGGTCAACGGAACACCTCCGATGACCATCTCCTTCAACGTGCATTGAAGATCGGTCCATCTCTAGATTGGTCCTATTCAAGACTTGACCAGTGGTCCCATCGGTCTTGATCCAGTCCATAGGCGTTTGTAGGCGATTTCATTCGATTGCGCTTCATTTTGAAGAAAAACGTAATAAGGTAAACATCTCAAACTCAAATCCAATGAGCCAAGATTGGCGTATCTAATTAGGGTTATGATTCAAGTTTAGATCTATAAAATAGGACAAGATCTAAGATTAATCACGTGATGGATTGATCTGCTGTGATTCGATGCTCATTGATCATGAGTTTTTTTGTTGATTGAACTTGATCTTTGATAATGTGCAATTTTTGTGCTTCTTTAAGTGACTTAGTGTTTGGGTTTGAACGAGGTACCAGATGAGTTTTTTTTACCTCGATCCCTCTAGGCTTAGAAGATAGACTTCAAGACCTTCAATTTGATAGATTGCATGTCCCAAACGAAGGTCGTTTGGTCCTCAAAAAATATCTCGAAAATCAATCAATTCTACAATAGTTTCAGGTTGATTTGTAGTTTTGTCCTTGTTCCAATCTTCGACTTTTTATTTTTATTTTTGTACTGATTTTTGTGATATGATTCTATAAAAATTTTCTTCAAGAGAATTGTTTGAAATTGTCTTGAGTATATTTATATTTTTTTCAGAATTTTTCAACATGTTTTGGTCAAGCAAAATTGCTTAGAACTGACCATATATTGTTCTGCCCTACACCGATCCAAATTGCATTTGTGTGAAATTGAGCTTCTAGATGAGTCCATTTGACTGCGTGATCTTTATAAGACTTGAAACACGTATTGTGTGTGTTCTAAAGATATATGATTCGCATGATTTGATCATCGTTTGGTGTGTCAATTGCATGCTTGAATGTGTGTAGGTTTTATTCTAATTAGTGTGTCTAATAACATGCATCTATTTTACTATTTTCACCTGGATTTGTGTGATCCCAATTAAGTCTGAATGTCTTAACAAGAATGTTCATCGTTTTGTATCTTACATATAGGATTTTTTGTTAGATTTTTCGAATGTCATTAGATAATCAAATCAAGCATGCTCTGTGATGTTAATGTCAGGTCATGGGCATATCATGACCGCAATTAAACGCATTCGTTAAGGTCTCTTAAAGACCAAATCTTGCATCAATGCCTTCTCGACATTTGAAATGTATTACAAGCTTCTTGTTCATATATGGCATGACACAATTGGACCCCATTTGGTATGTAAACATCATGCATCAATTAGGTTAGTTGCAATTTGAAATCCTTTGAACATGTCATCACTAGTTATAAGTCATTTACAACATTGATTGATCGTGTGATTCTTTCACATCTCGACCTAGGGTTAGATGTTTCACTCAAATCATTGTTGCATGCAATTCTTCGTCCGCATGCAAATTTCAGATTATTCATACATTGTTTAAGTGATCTTTCAAATTTTTAATCATAAATCATGTTTTGTCTTTTTAATTGCCGGCATGTGCGCTTTCACAAACCTGGACTTTTGCCCCTCAATTGGATCTCGATTGAACTCGGACCCTTCTAGGAAGTCGTAGGAATCGTCTAGACCTTTCCAATGCTATTGATCTTGTGAGATTTTCTTACCATTTGGCCCTTTTTCCATTTTTACCAATTTAGGTTAGAATTCTTACTTAGGTTAAATTCAGATTCCTTGTTTTACCCTCACTTACTTAGTCTTTTGCCATTTTTGTATATTTTTTTAGTAGAGATTCTTGAGTCAGACCCTTAACAAACTTTGATTGTCACTCTTTTGTCTATGTAGTGGTGAAATTTTACATTTTTTAGACCCCGTTTACTAGGTCAAATTTCACTTGGAATGGCATATTACTCTGCTAATTCTAATGCAATGTCGAACTTCGTTGAATTTTATAAATACCTACGTGACCTATTTCAGAAAACTTTCTCAATGAAGTTTGTTTCTTATGATGTCATGTGTATTATATAATTTTCTTGGGACAATTTATCAATGGGTCCATTTGGAATTTCACTGATTTTTTTTGCTTAGTTTGTGTTGTTTTGTCACAAACCCTTGTTGTGATTGTCTATCTATATTTTTTAGAATGACTTGCATATGGAATTAGAATTCATCATCTTCATGAAATCCATTCCAAATTTCCTAATCCTCATTGAATGAAAATTTTCAATAAATGAAATGAACTTTTGATGGCATTTTCTTCAACATTGATTTGAAATGTTGATTTGGCATATCAAAATGGCTTCGGTACATGTGATGCTTCCAGCATTAAATGTTTTGGAATTCTTCAAATGCTTAATTTGACATATGGTCAAGATTTGAATCGTATTTAAAATGTCTAAGATGTCTATGAGTGCATGATATGCAATTCCAAGACTGGGCTTGTCATTAAATGCGTTCCATAGCTAAGATGTTACCTTGTCTAAATGTTTTAAAATCTTTCAAGTGCTTGGTTTGACATCAAGATTGTTAATGTTTGGACCGTATTTAAAATGTCCGCGATGTCTATAAGTGCATGATATATGAGCCCTAGACTAGCCTTGATAATTAAATTTATTTCATAACCAAGATGCTCTTTTGTCTAAATGTTTCATTTTCCTTTCTCGATGTTTCAAATACTTTCAAATCTTTTGAAGAATCATATGAACCACACGTGCATGAAACCATTCCATTTGTTAGCAATGCCTATGATTGTGATTGGCGGATGTTAATTGAATAAGTGAATCGTTGTTGGTTCACTAAGATTGATTGCTTGAGAAATAAGGCTTAAGGGCCCGCCTGCATGTTTTATTCTTGCTGATGCATGTGGATGTTAGATGTATGTTTAAGGTACAATGCTTGATTTCACGGGACAATCTTAGGATTCACCTAGAATTGTCCTAGGGACTTATAAGCATTGGTAGCCATGCGAAAACACAAATGGTCACTAATAGCTATAAGTCATAAGAATGAATTGGGGTAGTGTCTAAAGGGACCGACACATGAATTGCAAATGCCGACCCCGAGGCCCAAACTTGGTCAATTACGGTCTTTGCTTCAATTGTTTGATTGTCCTTAATTGTTTCTTGTGCTTTTCATTGTTTTGTCATGAATGATTGTTTTATTATATGTATGTAGTCCTAGTTCTTAGATTAGAATTAGATTAGGATCTCGGAGGTAGAGTTCATCAAGACATGAAGATGATAAAAGGTTGATATCCATTCCGACCATATCATTGTATCCATCTTCCCCCATATATATTTTGGGTTTCTATATTTATAAAAACACCCGACAAGCTGCGAATTTATTGCTTTCACTTTATTTTTGCTCATTGTTTGGGGTTCCATGTTAGATTTATCGCTTTTCTTACTACTTACTTGGTTATTTAATTACCGTATCATCTTTAAATTCAATTGTGTGTTTTCTTTTCTCTTCCTTAGAAATAGAATCGCATGAAAACAATCATCCATGCATGATCACTTAGTTTAAATTCATCAATCCCGAAAAGATAAGAAGAAATGCATGGACACCTTTGGTAACATGACAAATCATTAGGTACTGAAAGGGTGCTAATAGAAATATTAGCATAACCTAAATCTCTGAACCTAGATATCTAGTTGTGTAGAAATTGAGAGATAACTCCAGACTCTCGATTAGGTTTTCTAACCAACTCCTAAAAACGAGGCTAATGGCAACTCCCGTCCTTTTTCTAGGTTGTCTAAACAGCTAGTTAATAAATGAACTCGTCACGATGAGTATGGAACTCAACAAGGTTTATTGTGGTCTAGCATACTCGCTGTAGAAAGTTCCTAATGGATAAAGTGATGCCATTCACGAGGAGCAAGTACAAATGGGAGGCTGCCATAGAGTAAAGGTACCCCTAAATCTAATATTCATTCCCGACCTCCTCCTTCGATGTTTGTTGCTCATGTAGGTACGGATCACAACACCTTCTGCTATTACGCAAAGTACGAGCTTGGGAGAGCTCGCGACCGTGTAAGAGGGAACACACAATAATTTTTTTTGAAAGGCAAGGTAATGACATCTTTTGGAATACAAACCGTGAGGAAATTCTCATTATCAAGCACCCATACACTTGATATTTTCCTATATCCCAAGGTCGAGTCATGACATATGGGAGTGGCCATTATTCTATTAGAACTCATTAGAAAACCCAAGTAAAATGTAGGAGCACATTTTACTTTTGTGAAAGAGAGAATCATGAAGATGACGACTTGATTTCATTAAATAAATCTATCACCTTTTCGGCACCTTTTCTCTCTATTTCAATTTCTTTTCCAAGCAATCTTGATCTTCAGTTGATCTTTGTCACTGATACTAAAAGGGTGCTAATAGAAATATTAGCATAACCTAAATCTCTAAACCTAGATATCTAGTTGTGTAGAAATCGAGAGATAACTCCAGACTCTCGATTAGGTTTTCTAACCAACTCCTAAAAACGAGGCTAATGGCAACTCCCGTCCTTTTTCTAGGTTGTCTAAACAGCTAGTTAATAAATGAACTCGTCACGATGAGTATGGAACTCAACAAGGTTTATTGTGGTCTAGCATACTCGCTGTAGAAAGTTCCTAATGGATAAAGTGATGCCATTCACGAGGAGCAAGTACAAATGGGAGGCTGCCATAGAGTAAAGGTACCCCTAAATCTAATATTCACACCCGACCTCCTACTTCAATGTTTGTCGCTCATGTAGGTACGGATCACAACACCTTCTGCTATTACGCGAAGTACGAGCTTGGGAGAGCTCGCGACCGTGTATGAGGGAACACACAATAATTGTTTTTGAAAGGCAAGGTGATGACATCCTTTGGAATACAAACCATGAGGAAATTCTCATTATCAAGCACCCATACACTTGATATTTTCCTATATCCCGAGGTCGAGTCATGACATATGGGAGTGGCCATTATTCTATTAGAACTCAATTAGAAAACCCAAGTAAAATGTAGGAGCACATTTTACTTTTGTGAAAGAGAGAATCATGAAGATGACGACTTGATTTCATTAAATAAATCTATCACCTTTTTGGCACCTTTTCTCTTTATTTCAATTTCTTTTTCAAGCAATCTTGCTCAATTTTAATCCTCACGCACTAACATGTGATAGATGATCATATGGGTGTGCAAACAAATAATATAACACTCAATAATCAAAGCAGTAAACAAATTGATTGGAAAAGAAAGAAACTTGATGTGCTAAGCAAATTGAAAACAAAGCTCCATTGTCGTCCAATGCAAAAAGATTCTATAGAATTATAACTAGAAATCAAACGATGATGCGACATGATTTCTAAATGTGATGATGCAAGGACAGTAAATGACCATGATGCAAACTAATACGCATGCTAATCTAAGTTTTATTTTTTATTTTTTTCTTTATGATGATAATAATTAATCAAACCTACATTAACATGTAATGCGAATTAATTCTTTTTGGTTCTTTCTTGTTTATAATAAATTTGACTTAATTTAAATATTATCACTATATGAATTCTAACTTAATATGCATCGATGAACTAACATGAAATATAAATAGATATGTATGCCATGTTATAATTTCAACATACAATGTGTAACTGTAACATCCGCAATATCCAACCTAAGAAATGGCTATGAGTCTAGTGTACCAGTGACAAAGATCAACCGAAGATCATTCTAAGAATTGGCCACGGATTGATCGGCCTGATCAGAAGGGTAACTAAGAGATTAATCATGTTCTGATCATCCGCAATTTTCAGCCATGGACTAGTGCAATGACCATGCAAGTGGACTCAAGCTGTTTGGCTAATGGATGGCTACCCGATCATAGGGGTTGGTCGAGGGATGGCCATATATCACCATGAATTGATAGGCAACTGTGAATCATTCTCGAATGGTTGTGTTCCCATCACGAGTGATTTTGCTCAATCATGTACCAACCATGGACAACCATGAGTCAACCTGATACAACCGTGTGTCAATTACAGATTGACCATCTCGAATAGCCACATGATAATTGAGAGTCAGTTTGCTCCACTAGAGCGGGTCCAAGGCCAACCATTAAGCCCATACCCTGGGCCACCAACCTAGTGAGAAGGCAAATTTTGCCTACGACAACCACACCAAGGGTGGCTTTGCCATAAACCTTGAGTGTGTCGGAATGGTCAATAGGGAATGTACACAAAAAGTCCATACTTGATCCCAGTTGTACCTTTAATGGC
Source organism: Eucalyptus erythrocorys (assembly GCA_014182555.1). Classification (NCBI taxonomy): domain Eukaryota; kingdom Viridiplantae; phylum Streptophyta; class Magnoliopsida; order Myrtales; family Myrtaceae; genus Eucalyptus; species Eucalyptus erythrocorys. The sequence continues at coordinate 18,344,072 of CM024606.1, forward strand.
TTATTTCCCATGTTTGTCATATTCTTTGGAAATGGGCAAATGAGAACATTCTAAAACCCCCTAAGTCATTCATGAAGGGGGGTGACTCATCACCTTAGATGGACACTTCTAGATTTGGTAATCATTATGGGGATTAAGTGAAGGACTTTTGACAAATGTATCAATAAGAAGGAGACACCATGGCCAATTATTACCATCCTAAGGCCTAGGTGCCACATAACCATCTTTAGGGTGTCACCTATTCAAAGTGACTTATTCTTCAAGAATAGGTCAAGTACTTAAGTGGACCTATTGGAAAAGAACTTCGTAGAATATTCTAGGAGACTAAAACTTGAAATAAAGTTTTTAATTTAGACATGTGCTAAATACCAAAGCCTCATGATTAACCAAATCCAGGCATTTAATGAGAATGGTGAATCATTAACTTAGGTGTCCATGGAAGATATAATCATCATTACCATAAAATTCTTCTTGGAGAACAAGTAGGTCAAGTCATAATAGAATAGTATAAGTGATCCAATGGGTGGGAAACAAGTAAGCCTTCCATCATTCTTATAGGTCATTAGGTGTGCCACCTTTCCAAATAGGTTTGCCACCTTGCAATTTAAACTTGCCCCTTTGACCTTATAGTTGTGCCACTCCAAGAAAGCTGATGGGCCATTTGGACAAGTAATGATGAGGATGGTGTCTATAAATAGGATAAGCCCCTCATTCATTTCCAACATATGAGCTCTCTTGTCATTCACGCACCATTCTCCCCTTTTTTTCTTTTCTCTTGGCCTTGCACCACCGCCCCTCATCAAGCCACTAGCCCTTGCTTTCTATATGTCCATTCAGATATGTAAATCCCTAATTCTCCTCCAGAATGATAGACTCCATTATCCAGTCTAGTTAAGTGCTCACCCATTCAAGTTGTGGGTTGATGTAAGATCTTTTGTATGATTTGTTCATGCTTGTGCTTGAATGTATGCTTGAGTCGTTCACGCTCGGAATGAGGCCAAGGTTCATTTGGGTTGAGTTCAACACGAGGCAAGGTCACCCAAGGCCATGAGGCAAGGTCATCCAAGGCCACAAAGCCTTTGATCGACATTAAAGCGTGCCAATTCCAAGTCTCATTTAGTACAAGGACCACCCAAGGTTGCGAGGTCTTGGATTGACATTAAGGCGTGCTAGTTTCAAGTCTTAATCAGTATTAAGATCACCCATGCCCACGAGGTCTTGGTAAAGCACTAAAGCATGCCGATCCTATGTCTTGATTAGTCCTGGGATTTTGTGCTTATTGTTTGATTAAACCCACAAATAAAGAGTCATTCACGGCATGAAACATGCTCATGCTAGGTCAAAGCCAAGGTCCAACGAGCTTAGGATCTTCACAAAGCGAGGTGTACTTGAGCCTTGAGGTCTTGGATTGGCATTAAGGCATGTCGTTTCCGGCCTTATCCAATGTGGGGATCGGCAGTAAGTGTTCGATTCAAGTCACGGATTAAGGATCATTCTTGACATGTTGTAGAGTGCAATACTAGGATTCATGGCACACATGTATGAATGAGCACATTTTCTAGCCATGTATGAGTTGGCTAAGAAAAACAAGATAAGAACTGACTTGTGTGATGCACTTATGTGTGCATTTAAAGAGGAAAAAGTATCCGTCGTCACACAGCATTGGTAGCGATACCTCGTTCATTGAATGAAATGCCCTGCTTGAACTAGGGTGCTTGGGTCTTGTGCCTGGAACTATAGGGAAGCTAGCCCCAAAAAGTCTCGGTCGAGCCGAGATGCTCTAATCGAGCTAGGAAGCCCAGCAAAACGCTAAAAGCCCCAATTGAGTTAGGAGGGCCTAGTCAATCCAAGATGATAGTAAAAGAATCATTTTATAAGTGTCGGTTATGCGTCATTGTTAAGCCGATGGTAGTTTTCCGTGGACATCATGTATTTAGTCAAGGCATGGCAAGTAATTTGCTATTGATTTGTCATCGACACTATTTGTAAATGTTGTTCTTCTTAGGCTTTGATGATGTGATGCTTTCCTAGTAGAAAACTAGGAATTTTACTTAATAAGCTCCCAAAACTCACTACGTCATTTTTTAGACTTATAAGCATGGAAGTCTCATGTCAGTTTTGGGAGCTACAATCACACTAAAGGAGATAGGAATCCCCTTGACCTATGTGGAAATTTGTAGTGTGATGTAAAAAGGAAAAGAGATGGCCTGTAGAGAAAGGGCTTGTAAATGTATTATTGTAATATAAAGTAGTATATTATGTGTGATGTATGTACCAGTCTTCCAGCTGTTCTTTGTCTGGAGAGTTGTTTGTTCACATGTCCGCATGTGCTTATTAATAAGATAAAAACAATCAGGACGGCGAAGAACATTGTGAAAATAACCCTTACCGCTCAAGACTCTAGAAATGAGGTTGGGGTCGTTGCAATAACAATAAGAAAGTTCATTCAATCAACATTTGATCTCAAAGCCACGTGCAATTTCAAAGTAACATATGCAATCTTCATAAGCAATGTGCGATTGTCAAAGCAAGCATGCAATTTTATGACAATGCTTTCATCACAACGTGCATTTCCATACATTTATGCATCATATAATTTTACCGTAGATTTGCATAATCATGGCACATTCTATTCAAATGCCATATTTTGGTTCATAATGCAATGGCGTGCAATCATCTAACTCTATGTCTTGAATTCTATATAACATACTCTATCAATCAGTACTTCAAGAGCTCGGTCAACCATATTCACTGCATGAACACCAAATACTTCAAAGAAAGATGGAGTGAAAAATATTTTCAAATATTATCTATGATTTACAAAATACTTATAGAAAATAGTCATGTGCAAGGGTTTTGGTTCATGGATTTCAACTATGACAAGATAGGATATAAAATTCATGGATTTTGCTACACCCTATTTACTGTTTGGTGAATTACAGTAATAAAGTCGAAATATCCTATCTTATCAATTGTTTAGTATTTACGACATATTAATCTAAATGAACTGGAAAATGCACAAACAAATTTAGTTTGAGAGAGAAATATGATCATTCACTATTGTGATTATAAAAAAATATAGTGCTTTGACTCCCACATTACTTTCATGAAACTCCAACATATACCCTAAAGTTTTGTAGAAAGAGTTTCAACTCTCTTGTAGTTTTCATGGACTTTTGACGTGAACTAGAGTGCTACAACAAATGAGAAGAAGCTTCAACTCTCTTGTCATTTTTGTGAAACTTTTACGTGAACTAAAAAACCAAAGAGAAGTCACAAAACTTCAACATGAATCGGAGATATAGAAGAGAAGGAGATGGACAGAGTAGGTTTTATTTTAGAAATTTCATCGCCCCTCATTTTTTGACAACTGAAAAGATCCTTTTAAAGTTTGAATTTATTCATTTAAAATCTAGGTTCTTCTACTTCATTTTTATTTTATTATTTTGATTACCCATTTCCATACTAACTCAAGATATGCTTATTGGTCTATATGTATTAACGAGTGGGAATCGCCAAGGTATTTGTACAAATAGGTATAAATACCTTAACATTTGTTTTCTTTTTATTATACTTATTTCTTTTTTTGTTTTCCACAAAAATTAAATCATTAAAAAAGAATACTTAACTCCTTCTTTTCAATTTTACTTCTATTGTTCATTTGCGTTTGTAGCCAATGGAAAAGTAAGAGCGATCAAATGACACATCTTGACAATGAAGCTTATCCCTTATCGTCGTACTAGCCAACCTTAACCCCTATTATTTGGAGATCATATCTAGTATTCAAAGTCTGCCTCAATTTGATACTATTATCGTAGCCCACATCAAAACAATGCTTTACCCCTAAATATCTAGTCAACTATTGAGCTTCAATGCATTTTGGGGAGAACCAGCTAGCTCTGATTTCAAGTGGCATTTCATCCCTAACTACAACTCATTCGTTGATTCTTCAACATCAATCGGTTTAGACTTCCACTTAGTTTCAATCAAGATTTCTCCATCTCTTTTTTTCTTTTATTCCCTTCTATCATTCCTCAATAAATTTTTTATCAAATATTAAAATATACTATTATACCTAAAATATGTATATATATATATATATATATATATATATATATATATATACCCACACAAAATATGTATTATAGAGTAGAACAAATTCAAACATATAAGGAATAAACAAAAATGGAATTTTTAGTTTATTTGTTATTTTGAATTATCTTTTTAATATTTAATTTCAAGTATTATTTATATTTAATTATTATTTTAATTATATTATTTAAAAATTTTGTTATTCAAGAAAATAGCATTTTATACCATGAATATAGGTTAGGTTATCCACATTTAATTCACTTCTCCCATGAGATAGTTTTGTCCATATTATATTCAACTTATATCTAGCTTTCTCATATCTCGAGCAAGAACCAAACATAGAATAGGATCTTGACTTTTTTCCTAGTTACCAAATGTAGTTCAGCGTATGCATCACCAACAGATTCTTCGTACCTACAAATAATACATCAACAAAACACGAGAGAACCTCAAGTGAGAGCAAAACCCAAACTTTAGATATTAAAATCACAAGAACAAGAGTAGATTAAACTTACCTTAGGAAAAATGTGAAATGAAAGCCCCTATATCAATAGGAAATTTCTCAAATCTAAGGGGAACCCTTCGAAGGATGAGTGTGACCTTTCAAAGGGTTAAAATGGCCTTGCGAAAGGCTTGCCCGGCCCTTCGGAGGGTCGTCATTAGAGGTGTGCATGGTCCGGGCGGGCGGTTCCCAACCTAGAACCGGGAATCGCCCACTAAGGACCGGTTCCGAAAAATTGGAATCGGGATTCACCCATTTATTTCATAGATTCACCCGAGAATCGAACCGCCTGTCTGGTCCGGTTCTCGGGTGGATCCATGGAACCGATCTCAACGGGAAAAAATTTTGGTTTTCAACATAGAACAACTACATGACATCAAAGCAAGCCAAAGAAAGAAAAACCAAATTTAAGTACGTGGAACAAATATTCATTTGTTACAACTATAAATGTATCTCGTAGATTAAAAAAAAAAAAAAAAAAAAAAAAAAACGTAAACATATGGAATGCAACATTCTTTTAGTAAATTTTTTTTTTTTTTTTTTTTTTAAATATTAAAAAGGTTCCGATCCGGTCCGGGTGGGCGGGCGGGCGGATGGATCCGTCCATGGAACCGGAACTGGACCGGTACCCATCGGTTCCCATAAATTAGAACTGGGAACCGGACCGGTTCCCTCAAGAACCGCCGGTTCCGGCCGGTTTTGATCCGGTTCCGGGCGGTCCAGGCGGTTCCCAAGTATTTTACACACTCCTAATCGTCATGGCCTTTCAAGGGGCTATTTGGGCGGAGCTATACAAGCCTTCTGAAGGGCCGAAATAGCCTTTCGAAGAGCCGGAATGGCTCCTTGAAGAACTAGCTCGGCCTAGCACCGCCCGATCCTGGGCTGGCACAGGGCTAGGCCTCCCTTGCGGCCGTAACGTGGTGGTCGCATGCAGGCCGAGCTTACTGCCGCCATTTCTTTTTTTAATTGAAAATTTAAATATGCATTTTCTTGGACATTTGGCCCAACGTTGACCGCTCACTTCTATCTCGTCTACCATCTGATCGGCCAAATTATTTGCGCCTGCGGAAAGTTTGCCAACTGAATCTTCCTAAAATGCGGTCCAATATTCCAAGGAAGTGTTAGGATCATGATGAATTTCCACAGTCGAGGCAAAATTGTGATTTCTTCTTCTAGAAAACTTTGATCGACGTGATTCTAAGACATTTGAAAGGCCATGACCAAATTCATGAAACCTCATTACTCAATCTATGTAAATCTTGACTTTCCTAACCCTTTCAAGATTGAATGTCTACAATTAAAAATCAACATATCAAGCAATCTGATCGTTCCATTTGTATAAACAAGATGTTAGTGGAAAGCTCTTGCTAATCACCACCTAATTGTTTCCTTCGATTGAAATTTTAAAAGGTTGACTTTCATTAAAAAAATTTGGCCAAATTTTTTATATTCTATATAAAAATTTCATTCCTTTCTTGGTTGTGATGTGATCTCCACGCAGACAAGATCTATACTTAGAATTTCTGATATGAGTTCATGGCAATGTGAGAAGGAATGAACTTATTTACCTTTATTAGCCATGTATATGGACGAATTTGTCCTCGACTTATCCTAGAATGTAAAACCGGGCTACCACAATATGGTTCTCTTTCACTCATTGGGCCTTTCGGACAATCCATCTCATTTATGTGGTTGATGGGCCTTTCCGGAAGAAACAGATCCAGGAATACTTTTCATGACCAGGAGACCTCATCAAAGCATTTGACTTCTTTTAAATTCGATACTCCATTTGGACTTAATGCTGACTTTATTTGGAAGACATTCGTGTTTACATACAAATATACATTAAATGTCATGTAAAATGAAGGATATGCACGTGGATTCCATAAACACTTTAATGCCTAACAAATTTAGAAGGATAAGAAGAAGAGGAGAAGAAGTAGAAAGGGGAGCTAAAATTGGAATACGTAGAATAGAATAGAAGGAACATGATGAAAAAGACACGAGCGCTAGAAGAGAGGATACAATCAACATCGGGCCTATTGAATAGGTGAATCAAGTTAATATTGGGTGGACGGAAAATGGATCGATCAAAATTGACTTATTTTTATGCAATATAATCTCAAATGAATTCTAATTCTAGGTCTTGTTTCTTTCTTGCTCTTTCATATTTTTTTTTTAAGGAAATGCTTTGTGTGCTTTGAGAGGGAAAGAGAGAGAAAAAACCATGCTTGTGTAAAACGTGGGTGCGACCAAGCATGAGTAACGGAGGCTGATAACAGAAGTAGGGAGAAAAAAGGACTTTTCTTTTTGGTCGGTAGAAAAAAGGACTTGAAATCTTCTGAAATGTGGACGTTGCGATGGACACGTACCGAGCAACGATTGGAGAGGATGTTCATTGACGGGGAGCGCTGGGCCTCGAATATTTTCTGGAGTGATAGAGGGGGAGAGAGAGAGAGAGAGAGAGCTCTGCAAGGAAGCTGGCAATTAAAGTCTTTACACGCTTTCAATGAGAATGGGTTAGGCAACGGCCATGGGAGCACCTTTTGAAATAAAATTACCAAAAAAACTCATAAATCTATTATTTTTATATCAATCTAATTATGAACATTTCAATTGTGCTAATTTATTCATAAATATTTTCACGTTTTACCAATTTAGTCCATCGGCCAATCTGAGCATAAAATAGCTAAGGTGGACTCTAAGCATCCTACATGGCGCGAATAATGATGATGTAGATAATTTTTATAATTTTTTTAAATAAATTTTTCCGATTTTTGTATTCTTTTTTCCTTATCTTTTTTCTTCTTTCTTTCTTTTCCCTTTTTTTTCTTCTAAGCCAGGCAATGGTTGCCAACCATCGTTGGCCACTAGGTAAGGGCTACCAGCCCTCGCCTATTGCCAATGAGAGTCAGCCAACGACACTTGTTGGACTTGGTAAAAAGAAAAGTAATAAAGAGAGAAAAAAATAAAATAAAAAATGCAACATTATAAAATAAAAAAATCAAAATTTTTAAAAATTATAATAAATTATCTACGTTACTACCAACCATTATACATAGTACTATCGACACTTTGAAGTTAGCAATTTCCGGCTCAAATTGAGTAGATGAATTTAACTAGTAAAATATGAAAAGATTTAGGATTCAATTAACATAACTAAAGAGTTTGAGACTGAATTTATATAAATTCAATATATTTTTGAAAATTTTCCTTTGCATGGCAAATGAGAAGAGGGGGGGAGGGAGAACACCCTTCATGGTCTATTTCATAGGGTTCGAGTTTTTCTAACTCAATTTAACTTGGTTTACCAAAAAAATATGATTGGATAAGAAAAACTAGAACCTATCGCGAAAGTATAATTGAGTTTTAAAACTTATCAAATTAATATAATCAAGCCACTCTTCGTCTAATTTGACTGGAGAAAAGTGATGACATAATTTTTTCGTTATTCTTTTAAAACTTGTGGCGCTAATATGCTACCCACTAATTCGTCACATTAGAAAAAAATCTTAGAAAGAAAATTGATTAATTTTTTTAAAAATTAAGAAAAAAACAAGAAAAGACGAAGAAGATGAAGTTGCCAAAGGATTTCTAGTGGTATCCATCTATCCGTTGTTGACACATAATTTTTAGTCAATGCGTCAAACAAGTAAAAATTGGGATTAGGGCTTTCGATTGCGACAGAGCTCATTTCTCGACCAAAAAGTATTGTTTTTCATTTCCTTCTTTTGCATTGTCACTTTTAAGAAATTTCCTAATCATTTTCAACAAAAACTCGAAAAATCAAACGGTTGAATTTTTAATTGACCTTTTGATCAACCTCTTGACCAAAAATCAACCCTTAGTCAAAAGTTAGCTTTTTGTCCAAAAAGATGTCAAATAGCTTTAATTTTACTTTGGTCAAGTCAATCTTAAAAAATTTCAAAGATTTTACTCAAAAATCAACATTTTAGAAAAAAAAAATCACCTACATGGTTGACCTTTATTTAAACATTTGACCAAAAAAATAAAAATCCTCCAAACACTTTGTTTTAGTGTTAATTTGACTTTTGTGTAGAAAATTTTGCAAAATTCGATTAAAAACCTTGTTTTCCAAATATTTAGTTTTAGGATCAAAATCAACCAAAAATAAAATTATTTTCATTGTAGTCACAGTTAGATTTAGTTCATTTCATGATATTTGGTCTATGAACTATTCTAATCCACTCGTTCATTTAATTTCGAGAATTGTCATGTCAAAAGGCAAATTACCATTTTAAGCCCTAATTAAGGGGGTTCAAATCGATCATTCACGTGGTGCGAACCGACATTTGTAACTCCTTTTTTGAGATAAATCCAAATCTGGAGTCTGTTTTGAGAAATTCACTTGAAAACTTCCCAATTTGAGGAATTTTGCTCTCTTGTTATCCACGAGATCCTTTCAATACTGCTCAGCTTCAATCCATCAATGGACAGACTAGTGTGGACGAGAAATGATAAGGGCTCCTATTTGGTCAAAAGTGGCTACAACAAAATATGCTTCCAGAACAAAAAGCTTAAGTCTAACCAAGCGTCATTGTCATATCAGCCACCCCGATCTCTATGGACCACAATTTGGCAAACCCAATACTATCCAAAGGTTCGGTTTTTCCTATGGAGTGTATGCAATAATGCACTGCTGACAAGAGAAAATCTCTACAGGAGAAAAATGGTACCTGATCCACTCTGCCCAATTTGCCACGATGCCCCCCGAAACTCTCGAGCATCTCCTCCTCTTATGTTCCTGGACGAACAGCATATGGTCAGACCCCCACATTAAGTTAAATACGGCTGTCGAGCAAGTTACAAGGATGGATAAGTGGATTTCCAAGAACTTCACCAGAATGAGAGGAAATCAAATGCACTCCTCGCAGGTTCTTTATGGTCGATATGGAAAGCAAGAAATGCATGGGTTTTTAGATCTACCAAACTAAAACCATACAAAATTGTGGAGGAAGCCAGTTATGATCTTGAACTCAATAGAAAATGGAGCTCCAGCACAGCAACATAGAACCGAAATGAACCGGAAGATTTGCTAAAGGAGGAGTGGATACCGCCCCCAACAGGCTCGCTGAAATTAAATGTGGATGGGTCTTGGTGTTGCGCCTCAAAACAGGGAGCGGTTGCTGGTATCTGCAGAGACCATCGCGGGCGTCTTGTGGGTGGATTTGCCAAGAAAATCCTTGCTCCGTCTACCCTTGTCGTGGAAACCCTAACTCTAAAGGAAGGGCTATACTTCGTGGAGAAGACACGAACGGCAATTCCAGTTCCTCAGTTCAATGAACAGAGTCAAACAAGGACAGCAGTTCCGGTTCAGCTAGTGACCGACAATCTGACAGCAGGAAATGCAATTCTGGGCCGGGCTGAAGTTCCATGGGCTGTCCAATCGGTGGTGGCAGATTGTCGACAAAAGCTGGGCTCTTTACTTGGAGTGTCTATCGCCGTTTGTCCACGAGAATCGAATCGGGCCGCGGATTGGATCGCGAAGGCTTGCCGAGACGACTCCCTTACAACAAATTGGCTGTCTAATCCTTCTCACTGTCTTACATCTCTTTATGTTTGGACTTGGGAAAATGTCCTCGTAATGTTCCTACGAAGTAATGAAAGAAATCTTTATTCAACCAAATATATATATATATATATATATATATATATATATAGGAAAATGAGCAATTGAACTTTGATTGAAGAAATTCAAGTTGACTAATTCAAGATTAAGATTTGATTTCATCAACCAAAGTCCAATTTCGATATTAGACCTCGATTCATTTTTGGTCTAAGTCTCCTAATTTCAATTCAAGGTCAATTTGGATGCGACAAACTATCCTAAGCATCGATAATTAGTCGAATAGATTTACCACAATATTAATTGAATTCAATTTCATGCGAATTCAAGCCAAAAATTTCAAAATTGTTTTTTTAAGCCTATAATGTTCAATTACGTGTACCCATGGTTTAGGTCCACTATTTTTCACGATAATCAATCAATTAAGTTAATAGAAAACCCATAAATTGCATTTACAAGGTTTAATTGGCTTAATTTGATTAAAAACGTACAAATTATCCCCAAATTGGACAAGTTTTCTCTTCAATTTAGTTCTCAAGGGACCAAATTACGTAATTTTGAACCCATAAGGACTGCCTTGTTAAGAATTAGTTAGAACTAGTCAAGAACCAATTAGGATCCGGTCAAGCCGGCATGAATTGACCCATACGGTACGACTAGTGGCCGGCGAGGCAAGCCGATTTGGCCCCTTGCCTACTGGTTCTAGGTCATCGACGATCGATTCCAAGATCCTTATTGTGTGTATTTTACCCCATGCCCTTACATCCTCAAGATTTCGCAACATAACTCTTGAATTTCATGAATTTACGATCTAGTCCCTAATTATGCCTTGATTGTGATTCTCATTTTAAACCCTAATTTTTGCAAATCAAACCCGTCTGATTGGTCATAAGGCATATTCTAAGTGTGATTAGCCTTTACTGGACTTAATTTGGCCATCAAATCAAAATTCTGATCGTTAGATTGAACCGACGGTCAAAATTCGACGATTAAGCGTTAGTATAAGAGGTTTTTTCTCTCTAAAATGCAAATGGGAGTTCATTCGCTAAATTCATATCAGAATTTTCTCTCTTTTCCCCCTCTTCTTTGCATTTTCGCACCCTTTCTTCCTCCTCCTTCGTAACACATATGGCCGTCCATCGCCTGTTATAATATTGTAATATGTAATATATTTTTATTATTCTAAATACGATCCCACTTATTGGTATTCCCAATAAATTCCGATATTATTGCCAAATTTATCACCCACGTGTATTTCGTGATATTTGCCCGTTAATATGTTATCATAACGGTCTTGATAGAAGATATCGGTAACGTAATAAACGGTATATAAACGTCGGGTCATTTAGCTCAAACCCTATCAATATAGAAAAACACATCATCAAGTTTGAGGGATATTGGCTAGTAGAACAGGACGTACAATTCTCCATATTGCAAATCGATCGTGCTGTGTGGATCTATTAAAGGTTTTGAGGCTTTTCGCTTTTGCAGATTTCATCAATGGCTGGAGGTATGTTGATCTTTACATTTCCGCAAATTGATCCCGAATTCTGTATGAATTTATTTGTGATTGATAAATCGGGATCATCAAGTTTTAGTTTATATTTATTCTAACAGTTGGTATCAGAGCATGTCTATAATCTCTGTCTTGATGAAATTTTTGGAATTTACTTTCATTGAATTATATGTGGGTAAATTCCGTGTTATATATGCCTTGGATCGGAATTTAGAATTTGACCACGCGATGATGGATTTGCATGATCACACTGCCATTATGAAGAAAAACCCTTAATTTTTGTTATATTACTCATCGTCGGAGGTTAATCAAGTGATGAAATTTTGATAGTTAGGGTTTTATAGAACATATGGTTTTTAGACTTAATTGTGGTCGAGGCAGAAAAGGCAAAAAAAAAAAAAAAAAAAAAAAGGCCCGAAAAGAAGGCTTTGAGCGCTTGCGTCGCACGCGCCCAAAGGACTACGCGGGCGCGTGCGACGCACGCGCCCAAGGGGCTGAAGCGGGCGCGTGCTCGGTTCTGCCCTCCGCTTTTTGGAAAATTGCAATTCTGCCCTAGACGCCTAAAATGTCAGTTTTGCCCCCTTTGGGCATGAAAATCTTCGATTTTGCCCCTTTGGGTGTGAAATTCCTGTTCTGCCCTTATGTGCAATTTTATGAATGTTTACTCATAAAATTAAATGCCTAGTGATCCGTATATATTTAGTTAATTAAAGATTAGCCACAGCATCTTTGATTATATTAAATTATATACATTAAGAGCCTTTGGATCACATATAGTAAAAGACAATAATTGTGATTAGTCACATTAATATTATGAATTTTATCCCACAGGAATTTTCAATATATTAATGTGATTAATTAGGATGAAATATTATTTTATCTTTCCTAATTTACCCACAGGGATTAAGGAAGGGAATATAATTTGATAGTTTCATCATGAAGTAATTATGAATCAATTTAAATTAGAAACTTAGCCCACAGGCAGTTTTTGATGTTATGCGATTCATATTTTATAACATGTTTTACATTGGTAAAATAAGATTTAAGTTTATTTGCCTCAAATATATTGATACATAAGTTTTATTTGATTATGATGCAGTCTTACCACCTACGATTAATTTTGATATAATTGTTCCCGAGCTTAATGGAAATAACTTTAAAGAATGGAGGGAATTAGTCATTCTTCAATTGGAGTGTATGGATCTTGATTATGCTCTAAGGTCAGATGAACCACCTGAATCTACTGAGAATAGTACTCATGCTGAACATACTCGTTATGTTCAATGGGAGCGGTCCAACCGTCTTAGTGTGATGTACATAAAGACAAAACTCTTTGCTAGCATTCGTGGTTCAGTCATTCAGCATAACAATGCCAGGGAATTGCTAGAGGCTATCGATGCACAATTTGAGTCTTCAGAGAAGGCGCATGCCATGACCCTAATTATGAAGTTTTCCTCGTTAAAGCTTACCAGTGTAAAAGGTGTGCGTGAGCACATCATGAAAATGAGGGACATTGCAGCTTAGCTAAAGAATCTTGAGGTTGGGATATCAGAATCCTTTCTTGTATATAATATCCTATATACTCTCCCACAAGAGTATGCCCCTTTTAAGATCTCTTATAACACACATAACACTAAATGGTCAATCAATGAATTCATGACCATGTGTGTTTAAGAGGAAGAGAGGCTACTCATGGAGAAAGGAGAAAGTGCTCATATGGCAACACAGGATAAGTATAAAGGGCAAGGCAAGCAAAAGGGAAAAGGTAAGATGCCTCTATCTTCCCAAGTTGGCATTAAGAAGGAATCCAAGTACTTCTTCTATAAAAAGAAGGGGCACATGAAGAAGGATTGCGCCAAATTTAAGGCCTAGCTCAAAAAGAAAGGTAACCAACTCACATGTGTTTGTTATGAAACTAATATGGTTGATGTGAGTCACAACACTTGGTGGATTGATTCTGGTTCAACAATTCACATTTCAAATTCCTTACAGGGTTTTCAGAACCAGCGGAAACCAATGGGAAGTGAACGAGGCATCTATTCAGGAAATAAGATGCGCTCGCGTGTGGAAGCTATTGGAACATGCAGATTAGTTCTCAGTAGCGGTTTTGTTTTAATTTTAGAAAGGACCTTTTATATTCCTAGTTTTTCTAGGAATTTAATTTCAGTTTCAAGACTTGTACCTTTAGGATACTCCTTTGAATTTTCAAATTCAACATTCAATTTATCATATAAATCTGAAATTGTTGGAAGTGGTACTTTGTCTGATGGTCTCTTTCGAATTAATTTACAAGACAATGCCATTAATAATGCGATGCACGTTCATGATAATGCTGGTATAAAACGAAGTGTTGTGAATGAGGATTCTTCTATGTTGTGGCATCGGAGATTGGGACATATCTCCATGGATAGAATTAAGAGACTAGTAAATGACGGACTACTTAATACTCTAGATTTTACTGATTATGACACTTGTGTGGACTATATAAAGGGAAAACAAACCAACAAGTCAAAGAAAGGTGCTAAGAGGAGTACAGAAATATTAAAAGTCATACATACAGATATTTGTAGTCCTGATATGGACTCAAATGGTCAAAGATACTTCATTTCTTTCATAGACGATTATTCACGATTCATATATCTCTACTTGCTTCGTAATAAGCACAAAGCACTAGATGCCTTTAAGGTATTTAAAACTGAAGTAGAGAAACAATGCGACAAACAAATTAAGATCGTAAGATCAAATAGAGGTGGAGAATACTATGGTAGATACACTGAAGATGGACAAGCACTTGGTCCATTTGCGAAGTTTCTTGAAGAGCATGGGATTATTGCCCAATACACTATGCCTGGTTCACCGGACCAAAATGGTGTCGTAGAAAGAAGAAACCAAACATTATTGGACATGGTGCGGAGTATGCTCAGCCACTCCAAACTTCCTAAGTTTTTGTGGATTGAGGCTCTTAAAATGGCTGTGTACATATTAAACCGAGTTCCAACCAAGGCTGTTTCAAAGACGCCTTTTGAGCTATTCAAAGGTTGGAAACCGAGTTTGCGACATGTACGTGTTTGGGGATGCCCATCTGAAGTAAGAGTCTACAATCCATAGGAAAAGAAGTTAGATCCAAGGACTATAAGTGGGTATTTCGTTGAATATGCCGAAAAGTTCAAAGGATACAGATTTTATTGTCCATCTCACACCACTAGGTTCGTGGAATCAAGAAATGCTAAATTTCATGAGAATGACCTGATTAGTGGGAGCGATCAATTCAGGGACTTTTATCCCGAAGAAGATCATTCAGATACTCAACCTTCCACCTCAGGTACTGAATTGGTTATTGCTTACAATACCCCTTCAGTTCAACCGGTCGTTGAGCAACTGATCATTGAAGATCCACAACCGCCGATATTGATCAAGTAGACCTAAGCTGTTCAACAATTGCAGATCTTTGTTGAGCTTCCGGTTGAACAACAAACTCCTCACGAGGATGTTGATGCAACATTAAGAAGGTCTACTAGAATAAAGAAATTAGCAATTCCTAATGACTATATTGTGTATCTACAGGAATCTGACTATAATGTTGGAGCTGAAAGTGATCCCGAGACATTTTCACAGGCCATGAGTTGTGATAAATCCAATTTATGGTACAATGCCATGAAGGAAGAGATGAATTCTATGGCATCAAACGAAGTCTGGGATTTAGTAGAATTGCCTAATGGAGCGAAGGCCATTGGTTGTAAATGGGTCTTCAAAACTAAGAAGGATTCATTAGGCAATATAGAGAGATACAAAGCCAGACTTGTTGCCAAGGGATTTACTCAAAAGGAGGGAATCGATTACATGGAGACATTTTCTCCTGTATCCAAGAAAGATTCTCTTCGTACTATTTTGGCATTGGTTGCTCATTTTGATATCAAATGGATGTGAAAACGGTGTTCCTCAATGGAAAATTGGAAGAAGTGGTTTATATGAAACTACCAGAAGGATTCTTCTCTAGTGCTGGTGAGCACTATGTAAGCTTAAAAGGTCTCTATATGGCTTGAAACAAGCATCCCGCCAATGGTACTTAAGATTCCATGAGGTCATCTCTTCATTCGGTTTTATAGAGAATGTCATGGATCAATGTATATACCAGAAGGTTAGTGGGAGCAAAATTTGTTTCCTTGTACTATATGTAGATGATATTTTACTTGCAACCAATGACAAGGGATTGTTATATGAAGTGAAATAATTTCTCTCTAAGAGTTTTGATATGAAGGATATGGATGAAGCCTCTTATGTCATTGGCATTAAGATCCATAGAGATAGATCTCGAGGTATATTAGGACTATCTCAAGAAACTTATATCAATAAGGTCTTAGAGAGGTTTCGGATGAAAGATTGTTCACCAAGTATAGCACCGATTATGAAGGGTGATAGGTTTAATTTAAACTAATGCCCAAAGAACGATTTTGAAAGGGAACAAATCAAGAACATCCCATATGCTTCTGCTGTTGGAAGCTTGATGTATGGTCGGGTTTGCACTCGACCTGACATATCATTTACTGTGGAAATGTTAGGAAGATACCAAAGTAATCCAAGTATGGACCACTGGAGAGCTGCAAAGAAGGTGATGAGGTATCTTCAAGGAACTAAGGGACATATGCTTATGTATAGACGGACGGACAGCTTGGAGGTAGTTGGTTACTCGGACTCAGACTTTGCTGGCTGCGTTGATTCCCGTAAATCAACATCGGGATATATTTTTATGTTTGCTGGCGGAACTGTATCCTAGAGGACTGCAAAACAAACCTTGGTTGCCACTTCCACTATGGGAGGCGAGTTCGTTTCTGTTTTGAGGCCACCTCACATGGTGTGTGGTTGAAAAGTTTCATATTGGGGCTTAGAATTATGGATTCCATTGCTAGGCCATTAAGAATATTTTGCGACAATTCAGCTGCAGTTTTTATGGCTAAGAACCACAAAAGTGGTAGTCGAAGCAAGCATATCGACATCAAATATTTAGCCATCAGAGAACGTGTTAAAGAGAAGAAAGTGGTCATAGAACACGTGAGCATTGGATTGATGATAGCTGATTCTTTAACTAAAGGCATGCCACCAATGAGTTATAAGGATCATGTATTTAGAATGGGCATTGGTCCAATCATGTAAATTTTTTCTTATATGGAAGAATTTATGAGACTTTTATTTATTTACAATGTTTTTCTCAATACAGTTGTATACATTCAGTTATTCTGAGAAAAACAATTATGTTTGACCTGGAGTAAACATGAGGTTTATTAATTATGTTATTTGATCACATATGAGCTGATGAAATACATTGTGATACACGGAAGATAATACTTGCTCTAAGAGGACTTATCGCCGTGATTCATGTGTTTTATTTCAGTATGAAGTTTATGTGGGTTAAGGTTAATAATTCATTTGATGGATTATTGGGATCAAGTGGGAGATTATTATAATATTATAATATGTAATATATTTTTATTATTCTAAATATGATCCCACTTATTGGTATTCCCAATAAATTCTGATATTATTGCCAAATTTATCACCCACGTGTATTTTGTGATATTTACCTGTTAATATGTTACCATAACGGTCTTGATGGAAGATATCGATAACGTAATAAACGGTATATAAACGTCAGGTCGTCTAGCTCAAACCCTATCAATATAGAAAAACACACCATCAAGTTTGAGGGGTATTGGCTAGTAGAACAGGATGTACAATTCTCCATATTGCAGATCGATCATGCTGTGTGGATCTATCAAAGGTTTTGAGGCTTTTCGCTTTTGCAGATTTCATCAATGGCTGGAGGTATGTTGATCTTTACGTTTCCGCAAATTGATCCCGAATTCTGTATGAATTTATCTGTGATTGATAAATCGGGATCATCAAGTTTTAGTTTACATTTATTCTAACATCGCCGTCAACGTAGCTCCCTCACCAGTGATCCTCATCACCACAGCACCTCCTCCGGTCCTCCTCCACATCTAGTCGATGTGATCAAATCTTTTTCCCTACTCTGGTGATCACAGTAGCTCAGGTTATGGACATGATCTCGTTGGAAATTGAGGACCGGCAATCAAACTGGCCCTCAATCTAACAAGTTTCTTTTCCTTGATCGATGTTCGGTGGTCATTCCCAAAGCTCCTAACCTGTTCCGATTTGTCCTTAAGCATGTCCCCGACCATCCAAAGGTTGGGGATTGATCAAATAACCACCGCACCATCTCCGGTGGCTAGTTTTGTTTCGGTCATCTAGAACCGATTAGATCTATACTGGTTCCTTTGACCGCCCGAACCAGTGGTCCGATGGCGCTTGTTGGTTTTGTTTGCTATCGATCTCCACTCTGGGGTGTCCCCAACCTTGTTGTGGTCGGGGATTAGTCATCTCATTACCTGAGATCCTCCAGTGATCCAGATCTTTCTGGCATCCAAGGCTAGTTTTGTTTTGGACCAATTCTGTCCAGGTTGAACCGGCAGCTCAACTGGTCCTGATGTAGCACCTTCAAACCCCCTTAAGGTTGCCATAGTTATCCTTCTCCACTTCGTATTTCATATTGAGCCGTGAATTCTTGGGCTCTCTCTCTCTCTCTCTTTTTTTATTTATTTATTATAAATGAACGGTCCCAGCGCAACTTAATTGCGGAAGCATAACCAAAACTATCCAGTTCTCCCTTCACATAACCAAAAGGGCAATGCACACCAACTAAACATCATAGGATAGCGAAACCGAACCATTTTTATTTACATATTTACAATATGGATTTCTTAGGGTAGGTACATATCAAAAGAAAGCCAGCTCATAGCTAACCTGGCTTATACTCAAAAACACAAAACCATATACCCCTCTAACCGATCATACACAGGCAAATCCATCTATCGGTCTCGGCTATGTCCAAAAAATCTCAGCTCCTAGCTCTCAGCTCCCCCGCAGGCTCTGCACCCACCCTGGTGCGTCGGATGGCGGTGGTGGTAGCATGCCTCGCATGATCCCGTCCCGGCGCACGTGGACGGAAACGAACTCTTGAAACACTGGGCCATCCTCCAGGCCCACCTCATAACGTACCAACACCCGCACCCGGAAAAAGGTCAAGCCAGGGACGGATGGACAGTCGATCTCAGTCACCTCCACCTCTAAGTTCGATGGAATACCATAAAAAGTGCCTCGCGGGACTGGCTGGAGTGGCATCGCTAAGCTGAAAGTTAGTCCTCAAAAGGGGTGAGTATAACAACTCAGCAAATACATGATCCCTTTAGCTACTCATGCATCACACCAAACAATCAAATATGTCATTGCATTACATAACATCATCACACATGTCATCTCATCATATAATATCAACAGGTATATCTTTGCATCATATAACATTGTGAAATGCTCATGCATATGCCAATATCATGTCATCACGCCATAGGTATTCTTTCATCCAAACATTCATTTCCAATGCTCATGCATAAACCATGCACACATGTCTCTGAATACCTATGCACACATACCATGCACACATCTCATCCCATGCACGACTCAATCTCAAATTCACAACTTTTAATGTGCTTTTATTGCTCACACCTAGTCTTGGTGAATGCAAAAGAAAAGCAAACAACCCCTCGGGCATGTATTCAAAAATACAACCGGGCTTCTAGCATC
This sequence comes from Eucalyptus erythrocorys, assembly GCA_014182555.1. Taxonomy (NCBI): domain Eukaryota; kingdom Viridiplantae; phylum Streptophyta; class Magnoliopsida; order Myrtales; family Myrtaceae; genus Eucalyptus; species Eucalyptus erythrocorys. Next base: position 18,363,425 of record CM024606.1, read on the forward strand.
CCAACGCTCCTAGCATCTCGCACCCCAACTGGCATCACGAGGAATCCACGGCACACACCATTCGGGCTTCCGGCATTTACACTCCCTGGCCGGGCATCTCGCACCCCAACTGGCATCACGAGGAATCCCCCGGCACACACCATCCGGGCTTCCGGCATCCCATACGCTCTGGGCATCTCAACTCCGAGGCCATCCAGATTTACGCCCCCAGGGCCACTGGGCATCCGGCATTTTCACTCCCTGGCCGGGCATCCCGACACTCCCGGGGCATCATCGGCTCACACCATCCGATGGCCTTTTCATTTATCATGATTTATATACACATGCATGGTTCAATTTCATATGGCATATGATATGATGCTCACTTTTCATGACTATATGCAATGCCAAACATCATCACTCATGTGGCATGAAAATCACATAGGACAACACCATTCATTTGGTCCCCATCCTTTTCTTTAAAACTCATAAAATTCAGCATGTATGGTTTCTGAAAGTGTCCAAATTGAATACCCAAATGACTCTAAAAAATTGTGAAATTTACACACATGACAGTCGAGACATAATGGCACACTTTTCATGAGAATACATGTTCTAAAAGTCATCACATAAAAAGATACAACTCACCATTGCAGCACAACAATTTCGGACATAACAGCTTACACGGTTTCAGAATATCCCTAAATTAAATATCCAAATGACCTCTAAAAATCATGAAATTTTACCACATCACCATTAAGACATAAAGGCACAACTTTCATGAAGAACTCATGTCCAAAAAATCCTCACACAAAAAGATACAAGTTCAGCAATACCAATCACAGTTTCAGGCATTCCAGATTGCACAGCTTTGGAATTAATTCAAATTAAATACCCAAACAACATTCAAAAATTATGAAATTTTACCACGTCATAGCCAAGAGTCTAAAGTAGATTTCTCATGAAGACATTAACATCAGATTCGTCCTAGATGATTAGCTACAACAATTGAAAACTTCTGTCCATAGTACCGAACCGTCCAGAATCAACCCATCACCGAAATTTCGCCATTTGACCTACCTATCCTCCTTCTTTTCTTCTGAATTTTGGATATGTTCTAGTTTAAAATGTTTTCTTCAACTTTAATTTAGGAGTTGAAGTGAGATTTCCAAAAGAGAGTCACCTTATGATCCCCGAAACTTACTGACGTTCCACAAGATAGTCCAGATTCCATGTCTTTGAGAAAATATACATTTCACTAGGCTATACTTTTTAGATTTGTCTAAATTTTGAGTATGTTGATCTTGAAGATATTCCCTACAATTCTTATGAAGAAGTGGAAGAGAGATTTCCAGTAAAAAGTCATGTACAACAACCAAAGTCACCAGAGGTCGACATGCAAACCCAGAATTAGTTGGTTTCGTATAAAATGGGTTTCACCCCTCAAAACTCATCCATTTTACTTCAAATTTGAGTATGTTATAATTTAAGATGTGGGCTACAACTTTAATTTAGAAATCGAAGTCAGAATCCCACTCTAAAGTCACCTACAGATCATCACAACATTCGGGTGCAGAGAATCTACTCGAGAACAGCTTAACCACTCTAACCAAAACAACCAAACTTCGGTTTTCATGCTCAATTCACACAAAATCAACTACCACACATCCATACATTCACAATACAACATGCAAGAGTAGTTCAAAGATCAAGGCTTGCCTCAAAATTCAACCAAATCAAGCACAAATCGGGCGGGTAACGATCGGCGTCGCACGGCCTCCTCTCCCTCCTTCTTCTTCTTCTTTTCTTCTTCTCTCTCTCTCTCTCTCTCTCTCTCTCTCTCTCTCTCTCTCTCTCTCTCTCTCTCACACTTATGCACGGTCGAAGACTCCTCTAGGACCGGCCGAAACTCCTTTTATTTCCCCTAAACTCTCATCATTATGTATAATGATGTTTTCTTCATGCAAGAGGACACCTAGCCAAGCTCAAGACACTTGGACAGCCACATTGACACCTCACTTCCTCCCTTGGCGTGCGCAAGGTGGCTTGGCCGAAGCCCCCTCCATGGGCCCATAGGCCGGCCCACCAATTCCCTTAAAGCCCACGCCATTTCGGCCCAAGTCTCAAGCCCATCCTACTTTAAATCCTAATCCCGCTTATATATATCTAACTACAAATTCTAACTTAGCCATGTAACACTACTACATAGATCAAGAGTAATTCAATTTCGTAGGACACACAGCGAGGTATAAGAAATTCATCTCAATCCATCTTTCAGTCCGAGCTTAGTCACATATGAGCATACAAAACAATAGTTCATCAAATGCTCGGCCTTTGCTCAATTGTAGCTCATTGGTCCAATGACTAAAATCTGACAATACTTCCATCGATCGGCCACAGTCATCGGATACTCAAGGGTTGTCGAAATTCTTGGGTGCCACACCTGACTCGACCCTAAGTGATCTGATCACCATCCCTCGGAGTCCCAGTTGTGTTACGGCAAAGTTTATTTTACCCAATCGCGTCTAAACTTGAAGAAAAACACAAAAGGTAAACATTCTAACCTCGAACCCAATGAGGCAAGATCGGCTTAATCGATTAGGGCTAGGATTCAAGTTTAGATTTACATAATATGCTTAGATCTAAGATTGATAATGTTATTGAATGATTTCCTATGGTTTGATGTTCATTGATCATGAATTTGAGATTGATTAAACTTAATCTTTATTGATCTGCAATTTCATATCTCAGTGAGTGACTTTCTGTTTTGGCTTGAACGAGGTAGTAGATGAGCTTGTGACTCAAGTCCTTCTAGACATAGAAAATAGATTTCACTTGCTTCAATTTGATAGGTTGCACACCATGAATAGACGTTGTTTGGTCATTGAAAAACACCTCCGAAATCTGTCAATTCTTCAATAGTTTTTTAGGTCAATTTAATATTTTGACTTTGTCCGACTTTCTAGGTTAATTTAATATTTTGACTTTGTTTGACTTTCTACATTGCCATTTTTGTGTTGACTTTTGTGGTTGGATTCTGGAAAAAATTTCTTCATGAGATTTGCATGAAATTGTTTTTTTTTTTTTTACAACGTATATTTTTTCCATAACTTTTGATGTTGGGTTTAGGCAAAATCTCCAAAAACTGACCCTAGGTATGTCCGTCCTACACTAGGTCCGAATTGCATTTGTGTGAAATTAAGGTCGTAGATGAGTCCATTTGACTTTATGTCCTTCATGAGTGTTGTAATACATGTGCATGTTCTAAAGAGGTATGATTCGCATGATTTGAGCGTCGTTTGGTATGTCGATTGCATGCATGACTGTTTATGTACTACTGCAATTAGTGCATCTCATAATATGCCTCTATCTTGTTATTTTCATATAGGATTGTGTGATCTAAATTGAGTTTAGATTTATTCACAAAAAAAATGTTCATCATGTCACATTCCACATGTACAATTTTTCATAAGATTTTTATGCGTCACTAGATTATCGAGAGTAAGCATGTTCTATGATAGTTGTCTTAGATTAGGAGCTTATCATGAGCCTTCTATTTGTTTGGGTCTCTTAAAGACCAAATCATGCATCGACGACTTCTTGACATTTGAAGTGCATGTTACAAGCTTTGGATCCATAGATGGCATGTCATATGTGAACCTCATTTGGTTTGTGTAAATCATGCATCAACTAGGCTAATTACATTTGAAATTCATTGAACATGTCTAACCTAGTTCTAAGCCACTTTGCAATTGTTAATGACTCATATAGCTTCTTTGCATCCCGATTTAGGATTAGATGTTTTACCAAATTATTATAACATTCAACCTTATGTCATGTGCATGTTTCATACTTTTCATGGATTGTTTAAGATGTCTTATAGGTTACTAAACATGCACTATATTCTATTTTGTAAATGGCCGATTTGCATGCCTTCAAGAACATTGATTTTTGAACATCAATTTGACCTCGATTGGATTCATACCCTCTTAGGAAGTTGTAGGACTTGTTTAGACCTTTCCAATGCCGCTTTTCCATTTTTAGAAATATGACTTAGGTAAAATTCGGAACCCTTGTTTAGTCATATTTTTGTTATTTTCGTGTGATTTTTTTGTTAGAGATTCTTAAGCCAGACCCTTAACAAACTTTGATTGTCACTCTTTTATCTGTATTGTGATGAAATTTCACATTTTTTAGACTTTGTTAACTACGTCAAATCTCTGTTGTTATGTCTTGATATCCTACTGTTTTGCTACTTTCCTGATACAATGTTGAAATTCATTGAATTTTTATAAATACCTACATAGCTCGTTTGAGGAAACTTTCTTCATGAAATTTGTTCCTCGTGATGTCATGCACATCGTGTAATTTCTTAAGACAAAATATCAATGGGTCCATTGTCTATTTTGTTGAATCCATTTGCCTTGTCTTGCGATATGGCGTTACAATTTTCTGTTGTGTTGTTCTTTTAGAATTTTTTGGATCAATTTGCATACTGAGTTAGGATTAATCATCTCCATGAAATATATTTCAAATTCTTTAATCTTCTTTTTTTGAAAATTTTTGGAAAATAAAAAAAAAGGTCTTTTAGTGATATTTTCTCCGAAGTTGAGCTCAAAACGTTGATTTTTGCATGTCAAAGTGGCTTTGGTACAATGTAATGTTTCCGACATTAATTTTTTAGCATTTTTTTAAAACTTTGATGAGTTTGGGACACTTGGAGTGCCATAACTTGGCACAAGGGGACAATTAAGTGCCATAACTTTAAAACAGTACACTTAAGTGCCACTTTTTTTTTTCAAATGGGACACTTAAGTGCCACCTTCGGCGACCCTTGCCGGAATTCCTACGTGGCGCGTTTTTATTATTTTTTAATGCTTGCGTGGCCGCCGGAGAGCTGAGTCGGCTCTGAGTCAGCAGAAACGACGTCGTTTGCATAATAAAAAATTAATTAAATTAAATTAAAACTTAATTTTAATTAAAAAATTTAAAAATTTATAAAAGGGGGGACGAAGGGGGTGGGCGGCCGAGGGCTAAGCCCTCGCCGCCGTCGCCTCCCAGCTGTCATCGGGAAGGGCGACGACGGAGGGGGAGGGTCGGCCGGGGTCGCCGGCCCCGGCCGGCGGTGGCGAGGGCCGCGAGACCTCGTCGGATGCGGCGAGGGCCCGCGAGCCCTTGCCCCAGATCCTCGCGGGCCCTCGCCGCGATCCGACGAGGGCTCGCGGCCCTCGCCGCCGGTCGGCCGAGGGCGGCGACGGCGGGAGGCGGCGAGGGCCCGCAACCCTTGCCGGATCGGGCGAGGGCTCGTGGGGCCTCGCCGCGATCCGGCGAGGGCTGCAAGCCCTCGCCGCCGGTCGGCCGAGGGCCAGCAACCCCGGCTGACCCTCCCCCTCCGTCGCCGGCACTTCCCGGCGACGGCGGGGAGGCGGCGAGGGCCCGCAGCCCTCGCCGGATCCGGGCGGGATCACGGGCCCTCGCCACGATCCGGCGAGGGCTCGCGGCCCTCGCCACCGGTCGGCCGGCAACCCCGGCCGACCCTCCCCCTCCGTCGCCGACCCTTCCCGGCGACGGCAGGGAGGCGGTGGTGGCAAGGGCTCGCCCTCGGCCCGCCCGGCCCCTTCGTCCCCCCCTTTTTTCTAAGTTTTTTTAATTTTTAATTTTTAGAATATTTTTAATTAAAATTAAGTTTTAATTTAATTTAATTATTATTTTTACATGTTAGACGCGAAACAGCGTTGTTTTTGCATTTTTTTTGCCACGTCAGCGTGCAAAACGATGCCGTTTTGGACCTTCATCGCCGGAAAATTGCCACGTCAGCCGTTTGGCCGGATTTTCGCAGGAGTGGCACTTAAGTGTTCCATTTAACTCCGATATTGGCACTTAAGTGTCCCATTTGAAAAAAAAAAGTGGCACTTAAGTGTACCGTTTTAAAGTTATGGCACTTAAGTGTCGCCCCGTGCCAAGTTATGGCACTCCGGCTGTTCTTTACTCAAACTTTGATCTAGGTTTGGACTGTATTTAAAATGCCTACGACATCTATTAGTAGTACATGATATAAGCCTTGGATTAGCTTTGACAATTAAATGCATTCCATAGCCAAGATACACCTATGTCAAAATATTTCATTTCCTACTCGATGCCTTGAACACATCTCAACTTTTTGAGGCATCACATGAACCCTACGTGCATAACATTATTGTGTTTGGCCCCTGTCAATTGAATAAGTGATCCACTGTTGGCTTGCTAAAATTGCTTGATTATTTGAGAAATAAGGCTCAAGGGCCTACCTACATATTTATTTCTCGCAATGCATGGGGATTTTAGATGTATGCCTAAGTTTGATGCATGATACCATGGATAGACCTTGGGATTCACTTAGAACATGTCTTAGGAACTTTTAGCCCTAGTGGCCATGCGAGAACACAAATGGTAACTAATGGCTATATGTCATGAAAATAAATTGGGATAGGTGTTTAGAGGGATTGACACATGAATTGCAAAGGCTAACCCCGGGACCCAACTTGGCTAATTTGGAATCTTGTTTCAATTGATTGATTCTCTTTGTTTGTTTCATGGTCGCGTTTGTTTTTGTTATGAATGGTCGTTTCTTTCTTTTTGTATGTTAGGTAAACGCTCCTTATGTGAGGATACGGGAGGATTCGAGTTAAAGGAGAGACTTGAGCACTATTTATAGAGTTTCCAACTAGGCCCCCTCATTACGGGCCAGGCTCAACTCGGCCTACACTAGCTAGCCCATATTAGATTAATTAAGAAACTTTTTATCTCACCTTATACCAAATCCCGTAAAACGGTAACCGTTATACGGTAAATTACAATATCAATTAATGTAGTCCACATTAGGAAAATTCTAACATTCTCCCACTTGGACTATATTAATTGAAATCGTACTGTATGTGCGCACTTTAGTCTAGAGATAATTCTTAATAATCAATCATATCCCATAAAGTCTCAAACACCGAATCATGGCGGCAACTGCATGTACACACACAAAGCCTTCCACGGTGACGAATGTTCTCGACTTTATTGATATAGATTCAATATGGTAGTGTGGCAAATGGATACTCTTAGGCCCATGCTAATGACATGTCGCTCAAATACACACGAGCGTAGGGCTTCAGTTAGTGGATCTGCAACTATATCATCTGTGGAAATATGTTATATTATAACATCACCTTTTTGTACCGTTTCTTTGTGGTAAAAAATATTTGGTCGCACCATCGCTCACAGCGGCGTAGCTGGCTCGGGCTCTCTCCCCCTCACGAAGGGGAGAAGTTCGAATCTCAAAGGCATCGTTAGGGATTCTTACATGGAGTACTGTGGTGGTGGGTCTTGCAATCGTTCCCCCAGGGTTTGCTCACCGGCTGTCGACTTACGAGATTCCTTAGGTCACCAAATATATATATATATATATATTTGACTGCCATATATTTAGATCCCTTCAGACATTTGTTATTATTATTATTATTATTATTATTATTATTATTATTATTATTATTATTATTATTATTATTATTATTATTATTATTATTATTATTAATATTACAAATTTATTGTCTCAATACAATCGTATGGGTCTACGGTCTATCCATAAAAAAAACGGTCAACTCCTTAATGAGATTCCGGAGCCTAATAGCCCAAGTAACAACCTAAAAGAATATTACTAACTCTACTTACATAGTAGACATAGAACTTTATTTACTGCACTTCCTGCTACTGTAAATATGTATTCCGTTATTGATTACATGTCATCCTAATAGTTAGCAAAGTTTACATCTGAATGCCCTACTAGTTGCAAGAACTGAACATGTATGTAAATTAGCATATAATCTCTTGTCCTCTTTAAATACCTTAAAACCTTCTTGACAGCAACCGAGTGATCACATCCTAGATTTGATTGATTTTTGCCTAGAAGTTCCTTCGCAAAGATGATATTTAGTCTAGTGCAAATTTGAGCTTACATTATACTTTTAAATGCACTTACACAAGATACACCCTTTAATTAGATTTTTTCAATATCTAAATAAGAACAATGTGATAAATTCAGTCCATCACCCTTAACAACGGGAGTAATTCTTGGCTTGCAATAATATATATTGTATATTTCCAAAATACAATCAACAAATGTCCTCTAAGAAAATCTAACATAATATAACGAAAACAATCCTTACGGACCTTAGTGCAAAGGACAAAAGATGTCTCAAGATCATTACTTGTAAACAAAATATCATGTACATAGAGTATGAGAAAAATAAATGTTCTCCCACTGACCTTGTAGCATATTGAATTACTTTATTCTCAATTGAACAAAATAATAACACTATGAAACTTTAATAATATTATCTGGAAATTTGCTTAAAATCATGAATAAGATTTTTCAGTCTACACACAAGTTTACTTGAATCTGCTACAAAATCCTCTAGTTGCACTTATATATTTTGTATCTATTTGACGTAACTCCATATAAAAAATAAACTATTAATGCCACGTTCACTCTGAAAGAATCTTTAAAAATGCTAGAAAGAAATAATTATTTCTTCACTATTAACTATCCACCTCTCTTTCAGAGTGAAAACTTTAGCTACAAGTTTAGCTTTAAACTCCACAATCTTTCTTTGAAATCCTTTTAGTTTTGTGCACCAATTTGCAACTAATGAACTTGTGATCTTTAGGCAAGTCAATAAGTTTCCAAACGCTATGATGTTTCATAGATTGTATATCATCTTTTATGACATCTAATCACATACTTGATTGAGGATAAGAAACAACATTTGTATATGAAAAGCTTGTTTTCAAAATATCAGCCCATAGAACACCGAATAAATTAGTCTTACTAATCATACTCATCACCATGTTCATTATGGTGCATTTATGCCTTCATGGCCAAATCTTTTTGTTAGGATTTTCAGGCATAATAATCAAGTTACCACCCCAGAATCTACCAAGTATTTGACAAATGACCCTTTAAGCTATTTCGCATTGTCATACTTGACAAAATACTTACCACCACTATTAGGCTTGACAACGTTTAAGACTAATTGTAACTATTTTATTCTTTATCTCGGTCATTTTCCTTCAATATAAAACTTTTGGAAACAACCTTTTCAACCATATATGAGATGTATATGTCATTAGGACTTAAATACAATCTTTGCAGATGTGTCCTAATTTCGGTATTAGACAAAACATAATTTTAAGCCACTGAGGCTTCCATCATCTTTTAGCAGTGCAGTCAGTTGGTAAACCATTTATCAAGTGCTCCTGAATGGAACACTTCATAGACAGTAAACAAATTCTATTGTTCTTTTCCCAAGCAACAAATCATATATCCACAACTTAAAATTTGAAGGGTAAAAACCTCAATAATCATAGAGTTATTAATTACAAAAAAGGTGGCTGAAAAACAAGCAATGTATATAATTAGCATCATGTGAGCATCGTGTAACTTGACGTACAAATACACATCTAGAGAGTTACACGCATAATCATATAATCACATTTGGGCAGAATACATGACATACAATTGTACACTTCCCATCTAATAGCGGTTATGAGAATATATTCAAATCTTTGTGAATTAATTACTTTTGGGCATATGAGCCACTAGGATCAGTCACTCCTCCATCACACTATTATGTGTCCTTCCATGAACTAATACATAATCACTTCCTTTAGGAGTATGACTACGAATTAAACTAGGAGGCATCCCGATCACCATACAAGACCGAAATTTCTCAAACTCAATCAAGCGTGCCACTTTGGTGGTCACTATTCAATTGAATCCTTGAAACTCTCTCATACCAGGGATATAAACTTTACATCTCACATACACTATATACATGTGATTTTTAACTTTAGTGATAGGGGCAAGAAATCACTAAAATCACATATCATGCTAATTACATTGCTTTATTCATTAATAATATATTTATTCATTAATAAAAAATAAAATTTATATATATTATCAATGGACACATTTAATATTTAAGTGATAACATACCTATAACCCAACATTTGTATTTCCAAAATCATAGAAAAAATACAAGAAAAATACACAAAAAAATACTAAAAGTACACATATTTAGGGCTTTGTATGTATTTTTACATCCATAAAATAATCAAACATGTAAAATAAATATACCACAAGATAGAGAATGGGCATACGAATCCAACGCCACTAGCCACGCGCTGATCCGATGCTCCACGCGCTCGCACACGCTGCTGAGTGTGTGGCACATGGAACCCGCGCGCGGGCGTACTAACCAGTTAAAATCGATCTGATTGGCTGTGGTCTGACCGGTTCCCAGTCTGACCGCTCGATTTGACTGGTTGACCGGTCCGATCAACAGTTGACCAGGTCGGGTCAGGTCAATGGGTCGTGTCAAGTCAGGTCAAGTTAACGGGTCAGGTTAAGTTGGGTCAATGGGTCGGGTCGACCGCAATCGGGTCAAGTTGGTCAACGGGTCTCAGGTCCGGTCGGTCAACGGGTCTGGTTGCTGATGTCACGATGACGTCAGCATCTACACGTGCGTGACACGCGTGAGTCGCGCCCCGCACATGGGGGCGCGTGACTGCGCGTGGGGTGCGTCTCCGGTGCCCTAACGGCGCATGGCTGCGCATGGGGGCATGTGCGACCTCCCTCGGCGATGCGCCGCCCACTGATCTGCTCGTCTCCTTGAGCCCAGTCCAAATATATAATTTTAATTTTATTTTTATTTAACAAAAAATTTCAAAAATCTCAAATTAGGGCAAAATCCTATGCATTCGAGTTCTAAGGTTATAGAGGCTCTGATACCACATGTAGGACGTAGATTGCACAATCCCAAGATCTCCATAACTAGAACAAGAATATACATGATTGAGTAAAAGGATTAACACACATGTTTTGGAATCCATTGTTCTTGAAACGGAAGCGGAAACACAATAATCCATGCACAATTCATTCTCCTTTATTGCCCTCTGTATCACTGGCTCAATAAGGCGGCCTGATCACCTTTAGCGTTAGGTAAACGCTCTGTATGTGAGGATATGTGAGAATTCGGGTTAGAGGAGAGACTTGAACACTATTTATAGAGTTTTCAACCAGGCCCCTTCATTATGGGCCAGGCTTAACTCGGCTTACACTAGCCATCCCCATATTAGACTAATTAAGACCTTTTATTTCACCTTAGAACAAACCCCGTAAAACGGTAACCATTATACGATAAATTATAATATCAATTAATGTAGTCTACATTAGGAAAACTCTAATAGCAAGTACTATTGGGAGGGTTACCATGGTAAAGATATCCCAAAATTCAATATTCAAGCCCGACCTCCTCCTTCAAGGTGTCTTGCCTATGTGAGTATGGATCACGGTACCTTCTGTGGTCACATGAGGTACGAGCTTGGGAGAACTCGCAACCGTGTACGAGGGAACTTACAAGAGTTCGTCTTAAAATGTGAGGTGATGATTTCTTTTGAAATGTGAACTATAAGGGAACTCTCATGATAAGAGACTTCTAAACCTGACCTTTACCATCTTCTTTGAGGTTGCAAGGGGTTGGGTTGCAACATGCATTGATTGCAAGCTTGTCTTGCAATATAGGTCATATCCATCCATCCCTCCTTCAATCCTTGAAACTTGATTGCAAAGTTGGAGACTGTACGTTGTAATTTGTGGTCTAGGGAGAGATGACGTTCACGCCGACTCCCTCCAATTGATTTTCCAACTGCAACAAATTTTCTACGTTCTTTTTTGTAATTGATTTGTGTGAGAAAAGAAGCTAGAAACTTTGCTGATTGTGTGATTCTTCGTTTGGACCGGTTAAGTCCCTTCCACTTTGGTGATGTTTGGAACAAGCTTGTGCTTGCCATTTGGTTGAGGAGTTGTTGATTTTAACTAATAATTGTGCCTTTCGACAAGTTAGCAGAGCATTTCGAAGAGAAGCTAGATCAATGTCTCTAGAGCTGGCTCAAATTTCCAAATAAAAATAGCATGATTGCCATAATTTTTGTATGACACTCATTGAATGCTATCAATTTTTTATTCACTCACTTAAGTGTCACAAATTTAAAAAACTGATCACTTAAGTGCTATCAGCGATTTGCCTTGCCGCAAAATCCGACTTGGACACTATTCAACCTATGTAGCATCGCCAACACTGACATGGAATTTTTTTTTTTTTGTTTTCTATTTTGTTTTCTTTTTTTTTTTTTTTTTTTTTTGGTTGGTGACCCATTTGCCTCACATGTAGCCAACAAAATGGCCAAGGCCCTAGGCAAGGACATCATGGTCTTGTTAGCCAAAAACAAAGACATGATGGCCCTCGCTAGATCTACGCTAGTACTTTGCAGCCCCTCCAACCATGGGTGAGGCCTTCACGCCTGCTGGCAAGATCCTTCATAGTCGGCAAGGGTCGTCAGTACAAAGAAAAAAAAAAAAGCAAATGAAAGGAAAAGAAAATTAAAAAAATAAATAATTTTTAAATTTTAAAAAGTGCACATCAAAATGGAATATTAAGTAAAAAATGTGTATAGGATTTGTTGGAAATGACACTCAAATAATTGATTTTACTCCAATATGATATTTAAGAAGCAAAAAAAAAAAAAAAGTGTTATAGCCCTCGAGAGAGGGCTATATGAAAATTTTGGCTCCCCTTCTGTTTTTATTTTGTCAAATATCAAAATGAAATATGCATAGCAAAAGCCATAGCTCAATGAAGTATATGAAAATTTTGGCTCTCCTGTTTTTATTTTGTCAAATATCAAAATCAAATATGCATAGCAAAAGCCATAGCTCAAGGAAGAAGACGAAGAAGATGAAAATTTTGACTTCGAATTCAAATTTGCTTCCCTCGACTCAGGTGGTATACCAGTCTAGGCCGACAACGTCTTGATAATGGTCAGATTCGCCCGATTTTTCCTCTCTTCAACCGCAACCTCGTCTTCATCGACTCTGAGTTCAAACCTTTGCTACGCCTGTCGATTCTCCGACCACCCATGAAGAAGCAGTTTGTAGAAGCAAACATTGGTAGCCAGCGCAACAAACCACGATGGACGTATTGTCGACTAGATGGTCCAGATCGCGGAGAGGTCAGCCTCGCCAGGGAGCTGCCGCAAGAGCAATTCAACTAGCTCTTGGCTTAGACAGTCCGGATCCGTTTTTCTTTTTCCTTTTAAATTCGTAAGTTTTTTTTTTTTTTTTTTTTTTGATGTGGCATTTCGGCACCACATTGACCCTAAGTGTCTTAAGAAAGTAATAAAGAAAAAAATCGCGTCATCACTTTTCAATAGTCAAATTAGATAGAATTAATGGAATGATTTGATTGCACCAATTTGATAAGGATTTGATTGCATCTTTCAAAATTTTAAGAGTCAATTATACTTTTGCAATAAGTTTTATGATTTGTGATGCATCTATTCCTATAATCACGTGAGTAACTCATATCGAAATTGACCAACTAAAAATTTTTAAGTTACAAAATAGGTTTGTGATGGCTTTAAGCAACACAAGAACGAATCTCAAAATTCTATATTCAAGCTTCTCTCATCCCCATCTTATTTATCCATTGTTGATGCCTAAATTATTCAATATGCGTGAATGGAAACGTTTGCAAAACATTCGCTTAGTTTTGTTGTCAATGAAGATAAGAATAATGTGGAAAAAGAGAATTGTGTAATTTTTATATATTGAAATAATTATTTTATGGAGAGTACACGAGCTTGTTAGTAGACTTCACTAGATGACTTTCTAAAATAACATATCAATTATGCATATGCACAATCAAACAGAGAAATGGAGAATCTTCTAGACATAATTATGAGGGATATGGGAAATCGAGAAAAATATAATAATGTCTCTAGCATCTCCCCCAAACTCAAAATGAATTAGTAGAAGTCAACTTGATTTCGGATAGAAAGATTTGAAAAATGCCTGGGTGGATCGCCAAAAGCAGTTCAGTGTGCTGAAGAGCCTGAAGAGAAAATTGGCCGATACTAACGTGTCTACTTTCTTGACTAAGTGTTCTAACTTTTCAGGGTTTTGGTTCTTGGGAATAAGAATAATTTGGGTTTTGTTCAGGGCTGGGTTAAGGGTACCCGACTCAAAGAAATGCTGTACTTCCTTAAGGATATCTCCACTGATGACTTGCCAATGCTGCTTGAAAAATAATCCGTTCAATCCATCCGGTCCAGGAGCTTTGGTAGCACCCAACTGGTAAGTGGCATCATAAACTTCTTGCATAGTCACAGCTTCAGTGAGTTTATGGTTCATGGCTGCATCCACTGACGAAGGTATTTGGTTTAGGATAGGCTGGGAATTCCGAGGACCTACTGTAGTATATAATTTTTTAAAGAAATCCAATGCCATTAGCTTAAGAGTCTCATTATCCTTCACCCATTCTCCTTCGGCATTCATTAGCATGGTAATATGGTTTCTGTTTCTCCGTTGAATAGTAGTAGCATGAAAGAATTTTGTATTTCTATCCCCCCGTTTGAGCCATTTAATTCTAGATCTTAATCCCCAGAACATTTCTTCTTGTCGCCAAAGTGCCTCGATCTCTTTATGTATATTCTGGATCCTGCATTTGTCATAATGTAAAGAAGGGTTGTTCATCAGAATCTGAAGCTCCATTTTCAGCCCTTGGATATTCTTGTAAGCATTGGGAAATCTTTGTTTACTCCACGCCTCTAGTCGAGTAGCCACTATGTGCAATTTCTCAACCATATTTTTTGTGTGAGAGTCCTCCCATGTTTGCTTGACAATTTTCTTGCAATCTTCATCTTCTGCCCAATATGCCTCGTATCGAAACTCGCGCCTCTTGCGAGCCAGGGCGGGAAGAGTAGAAAGAATGAGAGGACTGTGGTCGGAACCAATAGCCGGAATGGCAGTAACTTCGGCATTTGTATAAGCTAGTCTCCAGTCCATAGTGCAGAGAGCTCTGTCTAATCTTTCTTTAACATTATCTTCTCCCTCTCTCCTGTTTGTCCAAGTAAAAGCACACCCCTTGCTTTCCAGGTCCATTAGAGAACATTCATATAAAAAATCCCTGAAAGCGGTAAGTCGATAGTGTTCAGCCATCCTCTTTCCCATCTTTTCCCAGTGGTAAAGAATTTCATTAAAGTCTCCGATACACAACCAAGGAAGGTGGTTATAGACACTTTCTCTTTTTATATCCTCCCAAAGTACAATTCTGTCATTAAAAGTATTAGGAGCATGGAGAAAAGTAATCCGCATAAGCTGTCTACTATCAAGAGGAAAGCATTGCACATTAATGAGGTAATCAGAATGTGATTCTATGGAGATAGTGACCTGGTCGTCCCAAAAAAGAGCCAAACCCCCCGAAAACCCTATTGGATTCACCAAAAAACTGTGAGAGAACTTGAGCCGTCTTCTTAATCGAAGCACTGCTTGCTCTTGATTCTTAGTTTCCATAATAAAAACTAGATTGGGCCTCTCCTGGGTCACAAGGACCCTAAGTTCTTGAATTGTCAGGGGATAACCCAACCCCTGACAATTCCAACTTAATATCTTCATGGGTGCACCGGTGGCTTATTAGGGCTAGCCACCAAAGCCCATTTAGTTGATTTTTCCTCCTCTGTTACAGGGATGTCCACTAGTTGTAGAAGGTCAGCAGATGCTGTTTTGGAGGCTTGAGCTACATACGGGCAGAAACGCTTACCTTTCTTTGATGTGGAGAGCTTGATAGATCTAGGTTTGCCCTTGAATGGGCCTCTTTCTGACTCCATATAGAATTGCCTCTCTTTCTCAACTTCTTTTACCTGTTCAGTGTGCAGTGTTAGCCTGGAATCCGCCTCTAAGCAACTGCTGTCTCGCTTCTGTGGAGCTTTGCCTTCCTTGATGATTATAGCTCTAGCAGAGAAGGGAGGTTCAGCCTGTTGCCTGGGGCCTTCCTCCGGAAAATGCTGGGCTTGGAGAGGCAGGAGGTCCTGCTCCACTTCTTTCTGTGCTTGCTGTGTTTCAAGGATATCTGCTGGCAAGGGAGATTCCGGCACCATTTCCACGTCTTCAATGAGTTGGGTTTGCTTGCCATAGAAAATTTTTCCATAAGGGCTGAGTTCCCGGACCTCAGCTTTTAGCCACTCACCAAAATTATCCGATTTATCTTCCTCTGACCTTGTTTGAACATGAGGTATCTCTTTACAAACACCGGCAAGATGGCCAATTCGTCCACAAGAGTAGCAATAATGTGGCAATCTTTCATACTTGAATTCAATCCACACCTTTTTATTACCCAATTTGACAATCAGCCCTGTTTTAAGAGGTGTATCTAGATTCAACTTGATTCTTGCTTTTCCGACCTTATAATTACTGTTTCCTCTTGCCTCCAGCTTCACGTCAAGAACTTCACCAAGCTTAGGGGCGATCTCTCTGACTACCACCGTTGTAACTCTACCAAAAGGTAAACCAAATAATTGCACCCAAAAGGGACAGTGAGAGAAGTCATAGCAAATATCAGGAGTGTCAGGATCACATTGCTGGAGCACTAGAAGATTGTTGGAGAAGGACTAAGGTGCGGAATCAAGTACTTTCTGCTTCTCAGCTTCTAATTTAAAAGAGAAAGAGAACAAGCCTGGTTCTAATAAGGTACATGAGACATTCTCAGTTTTCCATGCCCGTTTCATAGTACTAAGAAAGGCTTGGAAATTTACATTTGGTCGAGAATAAAGTTTGCCAAATACTGTTAGTTGGCATTCTTTTAACCTTTCAGCAGAAATACCCTCTGTAACTTCTATAACATCATCTTCCGACCATAATTTACCCAAGCTTTTACACAGCGCCTCTAGCCTACTTGCTTCGGAATTAGGAACTGCCATAAAGCCAGCTTCAATAAGGTGCAATAAAAAAGAGAAGAGAATACCTCGAGATAGACAGCTTGTGGCCAGTTCCCGAAATAAAGCTAGGAGACCTGTCAGTGAGGCACTTGAGTTCGATGGTTAAAACTTTGCTGCTTGATTTAAGAGGATACCAGGATTTTTGGCAGACCATTTTCCTCAACGTACTTAATGCATTTTGTAGGGATAGCTGGGCCAATTAAAGCAAGGCGAGCTAAGGCCATAGAGAGGACAATAAAGCACGGGTAAGAAGCAAAGGAGGGAAAGCCGAACCGGATGGGCTAAAACAGGGGATGGTGAAGGAAGAAATCGAGCGGGGGTATGGACTGGGTTTTCGGCCTGGTGAGATGGGTGAAAAATTAGGGCCGCAGATTGTGGGTTTGAAGAGGAGACGCGGTGAGGTGAAAGGGTAGTCAAGGAGAACCGAAGAAAACCCCGAGCTCTACTAGGGTTTTGGGAAAGAGAAAAACAAGGAAAATCAGGCACGTGAAATGGGTGAAAAATCAGGCACGTGTCTACTTTCTTGATTAATTTGACCCTAATGAATCTAACCCACTAAACTAAATTTGTCTATTTGAGCGTAATGTTTGCATGCTAATTAAAAGAAAAGCCCATGTCACTTTAATGAAGAGGCCCAAAATGAAAGATCCATCAACCATTTTAGATCTAAATTAGAGTACGTAAAATTAATAAATAAATAAAAAGAAAAAGGAAACACGCACATAATTTTGTTAATTTTAGAATCGATAGCTCCGAATATTTTGAGTCTCTCGTAGATGTGCCAGTAATTTTAGAAAAAAAAATTTAAATATTTATAGCCATTTCCATTCACGTGCTTAAGATGTAATTAAGATTTAGGGGGAAAAAAGGAACACCGACAAAAAGGATTTGGGGGCAATTAAGACAGATTGCAAATGGTCGAGGGTGTGCACCGCCACCGTTCCGACTTTACAATCTCTCTTTTCTCCGGTCTAAAATTTTTTAATTGACTTTTTTAATTTTTCTGTTTTCTTTGTTTTGGACAAAAATGTATTGTCAAATTCTTATTTGAAAAAAGTCTAATTTGGATATTTTTTGAGAAAATGATCTCGATGCAAACTTTTACGTGGAATTATTCCAAATATAGAGTGCCAAGAAAATAAGAATTGAAGAGCAAATTGATGCATTAACAAACATCAGGAGGAAAATTTTAATCCTTCATTAAAAAATTTTATTCACCGAAGCCATATTTGGTTGAAAGAAATAGGACAGATGTTGAACCGCAATTCTGAATCCGTTGCTTTATCAAAATCAAACACGCTTTATATTACTATTTCTACACTATTTATCATGAAAATCAAATGCAAGTTAAACCATTAATTCTATTTTATCGATTGTCACATTGCATCCTTTCCCCATTCTGTTCTCACCTCATTCTGTTCTTTTATACCCCATTTCATCAGTGTATTCTTACGAAGAATGTGCCCCTTAGAACAATGAATTTCACATGATTTTCATTATAAACAGTCCTAGATTTGTGATTTTTAGAAAAGTCTTTGCAAGTTTAATTTGTACAATCAAGTCCTTCATCTTGCATAACTTTTCCAATCAAATCCCTCAAACACCAGATCTATGAATTGGAGCTAACTTGTTCGTCGCACCCAAAAAGAGCCCACCGTGGGCCAATTTTAATAACTCAATTTGTATTATTCGTTTTGAGAAACCTCATTTCTCAAGGTCAGGTTGTAGTCTTCATCTTCCAGATTTTCATTCTTATGTGTTAGCTGATATTCCATGATCAGAAAGTGTTTTTCAATGTGAGCATCTTATCGGCTCTAATGAACATGCAACTCCAATTATTTGAATTTGGAGCTAGAGGGGCTGTTAGCTATATGCCCTAAAGCAATCATGTAATAGTTATATATTAGGGATTATTTAATGACAAATAAGTTTTTTATTCATTGTCCTATTTATATATGAATGAATTCATAAAATTAGCTATGACTGAACCTATTCTTAAAGTGTTAAAAATATGTATAACAGGTTTATAGTTATGCTGAATATTTAAATAGGTCGATGGATCATTGAGAGGATATTAATGATCCTAT
The DNA here is from genome assembly GCA_014182555.1 of Eucalyptus erythrocorys. Lineage (NCBI taxonomy): Eukaryota > Viridiplantae > Streptophyta > Magnoliopsida > Myrtales > Myrtaceae > Eucalyptus > Eucalyptus erythrocorys. Next base: position 18,382,345 of record CM024606.1, read on the forward strand.
TGAGACTAATGTGTTCTCAAACTTCATCATTCAATATTAGATACTTGAGGGGATGATGAGTTACAAGTCATTGGATATTATGATATCCGATTTAAAACACGGGTGTTTGTCTAGGACAAGTTCACTGAATTTGACATGCATAGAAAGATTGGCGACATGCAAACTTTTAACGGAATCAATGCTTGATCGTTCACGCTTTGGTCATGTGTAAAATTCTTAGACTTGAGGCACAATATTGACTTGTATGTTAGATGGTAATGGTTCACAAGTGCGCATATTCAACACTTTGTCGAACCGTCTTTATACTTAATGATCATAGTTTTTTCACATACGGAAGAATATGCGTGCGTAACATGGAATCTGTCTTCTTATTATATAAAGATATACAAGAATGATGTCCTATGTGATCTAATCATGACATAATATTGAAATCCTTAGCCAAGGTTATAATTGAAAATGAATGGTTTATGTCTCATAGAATACATGTCAATTAAATTTGGGCAAATGATCAAATTGGTGGCTTGACCAATAACTCCATAGCCTTTGTTCGATTGGGACATGGTGAGATAGAAGGATCAAATTACACGGTCGCTAAAGCTGATAGGTTCATTATGTTCTTGAAACATTTCACATTGTTTAGATAGCCATAATATATTGCTAGATGTCATTCATGGTTTGTAAAAACAGGAGTTTGATCTGGACAATCAATTCTCTTAATTGTGCTAATGTGTTAGTACAAGCTATGCTGCCATTTTAGTAATGAACCTAGGGTTGTCACATACCATAACCAATAGAATGATGTTTGAACGAGAGAGTTTGAAAATAGTTTGCAAGTTGAGCCAATTAGATTGAATCAGGCTAAAAGATAAAAGATCTGACAAAGAGGCTTCATAATTTACAAAGTCTCAAGTGGGCTTCACACTTTATGGTTGAATCAAAAATCTGAAGCATATTTAGATTCAATGACCAAATTAATAATCTGAAGTAAGTTCAGGATTAATAAATACATTAATGATCTGAAGTGAGATCATAATCACATCATTAATGAACAGAAGTGAATTTAGGATCAATAGCCAAATTAATGATCTGAAATAGTTTCGGATTTAATGTCTAACTTAAAGATATGAAACATCTTTAGATGTAATGGTCATATTAATGATCTAAAACATTTTTAGATCAATAGACAGTTTAATGATCTGAAACGGTTTCAGATTTAAATGACCAATTAATGCTCTAAAACAATTTCATATATAATGGTTGAATCAAATATTTGTAACAGTTAGAAAGTTAACACAAAGAATAAAGACTTGTAACGGTTACAAATAAATATCTAGAATAATGCTCTGTAATTATAGAGTTAATACTCGAAATAGTGGCTGAAACAATATCAAAACTTACATTCATTAGTTTTTAGGGTTGAATTAATTCTAAAACGGTTTTAAAGTTAATGAGCCAATTTAGATGTGATCTACACCGACTATAAAAGGTAATATAGAAAGCAGATCATGAGATGATCGATAATCAACAACTGACAATTGAGAATGTTGATAGTGATTAACCAAATCATTCACACATGAGAGCAATTGCTTGCACAATTGTAGTTGTAAGATCTCTCAATTTTTCTTTTCTATTCAACATGAGAATTAATGGTGTGTTTGAACTAGAGGCCCGACACTTGTGGGGTTGGATTTGAAGAATGTCAAAACCTACAGTAAGAAGAGATTAGATGTTCCGCATCTGAAGAACGTCAAAACTAATATTACCAGAAGACATCAAACTTTTGTATGGTCAAAATTTCAAGAACGTCATAACCAGTGTTAAGGGATCAAACGTTTATGGTCAGAGTCTGAAGAACGTCATAATCACTACTATAAGGACATCAGACATTTGTGCTCAGAATCCGATGAACGTTATAACCAAATTTGGAGCACTGTAAAAGGTTAATATGATTAGCCCATTTATTTCTTCAATGTGTCTTTTTTTCTTTTTTTTTAATGCATGAAAATACTTTGGAAAAATGTGTATAACCGTTTTTACTTCCGTTACCATCAAACTTTGGTCTTAATTTACTTATACATGTATGCTTGTTTAGTGAAACAAACACCAAAAGGGGCTTGATTAGAAAAGTTGTGCACGCTTAAAAACTCAAAAAGACACATAGTTTAACAACTTTGTAGGAAAGAAATGCAGCAGTTAAGGGATCAAAAATGGACTTTCGCCTAACTAAGCAGACTTGAACATCGCATTCCATATTTTTAACATGAAGAAAGAAAAATACAGATGTGCCAGAACTTTAGATGTCAGAACACTAGAGCATCCATTGGCATTGCTATGTATATATGTCATGACGAGAAATATAGCCATATAAAGGACACAAGCAGAAATATGACATTGGCTTTCCTAGAAACCAACGCAATCTCTCCCTTTTCTAGCAGAGCAGCAAGAGGGTTCATTGTTCTCCTGGCCATCGCAGCTCCTCGTTCGTCGAAGTTTGAACGAAAACGAAGGTGCGATCGCATGGACCGGCTTATCTGAGACCCGGATAAGATTGTAAGACCAAGCCCCGAGAAGCGTCCCTGTCACCGGCCCGACCACATATACCCATAGTCCCTTGAAGTATGAACTGGCAAGTGCTGGTCCTATTGTCCTTGCTGGGTTCATAGATCCACCTGATATCGGTCTGCATATCACACCTTAGCGACACTTTCTTTTTTTTTTTTTTTTTTTTTTTTTTGAATTTTTTTGGAGCATGTTCTCCCAGTGAAGTTGGATCATTTTACTTAATTTCCGTGTTAGAGAAAAAGCATAACACGGGCAGAATTCTGTAAGTATTACAGGCAAGTAGAGGGGGATTACAATGTGAGCTAAACTTCAGCTATCGTCATGGCTAATTTATGTACTATGGTCAGCCAATTACAGTGCAAAATTTCATTTTTTGCGGTCAAAATTGCCGTTATCGTGTCCCTTCAATTTTTGGTATGGGTTTTTAGCACCTATAACAATGGTCAAGTAGCTAGGTTCCACAATCTTCCAGTGTTCAATTCAGTCTCTTAGTTATGGGATTGCATGTCATATTATGCTGTAGAGATTGCCCATCTAAGACTTATTATTCTTTGTTCTGGTTTTACGTAGCAATGCCTGTCTAGTATCTGTTGGTTGCTGCGAAAATGCAATTAATAGACTTGACTTTGCAGTATTGTTAGTGATATTGTTTCTTACCCTGCCAGTATCGATGTTATGCATACTGCAGAGCCAACTGCTATACCTGCGAGCTCTCCAATCTGCAAAGGAAATGGATTAATAAGAAAAGCTCTACAGTTATTAATTTTTGCTCCAAATAAAGCAGTGTTGTGATACTTACAGCTTTGGTGTCAGTGGCCACAGCTGAAGTTACGAACATCATGGAAAACGTGACCACAATCTCCATGATCAAGGCTTGGGCGGCTGATCCTGAAGGCGAAGTGGTACCAACAAGTTTGATAGGATCCAGGAGTACGCACAGCGAGAATGCAGCAGAGACTGCTCCTGTTAGTTGAGCAGCAGCATAAAGTGGGACCTGCAACACACATGAAAGTGCCAAACCAATTGTGTGAGAAGCCAGCTCCTTTCTATTACTCGAAATTAAAATTGGATTTGTATTGTCTTTAAACTACAATTGGACCAGCTTGTCTTCACGGCTTGTGGCATTCCACATGGGGATTCATTACTGATCATTTTCCTAATTCTCAAACAAAGAGAGTAACGTTCTGAATGATTTTTTCTAGGGTGGATAGGTTCCCTGCTCAGAACAAACCCACTCAGAATTGGTTCATAGTTTGTGAAAACAGGAATAGATCCTATTATCTCTAGAATTGGATCGGATCTGGCCAGTTATAGGGTCAACCCGAGAACAGGCCGGTGTTTTTTCTTTTTTGACATCACTTCGATTAAGAATCAACAAGAAGTAAACTTCCTCGCTCAAAGATAACCTGTTAAGGGGACAATCACTGAATGCTATTCAAGAAAACAATGGCGATTCAGCGCGGCCAAAGTGAATTAAATCAGGTGCAGCATGTCGGAAAGATGGTGCTGACGCAAAGGACTAAGTTAGAGCCTAGATACCGAAGCTATGTCAAAATGGTATTCAAGAACAGAGTCCTCAGGACAGCCATGGTCTTGGACTAATTCCATATTTTGCCCATGTTCTTAGAACCGACATTAAAAACGGCCAAGTGAAGCTTCATCTGATAACTCCATTGACGAAAGAAATTATCTCTCTGGACAGTTGTCAGGCCACCTTCTTCCCAAGGGAAAAACAAACCGAATTCAAACTACTGATGAATCACACTGTGTTTTCCAGTTTAAACGAGATAAGACAGAGAAAGCATGAGAACAAGAAAGAGAATCCACCAGTCCGGTTTGTATGTCCGGTTCTGTACAAGGAACTGGGAACCGAATCAGCTATTGCCGATTCCAAATTTTGAAACCAAGCACTGGCCAGAATCGGATTCGATCTGGTTCCAAGTTGAACCGGGAGAGACCAATGCTCATCCCTACTGTTATACAAAGTCCATCATGCCCGTGAAATTTAACTAATTTTTTTTTTCTTATACTTAGGATCCGCCGGGCCTGACTCGATTACGCTCATCAACTCACGGCCCGTAGAGTGCGCGGTACACCCCAGACCAAACGTTAATACCTGAGGGAAGTTAGCACAGGACTCCACCACTATGGCACAAAAATTTATCAATTGTTCTTCCCTGTGCAAATCAAATTCTACCCATGTTAGTCTGTTTGTTGACTTTTCACTCTTGACGTTTTACCTTTTGAATGCCTCGCGGTATTCGCAATTTGAAATTTTGTCAAATGGGAAACATCAGAAGGCTTTCAGGATATATTATTTTGCCAAAAATAATATATCAAACCGTAATTTTTTTTTTTTTTTTTTGGTAATATTCTGGAACTTACGTAACTTTCTGACTTCTTCAACTCGTGTGAGAAAAATTGCCTCAAACACTAAAAGAGAAGGCACAATCTTACCTTTCCAATTTTGACTGGAGAAGAATTTTCATCCATAAAGGGAAGCAATTCCTTTTACGCACAGAATCAACTGGGATGGAGGATCCCACGTTTTGTTTTTTTTTTTTTTTTATTACTAAACTGGGATTTTCTCGAGAATCTTAGACCACTCGACCTATCCCAAGAGGCATGGTAGGTTTCCTTTCCAATGGGCTCTGGATGCTAAGTAGAGTAACCATGTTCTCGTACCTCTGGTGTATTCAGATAGAGTGCTGAAAAGAAGAAAACAGATTTTGGTATTTACCAGGAATGAGGAAAGGAGAGAACGAATTGACTTCATCATCAAGTGGGAGGGCTGATTAACATAGAAGAGAAATGGAAGATAATCAATCACCTCTTCAACTTATCTCACTCCTGATAGGGTTTTTAAATCTCATTGAAAATCGACTAGGATAAGCCGGAAAAGCTGAGAAACGTGTGTCACCCACTTCGCTTCTCTTTCGCCCTAATCGATTCCCTTCAGCCATGTACAACCAACGCCAAAAGGAGACTCGACGTCGTCAGATTGATTGAAATTGCCAATTCATCTCTCAATTAAAGAGAAAGGGGCCCAACCCATGAGGCCTCGTAGCTTTTTGGTCAGGAGAGTCGGGCCAGGTGACAGTACTTCGTGTCCCCTCCTACAATAATTTGTGTCGCACAGTGCAACATGTTCTCTGCCACATAATTTTAATTTCATTTTCGCCAATTATATCAATTTTGTTCCACAGTGACAGGAAATAAACACCTTCATTCAATCCATAGATCAGCATCGAGCAAAACCCGACAGATAGGCGTCATCGTCCTTACCTTTCTCAGATTTTCTATGTGGTCGGAATACTTTTCCAACTTCAAATCCGGCTATTTTGAGTGGGAGACCAAGTGATGACGGTGTCTAAATCTAACATTAGAATTGGCAGGACCCGTATTTGCTATTTTGAGTGATGACCTGTGTCCGTGGCACCCAAACTTAGATTTCGACGGCCTGGAGTGTCAATCCCGAGACATGAGCTTGGGTCCCATGGCCTTGATTTGGGTCCCGAAGACCCCGGTGCTAGATCTAGTTCTCTAGCGGCTCTGGCACCCAAACTTAGATTTCAACAGCCTAGAGCGTTGATCCCGAGACATGAGCTCGGGTCCCCATGGCCTTGATTTGGGTCTCAATGACCCCGGTGCTAGACCTAGTACTCTAACAGCTCATACGCGATCCTAACATCCGAACCTAGATCCCCAATGCTATACTCCGTGTTTTACCTTAATAGTATGTAACCTTTCATATTCTTCCAATAACATATATCAAAAAGTTTGATCTCTCTATTTGCAAAAAATAACTCAACACATAAAAAGTCATATCCCTCGAAATAGAATTTCAACAAAGTTCATTTTTCATTGAACAAACGGAATCTTAATTAAAGAAAATAACAAATTTATAAACGTAAATTTTTTCAGTTTCAGACGCGGCTAATTCTGCTGTACTTAATTCCTATTTCATGACCACTTCAATAGGAGCATACTAGTTTTAACATCCTAGGTCCCAAAGATAACGGTGAAGTCAATTCTCTAAATAGGAAGATTTGTAAAACACACTCCCAAGTAAGAGAGAGAACTTGTGATGCAAATTTATATATTGGCAACGTGCTTAGCAAACGGTCACTGCTTAATTGAATATTCCTTTTAAAGATTTAATGCAAATATCATGAGTTTTCACACCCTTTCTGAGCAGGGAAAGAAAAAGACCCTTCGGACCGAAAAGCACGAAAAAGCCGCCCGGCATGAATCCACGAGTTTGAAATGCGTCCAAACTCAAGGAAAAGCAGAAGTGATTGTTTTCTTTGAATTAGGCAAAGGCCAAAGACTGACGATGAGAAAAATGCATCGCATGGGGATTACAGGAGAATGGACTTTGTTTAAAGCGTCTCCTTCTAAATAACTTCCTTTACCTGGTTCCATGGGAAGTGTCGGACGGCTGCGAAAGCGAGGGTGACCGCAGGGTTCATGTGGGCCCCAGAGATGTGGCCCACCGCGTAGATCATGACGGTCACCACCAGCCCGCCGGCCACCGAGGCCCCCAGCCTCGACACTCTGCTCTCGTCGCTCGCGCTCAGCGCTGCCGACCCGCACGTCACGAACACCAGCAGATACGTCGCTATTATCTCGGCCACCACCTGCGGTACATACGTGTCCTTTGCAAGTTTCGTCAAGCGGGAAGTGTTATCTCTAACTTCACAAGCAAACGGATATAGATTTTTGGGCAACGAGTGGCCACGAATCCAGACGGCATAGGAAAATCACAGAAAAGAAGCAGAGGAGTGGGGAGGAGGAGGAGAGGGGGAGGAAGATGGGGAATTTACCTTTCTGTGGAAACCAGGAGGGTAATGCTTCCCATAAAATCTCTTCAAGGAAAGAACGCTTCGTTCAAGCGCCGACCTCGGGTTTTGAAAGGGGGGCAGCTCGTTACTCGGGATGTTGAGCTCAGGGTCTTGCGTTGTCGCCATTCTTGCGTCCAAGGAATGGCCAGACGAATTTAAGACGATGGTCTTGTCGAGAAGAAGGAGAGTTGTCGGACGGAACTAAGTGACGCAGGCGCTGTAGAAGCGATGGCGCGATTATTGCAGGGTTCTTTGAGTAATAAAATGTGACCATTTAGCTAGATATCTAGGCTATTTATAATGACCGTTGAGCCCGTCCTTTCTTGGAGCAGCCTCCTCTTTTTTCTCCGAATCTTTTGAGACACTTCTTGGTAGAGTTGAGTGGACGGGCCACTACTCTTTTAATTTTTTGTTTAAATAAAAAAAAAAGCATCTATTACTTGTGTAAAAGCGACCAATATTGCTTAACGCATCAAAGACAGGTACTCCATCATTGGTGATTTCCACAGGAAGATGATAAGCTAACGGTACCATTAGCCTTCAATAACAAACGGTGGCTTTTGCACCACAAATTTAATTGTTTAACGTTTATTTTTATTTCTTTCTTTTATTTCTTTTTTTTTTTTTTGGTGGGGGCGGGGGGGAGGGGGAGGGAATCAAAATTGGAAAGTCTCATCGTGAGGAATAATTCTCACAATGAGACTTTCCACTAAGTGAGATTTCTTTGATATGAAAAGAGAAAAACGGTATAAGGAAACAGATAATTCTAGAGCTAATTATATATCTAAACATAGATAATTACAAGCATCGATATTATCACTAAAAAATATGGTAATGTCGTTAGAAAGATCAATTAAAGTTCAAAGATTAAAAAACACTTGAAATATTGGCCTTGAGACTAATAACGAATCATCATACATTCATATGGCTCATCATTTTTTTCACTCAAATCAAGTTGCTCTAGAAAGACTCTCTAGTGAACTAGAATCAAGACAGGTGATATTGGCTATGTATATAATAACAGATGAAATAAAGACAAAATCAAATCAATATATGAATAATGATTTAGTAGATGAAAAAAACTACATTGTTCAGTCGAATCTAATAAACGAAGATGTGTAAGGACCTAAGAGATTACACGATCAATCTTAGATTGGATGAGTCAAGGCTAAATTTAAAACTTATACTAATTTAATACAATCCTATTCAAATTTTACTTGACATAGCTCCAATCTTGGTTCTTGAGAAAACTCACACGACCATGTGAGACCTTACCTTAGTTCGTTTATATGGATTAGAGTTCATTTATTTCTTCAAATAATGACAATTGAAAACCCCCCATTCTTCCTTGATTGCAAATTAGATTTTGAGAATAGCTATGATGACTCATCTAATCCAAATTCTTGGTTCTTGAGAAAACTCACATGACCATGTGAGACCTTACCTTAGTTCGTTTTTATGGATTAGAGTTCATTTATTTCTTCAAATAATGACAATTGAAAACCCCCCATTCTTCCTTGATTGCAAATTAGATTTTGAGAATAGCTATGATGACTCATCTAATCCAAATTCTTAAATAAGTGAAATTCATTGAAGTTCTCTTGAGTGACAACATTGATCAAGTGATTAAGGGTTGTTTTCTTCTACATTATTTTTGTTTTATAATTTTTAATTAATTATTTTGAAAGCAACATAAGATGCCAAGTTGGCTAGCTAACAGATTAGTCAATCTCATTAGTATTTTCAGTTTTACTTTTTTAACATAATGATCAATCTGGAAAAAAAAAACATATTGTTTAGCGTGTCGTTATCCTTTTCTTTTTAGCTTCCTTTGTAGAAGTAAATAAGGTATGTTTAACTTATAAAATTTATATTTAAATTCATCTAGGAGTCCCCCCAGTTGCCATGAACTTGTAAAACAAATTTGTGGTGAGAAATGCACCGTTATTAATTGTAAATAACGTTACTGTTGTCTTAGCAAAGTTCTTGGTGAGAGTAATGTAAATTTCATTAAATTACTTAAAGCAATTCTGTCTCTGGTATACTCGACCCGGCCGAGTGACTATCTCTCCAATAGGTGAAGCAAAGACTTTATCGAGTCCTTCGCATATACGATGGAGTTTTTAAATACTGGAGTTTGGCGGATGTTGTTACGGTCCAAGTGCGTGTTAGGAGAAAAGTTTCTAAGTTCTGGAAAGTGAACATGTAGGCGTATTAATCATTTTTCAGATTTGGCAGGTACATCTTCGCCTTTTGCGATTTCGAAGATCGTACCGACCTCTGATATTTTAAGACAGTGAAAGGCTTGTTCAGGCTTAACAATTATACAGACATTTCAAAGACCATGCCAACCTCTGATATCCTTGGACATATAGAACAGAACCCCCAACTCTTCCAAGCTTTCGCTATATGGCCCCCTCATTATAGGCACATGTTGTGCGGGTTGGAGTGAAATATGGTAATGGAAAATGGAACTTTTATCAAAAAATTGGGAGACCTGATCGCGGTGAGGGGAGGAGAAGGTCCCCCATCCACCATGGCTTCAGAGGGCACAAAAGTTTTGCTTTGGACAATGGGGATAGGGCATATTAGAATAGCCATCAGTTATTAACAATATGTTGGTCGGTCCAGGGACTGTGGGGTTGAGGGACGAGAGAATAAAAAGGTTGGGGCTTAGACAGACCCTTTTGGAGGGTTGCGGGTCACGAACTTGCGATGGGGAATATGGTCATTGGGCTAATAAAATTTTCCTTTTCCTTTTTTCTCCTTTTTCTCCATTCAGGCTTTTAAGAATTACTTAGTGATCCCAGCTCAGATATATATTTTTTTTTTTTTTAATTAGTAATGGAGGAGCACGGGCACGGAGGAACATAAAACACCCTATAAACCCATGAAATAGTTAATCTGAGACCTAATTTAGAACGGTTTTCATGCAATTCGTGGGATTCGACAGCTGATCTTCAGTTCCTGAACTAGAAATTCCCAATGCTTTAACCAACTATATCAGTCCTGGGGAATTCATATGAGGCTATTCAAAGAAATTTCTTTAATTTTTTTTCTACTTTTCATATTTAGGATTTCCTATCACAACCATACAGTAGGCAAAGATTTTGAGCCTTTATTTGGGAGAATGCTGCGACCCTCTCGAGGCAAACCACAAGGAATTATGATGGATTGCCAAGTGGGCGGTGTCCCTCGCACTTTCATGGATTCTTCCATACCTTTCAATCGCAACTTGATTTCTTTTATTGATTACGAAAATTGTTTTTTACTTTAGGAGCCACCACTAATCTTTTGGAGGCCAGTTAAGAGCCAAGTAAAGTGCTAGAGGTTGCTTTACTTCCACAAACCAGATTTTGGGTCTATGAACTTGGTTATGCTAATTGTTAAATTAGCGTTAGCTAAAACATCCTTTCAGTACCTGGACTCATTTTAGTTCTCAAAATGTAAAAAAGGAGTCTTTCCAATTTTAATTTGCTTGCATATTTTTCTTAACAAATGATAATACCATTTTTGATTTGTTTCACTTGAAGTCCTAGGAAGAATTCTAGTTCTCCCAGCATGCTCATCTCAAACTCACTCTTTATATTCTTTGAAAATTCTTTGCACATTTGTTTGTTAGATAAGCCACATCAATATTTATTTCAATGAAGAATGTCATTACCTTCCTTCCTTATGAATAGAGTGGTGTCTACCTCACCTTTTATCAAACCATTCTCAATTAAGAAGTGCTTATCCTCTCATAACATTCTTGAGGTGCTTGTTCTAGTTAGAGCCTTCTTTAATTGAAAGATGTGATCAAACTTTCTTGGATCTTCAAATCTAGGTGTTTGCTCAACATCTATACTCTCTTAGAAATGTCTATTAAGAAATGCACTTTTGACATTCATCCAGTACAATTTAAAATCAGAATAGCAAGTGTAAGAAAGAAATAGCCTTATGACTTCTAACCTTGCCACTAGTACATATGTTTAATTATAGTCAATTCCTTCATCTTAAGAGATTGGCCACTAGTTTGGCTTTGTTTTTGGTTAATTGGCTTTTGTTGTCCAGCTTATTCTGAAGATCCATTCGGTTACTACCACTGGATGATATTAAAGTCTAGGCACAAATTCTCAAACTTCATTTACTATAAATTGGTACTATTCTTCTTGCACAGCTTCTATCTAACTTTTGTCAGATAAGGCTTCCTCAACTTCTTTAGGCTCGATTTCTGACAAGCACCACTGTGTTAATCATTTCCTTGAAAGAGGATCGAGTTTTGACTCCTTCCTTCAAATTTCCAAGTACTTGCTACTTTTGATGACCAGTTCTGTACTTCAAGTCCATGTGCAATAGCCCGTGATTTGCTTCATTTTAATTTGTTGATGTATCCTGGTTGATATCAGCGCTTGTTCTAGTTTCCTGAGTATATGCAAGTTCTTTGCTTATATTCACCAAAGGATGACTTTCTTCAAATTTCACATCCACTAATTCTTCCACTTCTAGAGAGCTTTTGTTGTAGAATCTATAGACTTTAGTAGTTGTGGAATAACCAACGAATATCCCTTCGTTTGATTTCTTATCAACCTTGCCAGAATGATCGGTATTATTCTTAAGCACAAAACGCTTGCATCCAACACATGAATATATGAAATATTTGGTTTTCTATTTTTATAAAGCTCATAGGGGATTTTCTCAAGAAATAGTCTAAGAAAAACTCGATTCTAATATAACAAATAGTGGACACTAATTCTACCAAAAATAAGAAGGAATTTTGCTTTCAATCAAAAGAGTTTTGACTATTTATTGTAAAAAACGATTTTTTTTCCCTTTCAACAATCTTATTTTGTTATGAAGTATAAGGAGAGGAAAAATTGTGTTGAAATCCATTTTAATCACAAAAATCAGAAAAACCTTGACTTTCAAAATCTCCACCATGATTAGTTTTAATGCATGAAATAATATTACCTTTTTCATTTTAAACTTGCTTAGCAAATTTTGAAAAATAAGAAAGTGCTTCATTTTTGTGTGTACGGAAGAAAATCAAAGTAAACCTGGTATAGTCATCTACTATAACCATATAATATTTCTTATCATCAAGGCTTAGACTTCAAGTTGGTCCGAATATATCCATGTGAAGCAACGGCAAGCCTCAGTTAGCATAAACATGTTTTATAGGTTTAAATGAGCTTCTTACCTATTTCCTAAGTGTGTAGATAGTGCAAAGATTAGATTTCTCACACTTAAATTTTAGCAAGCTGAGCACTAAATATTTAGAAGATAACTTTGAAATATGCTTGACACTAATGTATCCAAGTAACCTATGCCATGGAGCACATTCATTTTTGGTAGAGACGAGACACTTGATATGATTGAATTCCACGATAGTATGTAGATGTTGCCGTGTTTGTGCCCAGCGAAAGTTTGAGACTTGTCTCTGCTTATACCAGAGCACTTGTCTTCTTGGAAGCTTATTTTGACTCCATTGTCGCACAGTTAACTTATGCGAATCAGGTTGTAGTTGAGTCATTTGACCAAGAAAATGTCATTGATTGTTAAGCATCCTACTTTGAAAGTCCTTTACCAATAAATTTTCCATTGTTGTTACCTCTAAAAGATACATTTCCTCCATTGAATTTGGTTAGTTGAGTGAATTCATTTGGATCTCTAGTCATGTGTCTTGAATACCCACTATCCAAATATCACTTATTTTTCTTCTTTGCAACCTTGATTCCTTCATTTGATTCTGAATCATCATCATTGTTCTCGCCCTTAGTGTCACTCCAAGTCTCTACCTACAAAGCCTTCTTCTTCTCAAAGTTTTCTTTCTTGTCCTTTAGTAGAGGCCAATCTGTTTTTTATATGTCCACGTTTTCTTTATTCGAAGGAAATGATGTCCTTTCCTTCATTTTTATTTCTGGAAGATCTTCTTTCTTCAATCCCTTTGCTCTGCTTTCGTCCATTAAAGTTTCTTCCATTTTTAACTATTTTTCTGAACTTCTTTACCATTAGCGCCACATCTTCATCGTCTTCTTCTACTTTTGAGTCTGATTCATCTGCATCATGAATGTCAGTTTTAAAGCAATTATCTTTTTTACCTTTATGGTCTTCCTCTTTGTTGACATGTTTTGCTTCATATGCCATGAGGGTTCCAACTAGTTCATCAACAGCAAGAGGCGTGATAATCTGGGTTACACGAATGTAAGTCTTCACATGATTCCAATCTTTGGAAAGCTCTCGCAGAATCTTATTGACATTTTTTGTAGTTGTGAATCCCTTTCTCGATGTGTTAGACCATTGATAATCTTTATATATTAGGCAAACATCTCAGTGACAGTTTTATCTGGTTTCTGTCTGACACCTCTTTGGTTGTTTTGCAAGAAGAAACATGGTTATATTTAGTCGGACATAATGCATAGTAGAATGAATATAAAGTTTTGGCAATAAGTGTTTCTCACTTTGCTAGATCCTAAGGAGTAATTGTAGCTTGAGATGGGGTTCTTCTTTCATTTGAGTCTCTTGACTTAGAGAACATAGTTGTAACAGTAGTTTTGCTAGGTGTTGCAACATTTATTCAATTTTGCACAACTTCCCACATCAAGGGATCTATGGATCTAAGGAAGGCTTACATTTTATCTTTCTAGATCTCATAATATGACCATTGAAGTAGGGAGGTCTTATAATGCTTTGTCCTTTGATAAGGAGAACTGCAAAGAAAGTCCTAAACTTATTGTAATCGTGCCAATTCAGTGTTAAATTTTTTTTTCACCACTTTAGTCTTAAACCTTTTGTAATTGTACCAATTTAATCAATTCAGCCAAATTTGGCTGTTCGACGCTAACTTGAGGCTATCTGGTAAACACTACCATAGCAATTTTCAATAATATTTTATATTTTTATATTTATTATTATTATATTGTTCCTTTTTTCCTTTTCCTTTTCTTTTTCCTCTTCTTCTTCTTTAGCTTCCTCACTAAACCTCACCCACCCTCACTGATAGCCTCACTCGCCTAGATCTGGGTGAGGCCATGGCGAACCTAGGCGAAGGTCAGCATGACCTTGCCAACTACAAGCAAGGTCGCCTTTGGTTGCAGCAGCCTCACCCACATTTGGACGTGGTTGGCCTAGCCTCACTGGAACCTTGTCAGCCATTGCAAGGGAGAGGAAGCCAATGAAGAAGAAGAGGAGAAAATAAAAAGGAAAAGGGAAAGGGAAAAAGAAGAAGAAAATTAATAAAAAATTCGAAAGAATACAAAATACTAATAAAAAATTGCCATATCAAGACCGGCTAACAAAATTTAGCCGGATGAACTGAATTTGCACAATTACAAAATATTTGGGACTAAATTGGCTCATAAAAAGTTTAGAACTGAATTGGCATAATTGCAATAGATTTAGGACTTTTTTGGTAATTCTCCCCCTCCGATAATACCTGGTCCAAGCATGCTAGCCATTGTAGATCATTAACTCAAGAAGCTAATAAACATCAATAATAAGGAGCACGAAGTCTAATACCGGTTGTAGTGGTTACAATTAGAAGGGTCAATAGGTAATTTAAGAAAACTTGACTAATTTATGTGGGAAAATGTCAAATTAGCTATTAGCAAAATATTATAAACGAGTCGATATAAGTGGGAACTAGTTATGTATCAACTACTTAAGTGGGAGCAAAATATTATAAATGAGCAAAATATTATAAACGTCAAATTAGCTATGACACGAACTCTAATACCAATTGGAACATTGATACATAACTATGATTCATTCCATCAAGTGCAATATGCTTCTATCAGACATATATGAATATAAGTAGAGAGATAGAGAACAATGCGCATAGATCATTATAATGGTTTGGCTTTGTGTAAGTGTGATATCCTGAATTTTTAGTCCTGTTTTCTATTGAATTAATCGGGTATTTCATCGATGCGCCTATAGGGCTGTTCTCAGAGCTGATCACTCTCGAGATAACTAGACTATCCAAGTAAGCCATTAAGGAACTTTAAGACAATAGACTTGATAATTCAACTAAGAATCGACTTCTCGACCGTGCTCATCTTTAGAGGTCATTACGACACAGTTAAAAATCGAATTGAGATCAGAGATAGGTTGGTTCGATTGAGATGTGTGGCCAATCGTGGGTGACTTCA
The DNA here is from genome assembly GCA_014182555.1 of Eucalyptus erythrocorys. Lineage (NCBI taxonomy): Eukaryota > Viridiplantae > Streptophyta > Magnoliopsida > Myrtales > Myrtaceae > Eucalyptus > Eucalyptus erythrocorys. The sequence continues at coordinate 18,397,880 of CM024606.1, forward strand.
CTAAATTGGAAAATTCTTGTCGACCGACACTAATTTGATTTTACTGTTGTTTTAGTACCCTGTGTCTGTAATTGAGCCATTGAGATTTTCACGACAACCAAGAGTCACCAATGTGTCGAGTGGGTTCAATGTGGTTCGAAGAAAATTGACCATGGGTTGTTTGCCCTAAAAAGTTTTGAAAACTACCTAGTAGCCTAGGTCACGCTAAAAACACGTCGAATGGAAATTAATCGCCAATTTGAGTCCGATTTCAAAAATTGAAGATTCTATTATGTCACAATAAATTCTAGAACCCACGACTCAGTCTCAGAAGATTTTTCTGACAACCGAGACTTTTTGGGAAAAAGTCGGTTTAAGACCCTTTTTATTCAATTAAGGCTGAGGATTAATTTTGGTTGCAGAATTGAGATGCAAGATGGATTATGGGGTGGGGAAAAATGCCAATTGAAGTATTGAAGTGTCAATTTAATTTATGGAGACTAAATGAGGATAAATGGAGTAAGATTGAGTAAACAATTAGTGCCTTATACTTGCAATTTCATGTGCCCCTCCCCTCCCTAGCCAAATGCACCGTTTCAAGTGTTGTATGGGGGTGTTTTTGTGGCTCAATCTTAGCCAAGGAAGGCTGGCTTCTTGGACAAGCTTTGAGGGGCACAAACCATTGGAAAAATAAGGCCAATGGGGCCCTTTTCTCCCCTCCTCGCTATTATCTCTCTCTCACCCCTCTTGGCTGGCCACACCCCACCATTCCCCTTCATTTTCGAATCAGCTAGCAGAGGAAGAAGAACAGGAGTAGTCATAGCTGCTTGGAGACAAGAGCCACACCATCGCCTGGATGCCGTCCACCGTTGCACGCCCTCGTCACCTAGTCGCACATCGTCCGCCTTGTCCCGCCCAACCGTGCTTGCTTAGCCACTGTCTAGTAGCTTCTTAACCCGTGTTGAAGATCGTACAGCCGCCGCTAGAGCTTCCCTCGCTGCCGGTTTGTCCTGGTTTGGCCTCCGCATCTCATCCTGACCCTTTGCTACCCCAAACCAACCCTTTTCCCTTCTGTTTTGCAGCTATAATAGAGTGCAAGTGGGTATTTCAGCCACTTCTAAGCCTGTTTTGGAGTGCTTGTGGGCCTCGGTTTCTAGGCTCGCTTTGGAGAATAGCGATCCCCGTGCCGTTCCCGTCGGTTTGATTAGACCTGCGTGTTAATCGGGTGAGTTTAGCTCCCTAAACCTCGCTTAGTTTGCTAATGATGCTTAAGGGTTGATTAGGTGGTTAGATTAGAATATATTAGTGACTATTAGTTAATTTCATTGCATGTTAGATAGGTGGTTAGTGTAATTAGCTAGAGTATAGTCTATAGTATTTATTGAATATCTCTCGGGATTTTTCTCGGTCTGCCTTGGGCTCCAATTAGGCATTACGGGCCTAAGTTGGATTTATTAGTATTCATTAATTAATTTTTATAATGAATTAATTAATTATTTATTTATTTGAGCTTTACGTTATGTTGAATTGATTTAATTGTGGAATTTTAGGAATTATTCCTAAATTGAGTTGAATTTGAGTAATTGATTGGTAAATGATCGAATATGGATGCATGGCACCAATAATGCTTTGATGGGCTATAAAGTGGAGAATGCACATGTTGTTTATTATATATATATATATATCACCTTGAAAAAACACGTGGCTCGGTGATTTGGTATATCACCTTAGAGAATGCATATGGCTTGGTGATTGGTACGTCGTCTTGGCGAATATGGCGTCTCAGAGAATGCACAGGGTTGGTGATCGGTACGTCACCTTGGCGAACATGGCACCTTATAGAATGCACGTGGCTCGGTGACTAAGTACGTCGCCTTGGCGAAGAGGTCGCCTTAGAGATTGCACGTGACTCAGTGACTACTTATATATCATATGGAAATTGAACAATAAGAATGGAAATGACCAAGAGATGGTCCGACTGACATGTAATCGACTAGATCGATTGATTAATGATTTGATATCTTATCGTGAATTAATTGATTGATGTGATATGAGGCATTTGTGAATAATCCTAACTTGCAGGTGGAATTTGAGGCCAAGGTAAGTCTTCTGACTAGTGTTGTGCATAGGTAGCCTTAAAGTGTATTGGTTTCCTCATCGAGTCTTAGGAGGGTAGAACTCGCTGAGACGTAGTCTCATTGGTTATTGTATAACCAATTTTAGGCCCCTGGATGGCAGCACCAGTACCTTCACCTCCCCCTCCTCTAGAATAGTTTGGCATACCAGAGAGTATTTCAGAGAAGGCTACCCACTTCCACATCCATCCCAACCCCAAAGGATTAGAATATGTTTTGATAGAATCCACAGTCTGGGTTGATGTCGGTAGGGACGATCTGGTGCCTCATGGTATAGATCATGGTATCATTACTACCATGATGGAAGAAGAGTAGGTCCCATCGAGGAAGAGGATGTATTGCGAATCGTGATGACGGAGTGGTAGACGATGCCAGAGATCCTACTCTTGGAAGTGAGTTGATCTCTCCAATATATACAGTGGAGGATGCCAACTGGAGCGAAGAGGAAGGTGAGATCGTGGAGCAGAAGGAGGAAGGATTGGAAGATGATGAGGAATGGGGTGTAGCTGAAGAGGAACCTGAAGAGGACGAAGATCTTGAAGAGAATGAGATCGATTCTGAAGAATCAGAGGGGGATCAGGATGATTCTGAGTACGATCCGGATGAGAATTGAGATCCTATCCCTTTTGTGAACCATGTGCGTCTGTAGATAGGTGTGAGGCTAGACCTTGTGGATAGTATTGTAAATATACTATGAGGTGTGCTTATAAAAGTTTGGTTGTGGATTTCAGTATGAAAGATATGACTGTGCTTTTCTATCCCATTATTTTATTGTCTGGGGATTTATAACTGCTTCCGCATGCATATGAAAATAAAAGGGTCAACGATACGTAATCCTAGGATATCGCTTTTAAAAATCAACCAATATTGAAGGATGGGCGCGTGCCCGAGGATTGGGGCGTGACATCTCTTTTTTGTATTATTAGAGCAAAGTTTAGAGATTGGAGTGATAATGTGTGATGACCTATGGGATAGAAGTAGGAAAGACCTTTAAATTCATAGCCGGTGCATGTTTGTGGTAGTTGAGTGCTAAAATTTTTTTTTTTTTTTTTTTGGATCGCTCTGTATGTAATTCTATGTGGAATTAGAAGCAGTTGTCAGTTTTAAAGCTGAGTCATGAGCGATCAGGAGCGGAGGACTCTTTCTAAGAGGACTGTGCGTGCCACAACTTGGGGTAGGATGCTGACCAGGGTCGATACCCGAGGAGGCCGTGGTCGAGCACCTGCACAAGCTAGCACAAGTGGTGCGGTACCACCTGTAGTAGGTGCCGGTGTAGCAGCCCCTAATGATCCCGGGATAAACAGGATCATGCGTGTCTTGGATGCTATAGGTACTAGGATGGATAAGTAAGCTTCGAATCAGACCGCTGCTGTTCAAGCCGCTGCTTAGGCCACCGCTACTGCCACAATTGCCACTGTTACCGGAGCTGCCGCTGCTGCCGCACCTGCTGTTGCAACTTTGCCACTCAAGCTGAAGTTCTACTAGGGATTGTGGTCGCTGAAAGACCAATCCATAAGCTGGTAAAGCAATTTTTAAAGTTGAACCCACCTTTGTTTGCCGGGACAGGAGATCCTGAAGCTGCTTCTTCATGGGTTCAAAAGTTGGAGAAAGCATTTTCACTGCTGATGTGTAATGAGACTGAGAAAGTAGTCTTAGCAACTTACTAGCTGGAGGAAATTGCGAATACTTGGTGGAAGACTACTCGTGGAACGATATTTCCGGAAGGTGTTGTTCCAGAGTGGAACACCTTTCTTGAAGCCTTCAATGATAAGTACTTCTCAAAGACCACTAGGGAGGTGAAGATGGCGTAATTTCAACGTCTTCGCAAAGGTTCCCTAACTGTTGATGAGTACGAGGCAAAGTTCGCTGAACTTTTGCAATATGGCCTAGAGTTAATAGAGAACCCAACAAACCGAGTGAGAAGATTTAGGGAAGGGTTCAGACCAGACATGAGAAGTATATTGGTCTCTATGGACTTAAGGACTTATAGTGACATTTATAAGAGAGCCTAGAAGATTGAAAAGGATCAAAACGAAAAAGCTGCCTCATTTGGATTGAGGTTTAGCTCTCATCGAGAGAATATCTACCAGGGAAAGAGGCCCATGTCTTGAGGTAAACCCCATGCCTCACCATTCAAGAGGAGTGGATTCAATAGGCCGATGCCCAGTAGGAATGATTTGTGTCGCTTGTGTGGAAGGCGACACGGGTCAGCTCCGTGCCCAACTAGGATGGGAGCATGTTTTGAGTGTGCCCAACAAGGTCACATAGTAAGAAATTGTCCGAGGAAGCAAAGAGGGCAACCCTAATTGCCACCGCCGTTGCCATTGAGACAGATAAAAGGATATGCCCCTCAGAATGCACCACAAGGAGGACAATCGAGACCTCTAGTTCAGGGCACGGTGTATGTAATTATACAAGGTCAGGCAGAAGCTGCGCCTGACGTGATCGTAGGTATGGTTTCGCTCAACGACCATCCTGCTTATGCTTTGTTTGATTCAGGAGCAACTCACTCTTTCATTATCGAACAAAATGTTAAGTTGATGGGAGTCAGTCCTATATTGTTGGAGTTGGCAATTTGCATATCTACACCCTTGTAATATAAAGTTATTGCTGCTTTGGGTTGTTCGGGGTGCAAGTTAGAGATTGGTGAGCGAGTGGGGAAAATTGATCTGTTAGTCCTAACCATGTATGATTTCAAATTAATAATTAGCATGGACTGACTCACCAAGTAACGAGCTAAAATGGATTATTATCACAAGGTGATTTAGTTTGACCCATTATGGGGTTAAAGCTTCGAATTTGTCGGGAATTGAGGAGGACCCTCAATTTCCTTGATCTCGTCACCAGAGGCAACTCATCTATTAGACGAGGGTTGTTAAGGGTACCTAGCAACTATTGTAGATACGATAGTTGAGGAACCAAAAATGGAAGACATTTCAATGGTGTAAGAATTTTCAGATGTCTTTCCAAAGGAATTGTTAGGACTACCGCCAAAAAGAGAAATTGAATTTGTAATCGAGCTAGCCCCCAGGACAAAACCGATCTCAAAGGCTCCTTATAGGATGGCATTGTCTGAATTGAAAGAACTGAAGGTGCATATGCAAGAGTTATTGGAAAAAAGATTTATTCGTCCTAGTGTATCACCTTGAGGAGCACTAGTTCTATTTGTCAAGTAGAAATATGGTTCGTTGCGTCTACGCATCAATTATAGACAACTCAATCAAGTAACGATCAAGAATAAGTATCCACTTCCGAGGATCAATGACTTGTTTGATCAATTGCAAAGAGCATCAATATTCTCAAAGATTGATTTAAGGACGAGATATCATCTGCTGAGAATTAGGAAAGAGGACATTCCTAAGTCAGCATTTCGTACTCGGAATGGTCATTATGGATTCACAGTAATGTCGTTCGAGTTGACGAATGACCCAGCTGCCTTCATGGATTTGATGAACAGAGTATTCAAGGAATATCTAGATCAATTTATAATTGTGTTCATCGATGATATCTTAGTATATTTGAGAAGTGATGAAGAACATGATAGTCATTTGAGATTAGTGCTCCAGACCTTAAGAACTCATTAGTTGTATGCTAAGTTTAGCAAATGTGAGTTTTGGTTAACTCGTGTTGTGTTCTTAGGTCATGTGATTTCCGGAGAAGGAATCTCTGTGGACCCGAGTAAGATAGAAGCCGTAATCAACTGGCCAAGATTGACTACAGTGACCGAGACAAAAGTTTTCTGGGTTTGGAGGTTATTATTGACGGTTTGTGGAAGGATTCTCATCATTAGCGTCGCCCCTGACAAAACTCTTGAAGAAAGAAGAGAAATTCGTATGGACAGACAAATACGAGCATAGTTTGCAAGAGCTGAAGGAAAAGCTAACTATCGCACCTGTGCTGACAATCCCATCTAATCCTTGAGGATTCAAGATCTATAGTGATGCGTCTTTTAAAGGACTGGGTTACATGTTGATGCAACATGGTAGAGTTGTTGCATATGCTTCTCATCAGTTGAGACCCCATGAACAGAATTATCCGACGCATGACTTAGAACTCGCGGCAATCATTTTTGCCCTGAAGATTTGGAGACACTATTTGTATGGAGAAAAGTTCCAGAACTCAAGGACCATCAAAGTCTCAAGTACCTATTCTCTTAGAGAGAATTGAACATGAGACAACGTAGATTGATGGAATTGCTGAAAGACTACGACGGCGATATCTTGTATCACCTGGGAAAGGTGAATAGGGTCTCCGACGCTTTGAGTTGAAAGTCTTCAGTAACTCACATACTGATAAAGGAATGGAACTTAATCGAGAGAGCTCGAGATTCGGTATTCAAGTTTGAGGTAGGCCACCTATCTAGTCTTATGACCACTCTCAGAATTGAACCGGATATCCAATTCAAAATCAAGACACTCCAATCGACAGATCCAGATGTACAGAAAATTCTTCAGGAGGACACTGAGAAAAGAAAGACTGACTTTCAGATCTTTGATGATAGAACATTAAGGTTTCGAGGATGTTTAGTTGTACCTAACGATGTGGAGCTTAGAGAAGATATTTTATCTAAAGCACATTGTAGTAATTACAACATTCATCCTGGAAGTACTAAGATGTATCAGAATCTGCGTCAATACTATTGGTGGTCAGGTATGAAGGCGAACATCACCAAGCAAGTTGCCAAGTGTTTGACATGTCAGCAAGTAAAAGCTCAGCATTGCAAGCCGGAAGGACTTTTGCAACCTCACGCGATCCTAGAAGGGAAATGGGAACATATCATAATGAATTTCATGACCGGACTACCGAGGAGTCAAAGAGGAAATGATTCGATTTGGGTAGTAGTTGACAGATTGACAAAGTCGGCTCACTTCATTGCAGTTCGAAAGGATCTCAGTCTAGATGAGCATGTAGATCTGTATGTGCATCAAGTGGTTCAAATGCATGGAGTGCCAGTTATGATAATATCAGATAGAGACCCGAGATTTATTGCTGCACTTTAGAAAAGCTTGCAAAGTGCTCTAGGTACAAAGCTTCAGTACAGTACAACATATCATCCTTAGACGGATGGCCAATCTGAGAGGACAATTCAAACCCTTGAGGATATGTTGAGAGCTTGTGTACTAGACTTCAAAAGAAGTTGGGAAGATTAGCTTCACCTGGTAGAATTTGCCCACAACAATAGTTATCAACAGAGCATCCAGATGGCTCCATTTGAAGCGTTGTATGGTAGGGCGTGTAGAACACCAATGTGTTGGGATGAAGTTGGTGAAAGGAAAATCGCAGGCCCAGAGTTGGTTTAGCAATCAATAGATGCCATGGTAATAATCAGAAATATATCAAAGATCTCTCACAACAGGTAGAAAAGTTACGTAGATAAGTGTCAGAGATTGTTGGAATTCCAAGTTGGTGATCACGTTTTTTCTGAAAGTGTCACTAATGAGGGGAACTTCGCGCTTTGGTAAAAAAGGAAAATTGAGTCCGAGGTACGTAGGTCCGTTTGAGATTCTTGAGAGAATCGGGAACCTAGCGTATCATCTTGTGTTGCCACCGAGACTAGTGCAAGTGCATGACGTTTTTCACGTGTCGATGTTAAGGAAGTAGGAGCCTAACTCGACACACATGCTCAATTTCGAGAAATTGAACGTGGATGACCGTGTGTCATACGTTAAAAGCCCGGTTCAGATAGTGCATCGCAAAGAGTAAGTTCTGCATACAAAGACAATTTCATTGGTCAAAGTGGTCTGGTAACACCACAGTACAGAAGGAGAGACATGGGAGACTGAAGAATCAATGAGACAGTTGTATCCCCACCTTTTTGATCAAAATGGGTAAGGTTTAAATTTAGAGGACGAAATTTTTATAGGAGGGGAAGAATTGTGACATTCTGATTTTTTAGTCCCATTTTCTATTGAATTAATCGGGCATTTTATCGACACGCCTTTAGGGCTGTTCTTAGAGCTAATCATTCTTGAGATAACTATACTATCCATGTAAGCCATTAAGGAAATTTAAGGCAATAGACTTGAGAATTCGATCAGGAATTGACTTCTTGACCGTACTCATCTTTAGAGGTCATTACGACACAGTTAAGAATTGAATTGAGATCAGAGATAGGTTGGTTCAACTGAGATGTGTGGCTAATCGTGGGTGACTCCATTAAATTGGAAAATTCTCGTCAACCGACACTAATTTGATTTTATTGTTGTTTTGGTACCCTGTATCTATAATTGAGTCATTGATATTTTCACGATAATTGAGAGTTGCCAATGTGTCGAGTGGGTTCAATGTAGCTCAAAGAAAATCGACCATGGGTCGTTTGCCCTAAAAAATTCTGAAAACTACCCGATAGCCTAGGTAACGCTAAAAACGCGACGAATGAAAATTAATTTGTGGCATCCCAAAATTTGGACAACCTTTGAAGATGTGATAATTGTGGCCGATCAATGGAAATGTTGTGAGATTTTAGTCATTGGACTATTGAGCCACAATTAAATCATTTTGAATTGACAAGGTAGCTATATTATATGGCTAAGTTAGTAAATTATAATTGAACATGTATAAGCTAGAATTAGAAGGATTAATTTCAGCATTAAGGCATGATGGACTTGGGCTTAATGTGGGCCCAAGAGGAGGAGGAAATGGGCCGGCCAAGTGACGCCAATGAGGGGCTCTCTCTCGGCCGAGGCTTCCATTGCAAGCCAAGGGGAAAAACTTAAGCTGTCCAAGGGAATTGCCAAGTGTCAAGCTGCATGGCAACTAATCATTGAGGCCTAATGATGATTAATTGAAATATAAAAGGGGAAGCCACCGGTTTATGAAGCTTCTTCGTCGACTTGAGAGAGAGAGAGAGAGAGAGAGAGAGAGAGAGAGAGAACGAGGAAGAAAAGAAGAAGAAGGAGAAAGAAGGAGAACCGAGAGCTAGCTGAGGAAAATTTGCTGCCGTTTCTCCACCATTTCTGCTTGATCTTGAGGCAAGAATGATCTCTCATCTACCTATGCATGTTGTGGTGTCGTGTAATGGACGAAATTGTGAATGTGATGGCTGGAATTTGGAGTTTTGGAGGAGAATTTGAGATAGGTACAGTCGGGATTGGAGTGTGCTAGGTTACGCCAGTAGCTTGCATGTGGTTGTAGGTGCTCTTAGGGTTAGAATCTGACCTTGATGTCTTCATGGAAGTTGTAGAGCACGTCTTGAGCTATAACATAGTCGAATTTGAAGTGATTTGAGTGAGATTTGAAGGGTGAAACCAAATTTCTTTGGAACCGGGTGTATTTCGGAGTTGCTTGTTGACCTTTGATGCTTATTGTCTACTGAACGTGCCTTTTTGTTTGGAATTATTGTTCGACTTCTTCTTGTGAAATTTAGAGAACATCTTAATGAATAACATACTGAAAATTGAGCTGATTTCATTCGGTATAGCCTAGTGAATCATATGTTTTCTTACGGACTTGGACTCTGGACTGTCTTGGTGGAGGGTCAGTAGATTATATGGCATATAAAGTGACTTTTTCTTGAAGATCTCATTTCGACTCCTAAAGGAAAGTTGTAGGAAACATGCTCAACTATAACATATCCAAAAATTAGGGAAAAATAAGAAGGTTAAGTTGCTCAATTGAGGAGGTTTCGATGATAATGGAGTCTGTACGGTTTGGGAACTAAACCAGAAGCTTGTGATTTTTGTATAAAATTATGTGGGATGAATTTGATGATTTTACCTCCATGGGAAATGTTCTTTAGACTCTTTGCTATGACATACTGAGATTTGGTAATTTTTGAATGAGATTTGGTATTTTAAATTAATGAAGTTCGTGAGCGGTGCAAACTGGAAATTTCTAAACTTTAATCTGTTTTGGCCGAATATATATTTTCTTGTGTGAGCATTTTTTGAGCATAGTCTCTTAATGAAAATGGTACTTCTATGTCTTAATGCCAATCTGGTGAAGATTCGTCATTTTTAAAAGTCGATTGAATAGTACATTTTGATTATTTCTACGGCTGTGCAAACTTTTTGTTTTGGAATGTGTTGAATGGACATGGCTGAATAATATCTCTATGTACAATGACATCCAAAGCATGTTTTCCTCACGAAACATGAGTCATATTGCCTTGATTATCCTGTGTATGTATTTTATAATTTTTGAAAAGGCATTTGATGTTCAATTGAATTGATTTCTGAAACTTGTGCATGCTGAATTATTGGGAACTAATTGAATGGAGCATGCTAGGTGAATTTCATGCCATATAAGTGGAGACATGCAATATTGCTTGCTGTTATGTATGTTGGGCATCATGTAACATGTCATGAATCATGCATATGAAAGAGGTTATCGGCTGGTGTGTGCTGATGATACCCCGGGAGTGTCGGGATGCCCGACCAGGGAGTGAAAATGCCAGATGCCCAGTAGCCCTGTGAGTGTAAATCTGGATGGCCTCGGAGTTGAGATGCCCGGAGCGTAGGGGATGCCGGAAGCACGGATGGTGTGTGCCGTGGATGCCTCGTGATGCCAGTTGGGGTGCGAGATGCCCGGCCAGGGAGTGTAAATGTCGGAAGCACGGATGGTGTGTGCCGTGAATTTCTCATGATGCCGGGTTTGGGTGTGAGAGGCCCGAAATGTGGAGTGGCCGGAAGCCGGGTGGTTTGTACCGGGATTTGCATTAAAAATTGTAAGAATTTGATATGTATGCATGAGTATAACCATTATGTGGAAGATGTACTGATGATGATGATGAAATATGAATGCATGAATCAAGCTGATTTTGTAAGGTGAGCACACATAATGAGAAATGTTGGCATTTTCATTTACTGATTTGTGGAGAGTGCACATGGTAAGGCACAAATGCATGATTAATGCTTGACTTGTAAGCACCTATGCTTGATGGATGCATGACTTGGGAATAATGTGAAAGCATGAGTGGCTGAAAGTCTATGGCTGAATTGCTTACTTGTGATGATCATATGATATTTTGATGTTGTTTATTTGTTGTCATGTGATGTTATATGCTTGGTTGTATTGTATGGGTAGTTATAGAGATCATATTTCTGCTGAGTGGTTGTACTCACCCTTTTTGGGGACTAACATTTCAGCCTAGATATGCCGTTGCCTCCTGTCGCTCCTGGCTCGTTTTACGGTATACCCTCCGACATGGAGGTCAGGGTCACCAATATAGATAGCCCCACAGTTCGTGGGCTGGTGTTCATTCGCGTGAGTGTGCTGGTGAGGTTCGATGCAGGCCTGGACAGCGGCCCTGTCTTCCAAGAGTTCATCTCATACTTCATCTGTCAGGATGGAGTGATCCGGGTATCTTTGCCGCCATTGACCCCTAGAGCGCCCTGGAGGGAGATAGGCCATGAGCTAGAGCTGGAGGAGGATGGAGGGATTTTGTTTAAACCGGATCTTGTGAGATGGATAGTGCTTGTGTAGAGTTTCTTTGAGGAAGGGTAGGACTTTTGGAGTTTTCTTTTGATGTTATCTTTTGATGTATATCCTACCCCGAAAAGAACAGAAAACATCCATCCTTTAACCATATAAATAAGAGAACCGGTTTCCAGTATCCTATCTTGCTTAGTTGTGTGCATTGATCCTTTTATGTTTGGAGGGAGGATTGGAGAGTCGTGATTTCGCTTCCTCCATTTGAAGTGCGCTGGGACCGTTTGCTTTTTTTATAAAAAAAAAAAAAAAAAAAGACAAAGGGAGAGCCTAAGAGTTTGTAGCTCTCAAAGGACAGGTAAGTATGACTGTAATGACCTCAAGGGGGTGTTTGGGGTGTTACATAATTGCCAATTTGAGTTCGATTTAAAAAATGAAGATTCTGTTATATCACAATAAATTCTAGGACCCATGACTTAGTCTCAAAAATTTTTTCTGATAACCGAGACTCTTTGGAAAAAAAGTCGGTTTATGACCGTTTTTATTCAATTAAGGCCGAGGATTAATTTTGGTTGCAAAATTGAGATGCAAGATGGATTATGGGATGGGGAAAAATGCCAATTGAAGTATTGAGGTGTCAATTTAATTTATGGAGACTAAATGAGGATAAATGGAGTAAGATTGAGTAACCAATTGGTGCATTATACTTGCAATTTTGTGTGCCCCTCCCCTCTCTAGCCAAATGCACCATTTCAAGTGTTGTATGGGGTGTTTGTGTGGCTCAATCTCAGCCAAGGAAGGCTGGCTTCTTGGACACGCTTTGAGTGGGACAAGCCATTGGAAAAACAAGGCCAATGGGGCCTTTGTCTCCCCTCCTCTCTATCCTCTCTCTCTCACCCCTCTTGGCCGACCACACCCCACTATTCCCCTTCCTTTTTGAACTAGCTAGCAGAGGAAGAAGAATAGGAGCAACCGTCGCCGCCCGGTGCCGAGAGCCGCGCCACCGCTTGTACGCTGTCCATCATTACATGCCCTCGTTGCTCAGCCGCACGCCGTCTGCCCTGTCTTGCCCAGTTGTGCTTGCTCAGCCACTGTCTAGCAGCTTCTCAACCTGTGTTGAAGACCATATAGCCGCCGTTGGAGCTTCCCTTGCTGACGGTTTGTCGTTTGGCCTCCGCATCTCATCCCAACCCCTTGCCGCCCCAAACCAACTCTTTTCCCTTCTATTTTGCACTAGAACAGAGAGCAGCAAGTCAGTATATCAGCCATTCCTAGGCCCGTTTTGGGGTGGTTGTGAGCCTCAGTTTCTAGGCCCACTTTGGAGAAAAGCGATCCCCGCGCCGTTCCCGTCGGTTTGATCCAACCCGCGTGTTAATCGGGTGAGTTTAGCTCACTAAACCTCACTTAGTTTGCTAATGATGCTTAAGGGTTGATTAGTGTTAATTAAGCAGGATTAGGTGGTTAGATTAGAATATATTAGTGACTATTAGTTAATTTCATTGCATGTTAGATCGGTGGTTAGAGTAATTAGCTAGAGAATAGTCTATAGTATTTATTGAATGTCTCTCAGGATTTTTCCTGGCCAGCCTCGGGCTCCAATTAGGAATTACGGGCCTAAGTTTGATTTATTAGTATTAATTAATTAATTAATTATTTTTGAAAATTAGGCTAGGATAGTTGACGACTGAAGTTTTATGCTGATTGTTGTGGTGCAGTCCATTTATTTATTTGAGCTTTACATTGTGTTGAATTGATTTAATTGTGGAATTTTAGGAATTATTCCTAAATTGAGTTGAATTTGAGTAATTGATTGGTAAATGATCGAATATGGATACATAGCGCCAGTAATGCTTTGATGGGCTATAAAGTTGAGAATGCACATATTGTTTATTATATATATATATATATATATATATATATATATTACTTGGAAAAGACACGTGGCTCGGCAATTAGTACATCACCTTGGTAGATAAGTTGCCTTAGAGAATGCATGTAGCTTGGTGATTTGGTATATCACCTTGGAGAATGTATATGACTCGTTGATTGGTACGTCGTCTTGGCGAATATGGCGCCTTAGAATGCACGGGGTCGGTGATCGATACGTCACCTTGTTGAACTTGGCGCCTTAGAGAATGCATGTGGCTTGGTGGCTAAGTATGTTGCCTTGGCGAAGAGGTCACCTTAGAGAATGCACGTGGCTCGGTGACTAGTTATATATTATATGGAAATTGAACAATAAGAATGGAATGATTTGATCTGTTGTCGTGAATTGATAGATTGATGTGATATGTGGCATCTGTGAATAATCCTGACTTGCCAGTGGAATCTAAGGCCAAGGTAAGTCTTCTAACTAGTATTGTGCATAGGCAACCTTAAAGTGTATTGGTTTCTTAATCGAGTCTTAGGAGGATAGAACTCGCTGAGACGTAGTCTCATTGGTTATTGTATAACTAATTTTAGGCCCCTGGATGGCAACACTGATACTTCCACCTCCCCCTCCTCTAGAATAGTTTGGCATACCAAAGAATATTTCAGAGAAGGCTACCCACTTCCACATCCATCCCGACCTGGAAGAATTAGAATATGATTTGATAGAATCTACAGTCTGGGTTGATGTCAGTAGGGACGATCTGGTGCCTCACGAGTATAGATCACGGTATCGTTACTACCATAATGGAAGAAGAGTAGGTCCCATCCCGTAAGAGGATGTACGGCGAATCATCCTTGAGGAAGCATTTGGAGTAGGGACTGTAGATCATGATGATAGAGTGATAGACGATGACAGAGATCTCGCTTTTGGGAGTGGGTCGACCTCTCCAGCATATACAATGGAGGATGCCAACTGGAGCGAAGAGGAAGGTGAGATCGTGGGGTAGAAGGAGGAAGGACTGGAAGAGGACAAGGAGTGGGGTGTAGCTGAAGAGGAACCTGAAGTGGACGAATATCTTGAAGAGAACGAGATTGATTCTAAAGAATCAGAGGAGGATCAGGATGATTCTGAGTACGACCCTAATGAGGATTAAGATCCTATCCCTTTTGTGAACCATGTGCTTCTGTAGATAGGTGTGAGGCTAGACCTTGTGGATAGTATTGTAAATATACTATGAAGTGTGCTTATAAAAGTTTGGTTGTGGCTTTCAGTATGAAAGATATGACCATGCTTTTCTATTCCATTGTTTTATTGTCTGGAGATTTATAACTGCTTCTGCATGCGTACTGGGATATCGCTTTTAAAATCAACCAATGCTCGAGGATTCGGGCGTGACAGTAGGCCCATGTCCACCCTCCCAAATTAATAGTCTACTGACAGAATTTCACTAAGAATCTCTTGATTAGTTATATAAGTACGTAATACTTATACTCAAGAGATTACACTTTTTAGTACACTTTGAAAATAATAAATATGTAAAGCTTTCTGTATTAGATGAATTTCTTATCACTCTTGATGTTTTTGATTTCTTCAATGTTTTTTGATCTCCTTTTATACTCCTCTATTTTCAATCTTCCCATTGGACAATCTTACAAGAATCAATCTCCAAGCTATCTATTGGACAGCTATTGAGAATATTTATTTAGTCGTTGAAATCAATCAATCAAAGTTTCTGGAGATATAGTGGGTCACACAATCAAATCTTTCAATTTCCATAAATAGTCGCTTGAACTATGCAAATAAATCTCTCCTCTGAATCATTGTTAATTAATACACATAATTAGGATCTTCTGCATAAATTAATCACAAGATTGTTAATCAATTAGCTTCTTTGTTTGAGAATCCAAACAAAATAATAAGCTATTGTAAAAGTCCAATAAAAATTGTCACAAGATATTTTTATCCAAGTTGCCAGAGCACATGATAAATTGTTGTCTACGTAATATAAGTGTTCCTCTTATATCAACAATTCCCGATTATATTTGATTTCCCAGTAAAAATAGTTTCCGACCATATCAAGTTTTACGATGATATTGCATTGTGTTTCAATTGGCAACTTGAGTACGTTAGTGATGTAAATTATGTAGTCCTACTCACCTTAGTATATCCAAGTCTCTTCACATTCTTCTAAACTTGTTCAACCTTATAGGTTGTTCTAGTCTTCATGGATCTTTTTGATTATCTTTGTCTAGTTCACCATAACACATGATAAACTATTGTATGCATAACATAAGCGCTTCGCTTGTGTCAACAGTTCTGGATTATATCTGGTTTCCTAGTGATATTGGTTTCTAGCTATATCAAGTTTCCCGATAATACTATATAGCATTTCAACTGGCAACTTGAGTACATTAATGATGTAGATCCTATAATCTTGTTCACCTTGGTACCTTCGAGTCTCTTCATATTCTTCTAAACTTGATCACCCTTATAGGTACATCTAAGTCGCCTTACAACAAATATTACCAAAATATAGACAACATTTACATTTATCACGCACTTAAGGTATTCCTGGATTGCTTTGTCAACATCAAAATATTATAGAAAGTTTACTCAACATAAGGTTCCATGGAAATATGGTGGAATGAACATGTGGACAGCACATGATTGGGACAAGTGCAAAGTATGTGGACAAGACATGTATGCAACACATGGCCGTGACTTGGGGCTTGTAGCCGTGGATTAAAAGGCCTATGGACGTCTAAGATCCTATCATATCATGTCATGTAATATTGTCACATTATCCATTATGTCCAAACCTTACACAATTCCTGCAATTTGGAATTACCGTTAAACCTACTATCCAAGACCCCGAGATGCCCACATGTTTGGAAAACATGTTGTCTAGCCTATTGAGCTTTTTTCAAGCTCCCACAACGTTGGATATTTGATTTTGGGCGCGCCTTACCTATTAAGTTAAGGTTTGAGTTCCAAGAATGTTGGAAATTCAAATTTTGAACTTATCTATTAAGTTTGGCTTCAAGAATGTTGGAATATGTCATTACAAACTTATCTCCATTTCCATTTTGATTGTGACTCTTCCATCGAGCCACTTATCAAATTGACATATGGCTTCTTGTAGCATGTGGTAGTTGTAAAATGCAAAGAAATGTAAATGGAACCAAAATGTAATGCGAATCAAACTATGCAAATGATATTTTTGTTTAGGGGTCAAGTTTGATGCCTTAATTTTCTTATGGGATGAATGATAAATAAAATAGCCAAAATTTAGATAACAAAAAGTAGTATCGAAAATTGAGTTGAAAATTTATAAGCATCAAACGTTGAAATATAAATTTCAAACACCTGGACCCTTGAGGTGCCAAAACTTAGCAGAAGAGGATATTTAAGTGTCAAAAGTTATGAAAGGCACACTTAAGTGCCAAAATCGAAGTAAAATGTATTAGCTACGTGCCAATGGTGAGAAAATCTGGCAAATTACACACATGGCATTTTCCAACGACCTGCTTATTGAGGTGACAAATATTTTAAAAAATAATACATGTGGACAATTAAAACAACGTCACCTATCCATGCTAGCTTGGGCAAGCTAAACGATGTCGTTTTTCCTTGATATTAACGATATCGTTTAGCTTGTTTCTAGGCTTGCACCAGATCGAGCTATCTCCGTTCACACTCATGCTCATAATTATGCTATTCTCTCTGTCACCACTCATGGTTACCATTCACACTGACTAAGGTCAGTCAATGCTCACCGTCGTTGCTCACCAAAGTTTGTCCTCTTCTCCCCTTCCCCTATGGTGTGAAATTAGGGCTCATTTGTGTCTGAAAGATATAGACAGTTGAATAAGATAGAAGCTACGCCTCTTGAGACGCCTCTTTGTGTTTCTATGCCTTTAAAGAATATGATATTGTCTACGCTGGGGTGTAGAAGTTGTAAGATAACGGTGGGAGGAAGAAATATGGAGATAGACTTAATTGTGATGGTTATGTATGATTTTGATGTTATTATAGGAATGGATTGGCTTCATAAGCATTAGGCCAAAGTAGATTGTTATAGAAAAGTGATCCGCTTTACCCTACCTGATC
The DNA here is from genome assembly GCA_014182555.1 of Eucalyptus erythrocorys. NCBI lineage: Eukaryota > Viridiplantae > Streptophyta > Magnoliopsida > Myrtales > Myrtaceae > Eucalyptus > Eucalyptus erythrocorys. Next base: position 18,415,346 of record CM024606.1, read on the forward strand.
AATCTGATTGTGAATTTTTGGGAAGTCAAACTCACCTATCTATACCACTTATTTCGGCAATGGAAGCTTGTGAGTTACTTGGCAATGGATGTCAAGGATATCTGGCTGTGGTTAAAGATTATAATCGAGAGGAACCTAAGATTGAGGAAATTAGGGTAGTTAATGAGTTTCAAGACGTATTTCCTGAGGAATTACCTGGATTGCCACCAGACCGGGAAATTGAGTTTGAAATTGAATTGATGCACGGAAGGCAGGCGCCAATATCTAAAGCCCCTTATAGGATGGCACTAGTAGAGTTGAAGGAATTGAAAGTGCAATTACAGGAATTGCTTGATAAAGGATTTATCAGGCCTAGTGCTTCACCATGGGGTGCACCAGTGTTGTTTGTGAAAAAGAAAGATGGATCGATGCGCTTATGCATTGATTATAGGCAACTGAATCAAGTGACCATTAAGAACAAGTACCCTTTGCCTAGAATTGACGATCTTTTTTATCAACTCCAAGGAAGTTCAGTTTTCTCTAAAATTGACTTAAGATCGGGATACCATCAATTAAGAATTAAGGAAGAGGATATTCCTAAGACTGCGTTTAGGACTCGTTATGGACACTACGAGTTTCTTGTTATGCCATTTGGATTGACGAACGCACCGGCTGCATTTATGGATCTAATGAATAGGGTGTTTAAGCCTTATTTAGACCAATTTGTGATTGTTTTCATTGATGATATCTTGATATATTCTAAAGGGCCTAGAGAGCATGAACAACACTTAAGGATAGTTTTGCAGACTTTGAGAGATCACAAGTTGTATGCCAAATTTAGTAAGTGTGAATTCTGGCTGGACCAGATAGTATTTTTAGGACATGTAATATCAGGAGAAGGAATTCCAGTGGATCCAGCGAAGGTTGAGATGGTGATAAATTGGCCAAGACCGACCACACCTACTGAAATACGGAGTTTCTTAGGATTGGCCGGATATTATAGGAGATTTATTGAAGGATTCTCACTATTGGCAAGTCCTTTAATGAAATTGACTCGAAAGAATGCGAAATTTGAATGGGATGGGGAATGTGAAAAGAGTTTCCAAGAACTTAAGAGAAAATTGACTACGGCCCCAATCCTGACTTTACCATCTGGATCTGATGGTTTTATAATATATAGTGATGCATCTCATAAAGGACTAGGATGTGTTTTGATGCAGCATGGCAAGGTCATAGCCTATGCATCTAGACAATTGAAACCCCATGAATTGAATTATCCAACGCATGATTTAGAATTAGCAGCTATAGTGTTTGCCCTAAAGATATGGAGACACTATTTGTATGGGGAAAAGTTTGATATTTATACAGATCATAAGAGCTTGAAATATCTATTCTCACAAAAGGAATTGAACATGAGACAAAGGAGATGGATGGAATTATTGAAGTACTATGATTGTGAGATACAATATCATCCAGGAAGGGCAAATAAGGTAGTAGATGCTCTTAGTCGTAAGTCGGCTGTGGAAATAGCTAGTTTAAGAATGGCGGAGTGGAGCCTGTTAAAGTCTGTAACAGACTCAGAGTTTAAATTGGAAGTGGATTACCTTACCGGTGGCTTAGTGCATTGAGAATTGAACCTGAAATCATCCAGAAGGTTAAGATTTTACAAAAGTCTGATTCGGAAATTTTGAGAATAAAAGACATTGTATCTTTAGGAAAAAGACCAGAATTTCAAATTTCTGAAAATGGAGTAGTAAGATGTCAAGGACGACTTTGTGTTCCCAACAATGAAGAGCTAAAGAAAGAAATTTTGTCGGAAGCGCATAAAAGTAATTACAGTATTCACCCAGGTAGTACAAAGATGTACAAGAATTTGCATCAGCAATTTTGGTGGAATGGTATGAAAGCAGATATAGCCAAGTACGTATCTCAATGCTTGACATGTCAGCAGGTAAAGGCGGAACATCGTAAACCTGCAGGACTTTTGAGACCACTAGATATACCAGAGTGGAAATGGGAACATATAACAATGGACTTTGTGCAAGGATTGCCAAAGACATCAAGTGGTCATGACTTTATTTGGGTAGTAGTAGATCGTTTAACTGAGTCCGCTCATTTCTTAGCAGTTCGTATAGACTACTCAATGAATAAATATGCAGAGGTATATGTGAGCCAAGTAATACGCTTACATGGTGTTCCAATGACTATTACCTCAGACCGAGATCCAAGATTTACTTCGAATTTTTGGAGAAGTCTTCAAGATGCCTTGGGAACTAAGCTCCAACTTAGTACTGCTTTTCATCCCCAAACAGATGGACAAACAGAAAGAGTAACTCAGATACTAGAGGATATGTTAAGAGCTTGTGTGATTGATTTTAAATGAAATTGGGACGAGAGATTGCATTTGGTAGAGTTTGCTTATAACAATAGTTACTAGAAAAGTATAGGTATGGCTCCCTATGAAGCATTATATGGGAGGAGATGTAGAACTCCTGTTTGTTGGAACGAAGTAGGTGAAAGGAAATTGGCAGGACCTGAACTGGTACAAGTTACTACTGAAGCTGTTGAAATTATTAGGAAAAGGCTTAAGACAGCTCAGAGTAGACAAAAAGACTACGCAGATAAGCGTAGAAGACCTTTAGAGTTTAGTGTAGGAGACCATATATTCCTTAAAGTATCCCCAGTGAAAGGAATATCTCGATTTGGAGTGAAGGGTAAGTTAAGCCCTAGATTTGTTGGACCTTTTGAAATACTTGAAAGAATAGGGAATGTGGCTTATCGTTTGGCATTACCTCCAAAATTGGGAAATTTACATGATGTATTCCATGTGTCTATGTCGAAAAAGTATCAACCAGATCCTAGTCACATACTCGATCATGAAGCCATCGCAGTAGATGAGAAAGTAAGGTACATTGAAGAACCTGTGCAAATACTGAATCGAAATGAACAAATTCTCAGGACCAAGAGGATTCCATTGGTTAAGATATTATGGCGACATCATGATATGGAGGAAGCCACTTGGGAAAGTGAAAGTGAGATGAGGAAAAGATACCCTCACTTATTTAAGGAAACATAGGTTTTGTCTAATTTCGAGGACGAAATTCTCTAAGGAGGGGAGAGTTGTGGCATCCAAGAATTTCGAGGATGCGATGACTGTGGCCGATCAATAGAGACACTGATAGACTTTAGTCAGTGGTTTAATAAGTTACAATTGAGCCAAAGGCCGAGCATTCGATGAACTATGGTTTTGTAGGCTCATATGTGACTAAGTCTGGATTGAAGTATGGATTGAGAGGAATTTTTATATCTAGCTGTGTGTTCCACGGAATTAAATTACCCTTGATGGATATTGTGGTAATGTCATACGGCTAGGATTGTACTTGTAATTAAACATGTATAAGCTAGGATTAGAAATTTAATTTAGGAAACGAGCTTGAGGAGCTTGGGCCGAGTGGAATTGGACTCATGACCAGCTAGGTGGGCCGGCCAACAAGCCCAAGGAGAGCCCGGCCGAAGCCTTCCATGCACGCAAGAAGAGAGAGAGGGAGTGACCGAGCTGTCCAAGTAAGCTCCAAGTGTTGTCCAAGTGTCAACCGGTTATGCTAAGTGTCTTCATGCATGGAAATTAATCATTAGGCTTAATGATGAAGGCTTAGAGGTATAAAAGGAGGAATGGCCGGTTTGTGAGGGTCTTCGACCGGCTGAGTGTGAGTGAGAGAGAGAGAAGGGCGAAAAGGAAAAGAAGAAGGAGGAAGAGAAGAGAGGAGTCGACGTCGCCCGTGGTTGCCGCCCGTTCTTTCGCACATTTAGCTGAAAATCTAAGGCAAGAATTGGTCTCTCAACTGCTCATACTTGCTGTGGTGTTGCTGTAGTATTGTCTAATGGCTGAATTCGTGAGTTTGATGGGTAGAAATTGAAGTTTTGAGAGTGAATTTGCTGTGGCTGTAATCTGTCCGAGTAGAACAACACGCGCCAGGACTTTGTGAGGATCTGTAGATGATCTTAGGGTTAGAATCTGACTTTGTTTTCTTCATGGAAGTTGTAGAGCATGTCTTGAATTATAACATAGTCAAATTTGAAGTAAAATGAACGAGATTTAAGGGGTGAAATCGATTTTTTATGAAACTGGTTGAATATCGGATGGCATGTCGACCTTTGATGCTTGTTGGTTGTTGAACATGACTTTTTGCTGGAAATTTCTCTTCGACTTCTTCATATGAAATGTAGAGAATATTCTGGTGAACATCATACTAAAATTTTAGACCAATATAACAGGTATAGCCTAGTGAAACCCATATTTTCTCAAGAACCTGGATTCTGGACTGTTTCTTGGAACATCAGTAGGATGTTAGGATCATAAGGCGACTTTCGTTTGGGAATTTTACTTTGACTTTTAAATGAAAGTTGAAGAAAACATGTTAAACTAGAACATATCCAAAAATCAGAAGAAAAGAAGTTGGATCAGTAGCTCAAATGATAAATTTTCGCTGATGATTGATTCTGGTCGGTTCGTTATTGTAAACAGAAGGTTTTGATTGTTATAACAAATTATCTAGGACGAATCTGATGGTAATGTCTTAATGAGAAATTTAATTTAGACTCTTGGCTATGACATGGTGAAATTTCATAATTTTTGAATGATGTTTGAGTATTTAATTTAAAGTAATTCCAAAGCTGTGTAAACTGAAATGCCCGAAACTGTGATTTGTGTTGCCGAATTTATATCTTTTTGTGTGAGGATTTTTTGAACATGAGTTCTTAATGAAAGTTGTACCTTTATGTCTTAATGTTAATTTGGTAAAGTTTCATGATTTTTAGTGGTCAATTGGATATGTAATTTAGGGTTTTTCTACAATCGTGTAAGCTATAATGTTCGAAAATCGCTGTGTGCAATGGCTGAGTTATATCTTCTTATGTGTTGACATTTAGATCATACATTCTTCATGGAAATTGTGTCATTTTGTCATGACTTTCATGTGTGTAAGTTTAATAAATTTTGAGAGTCATTTGGTATTTAATTGAAACGTTTTCAGAAAACTATACATGCTGAATTCTATGAGCTTATAAGGAAAGGATGGGAATTGATTGAATGGAGTTATTCTATGTGAATTTCATGCCATATGAGTGAAAATGTTTGGCATTGCATATAGTTATGAGTGGTGAGTATCATGTTGCATGCCATGAACCATGCATGTGTTTGTAAATCATGATAAATGAGAAGGCCATCGGATGGTATGAGCCGATGATGCCCCGGGAGTGTCGGGATGCCCGGCTAGGGAGTGAAAATGTCGGATGCCCAGTAGCCCTGTGAGCGTAAATCTAGATGGCCTCGGAGTTGAGATGCTCGGAGCGTAGGGGATGCCGGAAGCACGGATGGTGTGTGCCGTGAATTCCTCATGATGCCAGTTGGGGTGCGAGATGCTCGGCCAGGGAGTGTAAATGCCGGAAGCACGAATGGTGTGTGCCATGGATTCCTCGTAATGCCATTTGGGGTGCGAGATGCCCGGAATGTGGGGGCCCGGAAGCCCGGATAGTGTGTGCTGGGAATGCATTAAAAGCTAACTAATATTGTGAAAATTGGAAATGAAAAATGTGCATGTGGTGAAATTTGGTATGTATGGGCATTGGATGGTATATATGTGCATATGGTGATATGTATGCCTGAGTTTTGAAAGATATGAAAGCATGGTGCATGCCTGAGTATTGATGATTTGTATGCATGGTACAAGCATGAGCACTGGATAGTAAGTGCATGAATGATTGAGTGTCTATGGCTTAATGGTTGGCATATGCATGGTTTTACCTGTTGATGCTATATAATGTCATGATATATCTATTGCTGTTATGTGATGATGTGACATGTTTGACTGTCTTGTGTGATGTATGAGTGGCCATAGAGATCATGTATTTGTTGAGTTGTTATACTCACCCCTTTTTGGGGACTAACTTTCAGCCTAGTCATGCCGCTCCAACCAGTCTCTCCAGGCACTTTTTATGGCATCCCATCTGACGTAGAGGTGGGGGTGACCCAGATTGATAGTCCATCCGTCCCCTCGGATCGACGTTCTTCCGGGTGCGGGTGATAGTACGCTATGAGGTGGGTCTAGAGGATGGCCCCGTGTTCCAGGAGTTCATTTCCGTCTACGTGCAACGAGACGGGATTATGCGAGGCATGCTACCACCACCGCCATCCGACGCACCAGGGCGGATGTAAGGCGTGAGGGGGAGTTGGGAGCTGAGAGCTGAGATTTTTTTGGATAAACTGAGACAGAGAGATGGATGAGCTTGTGTATGAGGGTTTTTGAGGGGTATATGAGTTTTCTCTTCTTGAGTATACGCCATGTTAGTATGAGCTGGCTTTCTTTTGATATGTACCTGCCCTGAAAGAATCCATCTTGTAGATAAAAGAGGTCCGGTTTCACTATCCTATGATGTTTAGTCGTGTGCATTGCCCTTTTGGATTGTGAGAAAGGAGAATTGGGAGATGTGATTTCGCTTCCGCAAGTCGAGTGCGCTGGGACCATTTGTAAAAAAAAAAAAAAAAAAAAAAAAGGAGCCTAAGAATTCATGGCTCAATATGAAATGCAAAAGTAAGAAGGACAACTGTGGCGACCTTAAGGGGGTTTTAGGGTGCTACAACACACTTGTTCCATTAATTTTGAAAACAAAATGGTAATAAGAGCATGATTGTCTAAGCACTTCTTCAATCTAATCAAGGTGATGCTCGAGATGAAGAGTATTGAGTTCAAGATGTTGGTGAAGAAGCATGTAGACATCAATAAGTCTAGGAATCAATGTAAAAGAACGAAGCAAAATGTAATAAGGATACTTAATGATTAGTATGATAGGGAATATGGCAAATGTGGGATTATGCTTGGAATGTAGGCTACAAAACCTTTCAAGTAAAATGTATGTAGAGGTCGTGGAGACGCCATATCCTGATAGTAAGATGAAGTTTTCTAAGTTCTATATGTGCTTCGATACATGCAGACATGGATTTTTATCTATTGTAGATAGATTATAGGATTGGGTGGCTATTTCTTAAATGACTTGTGCAAAGGAGAATTGCTAGCCACGATTGGAAGAGATGTGAATAATTAGATATTGCCATTGGCTTGAGCTATCGTGAAGATAAAGAACAAGGCCTGATTCTTGAAAAATCTGATGACTGACCTGGAGCTAACGAATGGGGAAGGACGGGTATTCATGAGCTACCAACAAAAGGTAATGTTATGGCCAATTGTTTGCTTTTTGATATCAAAAACATGTTATTTGATTACATTTCTTGGTTTGAATTATTGTAGGTACTGGTTCCGATATTAGCTAAGTTGATGCCCTATGGCAAATAAAGAATGTATGCATAGCACATATACACAAATTGGGCAAAAACTTATCAAAGGGGATAAGCTGCAGTCACAATTTTGGTAACTAGCAAAGAGTACGAACAAGGCTAACTTTAGGATGACCAAAGAAGAATTGCTTTGAGTTGACAAAGAAATGTTCTATTGCACTATTCTAAACAAAACTGAAGAATTGGTGCAGGGAAGATAATAGATGCCAAATGCAAATCAATCATCTCAATACTTGAAGATATACGAGTTATGGTCATGACTTGGCTGAACAAATAAAGAGCCGAGACTACAAAATGGACTAGGCAATGTGGTTATAATATTCCAAGAAATCGGATGAGAACTTGGCAATGAGTAGATATTGTCATGGGGATGAAGGATATGAGATAATGAAAGGTTCTGATAAATGTTGTCCGTCTAAGTATGAGGAAGTGCTCATGTAGAGTATGACAATTAAGTGGAATTCCTTATGCCTATGCCATATGTGTCATCCAGTTAAAGGGCCACAACACAGAGGATTATATTGACGATTAGTATAAGAAAACAAAATATCTTCGTAATTTATGATGGAGCTAATCAGAATTAGAAAGTCTTAGGAGCCAATAAATCCTGAAGCACCTCAACTTTTTCCACTAAAGAAGAAAATGAGAGGGCCAAAACAAAGACAAAAAATGCATGAGGGCGAGGTCTCAAAAAAGGATGAGTAGGACAAGTGCAAAGATGACGTGCTCTTATTGCCACATAGCAAGACACCATATTAAAGATTGTTGATTAAGAAAACAACAAGAACAGTTAGGTAAAGCGCTAGCCGAAGGGTCTAGTGAAGGGACAACTAAAGGGGGTTACTTGAAGGTCAAACAAAAGGGCTAAGTAATTCAACTATTCTTCAATCAACGATAAGAAATTCAATAAGTCATGATATTTATTTCATGTTGTTTTATGGTTTATTACACATATATACATAGCCTCAATTGCCTTGTATATAATGTCTTTGTCAAGTCATGAGAAGAACACTTGAAGGATTGGCCGAAGTTCTTATTGTACCTAAAATTGAAGGGCTTCTTCAAAGAAATCAAAGTAGAAGCCATCCAACTGAAGGATTAGCCGAAGTAGTTGAAGGGTCAATTCAGTCAACTGTACTTCAGTAAAGAAAAAAAAATACTTAGTAAGTTTTACAATTTGTGTTTAGTTTTCATTTATGTTATTATTTGGATAAATGTTATATTTATGATGTCTTTTGCCTCTTTCTCTAGTTGGAAGAAGGCAAACTAGAGCTCAACTACCAATAAAAATGCCAACTGAAGGGCCACCACAAGGGATACTAGAAGGTGTCACTGAAGTTGAAAAGCTAGATAAAAGAATGATGACTAGAAGCAGGCTAGCTGAAGGGCCTGCTACAAGAAGGACATTTAAAAGATGTCCAATTAAAGAATTGGCAAAAAAAGCCTCTATCATAGCTGAAGGTCCAAATGTAGTTAAAGCTGAACGGCTAGCTGAAGGGGCAGAAGAAGGTCTTATGGAGTTTGAAATCCAAAAGTTGCATGCTGCTCTCGGTATTACCTTAGAGTCTCTAACGGAAAGGTACAATTTCTTGATGATCAAGTCCAGACTTTGAATCAACAGGCATCGCAAAATCTGGCAAAAGCTGAGACTATTTATCATCAGTGCTTAACTAAGCTTGAGAAAATCGTGTAGACCTTGGAGGATTTCTGACTTGTTCGTGTTTCAAAACAACCTTGATCCTTTTTCGACCCAACCTCTTTTTATTTATGCTTAACTGATTATATCTTTTTGTTGTTGACAAAAAGGGAGAGAGATTATACAGATTGAATCTTTGACTTGTGATTGTGTTTGACTTGTCTTTGACTTTTCCAGTGTGTTTTGCAAACTTTTAATTGATTTGTTTTGTGGATGCAAAATATATGCTGACTTTGTGTATGCTGACTGTGTATTTATTATGTTTATTGTCTATTTTCTCTATCAATTATCATGTGCTGCGAAAGTATTGTTTTGCAAAATAATGTTTATATTATGATTAAATCTGCATGAAAGTTTTATCACAATCAAAAAGAGGGAGATTATTGAGAAAACTCCTATCAGGTTTTGAAGTTGACATAACTTTCTTGTTGTTGTTCTTATTCTGAAGAATATTAGACTCTTGTGCTATCTCGTGGAATTTTGTCAAAATCTATTTACTTCAGAAGTCTTTCCCACTCTAACGAGATCCAGACTAAAATCAAGTCCACAACAAAGATATAATCAGACTCAAGATTATTGACCTTTTGACAAGGATTCAGTACAAATGTTACAGAGATTTATCCTTAATATCTGATTTTTTAGTGAAGGATCTCACTTACCTTTTATAAATATATTAATGGAATCAATCATGAATTAATGAAATCAATTGTGAAGACAAATTCCTTTTTGGGAAACATCTACTTATGGAAACATAAATTTTAATTGTATGGGCAACCATAATCATTGGATTTTTATCTCAATTTTGAAAAGGCTACAAGATTTTCTTAATCGATTCTGTCCAATGGATTGATTGGAAGAAATTCCTTTGGCAAAAGGTTAGAAAGGCGTAGATGAGTTTTTAAAGAAATCATTCAGTCAATTTGAGATAGTGCATGAAAATTAAAATTCCAAAATTTGAGGCATTTCCAACCACTTGTTCTTCATCGACAACACTTACAAATTGTATTCAAAAATGAAAAACACAAGAAGAGTGACTTAGTGAGAGAAAAAGAAATCCTCCATTGAGTGTTTGCACTCAAATCATTATATTTCTCTGTTAAGACTTTAGTAAATTTCAACCAGAAGGCTATCATTGTGGGAGAGTGGCTGTAGGCTTGATATAAGTCGAACCACTATAAATTTTTATGTTCAATTTTCTCTTTCCTTAACTCCTTTTGATTTGTTTGTTGCAATATTTTTCAAAACTTTTCACATTTCTAAACCATCTCTAATTGAGTCTGAATTTACTTCAGAAGTCTGGTAGCACTTTTAGTCAGACTTTCCTTGCAATATAACTTATTCTGCATTTATTTGTTTAATTTGTTTTTACACCTATTCCCCCCTCTAGGTGGTAATACTAGCGTTTTCAGTGGTGGCTGGTGGTGGCTAGTTGTGGTGGTTAGTAGTGGTTGATGGCTGGTGCAATTTTTAATGGAAAACAAAAATTAGCACTTAACTCGTCATATTGTAAAAACCTTAACACTTAAGTGTTCACTTTTAACCACTAGTTGCACTTATGTGATTACTTTTGATAATAACTTGACACTTAACTGTTCCTTTTCTGGTCATGACTAGCACTTAAATGATTACTAAATACAATTTAAGGCACTCAAGTGATCACTCAAATTTTTCTTATTCATATGCTAGTTTATAAAAAAAAAAAAAAACTAGAGATGTCACACCCCAATCCTCTGAGCGCGTGCCCATCCCTCAACGATTGATCAAATAGCGACGTTCCAGGATGCATCGCCGACCTATTCATTTTAATACGCATGGGGAAGCAAATAAATAAATCCCCAGACAACTACAAGATGGGATAGAAAGGTAGGGCCATAAATTTTTGAAAAGTAAACACACTTATATATACATATATCAAGCCACGTCATATACAACACCAATTTATAAAACAAGGTCGAGCCTTCCTCAGAATACTCTGGGGTCCCTGAGTTCGACAGGTACAAATCCACCACTAACCTGCCTAGAGGGTCAGCCGTAACTTTCCCAATGGCAACCTCCAGCACGTACAATGGGACCTCAAACTTGGGTATAGGACTTTCTCTATTCCCATTCTCTCCTAACAATACCATTATTTGTTTTGATGAGGTACCTTATGAGGTAAGGCCTCATCAACCCAGACCACGGTCTTCACTAGCTCATAGACCCACCCTCTTGGGTTCCTATGTAGCAGGATAAAATTCTTCTGCACCGTGACCTTCTTCAGTCTACCAAAACGTTCAGGAGAGGCTGCCATCTAAGGACTTGAAAATATTGTCCCACAATGGGGTGAGACAACGTCTCAGCAAGTTCACCCCCAAAGACCAGACTAAGAAGGAAATACGCCCCAAGGGCTGCCTAAGCACAAACACGAGTCAGATAACTTACCTTTGCCTCCGTTCCTTCCTACAATTCAGTACAATTCGCAATTCATTAAATCACATCAATAAATCAATTCATCACATCGGATCAAATCATCAATCAATCGACTCAGTCGATTCCATGTCATCAAGACCATTTCTTAGTCAAGCTATTCAATTCTATCTATAAAGTCCGATCAAATCCAGGATTCCTCACTCTAAGCTAAAAATAGATAGTATAGCTCACACTAAGCTGATAAATAGTGTACTACTCTCACTAAGTTGACATATCGGGCCATCGGGCCGATATAGCACATTAATAATGCTTATTAGAAGCTGCCAAGGTAACTACTCTCGCTAAGCTAACATATCAAGCGATGGGCTGATATGGTACACTTGTCAATGCTCACCAAAAGCTACTTAGGGATACTGCTCTCGCTAAGCTGACATATCAAACCATCGGGCTGATATAGTATACCGGTATATAGCTCTCGCTAAGCTAACATACCGACCATCGGGCTAATATAGTATACTCATGAAACTCACTCTAAGTTGATAAAGTATATTACTCGCACTAAGCTGATATATCAGAGCCCGTAGGCTAATATAGTATATTGTTCTCACCATCTGAGAATGCCATCATTTTTATCCTTCATGATAAAAATAATCGTGTGTGGGTACACGGTCGGCCTTAGCCAAAATACAATATTTTCTCTTTCAAAAATTCCACTAATTTCAATAGTCCACAAAATATTTTTGGTGTTGTAAACCGACGCTCGGTTATTTTCCAATCAATTACTGAAATTAATAAATTTTGGGATAAATACCTCGAAATTGCAATCAACACTCAAATTGCACAAAATAATAGTTAATTAAATAAATCAATCACACCATTTCAATCGACATAAAATTTTGATCACCAATTATCCCGGTCTAATTTTTGGAAAATAATAATTAATTAAATTATTACGGAAATTAATTAATAAATACCAAAAATGCTCACCTAGGCCCATAAAGCCTAATTAAATATCGAGATAGGTTCAAAAAATTTCCAAACCTATCTAGATAAAAACTATGGCCTATTTACTTGCTAATTGCACTAATCTAATCACTTAACATGCATCAAGGATTAACTAAATCACTAATCCATTCTAACTTGAAAAGGGCTAGTAAACACACCTAGAGAGGGGCTTAATAGGTGTATATAAAATTTCTTCGAAAGACTTTAGGAAATTTAATCGCCTTTGAGTTATAATTCAGGATATAAATGACTTTTAAATAAATCTATGAAGCAATTAAATAAATTATTACTTAAGATAAGGAGATTAGGGTGAGAGAAATTGAACACAAAGGTTTATAGTGGTTCGGCTTAATCCCAGCCTACGTCCACTCTCCAGTGCTGACAGTCCATAGGCTGGATTTCACTATGAATCAAAAGAGATGATACAACTCGTAGTCTTGACTTCCTCAGTGGAAAGTCTCAACTATTCTCTTCACAAGGTCTCACTATGTGATTCTCTCTTTTGTACACAATTATAGCTCGAAGAATGAGAAGGTAAGGAACTACAGAGATTCAGACTTTGAAATTCTACTCTCATCAACACATCAAACAATGAAAAAGTCCGCTTTATATACTCCTTTATGCCTTCATAGCAGTTGGCACTTTCCAAAGGAATTTTTCCAATCTACCCGTTTGAAAGAATCAATTAAGGTGATCTTGAGTTGTTGATTAAATATAGATAAGAGCCCATCAATCTCGCTCGCCCATACAATCAGGATCTTAAGTTTCTATAAGTAGAACCTTCCAAGTTTGCTCGCCATTCTAAAAGATATTCAAATCGGAGTAGATTCCAATAAGAATAACCAAACATCTTGAGGCTATATCTAGCCATAAGAACTTCCAAAAACCATACGGAAATAATCTTCCAAGATAAGTTCCCATCTGAATAAGTCTTCTTCCTTCGATTTGGAGACTGTCAACTTGGGCAGACTGTGAATGTGACACCCCTCGACGGCCCCCGATCCGTTAGGGTCGTCATAATTTGCTTACCTTTCCTCTTTCTTGACCTGAAGGTCTATCAATCCTGGGGGTGTATATATTTATTTATTTATTTATTTATTTGATCGGTCCTTGCGGAATTTATATGGCGGAAGCATATCCAACAACTCCCTTCCCTATATTCAAAAGATAGTGCATACCAACTAAACACTTTGTATAAGTTAAAATCGTACACTTTAATTTATATAACTTGATGGACATCTTTCTTCGGTACATCAAAATGCCGTAGTCTTCTATACTTGGTTATACTTCAAAAGATGACCGACATCTCTTTCAATAGTCATATACTTAAAGTCCATCGATCAGTGTTGGCGTCCAAAAGTTCCTTCCTCTGCTGTCCCCCTCCTGGCAACCATATCCAACCACTCGGTCTATCTACTGGTGGCCGTGTCGGCAGATGTATCTTGTCTAGTATGAAATGTTAGTCCCCAAAAGGGGTGAGTATAACAAATCAACAAATACATGATCCCTTTAGCTACTCATGCATCACACAAGATAATCAACTATGTCATTGCATCGTATAACACCATCACTCATGTCATTGCATTATATAGCATCATCAGATATATAATTGCATCATATAACATTATCAAATCCTCATGCATATACCATGCATATATACATATCTTTCAAGCACATGTACCATATCATTCAATACCCAGGCATACACCATGCATTTATATCTTTCAATGCCTATGCATACATATCACCATATGCATATCATTCAATGCCCATGCATACTCATTGCCATATGCATATCATTCAATGCCCATGCATACTCATCGCCACATGCATATCATTCAATGCCCATGCATACTCATCGCCACATGCATATCATTCAATGCCCATGCATACCCATCGCCATATGCATATCATTCAATGCCCAATTTTCACAATTTTTAATTGGCTTTTAATGCATCCCCGGCACACACCATCTGGGCTTCCGGCCCCCCCACATTCCGGGCATCTCGCACCCCAACTGGTATCACGAGGAATTCACGGCACACACCATCCGTGCTTCCGACATTTACACTCCCTGGCCGGGCATCTCGCATCCCACCTAGCATCACGAGGAATCCCCCGGCACACACTATCCGGGCTTCTGGAATTATGTACCAACATACCACCAGGCATCTCCCCCTGGAATTACGTACCGTATACCACCGGGCATCTCGAAACTCCCAAGGACATCCAGAATTACGCTATTAGGCCACTGGGCATCCGGCATTACACTCCCCTAGCCGGGCATCTCGACACTCCCGGGGCATCATCGGCTCACACCATCCGATGACCTTCTCACATGCATGGTTCATAGCATACCACATGATGTTCATCACTCATATCAATATGCATTGCCAAACATTTTCACTCATATGGCATGAATTTCACATAAAACAACTTCAATCAATTCGTCCCATATGATTCAGCATGTATAACATTCTGTAAACATCTCAATTATACACCAAATGATTCTCAAAAGTTGTAAAACTCATACACGTGATAGTCAAGACACAAAGGCACATTTTTCATGAAGAAAGTATGTTCTAAATATTAACATACAAAAAGATATCATTCAGCCATTGCAACAAGGCAAATTCCGAACAATACAGCTTGCGCGATCGCAGAAGAAAACTAAATTGACCATCCAATTGGCCACTAAAAATCATGAAATTTCACCACATCACCATGGAGACGTTAAAGCACAACTTTCATTAAGAAACTATGTTCAAAAAATTCTCACATAAAAAGATATAAACTCGGCAAGACAGATTAGAGTTTAGGACTTCCCAGTTTGCACAGTTTTCGAATTTCATGAAATTAAATACTCAAAAATCACTAAAAAATTATGAAATTTCACTATATTATAGCCAAGATCCTACAGAAAATTTCTCATGAAGAAATAATCATCAAATTCGTCTTACATAATTTGCTATAAAAATCATAAGCTTCTGTCTCAATTACCGAACTGTACAGGATCAATAGGACTTCCCAGTTTACACTGCTCTCGAATTTCATTAATTTAAATATCCAAATCTCATTCAAAAATTATGAAATTTCAGTATGTCATAGCCAAGAGTCTAAAGAACATTTCTCATGAAGACATAATCACCAAATCCATCCTACATAATTTACTATAAAAATTACAAGCTTCTGATTCAATTACCGAACGGTACAGAATCAATTATCAACGAAATCTCCTCAATTGAGCAACCTAACCTCCTTATTTTTCCCTGATTTTTAGATATGTTATAGCTTAGCATGTATTCTTCAACTTTCATTTAGAGGCCAAAGTAAGAAAATCAAGGGAAAGTCACTTTATATGCAGTACAAGCTACTGACGTTCAGTCAAGACAATCCAGAATTCAAATCCATAAGAAAACAAATAATTCACCAAGCTACACCGAATGGAATCAGCTCAACTTTTAGTATGTCATCCATCAAGATGTTCTCTACATTTCATAAGAGGAAGTTGAACAAGAATTCCAAACGAAAAGACATGTCCAGCAACCATCAAGCATCAAAGGTCAGCAAGCAACTCCGGTATACACCCGGTCCCAAAGAAATTCGGTTTCACCCCTCAAATCTCATTCAAATCACTTCAAATTCGACTATGTTATAGTTCAAGACGTGCTCAACAACTTCCATGAAGGAATCAAAGTCATATTCTAACCCTAAAAGCACCTACAAACACATGCAAGCTATTGGCGCAACCTAGCACATTCCAAACCCGACGGCACCTATCTCAAATTCTCCTCAAAAACTCCAAATTCCAGCCATCAAATTCATAATTTCGGCCATCAGACGACACCACAACATGCATAGGTAGATGAGAGATCATTCTTGCCTTTGGATTGAGCAGAAAACGTGAAGAAACGGCAGTAGGTTCCTCGGCTAGCTCTCGGTCGACGCTGCTTTTCCTTTCTTCTTTGTGTTTTCTCTCTTTCTCTCTCACTTAGTCGGTCGAAGACCCTCACAAATCCGGCCATCTCTCTTTTATATGCCCCTCTAATTGTCATTAGAAGTAATGATTGATTTTCATGCACTTTGGACACTTGGCAAAGCAAAGGGACACATGGACTCCCTCTCATCTCTCTCGGCCATCTTGGCTTGTTCAACAAGCTCGGCCGACCCTCCTTGGGCTTGACCGGCCCACTTCTTCCTCTTCTTGGGCCCATAATCGGCCCTAGTCCATCATGCCTTAATGCCGAAATTAATCCTTCTAATTCTAGCTTATACATGTTCAATTATAATTTACTAACTTAGCCATATAATATAGCTACCTTGTCAATCCAAAATAATTCAATTGTGGCTCAATAGTCCAATGACTAAAATCTCACAACATTTCCATTGATCGGCCACAATCATCACATCTTCAAGGGTTGTCCAAATTTTGGGATGCCACAGTGAATCTTGAGTTTGGCTGTCTTTAGACTTTGACAACAGAGTCTACAGGTCTTCAGACTTTAACACTTGAGTCTGAAAGTCTTCAGACTAGACTGATAGAAAACGTTTTGTCAGCTTCAAAACAAAAAAAGTTTTCTCCAAGAATCTCCCCCTTTTTGATGGTAATAGAACTTTCCAGTAGATTTGAAAACTTGTTGACTTGCAAAAATACTTATGCATAATATCTTATGAAGGATAAATAAATTAGGACATGAATAATATCAATTCTGCAACGACAAAAAAACATGTTAGTCCTGCAAAATAATTATCCTCAATATCACGACCTAAGCTGCAAGTACCAAAAGATCAAATCTAGTCAAATAGCACTCCAAAGTCACAACCAAACAAGAGACAAGCCAAGTCCAAATAAAATCTGCACTTCTCCCCCTTTTTGTCACAGCAAAAAGTGGAGAATGAATAAAAAGTTGAGTCTAAGAAAAAGTGGGGTCAAAATCATGGCTGTTTAGGAATGCGGACAAGCTAGAATTCTCCCAACGAATTCACTATCTTCTTAAGGCTTGCAATGGTCTCCTTCAGTGGTTGTAAATCTTCACCCTTCACATTAGTCTAAACTTGATTTTTCAAGGTGTTGATCTAATCTTGCAAAGACACTGAGGTAGCCAAGAGAGCCTTCTTGAGATCCTTCATCTCATACTCCATTCCATAAAACTGCTTCCTTAGATCCAACATGATATCCAGCAGTCTCGAAAAGTCTGCTGATTGAGCATGTGCAGCATTAGGTCCAGCTGATTCTATACCTAGAGTTTTGAGACTTGATGGATCTTCAGCAGTTTGTCCACCATGACTTGGAAAGGATGCCTCAAATTCAGTTTTTGGAAAATAGGAGGCATATACATTGTGGCATCCCAAAATTTGGACAACCCTTGAAGATGTGATGATTGTGGCCGATCAATGGAAATGTTGTGAGATTTTAGTCATTGGACTATTGAGCCACAATTGAATTATTTTGGATTGACAAGGTAGCTATATTATATGGCTAAGTTAGTAAATTATGATTGAACATGTATAAGCTAGAATTAGAAGGATTAATTTCGGCATTAAGGCATGATGGACTAGGGCCGATTATGGGCCCAAGAAGAGAAGGAAGTGGGCCGGCCAAGCCAAGCCCAAGGAGGCTCTCGGGACGAGCAAGCTTCTCTCGCACGCCAAGGAGGGGAAGCCAAGCTGTCCAAGAAAAATGCCATGTGTCAAGCTGCATGCAATGTAATCATTTGGATGAAATGATGATTAGTGGAGGTATAAAAGAGGAGGCCACCGGTTTGTGACGCTTTTTTTCGCCGGTTTTGAGAGAGAGAGAGAGAGAGAGAGAGAGAGAGAGATCGAGGAAGAAGAAGAGAAGAAGAAGGAAAAGGAGGAGAACCGAGGATTGCCGAGTCTTCTTGCCGCCGTTCCTCCATCAATTTAGCTCAATCCAAAGGCAAGAATGATCTCTTATCTACCTATGCATGTTGTGGTGGTGTGTGATGGCCAAAAATTTTGAGTTGAATGGCTGGAATTTGGTGTTTTTGGAGAAAGCTTGAGATAGGTACAATCGGGTTTGGAAAAAAATAGTGTTGTGCCAGTAGCTTGCATGAGCTGGTAGGTGCTCCTAGGGTTAGAATCTGACTTTGAATCCCGCATGGAAGTTGTAGAGCATGTTTTGAACTATAACATAGTCGAATTTGAAGTGATTTGAGTGAGATTTGAGGGGTGAAACCGAATTTCTTCGGAACCGGGTGTATTTCGGAGTTGCTTGTTGACTTTGATGTTTATTGGTTGCTGAACGTGCCTCTTTGTGTGGAATTCTTGCTCAACTTCTTCTTATGAAATGTAGAAAACATCTTGATGGATGACATACTAAAAATTGAGCTGATTCCATTCGGTGTAGCTTGGTGAATTATTTGTTTTCTTATGGATTTGAATTCTGGATTGTCTTGACAGAACGTCAGTAGCTTGTACTGCATATAAAGTGACTTTCCCTTGATTTTCTTACTTCGACCTCTAAATGAAAGTTGAAGAATACGTGTTAAACTAGAACATATCCAAAATTTAGATCAAACGAAGGAGGATAAATAGCTCAATTGAAGATCGTTTGCTGAGGATCGTTTGCTGGACAGTTTGCAAATTGTAAACAGGGAACTTATGATTTTTATAACAATTAATGGAGGACGAATTTGATGATCATGTCTTCTTGAGAAATGTACCTTATACTCTTGAATATAACATAGTGAAATGTCATAATTTTTGAGTGATGTTTGAATATGTAAACCAATGTATTTTTGAAACCGTGCATACTGGAGAACCCGAGAGTGTGATTGGTGTTACCGACCTTGTACCTCCTTGTGTGAGGATTATTTGAACATGAACTCTTAATGAAAGTTGTACTTCTATGTCTTGACATTGATGTGGTGAAAGTTCATAATTTTTAAAGGCCAATAGGATGGTTAATTTAGACTTTTCTTAAGACCGTGCAAACTGTAATTCTTGGAAACTCTGTTTTGCAATGGCCGAGTGACATCTTTTTGTGTGTTGACAATTAGGAGATGCATTTTTCATGAAAAGTGTTCCATATTGTCTTGACTATCCTGTGTGTGAGTTTCACAAGTTTTGAAGAGTATTTGATAGTCAATTGAGATGATTTCCAAAAACTATGGATGCTGAATTGTTAGGGATCATTTGAATGGAGCATGTTGTGTGAATATCATGCCTTGTGAGTGGAAATATGGGACATTGCATGCTGTTATGTATGCTGAGCATCATGTTAAATGCCATGAATCATGCATATGAAAGAGGCCATCGGATGGTGTGTGCCGATGATGCCTCGGGAGTGTCGGGATGCCCGGCCAGGGAGTGAAAATACCGGATGCCCAGTAGCCCTGTGAGCGTAAATCTGGATGGCCTCGGAGTTGAGATGCCCGGAGCGTAGGGGATGCCGGAAGCACGGATGGTGTGTGCCGTGGATGCCTCGTGATGCTAGTTGGGGTGCGAGATGCCCGGCCAGGGAGTGTAAATACCGGAAGCACGGATGGTGTGTGCCGTGAATTCCTCATGATGCCAAGTTTGGGTGTGAGATACCCGGAATGTGGGGGGGGGCCGGAAGCCCGGATGGTGTGTACCGGGATTTTCATTAAAAATTGCAAGAATTTGATATGTATGCATGAGCATTACTAATATGTGAAAGGCGCACATGATGAGAAATATTGGCATTAGCATTTTCTGATTTGTGAGCTGTACATATATGCATGAGAAATGCTGATTTGTAGAGAGTACATATGATGAGGCATATATACATGAGAAATGCTGATTTGTGGAGAGTGCATACGATGAGGCACGAATGCATGAGTAATGCTTGACTTGTAAGCACCTATGCTTGGTGGATGCATGACTTGGGAATAATGTGAAAGCATGAGTGGCTGAAAGTCTATGGTTGAATTGCTTACTTGTGATGATCATATGATATTCTAATGTCGTTTATTTGCTGTCATGTGATGTTATGATATGCTTGGTTGTATTGTATGGGTAGTCATAGAGATCTTATTTCTGCTGAGTGGTTGTACTCACCCCTTTTTGGGGACTAACATTTCAGACTAAATATGCCGTTGCCTCCCATCGCTCCTGGCTCATTTTATGGTATTCCCTCCTACATGGAGGTCAGGGTCATGAATATAGACAGCCCCACAGTTCGCGGGCTGGTGTTCATCCGGGTGAGCGTGCTGGTGAGGTTTGATGCGGGCCTGGACAGCAGCTCTGTGTTTCAGGAGTTTGTTTCATACTTCATCTGTCAGGATGGAGTGATCCGGGGCATGCTTTGCCGCCATTGTCTCTTGGAGCGCCCGGACGGAGGTAGGCCATGAGCTGCGGCTGGAGGAGGATGGAGGGGTTTTTGGTTTGACCGGATCTTGAGGGATGGATAGAGCTTGTATAGGGTTCCTTTGATGAAGGGTAGAAATTTTAAGGTGTTCTTTTGATGTTTTCTTTTTGATGTATGTTCTACCTCGAAAAGAACAGGAAACATCCATCCTCTGACTATATAAATAAGAGAACCGGTTTTTCAGTATCCTATCTTGCTTAGTTGTGTGCATTGATCCTTTTATGTTTGGAGGGAGGATTGGAGAGTCGTGATTCCGCTTCTGCCATTTGATGTGCGCTGGGACCGTTTGCTCTTTAAAAAAAAAAAAAAAAAAAAAAAAAAAGAGAGCCTAAGAGTTTGTAGTTCTCAAAGGACAGGTAAGTATGACTGTAATGACCTCAAGGGGGTTTTTGGGGTGTTACATACATCCTCTAGATCTGCTGCAGATTTGCTAACATTACTAGTGAATAAGGGTGAATAAGTACCTCTTTTTTCAGCAACCCCCCTTATTTGTGTGCCCTCAGGTGGAGTAGTATACTCTTCACCCTGTTCTTCTTCAACATCAGTAGTAGAGTGATGTTTTGCAGTTGCTCCAGCATCTCCACTTTCGGTCTCGTCAAATTCACTTGACAAGTTAACTACAAAAGTTGGCTCAAGGGAATCCTCTTGTTCCTCTTGTGTCTCTCCTTCTCTCCTTCTCTTCTCACTTCTTCCTCTATTCTCATCTCTTCCTCATCTCTTTTCTCAGTCTCTTCTCTCCTCTGCTCTTCTCGCCTCTCTCGAAAGCTTAAAAAACTCTTCAAATTTCTCAGTGCTGAAAGAGTCATCTCATCTTCATCATCTTCATCCTGCAATATGAGTTTTCTTTTCTTCTGCACAGGAGCAACTATGGGCTCATTTCCTTTTGTCTTTGCAGCAGTAGAGTCTTATGTAGCCTTGGCAGGAGATTTCTCCTTCATCCTTTCTAGCACCTTGTTAAGCTCCTTTAAGCACATCTTCGTGACCATCTTGTAACCAATCACCATAAGAGCATAACTTGTTAAGTACAAAGGTGTAGGGATGTGTATTTTGAAGTGCCTCAACAGGCGAGTAACAAGAGCAGAGTAAGGGAGTTGTCCCTTATCTTTTACCACAATCCTGTACATGTGGAACAGGATTGTGTGAGGCAGAGAAAATCTGATACCAGCATTGATGGCATACATCAATTTGGCTTCTGGGTGAGAGACATTAGTCTTTGAGGTCAATTTTGGTAGGATACAATTGATCACAACTTTATGGAGCAAGACATTTGAGGCGTTCATCTTAGTGTAGGAAATTTTGCCTTCCACACTCCTGTCTCGAACCAACTCCAAAGTAGCGTGAGGAATAAACACCTTAATTGGTTGGAAACTCGATCTTTCCACCTGAATTAGATCTGCCAAGGTGTCCACATCTACCACATATTCCTTATCCCTAAAAGTGAATGAAAACATATTCGCATTAGGGGTGATCGGGTCCAGGGTGGGTAGGGTCTAGACCTGGACCCTGTTCCTGACCCTGTTATAACCGGTTCTCTTTTTTTGGACCCTGTTCCCGACCCACCCTGTTTTTTCGGTCCGGGAACAGGGTCAACCCTGTTTTTATTGGAACCTGTTTGCAAAAATTAATGTACAGCACTCATATTTAAAATAAAGCGTTTAACATTCATATCGATTAGCATAAAAAGAGAAGGATGATTCTCCATTAAACGGGCAAAGTTTACCGGAGCTACATAGATTCAAAGTAGAAGGATGATTCTTCGAGGATGCTTCTTTTCCTAGGATTCTCACGGTTTGTGCCTACCCGACGTGCTAATAGAATGGAAAATAGTTAAGATTATTTTGTCCTGACAAAAGCGCATAGTAACTATCATTTTGATTCTTTAATGAATTAGTAAGTTTCTGGTACCAGTCTATCCATGCCGGATTCAGCAACTTTTTATTTGTAATCTATCCTTTGAACCTTCCATCAAATTTGCTCTATAATATGAAAAAGCTGAGCCATCGAATATTCCGGATAGCTAATGCAAGCACAAAGGGAAAATCCTCGTCCACCCACAAAGAATCGGATAGGATCCTCTCTCTCGAAGACTACAAGACCAAGGTTCAATCATAGAAGGGATTCTTTGTGATGCACATTATTGAGCAAAAACGAGTTTGTAGGCAACAATTAATTTGACGCAGATTGATGAAACATCCGCTGCTATGCTTAGAGAGATAAACATGGGAGGTAAGAACCAAGTTGAATCCTCCTATGCTCGAGAGATAAACCTCAAAGCAACCGACTCGGAATAGAGATTGAAGAGACTCCCCATACGGGAGAAACAAGACCAGAACAAACGACGACAAGAACAGCAATCGATAACAAAAAACGCAAAATCACGAAGGACCGTCCAATGAATGAATATCATACCAAAAAAAAAAGAACATACATATCATACAAAATGGGCGGTCCTCTGATAGATTTACAAGAGGCGGCTACATGTGGTGTACTTAACTCTGCTCTCACATAGGGTGAAAAACCATGTTGCATGCAACAGAAAACCAAAAACCGGCACAATCTAAGCGAAGATCGACTTAGTAAACCATCCTAATCTGTACGCATCCAGCAATCCGAGCCTCTCGACATACTAATGACTCGATCAATAGTTACTTCGGCTTCCCGATCCGGTGGGAAAGGACATAGCAGCGGATGTTTCATCACCGAAGACGACGAAATCACCGGTGAAACTGAACCCGGAAACGATCGACCAAACCCAAAATCCCTAACCCGAATCCGAATCGGGGACCCCCAAAACGGAAAGGAGGGAAACCCGGAAAACTCACCTTAGCGCAGCAGCCCCGCGGCTCATTCAACAATTGCGAATCGACGGCGAACTGCGAGCACCGATCCAGAGCTAGGGTTTGAAGCGGTGGCGCGGCTTCGCGAAGGGTTGGGGCTTTGGGTCTCGGGCGGAGAAGCGTTGGTGGCGATGGCACCGGCCGGGAACGACGGTGCACCCGGCGGAGAAGGAGCAGACGCAAAAGATTCGGGAAGGGGTGAGACTCGTTCGTGCGAGAGAGAGAGGTGCGTGAGAGAGAGAGTGCGAGAGAGAGAGGTGTAAAATTAGAATTTAGGGTTTGGTTTGTAAGTAAAAAGGAGTGTCCCTAACCGGTTCTCCAACCGGGTCCAAAACCGGTCCGGTCGAACCGGTTCCCGGGTGGGTAATCCCTCGGAACCGGTTCCCGGACCGGTTAAAACAGGGTCTGATTTGTTGGAACCGGTTCCCGGACCGGTTCCCGACCCTGTTTTCCGGGTGGGCCGAACCGGGAACCGGGTTGACCCGGTTCGGTTGCACACCCCTAATTCGCATCTAAAAAGGATAGATTTGAATAGAAGTAAGCAGTAAGTTCAGGATAAGCAATCGTAGAATCAGAATAGAATCCCTCAAACTGAAGATGTGCCAATTTCTCTCGAAGATTTACTCTCACAGAGTCGAGAAAGTCAAAATCAACGCTCCTAGGGTTTATAACCCTTCTTTTTAGCAATTTCGAGTAAACTCTTTTGTGCTCCTTGGAGCAAAAGATGTTCCCTTCTTCACAAACAGCATTCACAGCCACTCCCATTCTTGGCTGAAAATGTGAAAATAACCTTTCATCGTCATCCTGTCCTTGAGGTTGATTAGCGGTGCCGAACCGCGGATCACTCGGAAAGTTCGCAAAGGCTTCCTCAGCCGAGCCTTTAGACGCAACACCTAACTTCTCCATTTCACACAAAAATAGAGTTTCATTCTTAAATCCTCTTTCCCTCAAAAACTCATCTATCAGCTTCATAGGAGATCCTCCCTTTTTCAACCTTAAGTAAAGAGAGTAAGCAAGATTTGGTCTCAATGTTCTTACAGGCTCAATGTCTTCTACTACGTCTTCTTCTTGAGGTGGTGGAGAAGACTAATGCTATTGAGAAGGTTGTTGCTGACATGATTGATGCTGATGAAGAATGTCATCTTCCTCGATTAGATCAAAATGGGTAGGACCCTCATACTTCCATTGTGGTCCCTTGCTTGCAATCCTCGATGACTTTCTTGAAGACATAGTTGCTTTTGGGAGAGATTCACAGTTTGTTCACAAAAAAAGGAATCTTTTGAATAAACAAGAGTAAAGGTGAAAGCAATAGGGAGTTTTTCAATTCTAGGGTTTGAACAACGTCTGAGAGTGAAAATGAAGAGGATGAAAAACAATGGTATAAATAGTAAGTGAAGAGAGGTAAACAAAACGTCGTAAAGGAAAAATAAGAAACTGCCTATATGAAAAAAAAAAAAACTGCCATAAATTCAAATGTCAGGAGAGAATATAAAAAGGCAAGTGACGATTCGAAATTAAAAAAAAAATGCCAAAAAGAAATACCATCCAAAAGTAAAATCTTATGTATTTAAAAACTTACAGTCGTAACTCTGAGTTAAACTGAGTTTGAATCCCTTTAAACTTTACCTTTGAATCTGAACTCCTTTAGACTTTACTTGATAGAAGATATGATGTTCTGTCTGGTACCAATTGACTCAAAATGGCTTTTCTCTAGTGGCTTTGTAAATATGTCCACCGGTTGATTATTTGAGTCAATGAACTGGATCACCATCTCTCCATTTTGAACATGATCTTTAATAAGATGATGTTTAATTTCAATATGCTTTGCTCTTGAGTGAAGAATACGATTCTTTGTAAGATTAATGACACTAGTGTTGTCACATTTGATCTCAATGCAAGAGTCTTCAACTCCAAAGTCTCGTAATTGTTGTCGCATCCACAAGATTTGAAAGCAGCAACTTCCAAGTGCTACATATTTTGCTTTAGCTGTTGAAAGAGCTATGGTACCCTATTTTCTCGAAAACCAAGATACTAACCTGTTTCCATGCAGTTGACATGTACCTGAAGTACTCTTCCTATCCACTTTACAACCTGCTAAGTCTGCGTCTGAATATCCAAGGGGAGTAAAGTCTCCTTCTTTGGAATACCATAGACCTAACTTAGAAGTTATTGCAACATATTTGATAATGCGCTTTGCAGCAATTAAGTGAGATTCTTTGGGATTTGATTGGAATCTAGCACGAATACAAATACTAAACAAAATGTTAGGTCTAGATGTAGTAAAGTAAAGAAGTGAACTAATTAAACTCCCATATAGCTTCTAGTCTACACTCTTTCCTTCTTCATCTTTATCCAGCTTCGAAGAACTCAACATGGGTGTCTCTCTGCCTTTTTGCAATTTTCCAATCCTAACTTCTTGATAAGTTCTTTAGCATACTATTCTTGGTGAATGTAAATTCCGCCTTTTGATTGTTTGATTTGTAATCTCAGAAAGAAGTTTAACTCACCTATCATGCTCATCTCAAATTCATCCTGCATGCATCTTGAGAATTTCTTGCAAAGATTTTTATTAGGAGAACCAAATATGATATCATCAATATAAATTTAAACACGTAGAAAATCTTTTCTTTCCTTCTTGATAAATAAAGTAGTATCTACTTTACCTTTAGCAGCACCATTTTGAATTAGAAAATTACTTAACCTTTTGTATCATGCTTGAGATGCCTGCTTCAATCCATATAAGACATTTTTTAGCTTGTAGACTAAGTTTGGTTTCCTTGGCTTTTCAAATCCATTTAGAAAGGCACTCTTCACGTCCATTTGAAATAACCTGAAGTTTTTAAAGCAAGAAAAAGCAAGTAATAATCTAATTGCTTCAACCTTGCTTCTGGTGCATAGGTCTCATCGTAGTCAATCCCTTCTTCTTGTGTGTAATCTTTGGCCACGAGTCTTGCTTTGTTTCTGATCACTTTTCCCTGTTTGTCCAATTTGTTCATGAAAACCCATTTAGTGCCAATAATTGATTTACCTCTAGGTTTAAGAATAAGTTCCCAAAGATCATTAATGCTGAACTGTCTAAGCTCTTCTTGCATAGCTTCAATTCAACTTTCATCAATCAAGGCTTCATCTATTGTTTTGGGTTCAATTCCTGAAACAAGTGCCAAAGCACTAGACTCTTCACGCCTTTTGGATCTTGTGCGAATCCCTTCATCAATGTTGCCAATGATAAGGTCTTTGGGATGACTGGACTTATGCTTCCAGTTGCTAGTAGATTTGTACGCCTGCTGATCCATTGTTTAAATTGAATCTCCTCGTTCAGTTCGCTGTTGAACTTCTGAAGTCTGAACCTCTTCGGGGGAAATAAATTTTGCAACATCTTGAGTAGGTTCATATTTTTCAAGTTGAATCTGATCAGGTTGATTCTGCATTGAATCTTGAAACTTTACAGTCAAGGATTCTTCCACTGATTGAGTCTTCTTATTCAATACTCTATAAGCTTTACTTGACGTTGAGTAGCCAAGGAAAATTCCTTCAACTGACTTCTCTTCAAACTTACCAGTTCGATCATTTGTATTCTTTAAAATAACACACTTATTACCAAATACATGAAAGTAAGAAACAATTGGCTTATTTCCTTTGAACAAGCTCATAAGGAGTTTTCTCCAGAATAGGCCTTAAGAATACTCTGTTAATAATATAACAAGCAATCGATACTGCTTCAGCCCAAAAATGAGGAGAAATATTACTTTCAATTAAAAGAGTTATTGCCATTTCTTGCAAAGACCTATTCTTTCTTTCCACAACTCCATTTTGCTGTGGAGTATATGGAGAAGAAAAATCATGTTCAAAACCAGAGTCATCACAAAATTTAGCAAAGTCTTGGTTTTCAAACTCACCTCCATGGTCTGTACGAATACTTGAAATAGTGTAACCTTTTTTTTTATTTTGAACTTTCTTGGCAAATTTAGAGAAGTAAGAGAATGTTTCAGACTTACTTGAAAGGAAGAATATCCAAGTAAAACGAGAGTAATTATCTACTATTACAAGGTAGTACTTCTTTCCACCAATGCTTTGAATTCTGGTTGGTCCAAAAAAATCCATGTGCGAAAGCTGCAAAACACAGTTAGTAGAAACTTGATTTATAGGTTTATAAGAGCTTCTAACTTGTTTTCCTAACACACAAGGTGTGCATAGATTAGTTTTTTGATAAGACAGATTGGGAAGTCCACGAACAAGCTTTTTGGAGGAGATCTTAGCAATTTGCTTCATGTTGACATGGCCAAGCTTTCTATGCCAGAGATTGGCCTCATCTTGAATGAAATTAAACACTGAGAGCTTTCAGATTTCATATCAAGAAGATAAATGTTTCCATGTCTTCGTCCAATGAAGAATTGTGAAAGATCTTTACTGGTTCTAGAACAAAGGCCTTCTTGGAAATTAATCTTGAATCCTGTGTCGCATAATTGACTAATGCTGAGAAGATTGTAGTTCAATCCTTCGACAAAGGAAACATTGTTGTTTGTGAGACTTCCTATCTTCACAGTTCCACATCCAACGATTTTTCCTTTGCTGTTTCCACCAAAAGAAACTTTTCCTCCTTTTACTTGTAAGAGATTTATAAAACAAGTTGAGTCTCCTATCATATGTCTTGAGCAGCCACTATCCAAATACCATTTGATCTTTTTCTTGATAGTGACCTGCAAATATATAAAGAACTCAAGCTTTCTTTGGTACCCACACCTTATTGGGTCTAACAGTGTTAGTATGAAACACAGTCTTTGCCCATTCTTTCTTAATAGGTTTCCAAGCCTTAGGACATTCTTTCTCAAAATGTTTAGAGCTATTACACTGTGAACATTTTAGAGCACTTCGTCCAACAGGTTTTACAAAAGCCTTTTGAAAATGGTTCCTGTAAAAGGTTTTCGTGGGTCTTTGTTTGTTTTTTTAGTTTACCTTTGGAAAATCAATTAAAGAAATGGTTTTTGATATCATTCCCAAACCAAATTTATTGTAATAATGTCTTTGAATTAAAAGAATCTTTTCCAACTTTTCCGATCCCATTGAAAACTTTTTAGTGATATTCAAAATGTCTTCTTTCAAAAAAGTATTTTCTTTTGAAAGAGAATATGCATTTTCTTTTAAATCAGCAAAACTTTTGTTTAGATTTTCAACATTTTCTTTCCAAGAAATTTCCTGTTGCCTCAGTTTGGAATTCTCTTTCTTCAGCTCAGAAATCCTCTTAAGAGAAGCTTTGAGGCTAAGACAAAGTTCATCTATATACTTTGAGACTTTAATAAGAATTTTTAAATTACTAACCTTGACTTCATTGTCTGAGTCTGAGTCTGAGTCTAAGTTTGTTATTAGACATATGTTGGCATAATCCTCATCACTTTCGTCACATTCTAACTCGCTCCATGTTTCAGCTTTGAGTGCTTTCTTAAATCTCTCTGTCTTTTCCTTCTTTCTTTTTCAAGAGGGGCAATTCAGTGTAATGTGCCATTTTTTCTTGCATTCAAAACAAATCACTTCCTTGTTGGTTTTAGTATCATCATTTGATTTCCTCAGAAATCTTTGAGTATCCTACTTTCTTGAGTTAAACCTTTTTCTTTTTCTGTTTAACTTTCTGAACTTCCTTATCATAAGTGCTAGTTCTTCATCATCCAGGTCATCTTCAGAATCTGTATCATTAGAATCATCGTTAAATTTTAAAGCAATAGACTTCTTACCTTTGGGATCTTTTTCTTCATTGATTTGCTCTACTTCATATGATTGAAGTGTGCCAACCAATTCATCTACAGAAAGAAGCATTATATGTGTTTCCTTTATCGAAATCTTCACATGGTTCCAATCTTTAGAGAGTCCTCTCAATAGTTTATTGACCTTTATTGGTCCTGAGATTGGTTGTCCCTAATATGCTAGTCCATTTACAATTTCTGTAAAACGACTAAACATGTCAGTGATGGATTCTCTTGGCTTTATCTTGAAAGCTTCATACTGTCCGAGTAGAATGTTGATATTTATTTCTTTAACTCGATTAGTTCCTTCATAGATAACATGCAGTCTGTCCCATACCTCTTTGTTTGTTTTATAAGATGAAATTTTATTATACTTAGTAGGAGATAAAGCACAATATAATGAATAAAGCTTTAGCATCAAGAGCTTGTCTCTTGGTTATATCCGCTTGTGATAGTTCTTCAGTATCTACAACTTCTTTTCCTAAGGATGATGCAGCCTTAGGAATAATTCCTTTTTCCACCACATCCCACTCCAAGGGATCTTTCGATTTAGGAATACTTTCATCTTGTTTTTCCAGACATTATAATCTTTTCCATCAAAGTAAGGAAGTCTGGTGTTGCTTTGTCCTTCAATTAAACCTGGAGCCAAAATACTAGCCATAGAAGATATTTAGCTCAAAAGTTAAAACACTTTTATAAACCGGCACAAAACTCCGATACCAATTGAAAAGGTTTAATAAACACACCTAGAGGGAGGTGAATAGGTGTATATAAAATTTCTTTGAAAGACTTTAGGAAATTTAATTGCCTTGGAGTTATAATTTAGGATGTAAAAGACTTTTAAATAAATCTATGAAGCAATTAAATAAAGTAGTACTTAAGATAAGGAGATTAGGGTAAGAGAAATTGAACACAAAGATTTATAGTGGTTTAACTTAATCCAAGCTTATGTCCACTCTCCCGCGCTGACAGCCCATAGGCTGGATTTCACTATGAATCAAAAGAGATGATACAGCTTGTAGTCTTCACTTCCTTAGTGGAAAGTCTGACCTATTCTCTTCACAAGGTCTCACAATATACTTCTCTCTTTTGTACACAATTGTAGCTCGAAAAATGAGAAGGCAAGGAACTACAGAGATTCAGACTTTGAAATTTTACTCTCATCCACATATCAAACAACGAAAAAGTCCATCTTATACACTCCTTTATGCCTTCATAGCAGTTGGCACTTTCCAAAGGAATTCTTCCAATCCACTCGTTGGAAAGAATCAATTAAGGTGATCTTCAGTTGTTGATAAATATAGATAAGAGCCCGTCAATCCCATTCGTCCATACAATCAAGATCTAAGAATAGCTTTTATGAGTGATCAGCTCTAAGAATAGTACTATAGATGCATCAATTAAAGGCCCGATTTATTCAATTGAAAACAGGACTGAAATTCCCAAATGTCACAACTTTTCCCATCTTATAAAGATTTCGTCCTCAAAATTTAGGCCATTACAATCTTTAAACAAAAAGGTATGGGTATAAATGTCTCATCAACTCTTCACTATCTCAGGTTACTCCTTCGGTACCGTGATGTTGCTAGACCACTTTGAGCAATGGGATGGTCTTTGTATATAGAATTTGTTCCTTTCGATCCACGATTTGAACCGGCCTTTTAACATACAACACTTTGTTGTCCACGTCCAATTCCTCAAAATTAAGCACATGGGTCGGGTTAGACTCATACTTCCTCAACATCGACACATGAAAAACATCGTGCACTTACGTCAATCTCAATGGCAACACAAGACGATAAGCTAGGGTCCCGATTCTCTCTAGAATCTCAAATCCTACGTACCTTAGACTCAGTTTTCCTTTCTTGCCAAAGCATGAAGTTCCCCTCATCGGTGACACTTTCAAAAAAACGTGATCACCAACTTGAAATTCCAAAAGTCTCCGACACTTATCTGCATAACTTTTATAGCAACTCTGAGCGGTCTTTAATCTGTTCCTGATCATTGTGACTGTATTCACTGACTGTTGAACCAACTCTGGCTTTGTGATCTTTCTCTCCTCCACTTCATCCCAACACACGGGTGTTCTGCACGTTTTTCCATACAACGCTTTGAAAGGAGCCATTTGAATGCTCTGTCGGTAGCTGTTGTTGTATGCAAACTCGATGAGATGAAGTTGTTCCTCCTAGCTTCCCTTAAAATCTAGTATGCAAGCTCGTAGCATGTCTTTGAGGGTCTGAATCGTCCTCTTAGACCGACCATCCGTTTAAGGATGATATGTCGTACTGTACAGCAACTTCGTACCTAAAGCACTTTGTAAGCTTTTCCAAAAAGCAGTTGTGAATCTCGAGTCTCGATCTGAGATAATCGTGACCAACACTCCATGTAGCCAAATTATCTGGCGCACGTATAACTCAACGTGCCTATCCAAATCAAGATCTTTTTGCACTGTAATGAAGTGGGCCGACCTTGTCAATTTGTCGACCACTACCCAAATAGAATTGTTACCTCTCTGAATTCTCAACAATCTTGTCATAAAATCCATCGTGATGTGCTCCCAGTTCCATTATGGGATCTAGAGAGGTTGCAAAATTCCACTTGGCTTACAATGCTGTGCTTTAACCTACTGACACGTCAAACACTTGGCGACATATTTGGCAATGTCCGCCTTCATACCAGACCACCAATAGTGTTGACACAGATTTTGATACATCTTCATACTACCAAAATGAATGCCGTAACTACTACGATGAGCCTCTGTAAAATATCTTCTCTAAGCTCTGCATCATTAAGTACACACAATCATCCTCAGAACTTTAGTGTTCCATCATTAGAAATCTGAAAGTCAGCTTTTCTCTTGTTAGTATCCTCTTGCAAATTTTTTTGAACATCTAGGTCTGTCAGCTGAAGCAATTTAATCCTGATCTGTACATCTGGCTCAATTCTGAGGGTGGCCATGAGATGAGAAAGGTGGCCTACCTCAAATTTGAAAACCGAATTTCGAGCTTTCTCGAGTAAATTCCACTCTTTAACCAGTATATGTTTGACTGAAGACTCTTGACTTAAAGCATTGGTGACCTTATTCGCCTTTCGAGGGTGATATAAAATATCATAATCGTAATCCTTCAAAAGTTCCATCCAGCGGCGCTGTCTCATATTCAACTCCTTCTAAGAGAATAGGTACTTGAGACTTTGATGAGCCGTGAAGATCTGAAATCTTTCCCCACGCAAATAATATCTCCAAATCTTCAACACGAAAATGATTGCTATGCATTCCAAGTCATGTGTTAGGTAGTTCAGTTCATGAGGTCTCAGTTAGTGGGAGATGTATGCAACAACCTTACCATTTGCATCAGCACGCAACCCAATCCTCGGAATGATGCATCACTATAGATCCCGTATCCTCAAGGATCAGATGGAATCGTCAGCACAGTTGCGGCAGTCAGCTTCTACTTAAACTCTTGGAAACTACACTCGCACTTGTCTGTCCACACAAAATTTTCTTCTTTCTTCAGGAGTCTAGTTAATGACGACGCCCATGCTGAAAATCCTTCCGTGAATCGTCTATAGTATCCGGCCAAACCCAAGAAACTTCTGATCTCTGTCACGATAGTCGATCTCAGTCAGTTGATAACTGCTTCAATCTTGGATAAGTCCACAGATATTCCTTCACCTGAAATCACGTGGCCTAGGAACATAACACAAGTCAGCCAAAACTCACATTTGTTAAACTTAGCATACAACCTGGAGCACTAATCTCAAATGACTCTCATGCTCCTCAACACTCCTCGAATATACTAGAAATCATCAATGAACATGATCACAAATTGATCCAAATATTCCTTAAACACTCAGTTCATCAAATCCATAAAAGCAGCTAGAACATTTGTCAACCTGAACGGCATTACACTGAACTCGTAATGTCCTCCTTCCTGATCCTCATTTGATTATATCATGTCCTCAAGTCGATTTTTGAAAATATCGACGCTCCTTGCAGCTAATCAAACAAGCCGTCAATCCTCGGGAATGGATACTTGTTCTTGATTGTCACTTGAGTGAGTTGTTAATAGTCGATGCACAAGCGCAACAAACCATCCTTCTTCTTTACGAATAGAACTAGTGCTCCCCAAGGTGATGCGCTGGGATGTATAAATCCCTTATCCAACAATTCTTGCATCTACACCTTCAGTTCCTTCAACTCAGGCAATGCCATCTAGTAAGGAGCCTTAGAAATCAGCTCTATCTCGGGTGCTAACTCAATCTTGAACTCGATTTCTCTCTTCGGCAGCAATCCTGGCAATTCCTTCAGGAATACATCTGGAAATTCTTACACTACCGAAATATCTTCGACCTTCAGCTCCTCCACTGTCGTATCCACGACAGTCACCAGGTAACCTTGACAACCTCCGTCTAACAAACGGGTTGCCTCAAGTGACGATATCAAGGTAATCGAGGGTCCTCCTCGATTCTCAACAAACTCGAAGCTCTCACCCCTTAACGGGTTAAACTGAGTCGCTTTACGATAACGGTCCATCTTAACTCGTTGCTTGGTGAGACAATCCATGCCAATTATCAAATCAAAGTCATACATGGCTAGGACTAACAAGTTTATTTTCCCTTCTCGCTCACCAATCACTAACTTGCAACTAGAACAACCCAATGCAGACAACACCTTATCCTTTAACGGTGTAGATATGCTAACCACTAACTCTAGCAACTCAAAACTTAATCCTATCGGCTTAACATATTGCTCGGCAATAAAAGAATAAGTTGCGCTAGGGTCGAATAAAGCATAAGCGGCATGGTCGTTCAGTGAAACTATACATCAGGCGCATCCTCAGCCTAACCTTTGGTGATGGCATAAAATGTCCTTTGAATTGGGAGTCTAACCTATCCACCCTACGGTGCGTTCTGTGGCGCGTATCTTCTGATCTGACCCATCTGTGGTGGCAGCGGCAACTGCGGTTGTCCTCTTGGTCTCCTAAAACAATCTCTGGCCATGTGACCCTATTGGCCACATTCAAAATAGGCACTAATCCTTCTAGGACATGGGGCGATACCATGTCACCTTCCACAAATGCAACATAAATCATTTTGACTTGGCATGGACTTGCGAACTCCACCCTTCCTATTGGGCAAGACTTGAAACCTTCCTCCAGTCATGGGCCTCTTCCCATGTCGGATTCCTTCTCTATATGAATTAAACCTCGACCCAGACGAGGCGGCTTGCTCGTTTAGACTTCTCTCTAGTAGATGAGTTCGATTATACACTTCTCGATAATCCTTCAAATCAAACAACACCAACGGTTGCTTTAGCTCTAGTTGAAGGCCATTCCTAAACTTTCAAGTTTTATCCTCTAGATCCTCGATCTACCTGGGAGCATACTGAGAGAGCTCCGCAAACTTGACCTCATATTGGTCAATAGTCATCGTCCCTTGGCAGAGACGCTGAAATTCTTCCATTTTCTGTTCTCGAGCGCTTCCCGAAAAATATTAATCATTAAAGGTTCTGAGGAAAGCATCCCACAATGAGACTACTCCTCCTGGGAACACTGTACCTCTGGCAGTTCTCCACTAGGTATTAGTGTTACCTTGCAATTGATATACTGCCAGGACAATCTTTTCCTCTTCATTGCACCTCACAAGTGCAAAAGCTTTGTCCAGATCTTGAATCCAAAGAGATACGGTCTCTGGATCTCCAGTACCAATGAACATCGGCAAGTTCAGCTTCAGGAATTGCTCCACCAACTTGTGGATCGATCTCTCCCTATCCACAACTATTCCCAGCTAGAACTTCGGCAGGTGCGGCGACAGGTACAGCAGCAGCTGCGATAGCAACAACAGCAGTAGCAATAACTTGAGTCGTGGCTGCAATGACGGCGATAAAGGCAGTAGCTTGATTTTGGGCCTGTTGCCCTATCAAGTCTCTCATCGCATCTAGTGCCTGCGTGATCCCGACAGTTCCCGAATCACCAGGGGTTGCTACCCCAGCACTAACAGGAGGTGGTGCTACGCCACTAGCGCTAGTTTGAGCTAGCACCCGACCATGGCCTCCTCGGGTATTGACCCTCGTCGACGTCCTACCTCGAGTTGCAGGACCGATTGTATGCTTCTTAGGAGTCCTTGCTGGGGATCACTCATGACTCAATTTTCTACCAAAACCTACATCCTAATTCCACACCAAATTAGAAGCTGGGCGATCCACAGAAACAAACAATTCTGCTAATTAGCGATCACAGACATGCACCAGCATGAATTAAAGGACTTTCCTACAAACTATCCCAAAGACCATCGCACCTTATCACTCCAATTACTAGACCTTGCTCTGATACTACTAAATAGGGATGTCACGCCCTGATCCTCCAAGCGCATGCCCATCCCTCAGCAGTTAGTGACATCTTAAGATGCATCACCGACCCATTCATTTTAATACACATGTGGAAGTGAATAAATAAATCCCTAGACAACAACAAGATGGGATAGAAAAGTAGGGCCATGAATTTTTCAAAAGTCAACACGCTCATATATACATATATCAAGCCATGTCATATACAACACCAATTTATAAAACAAGATCTACAAAACAAGGGGGTAAAGGCTACACAGGTCTTCAACGTTCAAGCCTTCCTTAAAATACTCCGGGGTCCCTAGGTCTGATAGGTACGGATCCACCACTAACCCGCCTGGAGGGTCAGCCGTGCCTTTCCCAAAGGCAACCTCCAGCACATACAATAGGACCTTAGACTCAGGTATAAGACCTTCTCTATTCCCGTTCCTCTCCTAACAATACCATAATCTGTATTGATGAGGTACCTTATGGGGTAAGGCCTCATCAACCCATACCATGGTCTTCACCATCTCATAAACCCACCCTCTTTGGTTCCCATGCAGCGGGATAAAATTCTTCTGCTCCGTGACCTTCTTTGGTCTACCAAAGTGTTCAGGAGGGGCTGCTATCTAAGGACCTGAAAATGTTATCCCACAACGGGGTGAGATGATGTCTCAACAAGTTCACCCCCTAAGACTCGACTAGGAAGGAAATATGCCCCAAGGGCTGCCTAAGCACAAACACGAGTCAGAGAACTTACCTTTGCCTCCATTCCTTCCTACAAGTCAGTATAATTCGCAATTCATTAAATTACATCAACAAATCAATTCATCACATCAGATTGAATCATCAATCAATCAACTTAGTCGATTCCATGTCATCAAGACCATCTCTTAGTCAAGCCATTCAATACTATCTATAAAATACGATCATATCCAGAACTGCTCACTTTAAGCTGAAAATAGATAGTATAACTCACACTAAGCTGACATATCGAGCCATCGGGCTAATATAGCACACTAATAATGCTCACTAGAAGCTGCCAAGGTGTATTGCTCTTGCTAAGTTCACATATCAAGCCATCGGATTGATATAGTACACTTGTCAATGCTCACCAGAAGCTACTCAGGTATACTGCTCTCGCTAAGCTAATATATCAAACCATCGGGCTGATATAGTAAACAGGTATACTGCTCTCGCTAAGCTAACATACCAACCATCGAGTATACTGTTCGCGCTAAGCTGATATATCGAAGCCCAAACGCCGATATAGTATAATGTTCTCGTCGTTTGAGAATGCTATCATTTTTTTTTTTTTGTGAACTAGGGAACCCTGCACGGTTGGCAGCCGGAGGTAAACCACTGGAGCTGACACATGCTAGCCACCACACTCGTGCCACCGATTAAATCACCCAAATGCGACGCTCGGGAATCGAACTCCTTCCCTTGCGTTAGGGGGAGAAGCTCGCCGCCAGCAATGCCATGTAGGCGGGTGGTGAGAATGTTATCATTTTAATCCCTCATGATAAAAATAATCATGTGTGGGTACACAGTCGGCCTTAGCCAAAATATAATTTTTTTTTATTTTGAAAATCCCACTAATTTCAATAGTCCACAAAATATTTTTGGTGTTGTAAACCAATGCTTGGTTATTTTCCAATTAATTACTGAAATTAATAAATTTTTGGATAAATACCCCAAAATTGCAATCAACACTCAAATTGCACAAAATAGCAGTCAATTAAATAAATCAATCACACCATTGCAATCAGCAGAAAATTCCAGTCACTAGCTATCCTGATCTAATTTTCGAAAAATAATAATTAATTAAAAATTACAGGAATTTATTAATAAATACCAAAAATGCTCACCTAGGCCCGTAAAGCATAATTAAATACCAAGACGAGTTCGGAAAGTTTCCGAACCTATCCAAATAAATACTATGGCCTATTTACTTGCTAATTGCACTAATCTAATCACCTAACATGCATCAAGGATTAACTAAATCACTAATCCATTCTAACCAACCACCTAATCTTAGCTTAACTTAAAGTAATTAACCCTTAAGCATAATTAACTTACTAAGTAGGGATTAGTGAGTTAAACTCACTTGACTAACAATGCGCTCGAATTTAAGCGACGGCGAGGCAGAGAGGATCAATAAACTCCATAGCGGGAATGCCTTTCGGGGCTCGAAAGCGGTCCAAAGTGGGCCAACTAGTGCTCAGCAACTTCAAGGCTTCTCGTTTCTGTGGTGGTGCCGAAGGAGAGAGTTGAGCAGACGGATGGGCTGGAAACGGCAACAGCAGGTGGAGGACGAGTTGCGATGGACCACCAACAACACAGTGGGTGGCCAAGCGACTTCGGCGATGACAGGGAACGTGCGACTGGTTCGAGGGACATCCTGGAGTCATGGCGGAGGCAGAACGGCGACTAGGGATGCGTAGGTCTAGTGTGCGAGCGAGCGGACAACAAGCAAGCTCTGGTGGCCGGACGGTGGTGTGCTGGCAGTTTGACGGGCAGAGAGGCTTGGCTGCTCGGTTTTTTGGGTTTTTCAAAGCTTCAAGGGTGCCGGAGATGGGGATGCTCGATGGAAATGGAGGGGGAAGGAGAAGGGGACAGCTTTGGGCTTTGCAAGGGGCCACCTTGGTCTTCTCTCATCTCTTTGTCCCCTTGACCCTGGTCCACCACATCTAGCTGGTTTCCTTAACAATTTCTAGCCACTAAGCTTGTCTAGGAAGCTCTTGAAATGGTCCAAAAGTTGTGTCCATGGGGGAGCTACGAATTTTGATTGAATTTTTCCCAAATTGGATTCAACTCATTGCGGCCTCTATAAATTTAATCATCATACCCTCGATCAAATTGGCATTTTTCCTCACCAATGGAACCCACTTGCATCCCAATTTCACGATAAAAAACGGACCTCTAAATTTCTCGATAAAAAAAGCCTCATCTCAACTTTTCGCCAAAAATCTCGGTTTGTTAAAAAATCGTCGGAGAGTGAGTCGACGTTCCTAAAATGACTTGTGACATGATAGAACTTTCTTTTTTTGAAATCAAATCAAATTTGCGGTTAATTTTAATCCGGCGCGATTTTAGCGTGACCTAGGCTATCGGATAACTTTTAGAATAGTGCAAATGACTCGCGGTTGATTTTCTTTGAGCCATAATGAACCTCTTCGACACATTAGTGACTCTCGATGGTCGTGAAAATCTCGAGATTTCAAATACGAACACAGGGTTCCAAAACGATAGGAAAATCAGTCTATTGCCGATTGACAAGAATTTTGCAATTTAGTGGAATCATCCACGTTTAGCCACACATCTCAGTCGACCCAACCTATCCTTGATCTTTAATTGATTTTTAATTGTGCCGTAATGATCTTTGTAGATGAGCACGGTCGAGTAGCTTATTTCTGGTCAAATTCACAAGTCTATTGCATTAAAATAGGACTGAATAGTCTAGTTATCTCACAAGTGATCAGCTCTGAGAATAGCACTATAGGCGCGTCGATGAAAGGCCCAATTTATTCAACTGAAAATAGGACTGAAATTCCAGGATGTCACAAGAGACGTAACTAATTCAATTCAATGTTTGATGGTTTACATTCAGTTCAAGTAAAGAAGTCACCATAACACATTGATCCTGTACACATCAATGCTGGTTTATATTCAAGAACAAGTAAAAACAAAGTATATGCAGCATTCCATTCAATCATTCCCTTTTCTTGAGCTTCCAAAAAGCAGAAAAAGTAAACCAAAATATACATGACAGCACAAACAATAACAAAGCCACAATGATATTGTGGACAACACAGACACAAAAAAAAAAAAAAAAAAAAAAAAAAAAAAAAGCCTACATTTGACCCAAAACAATTTATTTATCCACTCATTTTTAGTTATGGCAGCCTTAGAAACATCTTCTCATCTTCAAGTGCTTTACATTTCATCATTAAATATGACAGACAATAAAACGACACTAAAATAAACACTTGGTAATACTTCCAGTCAATTTTCATTCTTGAAACTTCATTCTTCAAATGGTTAATCGAAGACACTTGAGCCTACATTGAATCAACATCATCCAAGTCATCCACGAACGTAACGGAGGTTGATGTCATCCATCAAGTAAGTCTAATACATCTATGTCGCTTAATGAGAGAACTTCGTATTGACCCATTTGAAGTATTTGCACTTCGACCATTCTCTATATTGGGCGCATCCATAGAATCTTCTCCTGAGATTCATTCAAGTCCATAATATTCTTCTTGGACTCAATAACTCACAATAACAGAAACGCCCGCCCTCTCCTTCGCTTTAGTGAGAGGAATTGAGCCGCTACTAGAAGTTCCACTCTCCATTTCCAATATTCGACAATGGAATTTGAGGCAAATTGAAATTAGGGTTCAAGATTAGAGTTTGGGCACTTCAAAGAAGATTTTGGCTGATTTAAGGTTTTAGGTTTGGGACAATTAGAAGAGATGACGTTTTTTTTTTGTTGATTTAGGGCTTTTATTTTGGCCAACTATGCAAACAGCATCATTTTAACTAAGTTGAGTTAGCTCTCCAACAAGCCACGTAAGCGAGCCATATTAACAAAAAAATACCATATAGGATTTCCGAGCACTATCACCAGACTTGACACTTACGTTTCCCAATTAAAAAAAAAATGGCATTTAAGTGTACGTTTTGAAACTTTTGAAACTTAAGTGTCCCTCAAGCCAAGTTTAGGCACTTGCGCTATACTTTTGCCATAAATTTCATATTGGACTTTGAAGTCCAAAGTGATGTTGGATTGTGACCGTGAAAGGTGGAATTAAAAAGGGTGAACTTATTGTGAAATTGATGTGGACATCGAGCCATATCAAGGAGGAGGTGCTAGGGACCCATTGTCTATTCCTATTGGTTCAATTACTTGAGCGCAGGCCAGGCAATTCAGGCAAGCTGTTGGCGTCATGGTTCGTGATCTTTGGCGTGGAGATGACCTTGGATCAAATCTTGAAGAATCTTGAAAATCAATCTTGAAAATCTTGGTGTAATCTTTGGCATGGAGATGACGCTGGATCAAATCTTGAATCTTGGAAATCTTGGTATAATTTCATTATCTGGTCATCAAATATTTGACCAAGTCAAATACATTGTCTTTTATTTAGATATATTCTAGAATATAACATATTAGATTTCTAGGGTTGGTTTTAGGGTTTGTGTGGCAACTAGAAGGCCTATATTAAGAATTGGCCGACTATCTTTGTAGACATATTTACTTTGAGAAAAATTGAGAGAATTCTATTCTACTGTTCTTTGGAGGACTTGACCTTGTTAAGGTTCCTTGTGATGGTCGATTCAACTTATTGAGCGAGATAGCGAATTCTTTCGCTCGTGGCGTCTATAACGTTGGTTGGTTGACACATGTTCGTCAACAGGTCACGTTCATACCGAAGTTGCCAATCACAGATTTGATTGCAGGTCAAGGTTTCGCAATTCACACCATCTGGGCCTTCGTAGAACGATCTTTCCACAACGATTCACATCATTTGGTATCAGAGCTTGCTTCTACAAGGTCTATTTATCTTTAATTTTCTGTTTATATTCGGCAATTTGAGATTTATTGGGTTAGGGTTTCGGTTCTAGCCAATTTAGGGATCCGATTACTTTTGTGCTTCAATACGTAGTTGTTTGTTGTTAGTTTTGATTTTTTTTCCTAGCATCTTGAATTGTATCTGAGTTCGTCAAAAAAAAAAAAGAGAGAGAAAGTTCATCAAAAAAAAAAGAGAAAGAAAACGCACAAAAAAAAGTGCGAAAAAAAAAAACAAATTCAGCAAAAAAAATAGCCGACCAAAAAAAAAATCAAGAAGGTGACTCGTTTATTAGTGGATCAAATTGAAACAAAAATCAGTAGTGATTTGCATTTCAATTGGAATTTCGAAAGTTGTACTTGTTGGTTTGAAATTGTTACTTATTGAAACAAAATCAGTAGTGATCTAATCTTGTTTGATTAGTTTGATTGATTGTCGTGAGGGGCTTGAGAGACGGGTTTGAGTCTGATAAAGAACTTGTGAAAAGAGAATACGAAAGGGAAAAGGCAAGAGTGTGTGAATTTAATTGAGGGTGGAAAAAGCCTAGACTTGAGTTAAACACGAGGGGAGTGACAAACGCCTTAAGAGAAATACGTGAGGGAGCGATTGGTGAGGTTTTTTTGTGACTAACGTTTACTTGCAGGTCTAAAAATATGTCCGGCGAAGAAAGGTGAATCAAAGGGAGGTTGACCCTATACGAAGGGATGAAGTGCTCGTGGAAAGCATCCAGCAACTGAGGGCCGTAGTGGAGGAACTTAGTGGCCGAATGATGGGGAATGGCATGGGGGTTGATGGTGACCGAGAGCTACCCCAAGGAAGGCCGCAACATCAGCGAGACACCTCTAGAACACGACCTAGAAGGCAACGGCATTATGATGATGATGAGGCCAACATGGAGGATGATCGAGATGCTCAATTTGGAAGGTGAAATGGAGGCCGCGGGTTTAGACACCGAAAGATAATGAACTTGGCAATATCAAGATGAAGATTCCTTCATTCCAAGGGAAGAATGATCCCGATGCATATCTAGAGTGGGAGAAACACATGGAGATGGTATTTGATTGCCAACGATACTCTGAGCTCAAAAAGGTAAAAATTGCAGCTGTTGAATTTACTGATTATGCTATAATTTGGTGGAGCAACTTGTGACTAGTAGGAGGCACAATGGTGAAAGATCGATAGAGACGTGGGATGAGATGAAAGCGGTGATGAGGAGGCGTTTTGTACCAAGTCATTACCATCAAGATTTGTTTCAAAAGTTACGAAATCTCACACAAGGCAATAAGAGCGTGGAAGAGTATCACAAGGAGATGGAGATTGCCATGATTCGTGCTAATGTGGTGGAGGATCGTGAGGCCACAATGTCAAGATTTTTGAGTGGTTTGAGTCGAGACATAGCAAGGGTGGTGGAGCTGCAACACTATGTCGAATTAGAGGAATTGGTGGACAAAGCCATCAAAGTTGAGCGGCAATCGAAGTTGAATCGAAATCACAAGAGTGGAGGAGGTTCAAATCAGAATTGGAGATCCAATTGGAAGAGAGATGAGAAGCCAAATGGGAGAGGAAACAACACCAAAATTGGAACCTCAAAGGAGAAGGAGAGGGATGGTAAAGTTGGGACAAATCTGGTTTTAGGTAAAACTGAAAACCCTAATACTAGAACTCGTGAAATTAAATGTTTTAAGTGTTTGGGCAGAGGTTATATGGCGAATCAATGCCCTAATAGAAGGGTGATGATCATGACTGGACATGGTGTTATTGAGTCCGAAAGTGAAAGGAAAGAAGAGGATGATGAGTTGTAAGGACCCGGGCCCCCACTGTGTGATATTGTCCGCTTTGGGTCACCCGCACTGGCGCGGACGAACCGCCATCCCAGCCATGGTCTTTTCCCTCACGGTTTTAAAACGCGTCATCTGGGGACAAGGTTGCACTCGGCCATTCCTTTCCCCAAACCGATATTGTCCGCTTTGGCGGCCCCACAGTGGGCCCCTCATGGGTTTGTTTTCAGCGCAGTGGAAGCATACGTGAAACACATCATGCAGGGGCAGAGGGCCATCCCTCGGGCCTTCCGCGGGGAGGAGGGATGGCGGTGCGTCCGCGCCTCAGTCCTCGGACGTGCGCAAGGAAGGAGTCTCTGTCCCACATCGCCTAGGGAGGAAGTCTTGGGCCAATATATAATGGCTTGGGCCCCTCTTAACCTGTATGACGCGTTTTAAAACCGTGAAGGAGGGAAATGGCTTCGTGCAATCCCATCCAAAGCGGACAATATTATACAG
This sequence comes from Eucalyptus erythrocorys, assembly GCA_014182555.1. Classification (NCBI taxonomy): domain Eukaryota; kingdom Viridiplantae; phylum Streptophyta; class Magnoliopsida; order Myrtales; family Myrtaceae; genus Eucalyptus; species Eucalyptus erythrocorys. The sequence goes on from CM024606.1 coordinate 18,458,891, forward strand.
TGGGGCCCGGGTCGTTACATGAGTTACCACCATTGGAGGATTGTAGTGATGGAGAAATAGCTATAAAAGGAGACCTATTGGTGGTTAGGCGTTCACTTAGTGTGCAAGTAAAGGAGGAGGAGCATCATCAACAAAGGGATAACTTGTTTCATACAAGATGTGTGGTGAATGGTAAGATCTGTTGTTTGATAATTGATGGAGGTAGTTGTGCAAATGTGGCAAGTTGTATTATGGTGGATAAGTTGGGTTTGAAGACGACAAAGCACCCGAGGCCTTATAGACTTCAATGGTTAAATGATAGTAGTGAGGTGAAAGTGTCAAAGCAAGTTCAATCCCATTTGAGATAGGAAGATACAAGGATGAGGTAGAGTGTGATGTTGTACCTATGCAAGCGGGTCATATCTTACTTGGAAGGCCATGGCAATATGATCGAAGGGTACATCATGATGGGTATAGTAATCGTTATTCATTGGTGATGAATCAAAAGACTTACACCTTGGTACCAATGACACCAAGTGAGGTGTATCAAGATCAGTTAAAGTTACAACAAGAAGCCGAGAAAGGGAGAAAATGTGAGAAATCTGAGGGCTTGCGTGATGTGTCTGAGACGCAAGGAAAAGGAGAGACTGAGAGAAGGATTGTGGTAAAAACCGAGGGAAAAAAAGAGAGGAAAGAAAATAGGAAAAAAAAAAATTATGCGAATTCGAGTGAGGTGAGGAGAGCTTTAGTTCTAGATCGACCAATACTTGTACTTTTGTACAAGGAGGTTTTGTTTTCTACTAACGATCTTGACCCAAGTTTGCCTAGTCCTATTGTGACTTTATTGCAGGAATTTGAAGATGTCTTTCCTGATGAACTTCCTGGAGGGATACCACCAATTCGAGGCATAGAACATCAAATCGACTTGATTCCTAGTGTGTCATTACCTAACTGACCTGCACATCAAAGCAATCCTGAGGAGACAAAGGAACTTCAACGGCAAGTTGGCGAACTATCAGAGCGAGGGTATGTGAGAGAGAGTCTTAGCCCGTGTGCCGTCCCCATTTTGTTGGTGCCAAAGAAGGATAGAACTTGGCAAATGTGTGTTGATTGCCGAGCAATTAATAATATTACAGTAAAGTATCGACATCCTATTCCTAGGTTAGATGACATGTTGAATGAGTTGCATGGTTCTTGCATTTTCACTAAAATCGATTTGAAAAGTGGATATCATCAAATTAGGATGAAAGAAGGTGATGAATGGAAAACTGCATTTAAGACCAAGTATGGATTATATGAGTGGTTAGTCATGCCATTTGGGTTAACTAATGCACCAAGCACATTTATGCGACTTATGAATCATGTTTTGCGTTCTTTTATTGGTCGATTTGTGGTTGTCTATTTTGATGACATTTTGATATATAGCGGAAGCCTTGATGACCATATTGAGCATGTGCGAGCTGTCTTATAGGTTTTAAGGGCCGAGCAATTATACGCTAATCAAAAGAAGTGCTCTTTTGTTACTAACAAATTAGTATTTCTAGGATTTGTTGTTAGTGCTGATGGTATACAGGTTGATGAAGACAAGGTCAAAGCAATCCGCGAATGGCCAACACCTAAGACCGTAGGAGAGGTGCGTAGCTTTCATGGATTGGCTAGTTTTTATCGGCAATTTGTGAGAAATTTCAGCACTATCGCCGCACCTTTGACCAAGGTTATCAAGAAGCACGTGGGTTTCATATGGGGAGAAGAGCAAGAGAAAGCATTTAATCTGCTAAAAGATAAGTTGACTAATTCTCCTTTGTTATCTTTGCCGAATTTCAGTGCTACTTTTGAGATAGAGTGCGATGCTTCTAGTACAAGAATTGGAGCCATGTTGATGCGAGGAGGGCATCCCATAGCTTATTGCAATGAGAAATTGAGTGGAGCAACATTGAATTATCCTACCTACGATAAGGAGATGTATGCTTTAGTGCAAGCTTTGGAGACTTGGCAATATTATCTATGGCCAAAGGAGTTTGTGATCCACACCGATCATGAGACCTTGAAGTACTTGAAAGGGCAGCAAAAATTGAATAAAAGACATGCCAAATGGATGGAGTTCATTGAGACTTTTCCATATGTGATCAAGTACAAGAAAGGTAAAGAGAATGTGGTAGCCGATGCACTTTCTCGAAGGTACGCGATTCTAACTACTTTAGAAGCAAAGTGTTTAGGTTTTGAGCATATCAAGGGCTTATATACTGATGATGATGACTTTGGGAGAGTATATGAAGCATGTGAACACGCTGTATTTGATAAATTCTATAGGCATGAAGGTTATCTTTTTCGTGAAAACAAACTATGTTTGCCTAGGTGTTCTTTGCGTTAATTGTTGGTGCGAGAAGCGCATAGTGGTGGTTTAATGGTTGGGGCATTTTGGCATTAATAAGACTTATGAAGTGCTGCATGAACATTTTTATTGGTCACTTATGAAGAGAGATGTCACACGCGTCTGTGAGAGATGCATTGCTTGTAAGCAATCTAAGTCTACAACTAAACCACATGGCTTGTATACGCCATAACCTATTCCGACGCATCCTTGGATTGATATTTCTATGGATTTTGTGTTAGGATTGCCTAGGTCTAAGTATGGTAGAGATTCTATTTATGTGGTTGTTGATCGGTTTTCAAAGATGGCTCATTTTATTCCTTGTCATGAAACTGATGATGCATCTCATGTTGCTGATTTGTTCTTTAGGGAAGTTGTACATTTGCATGGCATGCCTATATTGATTGTTTCAGATCGAGATTCTAAATTTCTTAGCTACTTTTGGAAAACTTTGTGGAAAAAACTAGGAACATGATTGTTATTTTCTACTACTTGTCATCCACAAACTGATGGTCAAACTAAAGTAATTAATAGAACTTTAGGGGTATCGTTGCGTGCTATTATTAAAAAGAATATAAAATCTTAGGAAGATTGTCTGCCACATGTTGAGTTTGCATATAATAGGAGCATGCATTCTGCTACTAAATTTACACCATTTGAGGTTTTCTATGGTTTTAATCCGTTAACTCCTTTAGATTTAACCCCTTTACCTGTTAATGAGCGTGTGGATTTAGATGGAGCAAAGAAAGCCGAATTTGTCAAGGCATTGCATGAGAAGACGCACACAAATATTGAGCGCAAGACTAAGCAATATGCAAGGCAAGCCAATAAAGGGCGCAAGGAAGTGGTGTTTGAACCCAGCGGTTGGTTTGGGTTCATATGCGCAAAGAGCGATTTCCTGAGCAACGACATTCTAAGTTATTACCGCGAGGAGATGGACCATTCATGGTGTTAGAAAGAGTTAACAATAATGCTTACAAGCTTGATCTTCTAAGTTATTAGTGGTACATTTAATGTTTCTGACTTGACTCTTTTCGATGCCAGTGATGATTTGAGGGCAAATCCTTTGCACAGGGGAGGGAATGATGTGGACATCGAGCCATATCAAGGAGGAGGTGCTAGGGACCCATTGTCTATTCCTATTGGTTCAATTACTCGAGCGCGGGCCATGCAATTCAGGCAAGCTCTTGGCCTCATGGTTCGTGATCTTTGGCGTGGAGATGACCTTGGATCAAATCTTGAAGAATCTTGGAAATCTTGGCGTAATCTTTGGCGTGGAGATGACATTGAATCAAATCTTGAATCTTGGAAATCTTAGTGTAATTTGATTATCAGGTCATCAAATATTTGACTAAGTCAAATACATTATTTTTTATTTAGATATATTCTAGAATATAACATATTAGATTTCTAGAGTTGGTTTTAGGGTTTGTGTGGCAACTAGAAGGCCTATATTAAGGATTGGCCGACTTTCTTTGTAGACATATTTACTTTGAGAAAAATTGAGAGAATTCTATTCTACTGTTCTTTTGAGGACTTGACCTTGTCAAGGTTCCTTGTGATGGTCGATTCGACTTATCAAGCGAGATAGCGAATTCCTTCCCTTGTGGCGTCTATAACGTTGGTTGGTTTCTTTTCTTAAAATTTATAACGTTGGTTGCCTTTGTCATGAGCTACTCTAATGGTGAACCACCTAGGGTTTGGTTAATAAAATTACTAAGCCTAGACTTAACTCAGATTCTCCCAAACTATATCAATTTGTAACTTAACTTAAGTTCTTGACATATAAATCACTTTCATTGAGGAGTCACCACTAATTAATTTTTTAATCAATTGATTAGATATCCAAGTAAAGTGTAGGATAATTACTTTACTTTTACAAATTAGAGATTTATGAGTTTAGGAAGTTGATTACGCTAGATTAATCTAATGCCCTTTAAATATCATTTCTTTTATTTCAAAAAATATTTAGGCAGACAACTTGGATTGATTTTAACCTAGACATTAGTGTCACGATTGAAGGAGATGACATGTCACAGAGGTTTCCATACAAAGGACCATAACCGATCCATGAATTAACGACACTTAACTTATCTCTCAAAGTCATAGTGTTTTCCTAAGTATTCTAGAATACTATTGGGGGTGGGCAATGCAATAACTATATGCGGTTGTAATGCGAGTAGTTGGGTAGATAGGGAGATGTAATCTCCATTATTAGATTAAAAGGAGATTTGCAATTACACTTAGCTGTGTACTTAAAAAGGCCTACTTCCCTCCATTTGTATCTCATTCACTAGTGATATACATTCCAAAACTACTTTCCAAAACTTCTCTTTCTAGAGTTTCTCTCTCTAAGATCCTTTTGTAAGTCAAGTGTGTTGAAGAACAATTCCTTATGTGTTTTGAAGTCTGAAGAATCCAAGACTCAGTCGCTTAAGTCTAAAGAGTTCAAGACCCAAGCGTTTCCATTTGAAGGCTACCAGACTCAGAAGTTACGGTCTGATGATCTTCAGACCCTATCAAAGTCTGAAGATAGTCAGACTCAGTTTTGCGATTTTGCCAAGCTGTCAGCAGTTTATTCTAACGGTTAAGGAAATCAAGAATTGGATATTATCTTCCTTAATTTATCCGTGAAAGATTTCTGGCTGTGATTCTAAGCTTGAAAGATTTTTGGATTTAATCTGTTGAAGATCAAGCAAGTTTTGGAAGGATCCACTTTTGGAAACTCAAGATGCTGATTGTATGGGTGAGCAGGATTGATGAGCTATCTTCCCCTTATATTCGACAACGTGAAGATCATATTGATTCATTCCAATGGGTAGTTTGGATGAACTCTTGGAAAGTGCTAATGGCTATGGAGGCACGAAGGGGTATTTAAGGTGTGTCATAGTTGTTTGAAAAAGTGTGAGCCGATAGAAAAATTCGAAATTCGAACCTCTGAAACTCCTTGTTCTCAAAATCTCTTGAGCTCAAAGTGTGTACTAAGGAGAGATACTTACCGTGTGAAATTGCGATGAGCTGTAGAATAGACCTTCAATAAAAGAAGTCTAGATCGTAAGCTGGAAAGTTCTCATTTGCTACATGGTGATCACAGCCTGTTGGTTGCCACCGTGAAGAGTGGACGTAGGCTTACAATAAGCCGAACCACTATAAACTTCGGTGTCAAAATTCTCTTACCCTACTCTATTTATTTTCATAGCTGCGTGATTCATTTATTTCTGATTTTTAATTTCAAGATAAAGGATCTTGGTTAAAGGTTTGAAAAGAATTTCATAAACACCTATTCACCCCCCCTCTAGGTGTATTTACTAGCCTTTATCAATTGGTATCAAAGCGGGTTGCTTATTTATTGGAAAGTGTTTATACTTTCTAAAGCTAAAGATCTATGGCTAGTATTTTGGCTCCAGGTTTGATTGAAGGCCAAAGCAACACCAGACCACCTTACTTCGATGGGAAGGAATATAACGTATGGAAAAACAAGATGAAGGCATTCCTAAGATCCAAAGATCCTCAGGAATGGGATGTAGTAGAGAAAGGAATTGTTCCTAAAGCGGCATTAACCATAGGGAAAGAAGTTTCAAGCCGAAATTTCAAAAAGACAAGCCCTTGATGCAAAAGCTATCTATTCTCTATATTGTGCTTTATCTCCAACTGAGTATAACAGAATTTCATCTTGTGAAACAGCTAAAGAAGTTTGGGATAGATTGCATGTTACCTATGAAGGAATAGATCGAGTTAAAGAAACCAAGATCAATATCCTTCTTGGATAGTATGAAGCCTTCAAGATGAAGCCAGGAGACTCCATCACGGATATGTTCAGTCGGTTTACAGAACTAGTAAATGGCTTAGCATACCAAGGATAGCCAATCTCTGGACCAATGAAAGTCAATAAGCTGTTGAGAGGACTCTCCAAAGATTGGAATCACGTTAAGACTTCCATAAGAGAAACACAAAGGGTCATGCCTCTTTCTATAGATGAGTTGGTTGGCACACTTCAATCATATGAAGTCGAGCAATTCAATGAGGACTTTGACACCAAAGGTAAGAAGTCAATTGCTTTAAAATCTAATGATGATTATGATGTTACAGATTCAGAAGAAGACCTGGATGACAAAGAGTTGGCACTTCTGATTAGAAAGTTCAGAAAATTAAATAGAAAAGGAAGAAGGTTCAATGGGAAGAGACAAAACAATCAAAGATTTCAAAAGAAATCAAATAAAGAAGATGATACCAACAAGGATGTTATTTGCTTTGAATGTAAGAAAAAGGGACACATTAGACCCAATTGTCCCTTATTGAAGAAAAAGAAAGGAAAACCTTAAAGGTTCAAGAAAGCACTCAAAGCTGAAACATGGAGTGACACAGAATGTGGAGTGATGAAGAGTATGCCAATATCTGTCTTATGGCAGACTCAGACTCAGACTCAAGCAATGATGTCAAGGTTAGAAATTTAAAAATTCTTACCAAAATGTCGAACTACATTGATGAACTTTGTCTCAGTCTTAAAAGCCTCTCTTAAAAGGATTTCTAAATTGAAAAAAGAGAATTTTGAATTGAAACAACAAGAAAAAACTTTGGTTGAAAAGGTTGGAAATCTAGATAAATGTCTTGCTGTTTCAAAAGAAAATGAAGTTGTTCTTTCAAAAGAAAATGCTTGTTTGAAAGAAGATCTTTTGAAAGTTACAAAGAAATTTTCAATGGGATCTAAAAAATTAGACAAAATTCTTTCAATACAAAGACCTTATTTCAATAAATCTGGTCTAGAAATGACATCTGAAACTATTCCCTTGATTGATTTTCCAAAGGTAAAAGAAAGAATCAAGAATAGGCCTACAAAATCTTTTTACAAGAATCATTATCAAAAAGTTTTTGTAAAGCCTATTGGAAGAAATGCTCTTAAATGCTCAGTGTAAAAGCTTAGAACATTTTGAGAAGGATTGTCCCAAAGTTTGGAAACCTATTAGGAAAAGTTGGGCAAAGACTGTTTATGGTACTAACAATGATGGACTCAACAAAATTTGGATACCAAAGAAAACTTGAGTTTTTCATTTAAATGTAGGTCACTATCAAGAAAAAAATCAAGTGGTATTTGGATGGTGGCTGCTCAAGACACATGAGAAGAGATTCAACTTGCTTCACAAAACTCTTTCAAGTAAAAGGAGAAAATGTTTCCTTTGGTGGCAATAACAAAAGAAAAATTGTTGGTCGAGGAACCGTGAAGATAGGAAACCTCATAATCAACAATATTTCTCTAGTTGAAGGTTTAAATTATAATCTTCTGAGTATCAGTCAGCTGTGCGACACTGGATACAAGATCAACTTACAAGAAGATACTTGTTCTGGAACAAGCAAAGATCTCTCGCAATCTTTTACTAGACGAAGACATGGAAACATCTATTTGGTGGATATAAAGTCTTACAGTTCTCAATACTTGATACCGATTCAAGAAGAAGCCGTTCTCTCGCACAGAAAGCTCAGACATGTCAACTTGAAGCAAATTGCAAAAGTTTTATCCGAAAAGCTTGTCCAAGGACTTCCTGTGGCATCCTCAATTTTCGAAAATTCTTGAAGGTATGAGGATTGTGGTCGATTCAATTTGGGAAATTGTAGCTATTGGACTATTTACTATGGTATTTTCAAATTGGATACAAGCTTTGAACATGTGACGATCGTGGCCAACAAAATTCATAGAATTCTAGTCATTGGACTATTGAATTATGATTTGCTTATTTTGATGGACATAGTGACTATACCATATGACCAAGTTGGCATTTGAAATTTAATGTATATATATGTGCACATTGCAACCTACGGTTATGCACAAGATTTTGAGGAACTAAGGCATAATCAAGATTGGATTAATTAAGCCTAATGAGAGGAATGGTGGGCCGGCCAAATGAATTAACTAAGCCAGCCCATGAAGCCCGAAACTCGTGCGTCCAAGGAGGGAGAGAGAAGCCGAGCAAGGTGGCGCCATGGTGTCCTTCTTGTGGCCACATGTCACTCACGCATGAAAGCCTAGGATTAGGCTTGATGAGTGGCGTGTGAGGTGTGAGAGAGGGAGAGTTACTGTCCACTTGAGTGGGATTAGTCAGCCAAAAGAGAGAGAGAAAGAGAGAGAAGAAGAAAATCGAAGAAGAAGAGGAAGAGGAGGAAGAGCTTCGGCCGAGAGAGGGTTTGTGCAATTCAGCTTGTGTTGTGGGGGATTTCTTGCCATTTCTACTCCAATTGAAAGGCAAGAGTGATTCTTCTAGCTTCCTATACATGTGTGGTGTTGTATTGTAGCTGAAACTCGTGATTTGAACGGTTAGATTTGGCCGTTTTTGAAGAAATATTAAGTCGGGTAAAATCGGGCGTTGAAGAACTAGGTTACACCCGAAACTTGTAGGGCTTATTTCGTGGGTTTAGAGGTGGAATCTGAGCTTGGTGTCTTCTGAGAAGTTGTTATACACATCTTAAGCTATAACATAGTCGATTTTGAGAGGATTTGAATGAGATTTGAGGGGTGAAAAGGGCTTAGCTTGGAACCGGAGGATTACTGAAGCTGACCGAGTGACCTTTGATGCTTGTTTGCCCTGTATCATGTCTTTTTAGTTGGAATTTTTGCTTGACTCCTTCTTGTTATTTGTAAAGGACATATTTATGCATAACATACTAAAAATTGAGTTAATTTTATCGCGTTTTACCTAGTGAACTGTATTTTTCTTCACGGGCCTAGATTCTGGAATTTGGACGAGGCAAGGTCAGTAGGTAGTTGAGCTTGTAAATCAACTTTTGCTTGAGAATTCAGCTTCGACTTCTAAAGAAGAGTTGTAGGAAACATTTTTAGCTACAACATATTCAAAAATGAGAGAAAAAGAAAGAGTTTAAAGGGGTTCAATTTGAGTGACTTTGCTGATGGTACGTTCTGCGTGGTTCAAAGAGTAAGATGGGAGTTTGCAATTTTTGTACTGCCTTTTGTGGGGCGAATTTGATGAAGATTCCTTCTAGTGAAATGACCATTAACCTCTTGACTATAACATACTAAGTTTTGGTAATTTTTGAAGGATAATTGGTGCCTCAAATTCATGAATTCTGTGAATAGTGTAAACTGGAAATTTTGTATATATGAGCTGATTGTAGCCGAACTTAATTGTTTTGTGTATACATTGTTTGAACTTGTTTCCTTAGCATGAATGACATCCATACACCCTATTGTTAATATGGAGATGAACTAGCACTTTTAAAAGCCAATGAAGTGGTGCATTGAGGATGTTTTTGGTCAATATGCATGCTGTTTTGTGTGAAACTTGTTGGAAAGACCTAGACCGAATGTAATACTCTTTGCTATGGTATTCAAAGCCTGTCATTTGCATGAAACACATGCTGTATTTGGTATGTATTACCTTGACACTTGTATGTACGTGCCTTATAAAGTTTAAAGGAGAGCAAATGGTTTTGAATTGAGATAGCTCTTCAAGTTGTGCATGCCGTGTCGGTGATAAATTAGACAGATTGAGCATGTTAAGTGAAAATCATGTTATATGATTGAGAATACATGAATGCACATGCTGTCATGCTTATGTATATCATGTAATATGTTTGTGGATCATGCATATGAAAGAGATAATTGTATGACATGCATTGATTATGCCTCGGGAGTATCGAGATGCCCGGCCGTGGAGTGAAAATGCCGGATGCCCAAGAGCCCCGTGTGCGTAAATCTGGATGGCCTCGGAGTTGAGATGCCCGGAGCGTTGGGGGTGCCAGAAGCATGGAGTGTGTGTGTCGTGGATGCCTCGTGATGCCAGTTGGGGTGCGAGATGCCCGGCCAGGGAGTGAAAATGCCGGAAGCACGGATGGTGTGTGCCGTGAATTCCTCACGATGCCATGTTGGGTGTGAGATGCCCGGAAAGTGGGGTGGCCGGAAGCCGGGTGGTGTGTACCGGATTGTGCAATTGAAATTGCAAGCATTTGATATAACCATATGCGTGAGCATTGTTAGCATGAAGAAAAAGGCATGTGACACTATTGATGTATATGTGCATAAATTAAGTGATCATGTGAGTGGTGCACAGGATGTGGAACATGTGCATTATGCGTGCTAAATTATATAAAGTGCTCATAGTTTCTGCTTGATGCCGATGTGCAAAGAATACATATGTGATAAGATATACATGTATATGCATATATAGCGGCTGCTTTGAAAGAAATGCATATGAGGATCCATGTGGGTATAAGTAATATTTGACGCATGAGTGCACATCTTTGATAAGTGTATGTTTGGTGAAGAATATTAGAATACGTGGCTGATTGGTTCTCTCTTGATGAGTATGTGATATCCTTGATGTTGTTTGATTTCCATATGATATGATAATGTGTTTGATTATGTTGTATGGGTAGCCTTAAGGATCGCTTTTATGCTGAGTGGTTGTACTCACCCCTTTGGGGACTAACATTTCAGCTTAGATATGTCACTGCCACCGGTCGCTCCTGGTGCGTTTTATGGCATACCCTTGGACGTGGACGTGAGGGTGTTCCATTTGGTCAGCCCGTCAGTTCCCGGTTTATCATACTTCCGGGTGAACGTGAAGATCAAGTTTGATGTGGGTCCGGATATCGGCCAAAGTGTATCGGGAGTTTGTTTTCGCTTATATTTGTCGAGATGGTGAGATGGTGGGGATGATGCCGCCGCCATCACCTCGGAGCGCTGAGCTAGAACTAGGCGCAATGCTCGACCGGAGGAGGCTAGTGGGTTTTTGGTTTGGGGTCAGCTTGGAGGGATGGATAGTGGATGTATAGTTTTGTTTTTCTTTGATGAGGGGTGATGATACTTTATTTTGAGGTTTTATACAGTGGTCGTTCTTTTGATGTATCATGTACCCTGAAAAGAAGCAAGGAAAATCCATCCTGTTATGTTATGAATAAAGAGAACTGATCCCACTATCTTATATCTTTAGTTGTGTGCATTGGCCTTTGTTGTTTGGGAGAGTCGTGATTTCGCTTTCGCTATTCAATTGCGCAGGACCATTCAAAAAAAAACAAAATATAAATATATATATATATATATATATATATATAATGACAACAGATTTCAAGAGAGCCTAAGAGTTTGCAGCTCTCAAAGGAAAAACAAAGGTAGGAAAACGAGGACTGTAATGACCTCAAGAGGATTTTGGGGTGTTACACTTCCTAACCTGAAGTATCAAAAGCATGAATTATGCACACCTTGCGTACTTGGAAAACATGTTATAAATTCTTATAAATCAATAAATCAGGTTTCTACTAAACGTGTCTTGCAGCTATTGCACTTGGATTTGTTCGGACGAACAAAAACACAAAGCATTGGAGAAGCAACTTCAACTGCATGTTGCATTATAAACATAATTTTTCTAAGACCTATTTTAGAGAAAACACCCTATGAATTGTTCAAAGGAACAAGCTTGATCAACAAGGAAAGGTGGTGAGGAACAAAGCAAGACTTGTGGCAAAAGGTTACACACAAGAAGGAGGAATCGACTATGATGAAACCTATGCTCCTATAGCAAGAAGGAGACTTTACTCTCCTTGGATATTCTGATGCTGACTTGGCTGGCTGTAAAGTGGATAGGAAAAGCACTACAGGTATATGTCAACTATTGGGAAACAAGTTTTTTTTTTTTGGTAAAGTACTATTGGGAAACAAGTTGGTATCTTGGTTCTCAAGAAAACAGGATACCGTAGCTCTTTCAACCGCTGAAGCAGAATATATAGCTCTTGGGAGTTGTTATTCTCAAATACTATGGATGCAACAACAATTGAAAGATTTTGGAGTTGAAGAATCTTGCACAGAAATCAAATATGACAACACTAGCGCGATCAACCTTATAAAGAATCCAATACTTCACTCAAGAGCAAAGCACATCGAAATCAAGCATCATTTCATTAGAGACCATGTTCAAAATGGTGAAGTGGTGATTCAGTTCATTGATTCAAAGAACTAATTGGCGAACATATTCACAAAGCCCCTAGAGAAAGCTCACTTTGAATCAATTCGCTCGAAACTGAATATTGTAAGATTTGAAGAGGTTCAAACTCTAAGCTAGAGTTTTGAGAGATTTAGACTCAAGGTAAAGTCTAAAGGTGTTCAGACTCAAAGGTAAGGTCTGAAAAAATTCAGACTCTGAGGTAAAGTCTGGAAATTCTCAGACTCTGATGTAAAGTCTGATTGCGTGTTTCGTCTTTCTTTATTTTATGATGTATTAAATTAATAATTACTTTTGAAATATTGAAATCTGCTTTTTATTTGATTTCTGACATAATTATGGCAGTTTTCTTTTTCAAAATTGGCAGTTTTCTTTTTTCTTTCTTGCAACAGTTCAGTATCTCTTTTTTTTATTTATCTTTTCTTGCTATTTATACTCCCGAATCGTCGTCTTCATCCGTCACAACGTTCAAAAGACATCTTGTTTACTTCTTCTTAAAACCCTAAAAGCTTAAAAAATTCTCCACTAGCGTCCTTGTTTGATTTCTTTACTCAGTAAAAATCCAACTTTTTTGCGAACAAGTTGCATATTCGCTCTCAATTCAAGCATGTCTTCGAGAAAGTCATCAAGACTCGCTGGAAAGGGACCACAAAAGCGACAAGAGGGTCCTGCTAGAGTGGACCTTACGGGCAAAAAAGATTCTCCACAAAGGGAAACTCCGAGTCAACAACAGTATGAAGAAGAAGTGATTACCAAGGCTGCACCGGCAAGAACCTTGAGACCCAAGCTTGCTTATTCGCTGTATAGAAAGTTGAAAGATGGGGGTACAGAGTTAAGACTGATCGTTGAATTTCTGAAGGAGAGAGGATATATAAATCAATATATTTTCTTGCGAGAAATGGAAGATTTAGGTATTGTTAAGAAAGGGTTCGCAAAGAGCACATTCGAAAATATACCTAGTGACCCACGGTTTGGAACTGCCAATTAGCCGATGGATGATGATGAAAGGCTGTTCTCTCAATTTCAACCACGGATGGGTGTTGCAATGAACACCATCTATCCCCAAGGGAGTTTATTTCGCTCGAAAGAACAAGAGCGAATCTATACAAAGTTGCTGAAGAGAGGAGTAATGAATCCAAGGAGTGTGGATTTTGACTTTCTTGACTCAATCAAGATAAATCTAAGGGAGAAATTCTCTAAGTTGCAGCTTGAAAAGTTCTGTACAGATGTGACAAGTGGACATCCAGAATTGACAGCATATTTTTATTCAAACTTGTCATTTTTAGATGGAAACAGGTTGTCCTTCACCTTTACGAACAAAGAATTTGTTGTGGATGTTGATACTCTTGCTGACTTAATTGGGGTGGAAAGAGGGTGTTTCTAACCAATTAGAGTATCCATAGCATATGCTACACTTGAGATTGTGCGAGAGAGGAGCTTGGAGGGGAAAATATCCTACACCAGGATGAGTGCCTCGAATATCCTGCTTCACAAAATTATCATAAGTTGTCTCAGACCGAAGACGACTGAAAAACTAATGTCTTGAAAACATAAGCCAAACTTATGTTCGCTCTAAATGAAGGTAGAAGCTTTTCACTTCCGCATGTTATCCTCTTCCACATGTACAGGACAGTGGTTAAGGATAAAGGCCAGTTGCCTTATTCATCTCTTGTCACCAGGTTGTTTAGGCACTTTATGATATAAATTCCTGCACCTTTACGCCTGACCAACTTAAGTCTTATGCTTGTGGGATACAAGATGGTGATGAAGATGAAACTTCAAGAGTTGAACACAGCACTGGAAGGATTAAAGGAGAAGACACCTTCAAAAGAGTTGGTTACTGCTGCTGCCAAGAGAAAGGGCAAAGAGCCCATGGCTATACCTGAGAAGAAGAGAAGGAAAATCATCCTACAAGATGAGGATGAGGAAGAGATTGACGATGCCATGACTCTTTCTGCTCTTATAAGATTGAAGAGCACAGTCAGTTTGAGAGTTGATAATCAAGAGAGAGCAAGAAGAGAAGAAGAAGCAAAAGAAGAAGCAGAGCGAATGAGAAGAGAGGAAGAACAGAGAAAGAGAGAAGAGAAGAAGAAGAAGAAGTGAGACAGAGGAGAGAAGAGGAGCAACAGAGAAGAGAAGAGGAGAGATAGAAAAGAGAAGAAGAGGAAGATCGAAGAAGAGAAGAAGAAGAAGAAGTCAGAAGAGAAGAGGAAGAAAGAAAAAGGAGAAATGAAGAGGAGAGCAAGACTCGAGGATTTTGCTGAAGAATTTGAGCCATCCTCTGCTCAAGAACACTCTGGAAAGGAGACTGAACTGCATCACACTGCTGGAGATGAAATGGAAATTGGCGAAGAATACTCGACTCCACCCACTGGCAACAAGACAAGGGGAGCTGCTGTTGATAAAAGGCAATTCATCGCCACTTCATACCAATGATGTCAGTAGGTCAGGTACTGATGCAGAAGACATTTATGCATCACACTTTCCTAAGGTTGAAGAATCCTCTCCATCTGAAGGGCAAAGGGCTAAAAAAGAAGCACCTAGCCTTCAGACTCAAAGAACAGAGTCTGCTGGTCCAAGTTCAGGTAATGCTAATTCAACAGATTTTTCCCAACTGTTGGATGTCATGTTGGACCTCAAAAAGCAGGTTTTGGGGATGAATTATAAGCTAAGAGACTTGAAACAAGCAATGCTGGCTACTTCCTCCACAATGCAAGACCAAATCAATGCCCTCAAACTTCAAGTTGAATCGAATGTAAAGGATATTGAGTTGGAATCAGTAAAGGAAGCTTTATCCAGCCTTGAGAAGACAGTGAACTCGCTCAGTGAATACCATCTTGTTCGCATTCCCAAGTAGCCCTTATTTTTTTTTTTTCAACCTCATTCTCGATTCCTCTACCTCCTTTTGATGGGACAAAAAGGGGGAGAGTTATGCAGATTTGATTTGAGCTCATGCCTCGTTTGTTTTGTTTTGTTTTGGTGGACTGTTTATGTTTATGACTTTAGACAATTTGGTGTTTAAATATTTGAACTTATGACTTTATGCACTAGTCTTATCATTAGATCTGTAGACTTGTGAACTTGCAAGATCATTATACTTGTGAGGATAATTGTTTTTGGACTAATATCTTTCTGTGCTTGCAAAAGTATTCCTCAAAATATGTATGAGTTTTCTTTGCAGGTTAAGAGTTTTACAAATCTGCCGAGGTGTTTTGTCACCATCAAAAAGGGGGAGATTTTTGAAGAAAAATCCCTTATCTGTTTTGAAGTTAACGAAACATCCTCGTCAGTTAAGTCTGAAGAATCCAAGACTCAGTCGCTTGGGTCTTGAAGAGTTCAAGACCCAAGTGTTTCCGTCTGAAGGCTACTAGACTCAGAAGTTATGGTCTGATGATCTTCAGACCCTATCAAAATCTGAAGATGGTCAGACTCAGTTTTGCGATTTCGCCAAGCTGTCAACAGTTTATTCTAACGGTTAAGGAAATCAAGAATTGGATATTATCTTCCTTAATTTATCCGTGAAAGATTTCTGGTTGTGATTCTAAGCTTGAAAGATTTTTGGATTTAATCCGTTGAAGATCAAGCAAGTTTTGGAAGGATCCACTTTTGGAAACTCAAGATCCTGATTGTACGGGCGAGCAGGATTGACGAGCTATTTTCCACTTATATTCGACAACGTGAAGATCACCTTAATTGATTCATTCTAACGGGTAGTTTGGATGAACTCTTGGAAAGTGCTAACGGCTATGGAGGCACGAAGGGATATTTAAGGTGTGTCGTAGTTGTTCGAAAAAGTGTGAGCCGATAGAAAAATTCGAAATTTGAACCTCTGAAACTCCTTGTTCTCAAAATCTCTTGAGCTCAAACTATATACTAAGGAGAGATACTTACAGTGTGAAATTGCGATGAGCTGTAGAATAAACCTTCAACAAAAGAAGTCTAGATCATAAGTTGTAAAGTTATCATTTGCTACATAGTGATTGTGGCATCCTTAATTTTATTCTGGCAACTTATCAAGATGGGAAGTAGTGATTAATTTAATTGTGGAATTCTAACCATTTGTCTTTTTAGTTGTAATTAAATTATTTTGGTGGACGTAGTGGCTATGAGGTTTAAATTGATTAGAGTGTGGAATTGAGTGAATTCTTGTGCATTTATATGACCTACGGCCAAAGAAATTTTTTATGGATCAAAGTTTAATTAAATTAACTTGTGGGCTTAGTAATTAAAGGAAATTGGACCTAATTAGGCCCAAGGAAAATCTCCATCTTTGGCCAAAGGGGGAAGACGCACGGCAAGGGTGAGGTGGCAATTTCCCTTGCCATGCGTCCTCTTGCATGGACACCTAGGCTTAGACTCAATTATTACTCAATTGAAGAGTGGAAACCGAGCCTTGCCGTCCCTCAACCCCTTTGCTCGACTGAAGAGAGAGAGTGAGAGAGAGAGAGAGAGAGTGAGAGAGAGAAGGAAAAAGCTTGGGCAGAAGAAGAGGAAGGAGCCGAGAGATTCTTCAAGCAATTTGACGCCGTTTCTTCATCAATCTTGACCAAACTAAAGGCAAGATAAATTTCTAGTCCTCTCATGCTTCTTGTAATGATGTTTAGTTGTAGAAATCTCGAATCTCTTTGCTGGAATGTTGAGTTTTTAAGAGGAAATCAAAAACCGGAGTAAATCGGGCTCCAAGAACAGTTTTGCGCAGTTTGTTTGCATGCATGGGTAGCGGGTCTTAGAGGGGGAATTGGATCTTGATGTCTTCTAGAAAGTTGTTGTACACCTCTTGATATGTGACATAGTCGAAAATGAGAGCATTTGAAGGGGGTTTGAGGGGTGAAAACCAATTCCTTAGGAACCGGAGCATTCTCGGAGTCGCTAGTAGACCTCTCAGCCTTGATGCTAGTGGTTTGTATAGTTCTGAGGGGAATTTTGATTCGACCTCCTCTTATGATTTGTTGAGGACATTCTGGGCTATAACATACTAAAAATTGAGCTCATTTCGTTGAGTGTAGCTTGGTGAAATGCTTGAGTTTTCTGGTCGTTGTATTCTAGAAATTGCTGGATTGAACACAGAAACTTGCGTGATTATTTTGGTGATGTTTTCATGATTTTCTTAACTCGATTTCTTCATGGAAGTTGTGCAAAACTTGCTGGTCTATAACATATCCAAAAATCAGAACAAAATAAGGTGGATAGATAGCTCAATTAAGGTCATTTTGTGGTGATGTTTTCTGGGCGTTAATGAACAGTATACCGAGGATGAGTGTTCATTGTGGAGACTTATGGAGCACGAGTTTGGTGATGATTTCTTCATGGAATATGTTTATTAGACCCTTGGCTGTAACATGGTTAAAAATGGCGATTTTTGAGTCACATTATGGCATTAAATTTCTTGACATATGAATACCGTGTATGCTGGAAATTGAGAATGTCAAAACTGATTTTGTACAATTCATATTTTCCTATGTATAAATTATTTGGTAATGATTCCTTGATGAAAGATGTATTACTAGGTGTGTATAATGCTGTGGTTATATGGTAGTAGATGATATAGCCAATTAAATGGTGAAATTATGGATTCTTGAAGGCTGTACATGCTGGTTTGAAACGATATGGTGGTGAGGATATGCCGTGTGACATTTTCTTTGGTATTCACTATTGGAGTGAGCATATTGTATCAAAAATGTTCCCATGTGGTTAAAATTGTTATGCATACATGAATTTCATACTTTACCAAGGATATATGTGGTTTAAATGAGTTGTTCTTTCCATGAATGCATGCTGAATTATGGAGCATGAATATGATGAAAGCATGTGGAGTATAAATTCAAGTCATGTGAGTGAACATACACGGCATCACTTGCTATTTTAGCTCATGAATAGCATGGAACATGTGATTAGTCATGTGCATGGAAAAGATAGTTGCATGACATGTAGTGATCATTCCTCGGGAGTTTCGGGGTGCCCGGCCGTGGAGTGAAAATGCCGGATGCCCAAAGAGCCTACGTGCGTAAAACTGGATGGCCTCGGAGTAGAGATCCCCGGAGCGGTGGGGGTGCCTGAAGCACGGAGTGTGTGTGCCGTGGTTGCCTCGTGATGCTAGTTGGGGTGCGAGATGCCCGGCCAGGGAGTGTAAATGCCGGAAGCACGGAGTGTGTGTATGCCGTTATGCCTCACGATGCCAGTTTGGGTGTGAGATGCCCGGAATGTGGGGGGGCGGAAGCCGGTTGGTTCTTACCGGGATTTGCATGTGAATTTGCAAGAATTTGATATGAATGCATGAGCATTGTGAATTGGTGATATTGTGAAAACTGGACATGACATTACTAATATGCATGAGCATGAGCTGAGCTGGTCATGTGAGTCTTGTACATGAGTTGTGACATTGACATGTGCATACCTACAAATTATGCTAATGTGCGATGTGCATGGGTAATGAACTAGGTGAACATCATAAATGTTTTACATTCCGAGTACACAAGTTTGATAAGTATATGCTTTGCTTGAGTGCTGGATTTTGAAAGCATGACGTGTCTATGACTTGGTAATTTAAATGCTTGCCTATGTTGTTTATGTGTTGTTGTGATTATGCTTGATTGTGAGGTATGGGTAGTCTAGAGATTATATCTTTGCTGAGTGGTTGTACTCACCCCTTTGGGGATTAACATTTTCAGCTTAGACGATGTCGGTTCCTCCACTTGCACCCGGTAGATTCTATGGGATCCCGTCTGATCTCGAGGTGCGGGTGGTGCGGTTTCCTAGTCCGGCGATCCCGGACGCACATACCTTCGAGTTTCTGTCCTGGTACGG
This sequence comes from Eucalyptus erythrocorys, assembly GCA_014182555.1. Classification (NCBI taxonomy): domain Eukaryota; kingdom Viridiplantae; phylum Streptophyta; class Magnoliopsida; order Myrtales; family Myrtaceae; genus Eucalyptus; species Eucalyptus erythrocorys. The sequence continues at coordinate 18,477,989 of CM024606.1, forward strand.
TTCGAGGTGGGCCTGAGTAGCGGCCCGGTCTTCCAGGAGTACGTCTCCATCTTTCCCTGTGAGGACGAGGAGATAGGCAGCATGCTACCCCCACCACCTAGCCCTACTGGCTGGCGGTAGGCACGATATGTAGCTGGGGAGGTTGGTGGGATTTTTGAACCAGGCCGGAGCTGACGGAATGGATGGTTTTTGGGTTAGCCGTGTGTATAGGCTATTTTGCTTATCTTGATAAAGGGTAGTGGTTAGAGCTTCTTTTGTTGTATATCTTGTTGTATTCTACCCTAAAAGATAAAGGTACTGTCCATTCAATAGTAAATAATATCAGAGCTGGTTTCTTGGTATACTATTGTGTGTAGTATGTGTGCATTGCCCCTCATATGTTGTAAGGGAGAGTCTTCATTATTTGCTTCCGCTATATGTGATGCGCAGGGACCGTTGAATAAAAAAAAATTTTTTTTGAGAGCTTAAAAGATACGGCTCTCTTAGTATTGAAAGTGATGGCTAGCATAATTGTAATCACCTCAAGGGTTTTGGGGTGTTACAGTGATCACAGCCTGTTGGTTGCCAGCGTGGAGAGTGGACGTAGGCTTACAATAAGCCGAACCACTATAAACTTCGATGTCAAAATTCTCTTACCCTCCTCTATTTATTTTAATAGCTGCATGATTCATTTATCTCTGATTTTTAATTTCAAGACAACGAATCTTGGTTAAAGGTTTGAAAAGAATTTCATAAACACCTATTCACCCCCCCTCTAGCTGTATTTACTAGCCTTTATCAAAGTGGGTAGGGCTAACTTGGGAAGAAATTCCTAATGCCATATGGGTTAGAGAACACTAGATGAATCGACTTGTGACATTATCATGCAAGGAATGACCATGGAGGTGTGTAACCATTAAAATAACATTTGATTAACAAAGCAAGTAAATGAATTGCAAGAAAGAAAAGCAATTAAACACACCAAAGCAATCTAATATTTTTGGGGTTTCTTTTCTTAAAATTTAGACTAAGCTATATGACATGTAATTTTAAGTAAATGCACCAATATGCAAACTATATAACATGCATATGATATTTTTGGTGTTTTTCATTAAAATTCGAAATTAATTTATAACCTAAATAAAAGATCTAAAATAAATAGTTATCTAGTCAATATTGGGGATTAATATAAACAAAAACCTATTCTAATTTAAACATGCAAGGCTATCTAAATTATTATAATCTTAAGGCTTAAAAATCAAAATATCAATTTTAAACCTACACGAAAAATAATTCTATCTAAAGGCTCAAAGAACATGTGTGGTTGCGAATTAGAAAAGTTATCCTAATCGGAGATATGCCTAACACTCAAAATATTTAAGTTAGATATCAATAAGTACAAATTAGGCAATGAAAGATTCAAATCAAATTCTGATAAGAATTGTTACCTAAATTGGAGAAAATGTTGCCAAATTTAAATCAACAATTGACAACTCATGATGTTGGCTGGTAGAGGGGTGCTCACGTATGACGATTGATGGTGGAGTTCAACCAAGGACCAATAGGGATGCACTCACAGTGCATGATGGTGACAAGGCTGGCCGTGGTTACTCAAGGCTTTTGGTCATAGCTCAGTAGGGACTTGTGCACTGGTGGTGCACCACGAGTGACTAGCCATGGGATTTAGTTTAGTGAAGATCAAGCAAGATAGCAAAGCAGTTACGGTGAGGGTCTTGGCTCGCAGATCAATAAGGATAGAAGCATCATTAGTCAGAGGCGACTTCATAGCAGGGGCAACCACCACAACTCAACGGAGCATGAACCAGAAGTAGCCTTCCATCAAGGAAACAATGGCAACCTTGTTGGAGCAACTTTGGCTGGGAAGCACGGCAACAAGCTTCCTTGAGATCATAAAGTTAAAGCTTTGTCGTGGGGCTCGGCAAAGCAATCAGTGGCTCATTGGGCTACTTTATCTTGGCCGGTGAGGTAGACTGTCACGAGCAAGAAGTAGAAGTGGTCATGGCGATGCTATTGTCAAAATGCAGCTCAATAGAGTGTTAACCTAGGTTTAATTTACTATTGTGGGCTTAATTTCGACCTTATAACTTGATGTGCTCTAGTAACCTAAGGTCATTCCCTATTTAGAATAATTATGGATTGAATTAAGCTCAAATTAGGCAAATTAAGGTCCTCCCCTTAGCGAATTTCAATCACCACTCCTCACATAAGCTAGCCGAATTTGGGACCCTCTTTGTGGGCTTAGTCTATTCAATTTAAGATTAGAAGCATCCACCATTGGTTCGATGAAATGCAGTTAATTGTGTTGAGAAACTCCTACCAGGTTTTAATGTTTACAAAACTTTCTAATTTGAAAGAATAGTAGACTTCTGAAGTCATATCGCAGACTCTTGTCAAAGTCTATTCATTCTAGAAGTCTTTTTCACTCTAACGTAATTCAAACTGGAAGCAAGTCTGGAATAAAGATATAATCAGACTCAGGATTATTGGTCATACGACAACAATTCAGAATAAATGTTATAGAGATTTATCTTTAATATCTGGCTTTCTAGCAAAGAATCTCACTTACCCTTTATAAATAGATTAATGGAATCAATTACGAATTAATGAAACCAATCTTGAAGACACTCCTTTTTGGAAAGCATCTACTTATGGAAATCTAGATTCTGATTGTATGGGCGATCAAAATCAACGAATTTTCATCTCAATCTTCAAATGGCTACAAGATTTCTTTAATTGATTATGTCCAATGGATTTTGGAAGAAATTCTTATGGAGAATGCTAATAGCTAGTAAAGGCATAGAAAAGTATTTAAGGAGGTCATTCAGTCTATTTGAGATAGTGTGTGAAAATTGAAATTCCAAAATTTGAAACATTTCTAACCACTTGTTCTTCAATGACAGCGCTTATAGATTGTATTCAAGAGAGAAAATCACAAAAAGAGTAACTCAGTAAGGGAAAAAAAAATCTTCCACTGAGTGTTTGCACTCGAAATATTGTACTTCTCCATTGATGTTTTAGTGAATTTAAGCCAGAATGCTGTCACCGTGGGAGAGTGGACATAAGCTGGATCTAAGCCGAGCCACTATAAATCTCGTGTGTAATTTTCTTTTCCCTTAACTCTTTTCAACTTCATCCGTTGCAAATTTCTTTTAAAGTTTCTCAAATTTCTAATCCATCTCTTATTTGAGTCTGAATTTTCTTTAGAAGTTTGGTGGCTCTTTTAGTCAAACTCTGACTTATTCATAGACTTTGCTCGCAACATAATATATTTTGCATTTAATTGTTAATTTTTTTAACACCTATTCACCCCCCTCTAGGTGGTACTACTAGCATTTTCAAATTGAAATATGCCACTAATGACTATATGCTACTTGATAATTATGTTTGCTGGGAGCCAGGTCGATCCCCAATTTACTATGCAATGAATTACTAAATGAGATGCCAAAATTTATGTGTTGACATCACTTGCGTCAAGAAGCTTCTCTAATTGCATACTGGTGAAGATCCACAAGTATTTCATAGCCAAAAGAAAAATCTTATAATAAAATGTCTAAATTTCTCTATGAGATTGACAAATTATTTCATAAGAAATTGTGTAGACTAAACATTGTGTGGGCCGTAGAGCGAAATACTAAGAATGTGTGAGTGATTCGAGTGTAATTATAATCTTTCTTCTATTGCTCAATCTATAATGGAATCATATGCTACTTTCCTTGTGAACAAAGGTCATATTGATTGAATCATACAAATTTGTTCTTAGATTTTTTTTTTCTGGTTCTATTTTTTTTATTGTTCAATTACTTCTTTCCACAACTTTGCAACCTAAACTTTGTCATGCGGGGAGAAACACATATGAAAGCCATGATTCCATTCATTTCATGAATTGTCTTTTGAGAGAGTGAATTTCATACACATGAGGCGACTACAATGAACAAGGCCTCCTAACTTGGATTTGACCCATATGGGTCTTTGCTCAATAAAGGAAGAACATAAAGCTTGGTAATTATCATTGAGGGGCCACATTTCTCTGCTAACCTAGTCGTGGAGTCCAGTCTTTAATCTACAAATATTTAGGCTCCGTTCATTTTACAAAAATATAAATTTGAAAAACATTTTTTTAAAAATGATCGCTTATATCATTTGAAATAACTAATCAATGAAAAATATTTTCACTATCGATAATAATTATGTCTAAATATTTTTGTGGATGATAAGAAAAGATTCACACATTAATTTTTCTAAGAAATATAAGTAATCACTTTTAGGAATATATTCTTCAAATCATTCATTTTATATGAAACAAAAAATAACTTTATAGGAAAATGTTAGCTGTATGCCCTAAAGCAACCATGTAATAATTACATGTTAGGGATTTTTTAATAGCAAATAAGTTTTTTATAATGAAGTCCATAAGATCAGTTACGACTAAACCTATTCTTAAGGTGTTAAGAATATATGTGATAGGTTATAGTTATGCCAAATCTTTAAACAATTCCCGATCAATAGATTAGTGAGAGGATATTGATGATCCTATTGAAACCGATGTGTTCTCAAGCTTCACCATTCAGTATTAAATACTTGAGGGGATGATGAGTCACAAGTCATTGGGTATGGTGATATCCGAGTTAGAACACAAGTGCTTGTCTTAGACAAGTTCACTAAACATGACATAAATCAAATGATTGGCGACATGGAAGCGTTTAGCGGAGTCAATGTCTAATTGTTCATACTTTGGTCAGGTGTAAGATCCTTAGACTTGAGGCACGATACTAACTTATATGTTGGATGGCTAGGGTTCACAAGTGCACATATTGACGCATCGTCAAACCATCTCTGTACTTGATGGTCATAGTTTGTTCACATACAAAAGCACATGTGTGCACAATATGGAATTTGTCTTATTGTAATATATGGATATACAAAATTGATGTCCTATGCGATCTCATCGTGACATTGTACTGAAATCGTCGGCCGGGGTTGTAATCAAGAATGAATGGTTCATATCTCGAATAACTACATGTCAATTAGATTTGGGCATATGATCGAATTGGTGGCTTGACCAATAGTTCCATGGCCTTTGTTCAATCGAGATATGGTGAGACAGAATGATCGAATTACAAGGGCGCCAAAACCTAGGTAGCACGGACACGTTGTCCGTGCTTCCGTGTCGTGTCCGACACGTGTTGGAGCGTGTCGGACACGTCGACACGCTCAGACACGTGTTCGACACGCGATCAACGCGTGCCCGACACGTTTCGACACGCGTGTCTGTAAGATGAGGGAGAGTGGAAGCGACGGTGAGGGAGTAGAGACGAGGCCGCGACGGCGAGAGACGGCCGCCACTGTGATGCTGCGACAGATCCGACGAGGTTGCAGCTGCGAGGGAGAAAGGGCCAAAGGCGGGAGGAAGAGCAGAGGAAGGCGGTCGTGCGGCAAGCGACGAGAGGCGACGAGCGGTGAGAGGCGGCGAGCGGCGAGGAAGGGGGTCATGTTGTGCGGCGAGCGGTGAGGAAAGGGGTTTGTGCGGCGAGCGACGAGCGGCGAGGAAAGGGGTTTGTGCAGCGAGCGACGAGCGGCGAGCAACGGGGAACGAGAAGAAGGGTCGTGCAGGGCTAGGGTTTTTGATGGGCCATCGCGTATTGGGGGAGGGGAAGAGACGGGGACAGCCTGTGTCGTCGGTGAAGGGGAGGGAAAGAAAAATAAATTTGGGGGTGGGGGGAACAAACGATGGTGGGGAGGGAAAGAAAAATAAATTTTGGGGGAGGGGGAAATGGACGAGGGAAAGAATTAGAAGAGGGTGGGGTGGACCTTAGTGGAGATTTGTTTTTTTCAATGGAAAAATAAATAAATGAGATTAAAATATGATTTCGAAAAATAAAAATATTGAATTTGAATTAAATTAATTAAAAATAAAAATATTCATTTAATATATAACGTGTCGGAACGTGTCGGAATTCTCTACTTTTTGAGAAATAACGTGTCGCGTGTCGTGTCGTGTCGTGTCGTGTCGCGTGTCCGTGTCGCCGTATCGGTGCTACCTAGGCCAAAACTGACAAGTTCATTATGTTCTGAAAACATTTCAATTTGTCTAAGTAGCCATGATATATTTCTAGATGTCACTTATGGTTTGCAGGAACAGGAGATTGATATGGACATCGGTTCTCTTAGTTGTGCTAATGTGTTAGTACACGTCCTGCAGCCAACTCAATGATGAACCTAGAGAAGTCACACACCATAATCAATTAGAATAACATTTGAACAAGAGAGAGAATATTGCAAATGTGTTTGCAATTGAGCCAATCAGATTGGGTCAAGCTAGAAATAAAAGTTCTGATGAATGGGCTTCAGATTCAGACTCTACGATCAAATCAAAGATCTAAAGCGTGTTCAAATTCAGTGACGGAATTAATGCTCTGAAGTGAGTTCAGAATTAATAACTGCATTAGTGATCTGAAGTGAGTTCAGAATTAACTGCATCATTAATGATTTGAAGTGAGTTCAAAATCAATAGCCAAATTAATTATTTGAAATAGTTTCAGATTAATGGCTAAATTAAAGATTTGAAGCGATTTTCAAATTTAACGGTCATATTAATTTCTGAAACAGTTTTAGAACTTAACGGTCACATTAATGATCTAAAACGGTTTTAGAATAAATAGACAGTTTAATGATCTGAAATGGTTTCAGATTAAAATGACCAATTAATGTTTTGAAACAATTTCAGTAGTAATGGTCAAATTAAATATTTATAATAGTTACAAAGTTAATACCCAGAATAAAGACTTATAACAATTACAAATAAATGTTTGGAATAATGCTGTGTAACACTTACAGAGTTAATGTCCGAATTAATGTCTATAATGGTATCAGAGCTTACGTCCATCAGGAGTTACGGCCAAATTAATTCTAAAACAGTTTAGAGTTAATGTGCTTATTTAAATGTGATCTGCACTGGTTATAAAAGGTAATACAGAAAGCAGATCACCGGATGGATGATTGACAATCAGCAAGTGACAATTGAGAGTGCTGATACTGATCAACAAAATCACTCACACGAGAACAATTGCTAGCACAATTGTAATTATGAGATCTCTCAATTTCTCTCTTGTGTTCAACGTGAGAATTGATGGTGTGTCTGAACTAGAGGCCTGACACTTGTTAGGCTAGATCTAAAGAATGTTAGAGCCTACGAAGAGATCAAACGCTCTACATCAAAAGAACGTCAGAACTAGTATTATTGGAAGGCATTAGATGTTCGTGATCAAGAATCCAAGAACGTCAGAACCGATGTTACCAGAAGGTATCAGACATTTGTGGTTAGAGTCTAAAGAACGTCAGAATTATTGCCGTGAGGACATCAGACGTTTGTGCTAAGAACTCGAAGAAACTTCCTAACGAAATTTTGGAGCATGGTACAAGGTTAATATGATTAGCCCCTTTAGCTCTTCTATGCGTTTTTGTTAAAATGCCCGAAAATTATTTGGAAGCACGTGTATAAGCGTTTTTACTTCCATTGCGATCAGACTTTTGATCTTAATTTACTTATACATGTATGCTTATTTATCGAAACAAACACCAACAGAGAAAATAGGGTCAACAATGTTCTGACATGCATCACATGCCTAACTTAGAGTTTTAGAAAGAAAATTTTTTGATGGAGCACATGAAATGATTAATTCGAGAGAAAAAAATTACACCACTAATTGTCTTCAAAATATATAGCTATAATGTGTGTTTTGTATAGAAGGAACCCTAGAGTTCTCTTGAGCATATTAGATTGAATAACACTCAATGTAAAGAAGATGGAGCGACAAGGAATGTCATACAATTTCGAAAGTTCATATATTTTATTCAGTTCACTTTTCTAAATCACTGTTAACTATTTGTTCTTACCTAGCAAACTGAACATGATACCGTTCACACTTGGGGTTTGTTCCTAAGGTACTTGTTCCGCTCCCAGATTTGTGCGTTTATATACTAACAATCTGATATCGCCCGTCCTAAATATATGAATTAATGAATTAGAATTCTTGTACGGGTTTGACCTCCCCGGCCCCTCTCTCTCTCTCTCTCTCTCTCTCTCTCTCTCTCTCTCTCTCACATCTTGTCTAATGAGCCTCTCTTCCCTCGCCCACCAGGAAAACAAAAAGAAAACAAAGGGCATAGTTTAAAGTGGAGAATACAGAGAATCAGAAAGGGTTTTCCTCTATCAGCATTCCCCTTACCCTCAATGAGCAGCAGATTCACCGGTTGAATTGGGACGAAGATGCTGGCAAAATCACTTTCTTCTGGATCTTCTTCGTTGGACTTCATCTCTCTCTCTCTCTCTCTCTCTCTCTCTCTCTCTGTGAGTGTGTGGATACTGAGAAAAAATATATATTTGTCAGTCGAATCGTTGCTAAATGTGGTCTCATCTGTGAGGGATACCTCTCACCGGGAATTTGAATTTTCGGTTGCAACTTGACGAGCGAATCTTCTTTTACTATCCTCGAATCGCCAAAAATCTTCGAATTTGCCACGCTCAGATTCGCAACAATAGCCGCCTAGAACTTGGCCATAGTAATGATTTTTCTTCATTTGGATATTTAGAAGGACAATTGTCTTTCTTTTCCATCAAAGTTGACATGTCATGACTCAAAAAGCTAGAAACATCACCGTAAAGTCGTATGATATTACTTGGTGCAATCATCTCACGACGCTGACAAATATATATTATTAGCTAAGCAACAAACAAATCCACCCTTAAAAGTCGATAAATGCATCTCTATATATTATTAGCTAGGGCTCACCAATCGACGATTTGTCTTTGACTTGACCAATAATGTGAAACTAGAAAATTAAAGAATTACCATCTTATAATATGTCGTCCAACTTGATTAATATCTCTCTATTGTAAAACCAACTCCATATTGAAGTAATTGTAACATATTTTGGCGGTGCAAAAGAAAATTCACGCAATCAACAAAAAATCTGAACCAAACCGAAAGTTTTGGGTCTTTCCAGATTGATTTCCTATCAGATAGTAAAAGAACGGGTTCGGTCTGGTTTTGGATCCAAAAAATATTACCTGTATGGCTGACGGAAATCAAACCCAATAATTTGGCATCCCCCACTGTGCCCAGCTCTCTGCCTTCGAGCCTCTTTCCTCAATCCTGTTACGAACTGACAGGGGAGCGCCTCTCCTCCTTGCCAAGTACTCGCGAGGCGGAACCGTACTATCTCCGTCGTTGCCGTATTCGTCACTCTCATCTCTTCCAGGACGATCGGCATGGTCTCGTTTCAGAATATTCTTCGACCATTCGGATATGTTGACAGGCAATGAGGCCGTTGCCATCGGTTTCTGGCAAGAAGAAATGTTGGTCCTCCTGGACGATCTTCTTAATGTGCGCAAATTGGGCATGGTTGATCTGTTGTTGGGGGTCGTTTCAAATGAGGGGACTCGAGCAACGTTATTCCAGACATCGACCCTATCACTATCCCAACTCCATCTCTAGGGTCACGAGCGACAAGAGTTTGTGACATTCCAGACTCGTCACCATCCCGATTCTTTTTATCTCTTATTTATTCACAAACAAAAACGTGAATAAACAATTTCCCAAACAAACGACAGCCGGAAAATTGGGACCTACTAACACACTAATTTATGTTATAATAGTAGTTTTACAAGCCTTTTCTCTTCGGGCTCTCTTTTCTTTTTACATCACGGTACAAGTTTTCCATATAGGCCAAAGGAAATCCTATCTCCTCTAGCATGACTATAGCTCCCAGAACTGACGGGAGACTTCCATGCCTACAAGACTGAAAGATGAGGGATGAGTTTTGTGGAAACTCAGTAAGTATGCCTACAAGACTGAAAGATGAGGGATGAGTTTTGAGGAAACTCAGTAAGTAAAATTCCTCATTCTCCACTAGGAAAGCACCTCATCATAAAAACCCAGTAAGTACAGCACTCGCAAACAATGTCGATAGCAAATTAATTGCAAACTTTTTGCTACCTTGACTACATGCAAATGTCCATCGCAACATGCTTCAATGCATACTTACCTTTGGCTTATTAACACGCACACGCACGCGCACGCACACGCACACATTGCTACCTTGACTACATGCAAATGTTCATCGCAACATGGTTCAATGCATACTTACCTTTGGTACCTTGACTACACACACATTGCTACCTTGACTACATGCGCACGCGCGCGCGCGCACGCACACACTTATGCATATATCGACACTTATCCAAATTTATTTACCGTTACCGTCGTCCTAGCTCAACTAGGCCCTTCTAGCTTAACGGAGGCATCCAGCCGTCACACACACACACACACACACACACACACACACACACACACACACACACACACTTATGCATATATCGGCACTTATGCAAGTTTATTTACCGTCGTCCTAGCTCAACTAGGCCCTTCCGGCTCAACTGAGGCATTCAGCTTCAAGCTAGGCATCCTAGCTCGACTAGGGTATCCCGACTCCACCAAATTTATTTACCGTCGTCCTAGCTCAACTAGGCCCTTCCGGCTCAACTAAGGCATCCAGCTTCAAGCTAGGCATCCTAGCTCAACTAGGTATCCCGACTCCACCGAGACATCCTGGTGCTAGCTCACCAAAGCATCCGGGCTCAACTCAGGCATCCCAAGGGTAGTTTACCTAAGGCATCTGGGCTCAAACCTAGGCATCTTGGCTCAACTAGGGCATCCCATTCAATGAACGAGGCATCGCAACCAACACTATGTGGCGACGAGTGCTTTTTCATCTTCAAGTGCATGCATAAATGCATCACATAAGCCAATTCTTATCTTTTGTCACGCCTCGATCCTCGAGCACATGCCCATCCTTCAGTGGTCGATAAAATTTTGCGAGTTTCCAAGACAAGTTGCCGGCCTTTTCTTTTTATTACACATGCAGAAGCAAATAACAAATCCCCTTAAAATAATCATATCGGCATAGAAAAGCAGGACATCAGATTCACAAACAAAACATGCTATTATAAACCAATTGAGTCATATACAAGGGGTTATACCCAAAAGATTTCAAATGATCGACTCTCAAAAGAAACTGTTCTATTTAACCTACACTTCATATCACCTCAACTTGGCTTCAGGTCCTCCACCTTACAGTCTTGAAAAGTTAAGCCCACGATGGGGTAAAATATGAATCTCAATGAGTTCACGCTCTGAACCCCGATTATGAGGGTAATACGCCTAAGGCGTCCTAACCACACAATCATATAATCACATAGACTTACCTTGTCTTAGATCCTCCCTGCAGATCAGCATAGTTCATGTCACAACTATATGCATATAGCAAATTCACATATCAATTGGAATATCTAAATCAATCACTACTCACCCAAGCAAGAATTACCGACATACATCGCTTCATCAATTCAACTTTATCAACATGCGTTCCAATTAATTAATACTACCCGCACAAGCAGTTTTACCCGACACACGCCAGTCCTCTATCCACCGACACACACCGGGGATAAGTGACAACCACCGACACACATCGAGGATAGTAATATCCACCGACACACACTAGGGATAGGTAATATCCACTGACACACGCCGAGGATGGGTAATATCCACCGACACACCGGGGACGAGTTCTCTTAACCAGCGCATGATCATTCAATTTTGGCCAAGAACATTATGCTTTGCACTCACATGCCTCAATTAAGATAACGACCTTGACATGTTTTCTTCTTATTAAAAACACTGGTGAAAATATCGTGTGTGGGGTACATGGTTAGATTGAGCTCAAAAAATTAATATCTTCTTTTTTAAAATCCCACTGTTTTATATAGTATATAAAATCATTTTCGGTGTTAAAACCTGACGCCTGGAATTTTCTAAATAAATATTGGAAATTCATAATCTTTGGAATAAATGACCAAAAATCCAATCGGCACTCAATTTGCACAAATTAACCACACCATTACAATCAGCATGAAATTCCAGACACCGGCTATCTCGGTCTAATTTTCGGAAAATAACTAATAATTAAATAAATAACAAAATTAATTAAATAATACGATTAAATGCTATAAATAGAAACTTAGGCTAGAAAAAGCCTAATTAAATATCAAGGCGGGCCCGCAAAATTCCCGAACCAATCGAGATAATTAATACAACCTATTTAGTCTCTAATTAATCTAATCTAACCACCTAACATGCAAAATTGGATAATTAAATCACTAATCTAACCTAACTAACCACATAATCCATAATTAACTTAAACTAATCACCCCCTCAAAGTCATTAGCCTACTAAGTAAAGTTTAGTGCATAAACTCACTGGTTTAACGTGAAAATTGGTTCACCGCGATGGCGGGCGAAACTCGAGCTTGCGGCGGCGCCAACGGAGAGTTGGACCGGACCGAATGTGGCATCCCAAAATTTGGACAACCTTTGAAGATGTGATAATTGTGGCCGATCAATGGAAATGTTGTGAGATTTTAGTCATTGGACTATTGAGCCACAATTAAATCATTTTGAATTGACAAGGTAGCTATATTATATGGCTAAGTTAGTAAATTATAATTGAACATGTATAAGCTAGAATTAGGAGGATTAATTTTGGCATTAAGGTATGATGGATTTGGACTTAATGTGGGCCCAAGAGGAGGAGGAAATGGGCCGGCCAAGTGACGCCAAGGAGGGACTCTCTCTCGGCTGAGGCTTCTATTGCAAGCCAAAGGGGAAATCTTAAGCTGTCCAAGGAAATTGCCAAGTGTCAAGCTGCATGGCAACTCATCATTGAGGTCTAATGATGATTAATTGAAGTATAAAAGGGGAAGCCACCGGTTTATGAAGCCTCTTCGTCGACTTGAGAGGGAGAGAGAGAGAAACGAAGGAGAAAAGAAGAAGAAGGAGAAAGAAGGAGAACTGAGAGCTAGCCGAGCCGTTCCTTCACCATTTCTGCTTGATCTTGAGGCAAGAATGATCTCTTACCTACCTATGCATGTTGTGTTGGTGTGTGGTGGCCAAAAATCGTGAATTGAATGGTTGGAATTTGGTGATTTTGGAGAAAGTTTGAGATGGGTACAATCGGGTTTGAGAAAACAGTTTTGCGCCGGTAGCTTGCATGTGTCCATGGGTGTGTTTAGGGTTGAAATCTGACCTTGACTCCTTCATAGAAGTTGTAGAAAACATCTTGAGCTATAACATAGTCGAATTTGAAGTGATTTGAATGAGATTAGAGGGGTGAAAACAAATTTCTTTGGAACCGGATGTTCATCTGAGTTGCTTGATGACCTTTGCTGTTTGTGAGCTACTGAACGTGCCCTTTTGTTTGGAATTCTTGTTTGATCTCTTCTTGTGAAATGTAAAGGACATCTTGATGAACAACATAATGAAAATTGAGCTGATTTAATTCGGTGTAACCTAGTGAAATGTACATTTTTCTATGGACTTGGATTCTGGATTGCTTTGGTGGAAGGTCAGTGACTTGTAAGGCATGTAAGGTGACTTTTACTTGATTTTCTTACTTCGACTCCTAAAGGAAAGTGGTAGGAAACATGCTCAACTATAACATATCCAAAAATTAGGGAAAAAGAAGAAGGTTAAGTTGCTCAATTGAGGAGGTTTCGTTGGTGGTGAAGTCTGTACGTTTTGGGTGCTAAACCAGAAGCTTGTGATTTTTGTATAAAATTATGTGGGATGAATTTGAGGATTGTACCTTCATGAGAATTGTTCTTTAGACTCTTGGCTATGATATGATGATATTTGGTAATTTTTGAATGAGATTTGGTATTTTAAATTAATGAAACTCGTGAGCAGTGCAAACTGGAAATTTCTAAATTCTAATCTGTTTTGGCTGAGCATGTATCTTCTTGTGTGAGCATTATTTGAGTATAGTCTCTCAATGAAAATGGTACTTCTATGTCTTAATATCAATGTGGTGAAGATTTATCACTTTTACAAGCCAATTGAATAGTATATTATAATCTTTTTATGGCTGTGCAAACTGTTTTGCTTGGAATGTGTTGTGTGAACATGGCTGAATAATATCTTTATGTACAAGAACAACCAGAACACGCCTTTTTCATGAAACATGTGTTATATGGCTTTGACTATCATGTATGCGTGTTACACAATGTTTGCAAAAGCATTTGAGGTTCAATTGAAATGATTCGTGAAATCTGTGCATGCTGAATTATTGGGAACTAATTGAATAAGACATGCTACGTGAATCTTCATGCTATATAAGTGGAGACATGTGACATTGCTTGCTGTTATGTGTGTTGGGCATCATGTAACATGTCATGAATCATGCATATGAAAGAGGTTATTGATTCGTATGTGCCGATGATGCCTCGGGAGTGTCGGGATGCCCGGCCAGGGAGTGAAAATGCCGGATGCCCAGTAGCCCTGTGAGCATAAATCTAGATGGCCTCGGAGTTGAGATGCCCGGAGCGTAGGGAATGCCGAAAGCACGGATGGTGTGTGCCGTGGATACCTCGTGATGCCAGTTGGGGTGCGAGATGCCCGGCCAGGGAGTGTAAATGCCGGAAGCACGGATGGTGTGTGCCGTGAATTCCTCATGATGCCAGATTTGGGTGTGAGATGCCCGGAATGTGGAGTGGCCAGAAGCCGGGTGGTGTGTACCGGAATTTGCATTAAAAATTGTAAGAATTTGATACGTGTGCATGAGCATTACCATTATGTGAAAGGTGTACATGGCGATGATGAAATATGAATGCATGAATCAAACTGATTTTGTAAGGTGAGCACACATAATGAGAAATATTGACATTTGCATCTGCTGATTTGTGGAAAGTGCACCTGGTAAGGTACGAATGCATGATTTGTGCTTGATTGGTAAGCACCTATGCTTGATGAATGCATGACTTGGGAATAATGTAAAAGCATGAGTGGCTGAAAGTCTATGGCTGAATTGCTTACTTGTGATGATCATATGATACTCTGATGTTGTTTATTTGCTGCCATGTGATATTTTATGCTTGATTGTATTGTATGGGTAGTTATAGAGATCATATTCTACTGAGTGGTTGCACTCACCCCTTTTGGGGACTAACATTTCAGACTAGACATGCCAGTACCTCCAGTTGCTCCCGGCTCTTTCTATGGTATTCCCTCCGACATGGAGGTCAGGGTCACCAATATAGATAGCCCCACAGTTCGCAGGCTAGTGTTCATCCGGGTGAGTGTGCTGGTGAGATTCGATGCAGGCCTGGACAGCGGCCCTATCTTCCAAGAGTTTATCTCATACTTCATCTGCCAGGATGGAGTGATCCGGGGTATGCTGCCACCATTGACCCCTAGAGCGCCTGGAGGGAGAGTACCTGGAGGGAGATAGGCCGTGAGTTAGAGCTGGAGGAGGATGGAGGGATTTTGTTTAAACTGGATCTTGTGGGATGGATAGTGCTTGTATAGGATTTCTTTGAGGAAGGGTAGGACTTTTGGGGTCTTCTTTTGATGTTATCTTTTGATGTATATCCTACCCCGAAAAGAACAGGAAGCATCCATCCTTTAACTATATAAATAAGAGAACCGGTTTCTAGTATCCTATCTTGTTTAGTTGTGTGCATTGTTCCTTTTATGTTTGGAGGGAGGATTAGAGAGTCGTGATTCCGTTTCCGCTATTTGGTGTGCGCTGGGACCGTTCATTTGTTAAAAAAAAAAAAAAAAAAGAGCCTAAGAATTTGTAGCTCTCAAAGGACAGGCAAGTATGACTGTAATAGCCTCAAGGGGGCTTTGGGGTGTTACACCGAAAAAGGCCACAAAGCCCACAACAAAACAGCTGGGCTCGATCCAGAATTGAGGAAGCTACTGGTCGGGCCGAGATGCGGGCTGCTAAGCTAAATTGACGGGCTAACTTCGATGGGCTGGATTGGTGTAGAGGTGGCTAACGTCATGCACGAAACGATGGAGACGAACAACTTGTTTTGATGGCTGCTGGGCTCGTGAAATTCGTTGGCGACTTGCTAGCTTCGTGAGCAAAAGACACGGGTAGAAGCTTGGGGAAATTGCTTCGGTGGAGAGAAAGACACGCAAAGGGGGCTGGCAGGGGATCGCGTCGCTGCTAGTGGTCAACAACTAGCTGAAGAAGCAGCTAATTCGGTGGAATTGTTGACCAAGTGAAGACACCAAACGGTGGAGGACACGTGGCAAGGGAATGGAGCAACTTCGATGGGGACGGCGTGCGGCTTGCAGAGTCAACAAAGGGCCTTTACTTGGAGAATTCTGCTGGAGTTTGACCGAGGAAAACAAAAGATGGTGGAGCAGCAAGCGTGAGATGAGTGCTCGCATGAGGGAGAAGTAGGGCTTGCGTGGCGTTTGAACGATGAAGAAGATGGGCAGAAAGAGAGAGAGAGAGAATGGAGAAGTTGTTGGCGTCAAGGGGAAAAGGAACGTGCGGCCGAATGAAAGATGAGCAGGGAGGGAGGTCGGCTACGAGACTTGCTCGAGAAGATGGGAAGGGGGAAGAAAAGTCAATTAAAATATCTAATACATCATTACTTGGTCCAAGAAGTCTTCATGCATATCCCTTGGTGTCCCCCAATTACTTTCTTGCACAATTAATCACAAATAATCCACTTTGGTGCCAATTGTTGCACCCCCCATGCCTAGCTCCGAATTTATTCAATTTTGGATTTCAATTTCTTCTCCAATCTCAAATCAATGTCCGATTTTGATGAAGAAGAAGCCCACACAATTTCTACAAGTCCCTTGAACCAAATAGCTCGATTTGGAAGCCAAAAGTCCATTCAATTTGGCCCATCCAAATTTTCGTTCATTTCCAAATCGGTCGAATTAATTTTCCGTAAAAATCCCAAACTCGATGGAATTTCTCCAAAAGACGAGACGATGTCCTATAAATAAATCATGACACACTCGAGCGTTTGATTCCTGAAACCGAATTCAATTCCGTGGTTAAAATCGACCAGATGTGATTTTAGTCCAATCCGACCTACTAGGTAGCTTTTAGGGATTTTACCGTGGATATATCCCTTAACGGCTTCACCCAATGGATTGGTTAATTCATGAGTGATCAATTTAGAGAGAAAAGACCATGGGCACGCCGACGAAAAGCCCATTTCGTTTTATCGGGATGGGTCGAAGATTTAGAATGTCACATCTTTTCTCTTAGACAACACATGTATGGCCCAAAGGTGTGCTCATTCATTCGTGTGTGTCATGAATTCTTATACTTCACTAGCAAATATGTTGGAAACGATCTTTGGTCTGTATCTTGAATCAATCACTTAGTGCTGATTCCCACACCAAACAAGGCTCAGAAACGATACACCTCAATGCCGATCTAAGACCTCGAGGCTTGGGTACACCTCGCCTTAGTGACAATCCCAAACTTGACGGACCTCGGCTCAAACCCAATGTGAATACATATGCATTAAGAATGACCCTCGGCTCGCGGTTTGATTCAATGCCAAGCACAAAGTCCCTCTTTTTTTTTTAACTATGGAAATCGGCATACTTGGTGTCTCACCAAGACTTTGTGGATTTGGGCAATTCTCGTACCAATCAAGGCATAAGATCGACACATCTCAATGTCAACTTAGGACCTTGTAGCCTTGGGCGATTCCCGTACCAAGCAAGACTTGGACCCAACATCCTATTTATGTCAAACCAAGGCTTTATAACTTGGGTGACTTTGTCTTGTGATGAACTCAATACAAATGAACCTCAGCCTTATTCCGGGCATGGACAACTCAAGCACAGGTTTAAGCTCAAACATGAGTAAAACCATATAAAAGATCCAACATCCTATCAACGGCTTGACGGGTGAGCACCTAACTAGACTCAACAATGGAGACTACCACCCTAAATGAGACTTAGGGATCTTACTTACCTTGGGAAACCTTAAGAACTAACTTGAATAGCTTAAAGGGTTAGTGATACAAGGCCAAGAGAAAGGAGGAAGAGGAGGAGGGTAGGCGTGAATGGCAAAGTAGGCTAAAGTGGTGGAAATGAATGGGAGCTCCTCCTATTTATAGGCACCAAGCTTATAATTACTCATTCAAGCGGCCCAATCACATTTCTTTAAGTGGCACGGCTATGCCATCAAGGTGGCAAGCCTAGTTTACAAGGTGGCATGCCTAGTGCCCTAAGAGAACACTTGCCATCTTCTTATTGGACCACCTATTAACTTGCTCTCTAAGGCTCAACTTAGGCTCATGACGTGCCTATGGTCATAACGGACACATAATGTGGCATCCTAAATTTCAGGATCTGTTTACAATTGGGTAAGTTGGGCTTTTCATCGACATGCCTATAGTTTTATTCTCTAAGCTGATCACTCATGAGATAATTAGTCTATTAGGTGAAGCCGTTAAGAGATTATAATGTGATAGACTTGAGAATTTGACCAGGAATCGATTGCTCGACCATGCTAATTTGCAAGGGTCATTACTGCACAGTTAAAAAATGATTAAAGATCGGAAATAGGTCAATTTAAAAAAGGTGTGTGCTTAGTGCATGGGTGATTCCACCTAATTGCTAAATTCTCATCGATCGACACTAGACTGATTTTTCTGTCGTTTTGGTACCGTATGTCTGTATTCGAAACCTCGAGATTTTCATGACAACCAAGAGTCGCTAATGTGTCGAAGATGTACGTTGTGGCTTGAAAATAATCAACCACGGGTCAATTTAAAAATTCCTGAAAGCTATCCGGTAGGCTAGGTCACGCTAAAATCACGCCAGATTGAAATTAACAGTGAATTTGAACCCGATTTCAGAAATTAAAAGTTCTATCATATCACAATTCATTTTAGGACCCTCAACTCATCCTTCGAAGATTGCTCTGCAAACGAGATTTTTGGCGAAAATTCAAATTAAAGCCATTTTTTACCAAAAAAAATTAGAGGACCATTTTTATCGCGTTTTCGGGATGTAAGTTAGTTCAATTGGAAAGCAAAAATGTTGATTTGGTTGAGGACATCTTGGTCAAATTCATGGGGACCGATTTAGATTCAATTGAAGGAGAATTGATTCAATTTTGGGGCAAAGTGTACAAAATTCATAGGCCAAGGGGTGTGCAACATTTGAGGCATCAAAGGAAGCTTCTAAGGGAAGTTTTGGAGTGGATAAGGGCTGCTAACCAAGGCTAAAGTGGTGGGGCATGTTGGATGGGCACAAAGGGGACAATTGAGTTGTCTAGAAGGTTTGGTGGCCCCCTCTCTTCAACAGCTGGTCCCTTCTTCCTCTTGCAACTCACTCTCTCCATTTTCAGACCTTTTGAAGCTCCAAAGTTGCAGAGAAACCAGCCAAGCTCCCCCTAGTCGTCGCAAGCCTACCCAAGCCGCTGAAGCTCCTCCGCCCACCGCCCAAGCCCGTTGCACCTCACCGCACTGCCCGTGAGCTACTCTGTCCCCCGTGAGCCGAGCCAACTTTGTCCGCCTCTTGCTCGCTGTCCCGAGCTCATCCAACCACCATACGTGGCCGTTCGGTTGTTCGTCACCACCGCCGTCGCCCCTACTCACCCGTCTGGCCACCGGTGCACCTTAGCCCGCCATTCTAGCCCTGTTCTAGCTTGCTTGGCCTTGGAGCAGAACAGGACAGCTAGCAAGGTTCCTTGGACTTCAAGGCCCGTTTTCAAGCCTTTCCCGTCCCCTCTTGGTGTTGCCGCAGGGTTATTTATCACCCTTCTCCGTGTCGCCGTCGTCATGGACTCACGAGATCGCTAAACCGGTGAGTTTACTCACTAAACTCTACTTATGGAGTTAATGATGCTTAAGGGGTGTTTAGATTAGGCTAATTAGGGATTAGGTGGTTGGTTAGAACGGATTAACAATTTAATTATTCAATTTTGTATGTTAGGTGGTTAAAACGGCTTAATTAGAGATTAGATAAGTTATAATATTTATCTAAATTGGTTCGGAAATTTTCCAAGCCCGTTTCAGTGTTTAATTAAGCGTTTCCGGCCTAAGTTTCTTTTTTGGTAATTAATTGCCTTTATTTAATTATTTTTTGTATTTATTTAATTACTTATTATTTTTCAGAAATTATTTCGTGCTTATTGCAATGGTGTACTTTGTTATTTAATTAAGTGCTACTTTATGCAACTAAGTGAAAATCATAATTTTAGGTATTTATTCAAAAATTGTGGAATTTCGGTATTTTAATTGTAAAATACCGAGTCAGTTTTCAACACCGAAAATGTGTTTGCACACTATATAAATAGTGGAATTTTATAAAAGAAAGATATTGCATTTTTTGCTTAGGCTGACCGTGTACCCACACACGATTATTTTTATCGGGTATTTTTTGTTGGAGAAAACTCCCTTATTATTTTGAAGTTGACAAAACGTTTCCATCAATCTAGTCTGAAGACCTCCAGACTCAAGTGTTAAAGTTTGAAGAACTCCGGACTCTGTCGTCAAAGTTTGAAGACTGCCAAACTCAATACCCAAAATCTGTCCAAACTAACAATATCTAGACCGAATAATGAAGCCTTATCTAAATGATAGATTATCCTCAAGGATTCGATCCTTATGATTTTTGAATGATCTTATGGCTGGATTTAGCATCAACATAATTATTATTCTTATTGGAATCTATTCCAATTTGAAGATCTTTTGAAAGGCGAGCAAACTTGAAAGGTTCTACTTATGAAAACCAAAGATTTTGATTGTATGGGCAAACAGGATTGATAGGCTTTCATCACCAATCACTTAACGACTCGAAATCACCTTAATTGATTTCGTCCAATGAGTAGGACGGAAGAATTCCTTTGGAAAGTGCCAACAGACGTGACGGCATGATGGAGTATTTAAGGCAAACTCTCTAGTTGTTCGAGGAAGTGCGTGAAAGAAAATTTTCAAGGTCTAAATTTCTGTAGTTCCTTGCTCTTTCATTCATTGAGCTACAATTGTATACAAAAGAGAGAAGCACATAGTAAGACTTTGTGAAGAGACTAACTGAGACTCTCTGTGGCATCCCAAAATTTGGACAACCCTTGAAGATGTGATGATTGTGGCCGATCAATGGAAATGTTGTGAGATTTTAGTCATTGGACTATTGAGCCACAATTGAATTATTTTGGATTGACAAGGTAGCTATATTATATGGCTAAGTTAGTAAATTATAATTGAACATGTATAAGCTAGAATTAGAAGGATTAATTTCGGCATTAAGGCATGATGGACTAGGGCCGATTATGGGCCCAAGAAGAGAAGGAAGTGGGCCGGCCAAGCCAAGCCCAAGGAGGCTCTCGGCCGAGCAAGCTTCTCTCGCACGCCAAGGAGGGGAAGCCAAGCTGTCCAAGAAAAATGCCATGTGTCAAGCTGCATGCAATGTAATCATTTGGATGAAATGATGATTAGTGGAGGTATAAAAGAGGAGGCCACCGGTTTGTGAGGCTTTTTTTCGCCGGTTTTGAGAGAGAGAGAGAGAGAGAGAGAGAGAGAGAGATCGAGGAAGAAGAGAAGAAGAAGGAAAAGGAGGAGAACCGAGGATTGCCGAGTCTTCTTGCCGCCGTTCCTCCATCAATTTAGCTCAATCCAAAGGCAAGAATGATCTCTTATCTACCTATGCATGTTGTGGTGGTGTGTGATGGCCGAAAATTTTGAGTCGAATGGCTGGAATTTGGTGTTTTTGGAGAAAGCTTGAGATAGGTACAATCGGGTTTGGAAAAAAACAGTGTTGCGCCAGTAGCTTGCATGAGCTGGTAGGTGCTCTTAGGGTTAGAATCTGACTTTGAATCCCTCATGGAAGTTGTAGAGCACGTTTTGAACTATAACATAGTCGAATTTGAAGTAATTTGAGTGAGATTTGTGGGGTGAAACCGAATTTCTTCGGAACCGGGTGTATTTCGGAGTTGCTCGTTGACTTTGATGTTTATTGGTTGCTGAACGTGCCTCTTTGTGTGGAATTCTTGCTCGACTTCTTCTTATGAAATGTAGAGAACATCTTGATGGATGACATACTAAAAATTGAGCTGATTCCATTCGGTGTAGCTTGGTGAATTATTTGTTTTCTTATGGATTTGAATTCTGGATTGTCTTGACGGAACGTCAGTAGCTTGTACTGCATATAAAGTGACTTTCCCTTGATTTTCTTACTTCGACCTCTAAATGAAAGTTGAAGAATACGTGTTAAACTAGAACATATCCAAAATTTAGATCAAACGAAGGAGGATAAATAGCTCAATTGAAGATCGTTTGCTGAGGATTGTTTGCTGGACAGTTTGCAAATTGTAAACAGGGAACTTATGATTTTTATAACAATTAACAGAGGACGAATTTGATGATCATGTCTTCTTGAGAAATGTACCTTATACTCTTGACTATAACATAGTAAAATTTCATAATTTTTGAGTGATGTTTGAATATGTAAACCAATGTATTTTTGAAACCGTGCATACTGGAGAACCCGAGAGTGTGATTGGTGTTACCGACCTTGTACCTCCTTGTGTGGGGATTATTTGGACATGAACTCTTAATGAAAGTTGTACTTCTATGTCTTGACCTTGATGTGGTGAAAGTTCATAATTTTTAAAGGCCAATAGGATGGTTAATTCAGACTTTTCTTAAGACCATGCAAACTGTAATGTTTGGAAACTCTGTTTTGCAATGGCCGAGTGACATCGTTTTGTGTGTTGACAATTAGGAGATGCATTTTTCATGAAAAGTGTTCCATATTGTCTTGACTATCCTGTGTGTGAGTTTCACAAGTTTTGAAGAGTATTTGATAGTCAATTGAGATGATTTCCGAAAACTATGGATGCTGAATTGTTAGGGATCACTTGAATGGAGCATGTTGTGTGAATATTATGCCTTGTGAGTGGAAATATGGGACATTGCATGCTGTTATGTATGCTGAGCATCATGTTAAATGCCATGAATCATGCATATGAAAGAGGCCATCGGATGGTGTGTGTCGATGATGCCCCAGGAGTGTCGGGATGCCCGGCCAGGGAGTGAAAATGCCGGATGCCCAGTAGCCCTGTAAGTGTAAATCTGGATGGTCTCGGAGTTGAGATGCCCGGAGCGTAGGGGATGCCGGAAGCATGGACGGTGTGTACTGTGGATGCCTCGTGATGCCAGTTGGGGTGCGAGATGCCCGGCTAGGGAGTGTAAATGCCGGAAGCACGGATGGTATGTGTCGTGAATTCCTCATGATGCCAAATTTGGATGTAAGATGCTCGGAATGTGGGGGGGGCCGGAAGCCCGGATGGTGTGTACCGGGATTTGCATTAAAAATTGCAAGAATTTGATATGTATGCATGAGCATTACTAATATGTGAAAGGTGCACATGATGAGAAATATTGGCATTAGCATTTATTGATTTGTGAGCTGTGCATATATGCATGAGAAATGCTAATTTGTAGAGAGTACATATGATGAGGCATATATGCATGAGAAATGTTGATTTGTGGAGAGTGCATACAATGAGGCACGAATGCATGAGTAATGCTTGACTTGTAAGCACCTATGCTTGGTGGATGCATGACTTGGGAATAATGTGAAAGCATGAGTGGCTGAAAGTCTATGGCTGAATTGCTTACTTGTGATGATCATATGATATTCTAATGTCATTTATTTGCTGTCATGTGATGTTATGATATGCTTGGTTGTATTGTATGGGTAGTCATAGAGATCCTATTTTCGCCGAGTGGTTGTACTCACCCCTTTTTGGGGACTAACATTTCAGACTAGATATGCCGTTGCCTCCCGTCGCTCCTGGCTCATTTTATGGTATTCCCTCCGACATGGAGGTCAGGGTCACGAATATAGACAGCCCCACAGTTCGCGGGCTGGTGTTCATCCGGGTGAGCATGCTGGTGAGGTTTGATGCGGGCCTGGACAGCGGCCCTGTGTTTCAGGAGTTTGTTTCATACTTCATCTATCAGGATGGAGTGATCCGGGGCATGTTGCCGCCGTTGTCTCCTGGAGCGCCTGGACGGAGGTAGGTCATGAGGTGCAGCTGGAGGAGGATGGAGGGGTTTTTGGTTTGACCGGATCTTGAGGGATGGATAGAGCTTGTATAGGGTTCCTTTGATGAAGGGTAGAAATTTTGAGGTGTTCTTTTGATGTTTTCTTTTGATGTATGTTCTACCCCGAAAAGAACAGAAACATCCATCCTCTCGACTATATAAATAAGAGAACCGGTTTTTCAAAGTATCCTATCTTGCTTAGTTGTGTGCATTGATCCTTTTATGTTTGGAGGGAGGATTGGAGAGTCGTGATTCCGCTTCCGCCATTTGATGTGCGCTGGGACCATTTGCTCTTTTTTTTTAAAAAAAGAGAGCCTAAGAGTTTGTAGCTCTCAAAGGACAGGTAAGTATGACTGTAATGACCTCAAGGGGGTTTTTGGGGTGTTACATGTCTCATTTCGAAGCGAAGTTGATGTATGCCATCAACACTGGCTACAAGTTCTCTCTACCTCACACCATCCTGATGCACATGTACAAGACAATGGTGAAAGACAAGGGACAACTCCCATACTCTACTCTAATCACAAGAATCTTCAGACACTTCAACATTCAATTACCTGCTCCTCTATGTATGCAAAGCATTGCTCCTATCGTAATTGGTTTGAAGATGGTTAGCAAGATGCGTCTGAAGGAACTCAACAAAGTGTTAGAGCGCAGAAAGGGGAAGTCTCCTATCAAGGCGAAACAAGACTCTGCTGCTGCCAAGAGGAAAGGAAAGGAGCCCATGAATGCTCCAGTGACAAAGACGAGAAAACTCATGTTACAGGATGAAGAAGATGAGGATGAGATAACTCTCAGCCTTTACCTTAAGGAACTTGAAGAGTTTTGTTAGCTTTCAAGAACAAGAGACGAGGGAAGAGCTAGAGGAAAGAGAAACCAGAGAAGAGGAAGAGATAGAAAAGAGAGACGAAGGAAGAAGAAGTGAAGAAGGGAAGAGAATAGAGGAAGAGGAAGAGAAAGAAAGATGGGAAGAAGGAGCAAAAGAAAGAGAAGAAGAGGCAGAAGAAGAGGGTCGAGAAGACTCCTTTGAGCCTACCTTGGCTGTACCCTTGTCGAGTGAATTTGACAAGACAGGGAGTGGAACTGCTAGAGTGATAGGAAAAGAAAAACATCACTCTAATGCTAAAGCTGAAGCAAAACAGGAAAAAGAATTCAATTCTCCACTTGTAGGCACGCAAACAGGGGGAGTTACTGGAAAAAAGAGGTATTTCTTCACTTGTACTTACTAGTGATGTTAGTCATATGCAGCAGATCCAGAAGACGTGTATGCCTCCCACTATCCAAAAGCAGACATTAAGGCATCCACTCCTAGTCTTAGTGGACAAACTGTTATAGATACCTCCAATCTCAAAACTCCAGGAACAAAATTGGCTAGATCTAGTGTTACACTAGAACCAACAGTAGACTTTTCAAGACTACTGGATATCCTGTTGGATTTAAGAAGACAGTAATATGATTTGGAGTATGAGATAAAGGATCTCAAAAAGGCTTTCTTATCTACTTCAGTTTCATTGCAAGAACAGTTATTCGCCTTGAAGACTTGAGTACAAAATAATGTAAAGAGTGAAGATCTAAAGCCACTGAAGGAGACACTTGAAAAGCTTGAGAAGACAGTGAATTCTATGGGGGAATTCTAGCTTGTTCGCTTGCCAAAAGAGCCACTTTTTACTATAGACAAAAAGGGGAAGAAGTTGTGAAGATTTGAGCTGAGCACAGCATTTGCATTTCTTTTCAAGTACTTTCTATTTTAATGACCTTTTTGACTTTGGTATTTTTGTTTGGTTATGGACTTTTGACTTTTGGACTACTTGACTACTAGTTATTTTGATTTGAATTCTTTGATGCTTGCAATAACTTAGGCTGTGATACTGATTCTGGATGGATAGTCATCTTATCGTGCAGGACTAATATGTTTTCTGTGGTTGCAGAATCAATGCTATCCAAGTCCTATTCAACTTATTTTTGTAAGATATTATGTACTGCTTAAGTGTTATTTTGCAGGTCAAAAAGTTTTCAAATCTACATGAAAGTTTTGTCACTATCAAAATGGGGGAATTGCTAGAGAAAAGTCCATTATTGTTTTGAAGTTGACAAAATGTTTCCATCAGTCTAGTTTAAAGACCTCTAGACTCAAGTGTTAAAGTCTGAAGAACTCCAGACTCTGTTGTCAAAGTCTGAAGACCACCAGACTCAAGACTCAAAGTCAGCCCAAACTGACAGTTTCCAGACCGAAGAATGAAGACTTATCCAGATGATGGATTATCTTCGAGGATTTGATCTGTATGGTTTTTGGAAGATTTTATGACTAGATTTAGCATCAACATGATTGATTATTCTTATTGGAATCTACTCTGATCTGAAAATATTTTGAAAGGCGAGCAAACTTAGAAGGTTCTACTTATGGAAACCAAAGATCTTGATTGTATAGACGAATAGGATTGATGGGCTTTCATCACCAATCACTCAACGACTCAAGATCACCTTAATTGATTATGTCCAATAGGTAGATTGGAAGAATTCCTTTGGAAAGTACCAACGGACGTGAAGGCATGAAGAAGTACTTAAGGTGGACTCTCTAGTTGTTCAAGGAAGTGCGTGAAAGAATGTAACACCCCAAAACCCTTGAGGTGATTACAGTTATGCTAGCCATCACTTTCACTCGAGAGAGAGAGCCATGTCTTTTAAGCTCTCAATTTTTTTTTTTTTTTATTCAACGGTCCCCGCGCATCACATATAGCGGAAGCAAATAATGAAGACTCTCCCTTACAACATATGAGGGGCAATGCACACATACTAAACACAAATGTATACCAAGAAACCGGCTCTGATATTATTTACTATTGAATGGATAGTTCCTTTATCTCTTAGGGGTAGAATACAACAAGATATACATCAAAAGGAGCTCTAACCACTACCCTTTATCAAGATAAACCAAAATAGCCTATACACACGGCTAACCCAAAAACCATCCATTTTGTCAGCTCCGGCCTAGCTCAAAAATCCCACCAACCTCCCCAGCTACAATCAGTGTATACCGCCAACCAGGAGGACTAGGTGGCGGGGGCAACATACTACCCATTTCCCCGTCCTGACAGGGGAAGATAGAGATGTACTCCTGGAAGATTGGGCCGCCACTCAGGCCCACCTCATATCGCACTCTGACGAAGACTCTGAAGTAAGTACGCCCAGGGATCATCGGGCTCGGGAACTGCACAACTCGGATCTCAAAATCACAGGGGATCCCATAGTAAATACCTGGGGCGATTGGCGGAACAGACATCGTTTAGGCTGGAAATGTGAGTCCCCAAAGGGGTGAGTACAACCACTCAGCAAAGATAAAATTTCTAGACTACTCATACCTTGCATCTCAGAAATATCACAACATCACATAAACAACATAGACATGCGTTTAAATCACCAAATTGTAGACACATCACACTTAAAATCCTGCACTCAATCAAGGCATAAACTTTTCGAACTTGGATACTCAGAATGCAAACCATTAGTGATGCTCACCTAGTTCATCACCCATGCACATGACACATTAACATAATTTGTAGGTATGCACATGTCAATGTCTCAACCCATGTACAAAACTCACATGACCAGCTCGGTTCATACTCATGCATATTAGAAATGTCATGTCCAGTTTTCACAATATCACCAATTCACAATGCTCATGCAAATATATCAAATTCTTGCAAATTCACATGCAAATCCCGGTAAGAACCAACCGGCTTCCGGCCCCACCCACATTCCGGGCATCTCACACCCAACACTGGCATCGTGAGGCATCACGGCACACACACTCCATGCTTCCGGCATTTACACTCCCTGGCCGGGCATCTCGCACCCCAACTGGCATCACGAGGCAACCACGGCTCACACACTCCGTGCTTCCGGCACCCCCACCGCTCCGGGCATCTCTACTCCGAGGCCATCCAGATTTACGCACACAGGGCTACTGGGCATCCGGCATTTTCACTCCCTGGCCGGGCATCTCGATACTCCCGAGGAAAAATCACCCATGTCATGCAATTATCTCTTTCATATGCATGCTCTTATGACATGTTACATGATGTTCAATTAGGCAACAGCAAACTACATCACATGTCCTCTCTCACAAGACATGGATTTCACTTAAACATGCTTTAACATATCAATGCTCCACAATTCAGCATGTATTCGTTGAAAAGACAACTCATTTAAACCACATATATCCTTAATAAAGTATGAAATTCATGCATACATAACAATTATGGCCACATGGAATGCTCCTCATGTAATATACACACTTCAATGGTGAATGCCAAAGAAAGATGATACACGGCCATGTCATCATACCCATATCGTTTCAAAACAGCATACACAGTCTTTAAAAAATCTATAATTTCACCATTTAATTGGCTATATCATCTACCATCATATAATCACAGCATTACACACACCTAGTAATACATCATTCATCAAGGAATCATTGCCAAATGATTTATACATAGGAAAATATGAACCGTACAAAATCAATTTTTGACATTTTAAACTTCCAGCATACACGGACATCATATATCAAGAAATTTTACACCATGACGTGACTCAAAAGTCACCAAATCTTATTCATGTTACAACCAAGGGTCTAATAAACATATTCCATAAAGAAATTGTCAACAAATTCGTGCCCCATAATTCTCCACAATAAACTCTCATCCACGGTATACTGTTCTCTAATGTCCAGAAAACATCACCAAAAAATGACCTTAATTAAGCTATCTATCCACCTTATTTTGTTCTGGGTTTTGGATATGTTATAGACCAGCAAGTGTTGCACAACTTCCACGAAGAAATCAAGTTAAGAAAATCATGAAAACATCACCAAAATTGTCCCACAAGTTCCTGTGTTCAATACAACGATTTACAGTACACAACGACAGAAACATTCAAACGTTTCACCAAGCTAACCTAAACGAAATAAGCTCAATTTTTAGTATGTTATAGCCCAGAATGTCTTCAACAAATCATCAGAAGAAGTCGAATCAAAATTCCCCACAGAACTATACAAACCACTAGCATCAAGTCAGAAAGGTCTACTAGCGACTCCGAGAATACTCCGTCTCCTAAGAACTTGGTTTTCACCCCTCATACCTCCTTCAAAAGCTCCCATTTTCGACAATGTTACAGATCAAGAAGTTTACAACAACTTCCATTAAGACATCAAGATCCAATTCCCCCTCTAAGACCCTCTACCAATGCATGCAAACAAACTGCGCAAAACTGTTTCCTTGGAGCCCGATTCTCTCCGGTTTTGTTCTCCTCCAACATTTCATCATTTCAGCCAAAGATCTCGTGGTTTCTACAACTAAACATCAGTACAAGAAGCATGAGAGGACTAGAAATTCATCTTGCCTTTGATTTGGTCGAAATTGATGAAGAAAACGGCAATCCAACGGTGCAAGGACTCTCGGCTCCCTTCCTCTTCTTCGCCCGAGCTTCTTCCTCCTCTCTCTCACTCTCTCTCTCTCTCTCTCTCTCTCTCTCTTCTTCAGTCGAGCAAAAGGGGGATTATGGGAGACGGTAATCCACGGTTTCCACTCTTCAATTGGGTAATGATGGAGTCTAGCCTAGGTGTCCATGCATGAAGACATGTGGCAATGGAGATTGCCACTTCACCAAGCCGTGCGTGTCTCTCCCCTTGGCCGAAGATGAAGATTTTTTTTTCTCTTGGGCTCAATTGAGCCCAATTTCCACTTAATTACATGACTCACAAGTTAATTTAATTAAACTTTGGCCCGTCAATGAATTCTTTGGCCGTGAGACACATAGGTGCACATGGATTTATTTAATTTCATACACACTAGTCAATCTGAAATTCATAACCACTATGTCCACCCAAAATAATTTAATTACAACTCAAAAGACAAATAGCTAGAATTTCACAATTAAATCTATCACCACCTCACATCTTAATAAGTTACAAAAATAAAATCGAGGATGCCACAAAGAAACTTTTCAAAGTATGAATTTCTATAGTTCCTTGCTCTTCCATTCATTGAGCTAAAATTGTATACAAAAGAGAGAAGCACATAATGAGACTTTGTGAAGAGACTAGCTGAGACTCTCCACGGAGAAAGTCGAAGATCACAAGTTGTATAATCTCTTTTGATTCATAATGGAATCCAGCCAGTGGGCTATCAACGTGGGAAAATGGATGTAGGCTTAGATTAAGCCGAATCACTATAAACCTTGTGTTCAAATTCTCTTTCCTTAACTCCTTATTTCATTGCTTTATATAATTATCTTATTGAATTATTTAAAGCATTTTATATCCTTAGTCAATTGTTTTCAAAAGGAAATCTATTTTATTATGTCTTACGAGAAAATTTTTATATACACTTATTCACCCCCTTCTAGGTGTGCATACTAGCCCTTTCATTTTTAACATGGTAAATCGTCAGCTTGTGAGAGTAGTATATATATCACCTTGGGTGAGTTATAATAAATATCACCTTGGGTGAGCTATAATATATATCAGCTTGGGTGAGCAATAATATACGTCAGCTTGTGAGAGCTAGAACCATCTACTTCGGCTTGTGTGAGCAGTGATCATATCGATCAAATTTATAGTTCGTACTGAATGTATTGAATTGAGTGGATTGATTGATTGATGGTTTAATTTGAATTCATTGAGTATATGAATTATACTGACGTGCATGAATGAACTGAGGCAAGAGAAGTCCCCTGTCTTGCTTCCTAGTCGAAGTTCAGGGGGTGAACTTGTTGAGACATTGTCTCACCCTGTTGTGGGCTCTACCTTTTCAAATCCTTAGATGGCAGTTCCTTTGAAATGTTTTGGCCGACCCATGAGGGTCACCGAGCAGGTCAGCGAGATTCCTCTTCCTGGGGGCCAAGGAGCTTGCATCTACGAACTCATGAGGACCATCGTCTGGGTTGATACGGGTCTACCTCGAAGGGTACCCCATCAATTCAGAGCGTGGTATTGTTGCAGGAGAAATTGACCCAAAGAAGGCCTCCTGCAGGATTCTGAGGTCCCTGTGTTGGTGTTTGAGATTGCTTTTGGCGAGGGTAGTGCTGACCCTCCTAGTGGTGCAGTGGTGGACCCAAGTCCCCAAGAGACCATCGAGTTTTCTGTTGGGGATCGAACACCTAAAGCTCTCATAGACTTTTTTGTTTAGATAGACTTTTGTCTATACACTAGTATTATATATATAAACTAGTCGGCTGTGGTGTTATGGTTGTGAAATTGTGGTCCTGCTTTTTTATCCCATCTTTGTGCTATTTGGGGATTTATTTATGCGCTTCCACATGTGCACAAAATTGAATGAGTCGGCGATGTGTCTTGGGAAGTCGCAATTTAATCGACCACCGAGGGATGGGCACGTGCTCGAGGATCGAGGTGCGATATCCCTGCTCGGAGTGGTATCAGAGCTGGTCAATAATTAGAGTGATAAGGTGCGATGCTTTATGGGATAGTTAGTAGGAACGGTCTTTATTTCATGTTGGTGCATGTCAATGATAGCTATTTAGTAGATTGTTTGTGGGAATTGCTCAGCTTCTAATTCCGTTTGGAATTATAAAGCAAGTTTTTGTAACGAATCTGCATAATGAGTGATCAAGAGCAGAGGTCTCCTAGCAAGCGAACCGTTGGACTTGTGACTCAGGGTAGGACGTTGACAAGAGTCAATACCCAAGGAGGTCGTGGTCGAGCGCCAGCTCAGCCTAGTGCTAGTGGAGTAGCACCGCCTCCTGTTGGTGCTGAGGCAGTAGCCCCTAGTGATCCCAGGATCGAAGGGATCATGCAAGCGCTTAAAGCGATGGGAGTACTAATGGGACAGTAGGCCCATAATCAAGCCACCGCCACTACTACTGCCGCACAAGCTACCGTTATTGCCGTTGCTGTTGATGCCATCACAACTACCGCAACTGTCGAAGTTCCAACTAGGAAAGTAGTCATAGAGAGAGAGAGAGGCCGATTCATAAGTTGGTAGAACAATTCTTGAAGTTGAACCTGCCAATGTTCATAGGTGCTAGAGATCCCGAGACTGCATCGCTCTAGATCCAAGACCTAGAGAAAGCCTTTGCACTGCTGATGTGCAATGAGGAGGAAAAAGTTGTCCTGGCAGTATACCAGTTGCAGGGTAACGCTAATACTTGATGGAGGGCCACCAGAGACACGATATTCCCAGAAGGCGTAGTCCCAGTGTAGAACGTTTTCCTCAGAGCCTTCAACACCAAGTATTTTTCAGGTAGTGCCTGAGAATAGAAGATGGAGGAATTTCAATTTCTCCACTAAGGGATGATGACCATGGATCAGTACGAAGCTAAGTTTGCGGAGTTATTTCAATATGCTCCAAGACTGATAGAGGATCCTGAAGATAAAGCTCGGAGGTTCAGGAATGGCCTTTGATTAGAGTTAAAAAAACCCACTAGTGATGCTTGATCTGAAAGACTATAATGAAGTATATAGTCGAGCCTAGTTGATAGAGAGAAGTTTGAGTAAGCAAACTGTCTCATCTAGGTCGATGTTCAGTTCACATCAAGATGGGAACCGATATGGGAAAAAGCCCATGGTCGGAGGAAGGTTCCATGTTCCACCCAATAGGAATGGTGAAATTGTTAAGTCAGCGCCGAATCAAAATGGTGCGTGTCGCTTCTGTAAGAGGCGACATTGTTCAGCCCCATGCCCTCTTAGGATGGGTGCTTACTTTGAATGTGGCCAGCAGGGTCACCTAGATAGAGACTGTCCTAGAAAACCGATGGGACAACAGCAATTACCGCCGCCGCCACTAATGGGTCAGATTAAGGGGTTAGCGCCGCAGAATGCACCGCAAGGTGGATAGATCGGACCTCCAGCACAAGGGAGAGTGTATGCCATCATGAGAGGACAGGTAGAGGACTCGCCTGATGTGATTACAGGTACAATTTCGCTGAACGACCATGTTGCATACGCTTTATTTGATCCTGGAGCGACTCATTTTTTTATAGCTGAACAATTTGTTAAGTTGATAAGATTAAGTCCTGAGTCGTTGGAGTCAGTGGTTAGCATATCTACACCGTTAAAGGATAAGGTGTTGTCTACATTGGGTTGTTATGGTTGCAAGTTAGTGATTGGTGATCGAGAGGGGAGGATAAATATGTTAGTCCTAGCCATGTATGATTTCAATGTGATAATTATCATGGATTGGCTCACCAAGCAACGAGCTAAAATGGACTACTAGCGATCCAGTTTAACCCGTTAGTAGGTGAAAGTTTCAAGTTTACTGGGAGTCAAGGAGAACCCTCGATTTCCTTAATCTCGTCACTTGAGGC
Source organism: Eucalyptus erythrocorys (assembly GCA_014182555.1). Classification (NCBI taxonomy): domain Eukaryota; kingdom Viridiplantae; phylum Streptophyta; class Magnoliopsida; order Myrtales; family Myrtaceae; genus Eucalyptus; species Eucalyptus erythrocorys. Next base: position 18,511,250 of record CM024606.1, read on the forward strand.
AAATCGTTTGTTAGACGAGGCTTGCCAAGGTTACTTGGCAACTGTCGTGGATACAACAGTTGAGGAGCTAAAGATTGAAGATATCTCAATAGTTCAAGAATTTCCAGATGTGTTTCCGAAAGAATTGTCAGGCCTGCCACCATAGAGAGAGATCGAGTTTGTGATCGAGTTAGCACCCAGGATAGAGCCAATCTCGAAGGCTCCTTACTTGATGGCGTTATATGAGTTGAAAGAACTAAATGTGCAAATGCAAGAATTGTTGTATAAGGGATTCATACGTCCAAGTACATCACCTTGGGGAGCACCAGTTATGTTCGTGAAGAAGAAGGATGGTTCGTTGCATTTGTGCATCAACTATCATCAACTCAATCATGTGACGATCAAGAACAAGTATCCACTGCCAAGGATCGATGACTTGTTTGACCAGTTGAAAGGAGAGTGGATATTTTCAAAAATCAACTTAAGGACAGGGTATCATCGACTGAGGATCAGAAAGGAGGACATACCGAAATCAGCATTCCATACTCATATGGCCATTATGAGTTTACTGCAATGCCGTTTGGTTTGACGAACGTCCCATCTGCTTTTATGGATTCAATGAATCGAGTATTTAAAGAATATCTGAATCAATTTTTGATCGTGCTCATCGACGATATTCTTGTGTATTCGAGAAGTGCTGAGGAGCACAAGAGACATTTGAAGATAATAATCCAGACTTTGAGGAATCATGAGCTGTATGCCAAGTTTAATAAGTGCGAGTTTTGGTTGACTCGTGTAACGTTTCTAGGTCACGTGATTTTAGGCGAAGGAATCTCCGTGGACCCAACCAAGATTGAAGCAGTTACCAATTGGCCAAGACCGTCAACAGTGATAGAGATCAAAAGCTTTTTGGGTTTGGTAGGTTACTACAGAAGGTTCATGGAAGGGTTTTTAGCGTTAGCGTCACCGTTAACTCGACTACTGAAGAAGAAAGAGAAGTTTGTGTGGACAGATGCAAGCGTAATTTCCAAGAGCTTAAGCAGAAGCTGACTATTACACCTGTGCTAACCATTCCATCTAGTCCTGGAGGGTACGAAATCTATAGTGATGTGTCGTTTAGAGGACTGGGTTGCGTGTTGATGCAACATAATAGGGTTGTTGCATACGCATCCTGTCAGTTGAGATCTCATGAGCTAAATTATCTGACGCATGACTTAGAACTCACAACAATCATTTTCGCTTTGAAGATTTGGAAACGTTATTTGTGTGCAAAAATATTCCAGATCTTCATTGACCATCATAGTCTCAAGTATCTATTTTCTCATAAGGAGTTGAATATGAGACAGCATTGCTAGATGGAACTTCCGAAGGACTACGATTGTGATATCTTGTATCATCCTGGAAAGGCGAATAAGGTCACAGATGCACTAAGTTGGAAGTCTTCAGTTGCACAAATGATGGTCAAGGAATGGACTTTACTTGAGAAAGCTCGAGACTCGGTTTTCAAATTTGAGGTAGGCCACCTTTCAAATCTCATGGTCACCCTCAGAATTGAGCCAGAAGTGCATATCAGAATCAAGACGCTTTAGTGAACAGACCTAGAGATTCAAAAGATTCTACAAGAGAATACCGATAAGAGAAATGCTGTATTTCAGATTTCTGAAGATGGAACACTAAGGTTCCGAGGATGATTGTGTGTACCTAACGATGTAGAGCTTAAAGAAGAGATCTTATCAGAAGCTCATCGTAGTAGTTACTGGTGGTCTGGTATAAAAGCAGACATCGCCAAGTATGTCACCAAGAATCTGACGTGTTAGCAAGTAAAGGCACAGCATTGTAAGCCTGGAGGAGTTCTGCAACCTCTCAAGATTACCGAGTGAAAATGAGAACACATCTCACTAGATTTTGTGACAGGCTTACCAAGGAGTCAGGGAAGTAATGATTCTATTTGGGTAGTGGTCGACAAACTGACGAAGTCGACTCACTTCATCGCAGTACGAAAAGACCTTGATTTGGACAGGTATGCAGAGTTGTATGTGCATCAAATAGTTCGTCTGCATGGAGTACGAATGACGATTACATCAGACCAAGACCCAAGGTTTAGAGCTACCTGCCTTAGGAACGAAGCTACAATACAGTACAACTTATCATCCTCAGATGGATGGCCAGTCTAAGAGGACGATTCAAACCCTCGAAGACATGTTGTGAGCTTACATGTTGGATTTTAAGGGAAGCTGGGAGGAATAGCTTCATCTTGTCGAGTTTGCCTACAACAACAACTACCGGTAGAGCATTCAGATGGCTTCTTTCAAAGCATTATATGGCAGAGCGTGCAGGACGCCAGTTTGTTGGGATGAGGTCAAAGAGCGAAAGATCACGGGCCCTAAGTTAGTCTAGCAATTAGTGGAGGCAGTTGCCGTCATCATTGACAAATTAAAGACCACTCAAAGCCGCCAGAAAAGTTACGCAAATCAGCGTCAGAGGCCTTTGGAATTCCAAGTTGGTGATCACATCTTTCTAAAGGTGTCACCAATGAGTGTTACTTCGCGCTTTGGTAAGAAGGGAAAGCTGAATCCGAGGTACGTAGGTCCCTTTGAGATTCTGGAAAGAATCGGGATTCTAGCGTATCGTCTTGCATTGCCACTGAGGTTAGCGCAAGTGCATGACGTCTTTCACGTGTCGACGTTGAGGAAATATGAGCCTAACCCGATCCACATGCTTAATTTTGAGGAATTAGACGTGAACGACAGAGTGTTGTACGTGGAAAGCATGGTTTAGATCGTGGATCGAAAAGAGTACATTTTGCGTACCAAGACAATTCCATTGGTTAAAGTGGTCTGGTAACACCATAGCATTGAATAAGCAACCTGGGAAAGTGAAGATTCGATGAGACGATTATACCCCCACATTTTTCTTTAAAGATTTGTAATTGTTTAAATTTCAAGGGCGAAATTCTTATAAGAGGTGAAAAATTGTGACATCCTGAATTTCAGGTTCTGTTTACAATTGGATAAGTTGTGATTTTCATCAACGCGCCTATAGTTTTATTCTCTGAGTTAATCACTCACGAGATAACTAGTCTATCAAGTAAAGCTGTTAAGGGAGTATCATGTAATAGACTTGAGAATCCAACTAGGAATCGACTGCTCGATCGTGCTAATTTGCAAGGGTTATTACGACACATAATTGCAACATTCTCGTCGATCGGCACTAGACCGATTTTTTTTGTCGTTTTGATACCCTATTTTCGTATTCGAAATATCGAGATTTTCATGATAATCAAGAGTCACCACTGTGTTGAAGATGTACGTTGTGGCTTGAAATAATTAAACGCCGATTAATTGCACTAAAAATTCCTGAAAACTACCCGGTAGGCTAGGTCATGCTAAAATCGCGCCAGATTAAAATTAACCACGAATTTGAACTCGATTTCAGAAATTAGAAATTCTATCATGTCATGATTCATTTTAAGACCATTGACTCATTCTCTAAAAATTTTTCTGCAAACCGAGATTTTTGGCGAAAATTCAAATTAGGGCCATTTTTTATCGAAAAAATTAGAGGACCATTTTTTATTGCGTTTTTGAGATGCAAGTTGGTTCAATTGGTGAGGAAAAATGTTAATTTGGTCGAGGGCATCTTGGTTGAATTTATGAGGACCGATTTAGATCCAATTGAAGGAGAATTGACTTAATTTTGGGGCAAAGTATACAAAATTCGTAGGCTAAGGGGTGTGCAACATTTGAGGCATCGAAGGAAGCTTCTAAGGGAAGTTTTGGAGTGGATAAAGGCTGCTGACCAAGGTTGAAGTGGTGGGGCATGTTGGATGGGCACAAATGGGACAATTGAGTTGTCTAGAAGGTTTGGTGGCCCCCTTTCTTCAACAACCGGTCCCTTCTTCCTCTTGCAGCTCACTCTCTCCATCTTCAGACCTTTTGAAGCTTCAAAGTTGCAAAGAAACCAGCCAAGCACCCCCTTAGCCATCGCAAGAATTGCCCAAGCCGCTAAAGCTCCTCCGCCCACCGCCTGAGCCCGTCATGCCTCACCATGCCGCCCGCAAGCTGCTTTGTCCCCCACGAGCCGAGCCAGGACCATCCGCCTCCTGCTCGCTATCCCAAGCTCGTCCAGCCGTCGTACGTCGCCGTTCGGCAGTCCATCACCACTGCCGTTGCCCCTACTTGCCCGTTTGGCCACCGGTCCACCTCAACTCGTCGTTCCAACACCGTTCTAGCTTGCTCGGCCTTGGAGCAGAACTAAACAGCCAACAAGATTCCTTGGACTTCAAGGCCCGTTTTTAGGCCCGTCCCGTCCCCACTTGGTGTTGCCACAGGGTTGTTTATCACTATTCTCCATGTCGCCATCGTTGTGGACTCACCAAATCGCTAAACTGATGAGCTTACTCATCAAACTCTACTTAGGGAGTTAATGATGCATAAGGGGTGTTTAGATTAGGCTAATTAGGGATTATGTGGTTAGCTAGAACGGATTAGCAATTTAATTATTCGATTTTGCATGTTAGGTGGTTAGAACGACTTAATTAGAGATTAGATAAGTTGTACTATTTATCTAGATTGGTTCGGAAATTTTTCGAGCCCATTACAATGGTTAATTAAGCGTTTCCAGCCTAAGTTTCTATTTTTGGTAATTAATTGCTTTTATTTAATTTTTTGTATTTATTTAATTATTTATTATTTAGCAAAAATTAAACCGAGATAGCCGGTGGATTGGAATTTCGTACTGATTGCAATGGTGTGCATGGTTTATTTAATTGAGTGCTAATTTGTGCAATTGAGTGAAAATCGTAATTTTGGGTATTTATTCCAAAATTGTGGAATTTCGGTATTTTAATTAGAAAATACCGGGCATCAGTTTTCAAAGTCGAAAATGCGTTTGCACACTATATAAATAGTGGAATTTTCTAAAAGAAATATATTGCATTTTTGGCTCAGGCCGACTGTGTGCACACACAATTATTTTTATCGGGTATTTTTAACATGGTAAATTGTCAGCTTGTGAGAGCAGTATAAATATCAGCTTGGGTGAGCTATAATATACATCAGCTTGTGAGAGCTGAAACCATCTACTTCAACTTGTGTGAGCAGTGATCGTATCGATCAAATTTATAGATTGTATTGAATGTATCGAATTAAGTGGATCAATTGATTGATAGTTTAATTTGAATTGATTAAGTATGTGAATTATACTGACGTGCAAGAAGGAATTGAGGCAAGGTAAGTCCTTTGTCTTATGTGTGCATAGACTGCCTTTATGCTTATTTCCTTCCTAATTGGAGTTTAGGGGGTGAACTTGCTGAAATATTGTCTCATCCCGTTGTGGGCTCAACCTTTTCAGGTCCTTAAATGGCAGTTCCTTCGGAACATTTTGGCCGGCCCATGAGGGTCATCAAGCAGGTCAGCAAGATTCCTCTTCCCGAGGGCCAAGGAGCCTGGGTCTACGAACTCATGAGAACCATCGTCTGGGTCGATGCAAGTCTACCTTGGAGGGTACCCCATCAATTCAGAACATGATATCGTCGCGGGCGAAATGGACCCAGAGAAGGCCCCCTGCAGAATTCTAAGGTTCCTGTGTCGGTGTTTGAGATTGCTTTTGGCGAGGGTACAGCCGACCCTCCTGGTGGTGCAGTGGTGGACCCAAGTCCCCATGAGACCTCGGAGTTTTCTGTTGGGGATTCGAACGCCTAGAGCTCTCGTAGAATTTTCTGCTTGGATAGACTTTTGTCTATAGATTGGTATTGTATATAAAGGTGTGTTGTGGTTGTGAAATTGTGGTCCTACTTTCCTATCCCATCTTTGTGCTGTTTGGGGATTTATTTATACGTTTTCACATACGCATTAAAATGAATGGGTTGACAACGCGTCCTGGGAAGTCATAATTTAATCAACCACCGAGGGATGGGCACACGCTCGAGGATCAGGGCGTGACACATAAGCCCCTTTGATGCCTAATGTTCTCTCTTGATTGGTTAGTTCTTGCCTTGTTTTCCATGGCTATCCTTTAGGCTCATCATAACCTAAGATTCTATAGGACACCTAAGCATGAATTGTTAACTTCTTTTTCAAAGCAAATCTCAATCCATCATTACCAAGCTAAATGGTCCACTCTAATTTTTCCAGATGTCCAACCTAAAGTCCTTAGGTGGCCAGTCTACTTGCCTCATAATTATACCTAAAAAGTGAGCTGTCATGGCTAAAAGGCTTTGCTTGGCAATCTAGGCTGCGCATGGCAACCATTCTGGGCTGGGGAACAATTTTTTTTCAAAAATGGTTCTTTTCTATTTCTTGGCTGGGGAATAATTTCTGAGCAAAAAAACCCGTTTGATAACTGCACAAAATTTCTATTTCTGGAACAAAAAAAGAACAGAAACACGTTTGGTAACTGCACAAAATTTCTATTCTGGAATAAAAAAAGAACAGAAACACGTTTGGTAACTACACAAAATTTCTATTCCAAATTTTATTTTTAAAAAAAATTAAAATAAGAAAAAGGAATAAATTTAATATTACATAAAATTGACAAGATCAAAAGTGATATGAAAATGATCTAGAAAAGAAGGCAGTGTTTCCCGTGATCTTAAGTATCGAGGCGATGAAGATTGGGAAACCATATGAATTCAGACATAAAGCAACCGCTATCCTTTGTTGACTTTTCCAATACCTATGTACTCGAGATAACCATTGTATGGCTCTTAATCAAGTAGACTTGTCCATAAAAACCCCTAAATATTCAGGATGGATTTGGTTGAATGAAAACCATAGTCAATCCAAGTTGACTACATTGACCGGCATTCGATTCAGATGCAAGCAGAACTTGGCTTCATACCACCACAATTCTCGCTTAGAGCAATCTCAGAGTTCATACTCGTTACTCTATAGAAGGTGCCCTGTCCAATTACGTGATTCATATTATTGAAGTGGTTCACGAAAATTTGCAGGATCAATCGAGCCAAAAGATCCTTATGTCCGGTGTTATTTTAAAACAAAACAAAATGAAGTCAAACATGACATGAGAACCTATGGAAAACTGATGTTTGTATTTTGTTGAACTATTCAAAGGAAAAAAAAAATAATACCTCCAACCAAGAATTCAAAGTAAAGGAAAAACATGTAATTCTAGAAGATTTTCCAAAAGAAATTACAACCTCAACAACCTGTTTCAAATGCTGATGTATTCTAATGTCTGAAGAAGCTTCTGTACTGATCAAATCCTCCTTGACATCAATGTCAACGGTCACCAATCTCCTTTTGTTTATATATCTGATGAAAAGTTTTTAGTATTTCCATCTCCACAACCTTATATAATGCCCAAATACATTATTCACCTCCTAGCCCTTCCCCTCTCTCCCTCTCCCTCATATTTTCTCTACTCCTGAAGAGATGGCTTCTTCCACAACCATGGCTTTTTTAGCTCTTCTTGTTGTACTCCTCCCAGTGGCTGCTACTACTGCTTACAGTTTGGCTCCTTTCATTTGGTATATATTGCCCGCTCTTCTTTCTTAGCTATTGTCGCCACACACGGGGCCTGCAAAAATAGCTTCCGATTTTCACATCTGCATCGCATTCACAAATAACAATAACCGATAATGGACTGATCTTCTTGCTCGGTTTCAATCAATTTTGCAGAGGAGCTATGCAACGAAGTGCAATGTGGAAAGGGGTCGTGCGTTGTGAACACTAGTGCTACATTCGGCTTCGAATGCCAGTGTGACGACGGTTGGAAGCGGACGCGCCTCGACAATAAAGAAGACTACAAGTTCCTTCCCTGTGTCATTCTAAACTGTGAGGCTACTCTTCTCTAATCACTCTCTGCGTTCACAAGGTCGCAGGAATTGAAAAGCAAATAAAGCAAATACCTTGCCTTGAAGCAAGAAATCATTTAACTGGTTCTCTGCGGTAAAATGGGAAAAGAAGTATGATTTTCCAATTTATGCTTAAGTTAAATGGCGAAATACATGGATCATGTGACTATGAGAAGATAAATGAAAAACTAATCATTGAACATGAAGCTCGAGAGTTTGATCTGCAAACTCTGTGCAGTACCTCACATAAACATACATCTTATATGCTGAGGGTTCATATGAATTGTGTTGCCTAAGTGGACAGATGCTTAAGTTGCAAATCTTCACAGAGTGATTCAGATGCTGATGAATATTAGCCACAAATAAAGGTGATAGATTGTAAAAACCTGATAGGCCATATAATAGCAAACAGAGAGAATGGCGGCTAACAAAGATGAATCCATCATATTTTTCTGAATCCCGGAAATGAAACTAGAAATCTTAACATCCTCAATTAGCAGGTCCATCTTTTAGTCGCACCCTCTCCATTTCTATACCAATAGCCAGTATTTGCGAATATCCTCAAAAGAAACTCAAACAAAAGTGTATTGACATGTATCATGCATGAATGCAATAATGTTCAAAATTAAAGGCCAAATCGCTTTGCCCAAGAAACCTCTGGTTTTTATCTCCCTTCAGTTGAATCACTTCCATAGTCTTATCAGCAACATGGAATGATAAATGAATGATATGCAACAGTCGACATGAGTGTACTCACATGTTACAACCTCGCACGCAATCGTCTATCATAACAAAGAGAAACCGATGAGCCTATACTCAAAATGGCTTGATAATAAGCATTACATTGGCTGCCGCAAATTGGAAGATTTACACTTTAAACATGGGAGGACCCATCTAGACATTTGAGTTGTTTACAACAAATTGAACATGATTACCCATCAAAGAGATGCAAGATACGGTATATTTGAATCTAATGAAGATTACAATTCTCACCGAGGTGACTGCTAGGCAAAAATGTTACTTCGTCTTCACATCTACACTGGTTTTTCCTGCAATAATCACGGCGGTTGCCATGTTCAGGAACAACCCATGCTCCACCACTCCCTCCAGCGAAGATATCTCCTTTCCTGCGACGGGAACATCCTTAATTGGAGTCTTGAAATACAAATCCACAGCGTAGTTTGAGTTATCTGTCACATAAGGCTTCCCGTCTTGATTCAACTATAGCTTTGCCTCGCACCCTTCTTCATTGAACAACTCTTTAAGTCTCACCTATCAATATTAGAATTCCCAAAATGATCGCTTCTCAAAATGTCAAGAACTGAATAGTATCATGACGAATTCCTACTAGCTAAATTCTCCGTCAATTTCGGTTGGGTCACAAAATGACTACCATGTACTACAAATGCATTGTCCTCTAAACTTCAACTAATGCAGAGTTTCTATTCAAAAGGCTCGGCTTCATGTCTTGAATTTTACGGGTAACCAAAGCCATCCAGTCACACCTTCACATAACCGCCGACTGAAAAACAAAATACAAAGCCGATTTTCGAGTTCTTTCCAAGACATTTTCTTCAAAACAAGGTGAATTGTCTCCGATTCACTGATAGAACACATCCAATCCATCTAAGAACCGAACCCACAATTCAAATACTACGACACTTACCTTTAACTCCGCTAACCACAACGATTATCTAACTAGTCAAAGAACAAAGATTTCCTGTTACCCTCATCCATCTAACAACCCCATTTCATGATCGAACAATCCACTCTACTACACTCATCTTAAATCCACAAAGCAAGTTTTTTTTCACTCCTAACGCAATAATTTCATAATTACAAAAAAAAAAAAAATCCGCCTTTTTCGCCACATTCGGAAGCACTTGCGGACAAGCACCAGACACGCAATCGAACGAAAATCCAGCAAGCAGAGACGACGCGAACGGAGAGGATGACCGCACCATCAAAGAGCACGAAAACGGGAAAAGAAAGAAAGAAGTGAAATCGCGGCAGCGGCGACGGAGGAGGAGGAGGCGACGGGACTCACGAAAATCTGGAGGCGGTTCCGGGCGGTGGAGTGGGTGACGACGGGATTGACGGCACCGAAGAGAGGCGGAGGCAACGGGACCAGTTGCGATCCAAGTCGGAGAGAGGACTGGCGGCGACGATAGGACCGGCGGCGACGACAGGACCGGCGGCGGCGATAGGACCAGCGACGACAGGATCGGCGGCGACAAGACCGAAGGCGACGAGATCGACGAGGGGCAACCAGAGAGTTTCTTCGGACGATCGGGTGAAAGCTTCGTGAGAATGAAAGGGGGTAAAATTTTAGGGTTAGCCGGTTCTATTTCCCCCTTTTGTTCTCGGGAGATCTTGGCGAAACGAGAAGCAACTTTTTTTTGCTTCTCATTTCTGTTCCAAAACTATTTCTTGGCCGAATTTTTAGTACCGGGAACAAAAAAAATTTACCTGTTATCATGCAGGTTTCTACTCTTTTTTTATTTCCGGGAACAAAAGAATAGAAATTCTTGTTCCCGGGAATGTTATCATGCACTGCCCTAGCTTCTAGGCATCATCGATGGTGGCTCACTTTTCACTTTTACATTGGCCCACCTATACCCCACATTTAATGAACATTTAATGGAGTTTGATGATGATGGTGCCATAGTTGCTTACTCAGCAAATCTAGCATCTTTTGTCATTAATGATGACCCGTGTATCGCTCTCCAATTGGTTCACGTGTGTGCTACCTTTTTCTAGAACTCCAAAAATATTTTGGGCTATAATCATGACGTTTGAATTTTCAAAGGACACATCACCCCTTCATTTAACAAGGGGGTTCTAGAATTTTCTTCACTTTTGTCCTTTCTTCATTAAGAAGGTGGTCTAGAGAATTCTATCGTCCAAGTTAGTTCCGAGGCCTGAGAAAGGATCATTAGGTACACCTCGAAAAGTCGAATCACGTAAACCGGAGGTTCAGCCATCATGCCCCATGCTCGCCCGATTTGTTCCTTTGAATGGTCGATCGGCCTAAAGGGTCGATTATCCTTCAGTGGTTCAAAGCTAATTCTAAGACTACTTATAGCCTAGCACTCAGCCAAGGTACTCATGGACCTTAGAATTAGTGACGAAATAGCCGGGTCTATCCCCAAGCTCATTCCAATCGGCACTCGATCCATCTGTATGGCTCATGGTTAGTGCATTATCAATCCATGATCGGACATCACCAATTCGCGATTCATTTCCAATCACTAAGGATTAAATGGGGAACAATGCTTTTTTGGTCAGAAGGTGATCACATTTGATTGAGTCAGATCGTTCGTATATCGGTGCATGGATCACCTGTGACATCCGGATTTTTGGGCTTTAATCTCGACTGGGTGAATAAAGCCGTTTTCGTTCAATTGAAGCCAGGAATTGTGAAATTAAGGTCCAAGGTGGGTTATTGGATGAGGAAAAATAGCAATTGAGGCATTGAAGCATCGATGGATTTCATGAGAGCCGATTGAGAATAAATTAAGGGAGAATGGACGTGCAATTGAAGACCGGAAGAAGTTAAAAAGAGAAAAGGAAATGGGATTACCTTTTTATTTTTCTTTTTCTCTCCCTTTCTTTTTCTCTCTCTCTTCTCTCTCCTCTCCCCTCCCCTTTCGTGCGCAGCCCCTCCCCACCGACCGTCCCTCCTCTTGCCAATTTGAAACCGGCTTCTCCTCTTCTCTTCTCTCTCTCCCTCACCTTTTTGACTGGTCAAACGCTTATCCTCTCTCTCTCTCTCTCTCTCTCTCTCTCTCTCTCTCTCCCCCACGTGACCGAATTTCCCCCTCTCTCCCTTCTTCTCCTTCGTGCGAACTAGAGTTGAAGAAGATCAGAAGGAGCAGCTCACCGAAGACTGGACCAACCGGCCACCCGCGCACGCCCGCGCTCTGCCGCACGCGCGTCCGCCGTTCGCCGCCCGTGCGCCACCTGCGTCCGCCGTCCCTACCGTGTGACTCCAACCCTACTTCGCCTCTACCCAGCCTTGTTCAGCCATCTCAAGCCGTTGTCTAGCCACCATTCGGCCTCACCGGAGCGGCCGAGCACCCCACTGATGCTCCTCCCACTCTCCCGACCCCTTGCTACCCCCAACCATCTCTGTTTCCCCCTGTTTCGCAGCCAAACCAGCAACCCACGGAGTGGGTTTCCAGCAGCTTTGAGCCCGCTTTTGGGCCATTTCCAGGCCTTGAACCCTAGCCGTGCCTTGGAGTTTATCGTTCCTCGCGTCGTCCTCGTCAGATTGATGTGTTTTGCGCGCGATTCCGGTGAGTAACCTCACTAATCCTTGCTTAGTTTGCTAATTATGCCTAGGGGTTGGTTAGGTTTAATTAAATGCAATTAGGGGGTTAGATTAGCATGGATTAGTGATTATTAGTCAAATGTGATGCAAATTAGACAAATTGAATGTGTATTTAGCAAGTAGACATGGTCTACTATTTATTGAGGGTAGCACGGGATTTTTCCGACCCTTTATCGGGCTTCAATTTAATAAATCGGGCCTAAGTGGAATTTTTGGTATTTAAATATTAATTTTCGGAATTAAATTAATTATTTATTTATTTTCCGAAAATTTAACTTGGATGGCCAGTGACCGGGATTTTATGCTGATAATTGTGACACAGACCGTTTATTTAATTGAGCTTTATATTGTGCTAAATCGAACTTATTGTGTTTATTTATTTAATTTCCGAAATTAATTAATTAATTATTTATTTCCCGAAAATTCGATTTGGATGGCTAACGACCGGAATATTATGCTGATGACCATGGTGAAGTCCCTTTATTTAATCGGGCTTTATTTTGAGTTAAATGGAATTTTAATATTAATTATTTAATTTTCGAAATTAATTAATTATTTATTTATTTTTCGAAAATTAAGGTTGAAATGGCCGACAATTGAAATCTCATACTAATCGTCGTGGCGCAGTCCGTTTATTTATTTGAGCTTTAATTCGGGCTAAATTGATTTAATTATGTATTTTTAGGATTTGTTCCTAAATGATTTGAATTGTGGTAATTGATTGGTAATTACCGGGCGTCGGTTCATAGAGCTAAAAATATGTTTTATGGGCTGTTGAAAATGGTGGGAAATTCTAAAAGCAAAATATGATATTTTGGCTAAGGCCAGTTGTGTACTCACGCACGATATTTTATTGGGTATCTCTATTTCCAAGGAATTGGGCCAAGATATTAGGAAATTGAGAAATTTATTTATGAAGTGCAATATCGTTGGCTACAGTTGAAATTAGTCGAGTGGGACCGGAAAGCCACTAAGTGTTGAAATTGGTCGGGTGGGACCTTAAAGCCATTAAATCCGAGAAAGGTCGGGTGGGAACTTAAAGCCATTAAATCCGAGAAAGGTCGGGTGGGATCTTAAAGTCATTAAATCCGAGAAAGGTCGAGTGGGACCATAAAGCCATTAAATCCGAGAAAGGTCGGGTGGGACCATAAAGCCATTGAATCTCGGAAAGGTCGGGTGGGACCGTAAAGCCATTGAATCTCGGTGACAGAGTATGGCATCGTAAAAAGGGCACGTGGGCTCGGTGACTTGATGCATCACTTTAGAGAAGGCACGTGGGCCCAGAGACTTAAATATGGCATCATAAAAGAGACACGAGGGCTCGGTGATTTGATGCATCACTTTGGCAAACTAGTGCCTAAGAGAATGCATGTGTGCTCGACATCTTGATATGTATTGTGGGAATTGCTTAGTCTGTTGGTTATGAAATCCACTAGTTCGATTGATCAATGATTTGATCTGATTGTCGTGATTTGATTGATTGATTGGGAATGACCATGAGTGGTCTTGTTTGCGTGTGATCGACTAAGTCAATTTGATCGATGCTTCGATCTGTGATGTGATTGCTTGGGTGCCTATTTGATATGTGCTAACATGCAGGTGGAATCTGAGGCCCAGGTAAGTCCTCTGACTCATGTTGTGCTTAGGTAGCCCTAAGGTGTATTAGTTTACTAATCGGGTCTTAGGGAGGTAGAACTCGCTGAGATATAGTCTCATCCCGGTTGTGGGATTATATTTCAGGCCCCTAGATTTCCCAAAGACGAGCTGGCATTTGAAGTCAAAGATGAGCGAGAAGAAGGAGATGAAGAGTTTGAAGAAATTGAGTATAGTAGTGAAAGACTTGAGGAGGACTGGGATGATGATCCCGAGCATGGTCCTATCTTCTTTTGTAAACCCTGTACTTGCGTAGTTGTGAATTTCAATAAATGAGATTGTGGCCTGCCTTTCTATCACATTGTTTTATTTTCTGGGGATCTTTAAATACTTCCGCATGTGCATATATAAATGAAAGGGTCGGCGATATATAGTCCTGGGATATCGCATTTTTAAAATCGACCAAAGTTGAGGAATGTGCACGTGCCTGAGGATCGGGGCGTGACATCCCCTTTTTGTGGTATCAGAGCAATGGTTAGGTGTTGGAGTGATAAGGTGCGATGACCTATGGGATAGTAGTAGGAGAGGCCTTTAAATTCATGATTGGCGCATGTCTTTGATAGCTGATTGGTAGAATTGTTTGCTATGTGTGAATCGTTTGCTTTTAATCTTGTGGTTTCGGAAGGCAGAGTGTTGACTCTGGCCAGCTCGATCGTAAGAGTACCATCACAGGTTGGTACTAGTTTGGCAGTGCTGATTGATTCTCAGCTTGATAAGATCGATCTGATGCAAGTGTTCATTGGGATCTGGATGAGTCAGTGAGATCAGAATCAGTTATTGTTGTTGCTATCTTTATTGAAGTCCAACTTGGAAGGTTGATCAGGGAACAGATTTCGATATTTGAGTCAAGATTCAGCACAGACAGACTTGGAATTCGGTCAGGGAAAAGACTGATATTGAGGGAAGAGTATTTTACTTCACCCAATAGGAAGAATGGAATAGTCAGGCCAACATGCAGAGAAATAGAACATGTTGTTCTATGGAAGATGGTATGAATCAGTCTCGTGTGTTTTGAGGACAGGAATTTGTGGTAAGTGTTGTCAGCATAGCCATCAGGTGAAACCCTATCAGTGTAAGTCCAAGGGAGCATTGATACTGATGCCGCAGATAAGACGTCATTAAGATGGCAAAAAGGATCAGAAACGAAATTGACTATGCCTTATTCAATGGAAGAATATTTTTAAGTGATTTCATCAGATTGATGCCAGAGAGTATTAGGAACACAATTGTGGAATTTCAGTTGTTTGTTAAGGCTGTAGGAAAAGAACCACGGATAAGAGTTGTACTTGATTGGCTGTTTATGTACAATTTATTCGTCAAGTGTGGAAGGAATTGGCTCTAAAGCACCTTGTGGTGATGAATTACTATAGTGAAGTAACTAAGTTTATTCCAGGAACAGGTAGAAGTGCCAAGTCTTATTGAGAATCGAGAAAGGTCCTTGACTTCTTTAATCTCGTCACTAGAGACAATCCATTTGTTCGATGGAGATTGCCGAGGTCACTTGGTGATGGTTATAATTAAGACAGATTGGAGAATTGAAGATAGAAGACATCTCAGTGGTCTAAGAATTTCTAGATGCTTATCCTAAGAATTGTCAGACAGTTGCCAGAGAAAGAGATAGAAATTACGATCGGGTTAGCACCAGCGTAGAGCCACTCTTGAAGGCTTCTTACCAGTTATTGTTGTTTAAATTGATAGAACCAATGGTGCAGACATGAGGATTGATGGATGAAGAATTCATGTATGTCGGTGCATTACCTAAGGGAAACATCAGCCTCATAGTGAGAAAGAAAGAAAGATGGTTCGTTGCAGTTATGCATCAACTATAGTCGACTTAATCAAGTGACAATCAAGGATAAGTGGTCATTGTCAAAGATTGATGAATTGGGTGATTTGTTATAAAGAGTACCGATGTCTTCAAAGATCGACTTGAGGACAAAGGTTATCGTCGTTGAAAACTAAAAAGGAAGTTATACTGATGACAACATTTCGCACTTCATTTAACCTTTGTGAGAATAATGTAAAGCCATTTGATTTGATGAACGCTCCAGCAGCTATCATAGATTCGACAAACCGAGTGTTCAAAGAATATCTAGATCAATGGTGATCCTATGATATAATAACAACTAGGGTATTCATTAAGTACCAAGGATCACGAGAACCCTTAAGAATGGTCATGTGATTACAGGTAAAGAAATCTTTATGGACCCAGCCAAAGTCGAATCAGTTGTTATTGGATCGAGACCGACAACCATGTTAGAGATCAGAAGCCGTGAGGATTAGATAGATTACCACCGAGGGTTCATGAAAGAATTTTCGGCATCGATATCATCGTGAACTTGACCTCTTAAGAAAGAAGAGAAATTCATCGGCATAGACAAGTACGAGGATAGTTTCTAGAGCTTCAGTAAGAACTGGCTACGTACTTATTCTAAACTTTTCCTTTGACTTTGGAAAGCATGAAATCTTTAGTGATGTGCCTTGCAAGGACTGGGTACGTATTGATGCAACATGAGAAGATTATTGCATAACCATCCCGCCAGTTGAGATCTCAGGAGTTAATTTACTAATGCATGACTTGGGACTCGTGGCATCAAAATTTTGCTTTAAAGATTTAAAGTCATCAATGAGATGAAGAAAGATTCCAAATCCTCATCAACTATTAAAGTCTCAAGTGTTATTCTTTCAGAAAGAGCTGAACATGAGATGGTGTCGTGAATCAGAATTTTGGCAGGACTATAATGGTGTTATCGAGTTTGGGACACCTGGAGTGCCATAACTTGGCACGGGGGACACTTAAGTGCCATAACTTTTTTCGGTACACTTAAGTGCCACATTTTTTTCAAATGGGACACTTAAGTGCCACCTCCGGCGACCTTGCCGGAAATCC
Organism: Eucalyptus erythrocorys; assembly: GCA_014182555.1. Classification (NCBI taxonomy): domain Eukaryota; kingdom Viridiplantae; phylum Streptophyta; class Magnoliopsida; order Myrtales; family Myrtaceae; genus Eucalyptus; species Eucalyptus erythrocorys. Next base: position 18,527,921 of record CM024606.1, read on the forward strand.
TACGTGGCACGTGTTTATTATTTTTTAATGCTTGCGTGGCTCGCCGGAGAGCTGAGTCGGCGCTGATTCAGCAAAAACGACGCCGTTTACATAATAAAAAATTAATTAAATTAAATTAAAACTTAATTTTAATTAAAAATACTCTAAAATTTAAAAAAAATGGGGGATGAAGGGGCGGGCGGCTAAAGGCCGAGCCCTCGCCGCCGCCGCCTCCCCGCCGTCGCCAAGAAGGGCCGGCCATGGGGGGAGGGTCGGCCGGGGTCGCCGGCCCCCGGCCGACCCGCGGCGAGGGCCGCGAGCCCTCGTCAGATCGCGGCGAGGGCCCGCAAGCCCTCGCCCAGATCTCGGCGAGGGCCGCGAGCCCTCGCCGAGATCCGGCGAGGGCTCGCGACCCTCGTCGCCGGTCGGCCGGGGCCGACGACCCCGGCCCACCCTCCCCCTCCGTCGCCGGCCCTTCCCGGCGACGGCGGGGAGGTGGCGAGGGCCCGCATCCCTCGCCGGATCGCAGCGAGGGCTCGCGGCCCTCGCCGGATCTGGGCGAGGGCTCGCGGGCCCTCACCGCGATCCGGCGAGGGCTCGCGGCCCTCGCCGCCGCCGGCGGTGGGGCCGGCGACCCCGGCCGACCCTCCCCCTCCGTCGCCGGCCCTTCCGAGCGACGGCGGGAGGCGGCGGCGGCGAGGGCTCGGCCCTCGCCCGCCCGCCCCTTCGTCCCCCACCCCTTTTTTTAAAAATTGTTTAATATTTAGAGTATTTTTAATTAAAATTAAGTTTTAATTTAATTTAATTAATTTTTTATTATTTTTACACGTCGACGCGAAACGGCGTCGTTTTTGCATTTTTTTGCCACGTCAACATGCAAAAACGATGCCATTTTGGATCTCCATTGCCGGAAAATTGCCACGTCGGCCATTTGACCGGATTTTCGCGAAGTGGCACTTAAGTGTTCCATTTTACTCCGATATTGGCACTTAAGTGTTCCATTTGAAAAAAAAGTGGCACTTAAGTGTACCGAAAAAAAGTTATGGCACTTAAGTGTCCCCCCGTGCCAAGTTATGGCACTCTAGGTGTTCTTTACTCTGATGTTATCCGGTGTTACCCTGGAAGAACGAAAGAAGCCCCTGATACTCTGAGTCGAGAGTCTACAATGGTGCCCAGACTAACTAAAGTATAGATTCTACTTAAAAAGGGTTCGAAATTTGGTCTTCAAATTTGAGGTAGGCTACCTTTTGAATTTTATAGCCGCCCTCAAAATTGAATCAAATGTTCGAGTTGGAATCGACGCTTAGTTGACAGACAGAGATGTTCAGAAGATCTTATAAGAGGATACTGGTAAGAAAGAATCTGACTGTAAGATTTTCAAGGATGGAACGTTCAGGTTCCATGAGTGATTGAGTGCACTTGACAGTGTAACACTCAGGGAAAAGATCTTGTCAAAAATTCACTATAGTATTGCAGTTTTGATCAGATGGTGCAAGTAAGTCAGAATCGGCGTCAGCTTGATTGGTAGGCTGATATGAAGATAGATACCGCCGGGTAATTTGCAAGTGTCGGAGTTGTCGGTAAGTGGAAGTTCAATAATGCAAACCAGGACTTCTATCATCACTTAAGAGTCCCCAGTGGGAATGAAAATATATCACGATGGAACATGGTGATGAGCTTACTAAGGATTCAGGGAATTACTGATACCACTTGAGGATAGTGGTCAATCGATATATAGAGTTGGTCCACTTTGGTACGGTACGAATAGATTTTGTTTTCAGTATGTGACATCCAAATTTTTGGATTCGGACTTGATTGGAGAAATTGGGCATTTCATCGGCGCGACTTCAGTGCTTTTCTCTGAGTTGGCCACTCATGAGATAACTAGACTAGCTGGGTGAGTTATTAAGGACTTTAAGACAAATAGACTTGAGAATTTGACCAAAAATCGATTTCTCGACCGTGTTCATCTTTAGAGATCATTACGGCACAGTTAAAAAGCAAATTAAGATCAGAGATAGGTCGGTTCGATTGAGATGAATGACCAATCGTGGGTGACCCCACTAAATTGGAAAAACTCTTGTCGACTAGCACTAATTTGATTTTACTGTCGTTTTGGTACCCTGTGTCCGTATTTGAATCCTCGAGATTTTCGCAACAATCGAGAATCGACAATGCATCGAGTGGGTTCATTGTGGCTCGAAGAAAATCGACCACGGGTCATTTGTCCTAAAAAGTTCTGAAAACTACCTGGTAGCTTAGGTCACACTAAAAGCGCGTCAGAATGAAATTAACCACCAATCTAAGTTCGATTTCAGAAATTGAAGATTCTGTCATGTCACAAAGTGGGTATACCGAAGTGTGTGTGCATCAGATAATTCACCGGCATGGAGTGCCGGGGATAAATTATATTTCGAATCTAAACTAGATGTTATAAGTTTAGCAGGGTTTTCAGAGGGTCCTTTCTTAAGCAGCGTATAATAGACAATACAGATTTTCAATGGTGAAAAGAAAGTGAAATGAAGAAAGATCACAGACCAGAGTCAGCTCAGAAATTAGTATTTGCAGTTATCAGATCAATGTCAGAGTAAAGACTAAACAGAACTATCAGAAATTTTGAATCGTTGAATTTTAAAGGTTCAGTAGGGAGTCAAGAAAAAGAGATCAGATGTGAATGACAGAGGGTCATATATGAGAAGCCCAGTTCAATTGTTGGTTCTGAAAGGACAGATTTTATATACCAAGATAGTCTCCTTGGTCAAAATGATCGGACAATACTATGAAACCGAAAGATTCGCATGGAATAGTGAGACGCAATGAAACGACAATACCCCCACCTTTTGTGTAAGGTTTGGTAAAGGTTTAAATTTCGAAGACGAAATTTTTATAAGAGGGGAAGAGTTGTGACATCCGGATTTTTGGGCTTTAATCTCGACTGGGTGAATAAAGCCGTTTTCGTTCAATTGAAGTCAGGAATTGTGAAATTAAGGTCCAAGGTGGGTTATTGGATGAGGAAAAATAGCAATTGAGGCATTGAAGCATCGATGGATTTTATGAGAGCCGATTGAGAATAAATTAAGGGAGAATGGACATGCAATTGAAGACCGGAAGAAGTTAAAAAGAGAAAAGGAAACGGGATTACCTTTTTATTTTTCTTTTTCTCTTCCTTTCTTTTTCTCTCTCTCTCTTCTCTCTCCTCTCCCCTCCCCTTTCGTGCGCAGCCCCTCCCCACCGACCGTCCTTCCTCTTGCCAATTTGAAATTGGCTTCTCCTCTTCTCTTCTCTCTTTCCCTCACCTTTTGACTGGTCAAACCCTTATCTTCTTCTTCTTCTTCTTCTTCTTCTTCTTCTTCTCTCTCTCTCTCTCTCTCTCTCTCTCTCTCTCTCTCTCTCTCTCTCTCTCTCTCTCTCTCTCCTCTCTCTTCTCCCCCACGTGACCGAATTTCCCCCCCTCTCTCCCTTCTTCTCCTTCATGCGAACCAGAGTTGAAGAAGATCAGAAGGAGCAGCTCACCGAAGACTGGACCAACCGGCCACCCGTGCACGCCCGCGCTCCGCCGCTCGCGCGTCCGGCGTTCGCCGCCCGTGTGCCACCTACGTCCGCCGTCCCTGCCATGCGACTCCAGCCCTGCTTCGCCTCTGCCCAGCCTTGTTCGACCATCTCAGGCCGTTGTCTAGCCACCATTCGGCCTCACCGGAGCGGCCGAGCACCCCACCGAAGCTCCTCCCACTCTCCCGACCCCTTGCTACCCCCAACCATCTCTGTTTCCCCCTGTTTCGCAGCCAAACCAGCAACCCACGGAGTGGGTTTCTAGCGGCTTCGAGCCCACTTTTGGGCCGTTTCCGGGCCCCGAACCCTAGCCGTGCTTTGGAATTTATTGTTCCTCGCGTCGTCCCCGTCGGATTGATGTGTTTTGCGCGCGATTCCGGTGAGTAACCTCACTAATCCTTGCTTAGTTTGCTAATTATACTTAGGGGTTGGTTAGGTTTAATTAAATGCAATTAGGGGGTTAGATTAGCATGGATTAGTGATTATTAGTCAAATGTGATGCAAAATAGACAAATTGAATGTGTATTTAGCAAGTAGACATGGTCTACTATTTATTGAGGGTAGCCCGGGATTTTTTCGACCCTTTATCAGGCTTCAATTTAATAAATCGGGCCTAAGTGGAATTTTTGGTATTTAAATATTAATTTTCGGAATTAAATTAATTATTTATTTATTTTCCAAAAATTTAACTTGGATGGCTAGCGATCGGGATTTTATGCTGATAATTGTGACGCAGACCGTTTATTTAATTGAGCTTTATATTGTGCTAAATCGAACTTATTGTGTTTATTTATTTAATTTCCGAAATTATTTATTTATTTATTTATTTCCTGAAAATTCAATTTGGATGGCTAACAACCGGAATATTACGCGATGACCGTGGTGAAGTCCATTTATTTGATCGGGCTTTATTTTGAGTTAAATGGAATTTTAATATTAATTATTTAATTTTCTAAATTATTTATTTATTTATTTATTTTTCGAAAATTAAGGTTGAGATGGTCGACGACCGAAATCTCTTGCGATCGTCGTGGCGCAGTCCGTTTATTTATTTGAGCTTTAATTCGGGCTGAATTGATTTAATTATGTATTTTTAGGATTTGTTCCTAAATGATTTGAATTGTGGTAATTGATTGGTAATTACCGGGCGTCGATTCATAGAGTCAAAGATATGTTTTATGGGCTGTTGAAAATGGTGGGAAATTCTAAAAGCAAAATATGATATTTTGGCTAAGGCCAGTTGTGTACCCACGCACGATATTTTATTGGGTATCTCTATTTCCAAGGAATTGGGCCAAGATATTAGGAAATTGAGAAATTTATTTATGAAGTGCAATATCGTTGGCTGCAGTTGAAATTGGTCGAGTGGGACCGGAAAGCCACTAAGTTTTGAAATTGGTCGGGTGGGACCTTAAAGCCATTAAATCAGAGAAAGGTCGGGTGGGACCTTAAAGCCATTAAATCCGAGAAAGGTCGGGTGGGACCATAAAGCCATTGAATCTCGGAAAGGTCGGGTGGGACCATAAAGCCATTGAATCTTGGAAAGGTCGGGTGGGACCATAAAGCCATTGAATCTCGGTGACAGAGTATGGCATCGTAAAAAGGGCACGTGGGCTAGGTGACTTGATGCATCACTTTAGAGAAGGCACGTGGGCCCAGAGACTTAAATATGGCATCATAAAAGAGACACGAGGGCTCGGTGATTTGATGCATCACTTTGGCAAACTAGTGCCTAAGAGAATGCACGTGTGCTCGACATCTTAATATGCATTGTGGGAATTGCTTAGTCTGTTGGTTATGAAATCGACTAGTTCGATTGATCAATGATTTGATCTGATTGTCGTGATTTGATTGATTGATTGGGAATGACCATGAATGGTCTTGTTGGCATGTGATCGACTAAGTCAATTTGATCGATGCTTCGATCTGTGATGTGATTGCTTGGGTGCCTATTTGATATGTGTTAACATGCAAGTGGAATCTGAGGCTCAGGTAAGTCCTCTGACTCATGTTGTGCTTAGGCAGCCCTAAGGTGGATTAGTTTACTAATCGGGTCTTAGGGAGGTAGAACTCGCTGAGACATAGTCTCATCCCGGTTGTGGGATTATATTTCAGGCCCCTAGATTTCCCGAAGACAAGCTGGCATTTGAAGTCAAAGATGAGCGAGAAGAAGGAGATGAAGAGTTTGAAGAAATTGAGTATAGTAGTGAAAGACTTGAGGAGGACTGGGATGATGATCCCGAGCATGGTCCTATCCTCTTTTGTAAACCCTGTACTTGCGTAGTTGTGAATTTCAATAAATGAGATTGTGGCCTGCCTTTCTATCCCATTGTTTTATTGTCTGGGGATCTTTAAATACTTCCGCATGTGCATATATAAATGAAAGGGTCGGCGATATATAGTCCTGGGATATTGCATTTTTAAAATCGACCAAAGTTGAGGAATGTGCACGTGCCTGAGGATCGAGGCGTGACATCACCTGCGGCCGGGCACTATGACTAGTCTGATCGACCCATGACTCTCTGTCGATCCAAAATCATCTCATAACCAATCCTCGTGATCAAAAAGTCATCTTATGAGCTAGTGATCCTATCCCATTGATATGGTCGGAAGAAATTTACAGCCGACACTTCGACCATTTTGTGACCAGTCAATTAGTCAGTTAGACCATGACCAATTCGCGATTCCTTGCCGATTGAGCCGATCAATCCATGGCCAATGGCCCATGATCGATCCTTTTAAGACCTTATAGCCAATCCTTAGGGGATAAGGAGGATGTTATAGACCCTATCAAACTCTAATAGTATACCGTCATCATCAAAGTTTTTAGATGCGGTGATTTGATTGGAGGTGGGTACATTTAAGTGCGTTTTGTGGAGGAGTCCTTTTTTAGGCAGCCATTGTTGATGGTCGATTGCTTTTAATGAGGCACGTGTAAAATCCTTTAATGATAAATTATGTCCTTTGCATGGAGAGAGAGGGGAAGTGATTGTAGTTCGGATTTTATGCAGATTTGGTCAAAAAAAAGGGAGTTGGACACCTAAAGTGCCAAAACTTGATACGGGGGGACACTTAAGTGCCAAAAGTTCGGAAATGTACACTTAAGTATCAAAATTGGAGCAAAATTGATCAATTAAGTACCAACAACAAGAAAATCCAGCCAAAATGTTAATGTGTCATTTTTCCAACAAGACAAGTGCAAAATGACATTGTTTTGCACACTGGCGTGGAATGAAAACCCAAAAACAACGTTGTTTTGCCTCGATTTGAATTTTAATAAAAAATATTGATTAAATTAATTTTAAAACTAAATTTAAATATTTAAAAAAAAAAAAGCAAAAGCAAATCACAAAAGGCGAGGGCTGTGCAAGCCCTCATCGCCGCCTCCCTAAGTCGCTGGCAATGGTCAATGACAATGGGGGGAGGGTCAACTGGTGTCACCGGACCTTGGCAAGGGGCTGGCAACCCTAGCTCATCGGTGGTGAGGGCCCACAAGCCCTCCCCCAAATTCAACAAGGGTCACCAGCCTCGCCCAATCGAGCTAAGAGCCGCTACCTCCCTTACTATCTCGTCGACGATGGGGAGGCAGCTGCAAGGCTGAGCCCTCGTCTCTAGCCTCCTCCCTTTAAAAAAAAAATAAAGAATATAAATATTTTAATTTTTAAAAAAAATAAAAAGACAAAACGATGTTGTTATGGTTGTTCATTGCTAACTCGCTCTCGGCGTGCCATGTAGGCCAGTTATATTATTAAAAAATTACCTCGTAGGATTTCCGACCGCCATCGCCAGATTTGTAAGGGTGATCAGTTCCCGGTTCGATCCAATTCCACCTTGAAACCGAGAACCGGACCAGGAGCACCAGTTCCCAAAATTGTGAACCGTGGACCAAACCATTTAGTCCTAGGATTGGGAGGCGGACCGGACCATCGGTTCCAGTCTGGTCCAACAAAATCGACTCTACTTTTTTGCAATAAAGAGTGACTGTGCTCCAGACCGATCAATTCAATTCGGTTCTCAAGCGATTCAACAAAGCTAATTACACATGTTTCCACGTGCAAAATATTCAAACTCAAATTGTGTGATTCACACTTCTTGTGTTTCACACTTAACTTTAACCATGAAGGCCATGAACAATTTAGCTTAAAATTGTGCTTGGCTTAGATTTTATAGACAATCTCTCTTCTGCTCTTTGAATATTTAATCGATGTGGGACTCTTGGAGGCTTGAAGTGCCTTGTGGGTCTCTTGGAGCCTTAGTCCCACATCGAATGGAAGACAAAACTAACAAGGAGTTTTTTTCTATAAATAGAAGAGTAACGAGAAGGGTTTTAATGGTCTCTTGGCCACCTAAGAGGTTGCTACCTCAAATTGCAAATTTGGTTGCAATAAGTTATCATGTTTATATATTTTATTAATTCTATGTATATAAATTATATATAAAAAAATTTGGTTTGGTCCGGTCGGTCTAGTTCCCACCTTGGAATTGGGAACCAGATTGATCGGCCACCGGTTCTAAGATTAGGAGCCAGGAACTGGACCGTCGACTGTGGGAACCGTCTAAAATCGGCCGATTCGGTCCAGTCCGGTTGGTTTCCAATTCGAACAGTTCCCATTGCACACCTCTACAGATTTGGCACTTAGATGTCTTATTTAAAAAAAAAAAAAATGACAATTAAGTGTACTTTTCCAAACTTTTGACACTTAAATGTCTTTCTGTGCTAAATTTTAGCACTCCAAGTATACTTTTGCCCAAAAAAAATATATGCTCCATAGTCAAGTTGAGTCAAGTATCAATGGAGATCCATTCCAAACCAACCCATTGACATCCTAACACAAGCTACTATGTATGTCATTGATTAGAGAGGGTGAGTAGTTATAATTCTTAAATCAACACTAAATAAGATTGCTTGTATAAAATATCCTTTGCACCAACGGTTGATGATCTATTTTTCCAATTAAAGATCTTTTAAACTTTTTTTTTTTACATACAAAATAGCATTACAACTCTTGATATGCACAGTTGGATACTTGGATATTAACATGGTAAATATTTTTCGTTAAAATAATCAAATAATTTCAAAATAATTTTTAGATATCTTTAATTTTATCACCAATTATATACATTTTATTTTTCATGAAATGATGTTGTGTTTTATTAGCAAAACTGAAGTTGAACTTTCAAAAACTCAAATGTTAATTCTAATTTAGCCTTAAGGGTGAATTCATAATATTTGTTGAACGTAAATTCTTCCTTTCATATTTCACGTTAGATTTAGCGTGCAATGTAATTAATCATTATATGTGAATGCAAAATTGGTAATTTTCATTCTACTTTTTTGCATATTAATTTTTTGTCGACAAAATTTTTCGACTCAAAGATTTAAGTATTACATTTTCGAATTAATAACATTATTTTAAATTTTTCGTAGAAATTTTTCTCAGAGAAAAGTTCTAATTGTCCCTTTAATTCCTTTTCCTTTTTTTCAATTGATGGTAATCTTTGGATAAATTTTTATTTATAATTTCCTCTTGAATTGGAGAAACTATTTTGGCTTAAAAAATTATTTTCTTTTTCTCATCTCACATATTGGTATTGATATTTTGTATTGTTAGCTTTCCATTGGTCATAAATGCGATTTTAGTCCTATACACGGAAAATTTTTATAAACCTTGCAAACACCATATTTAAGATTCCAAACAAAACCTATCTCATGCAAATCCCAAATTTATAATGAATACTCATAAATTGAAAAATAATTTGAATTCCTTTAAAAAAAAATAGCACCAATCAGACGAAACTTTTCTTTCTTAAATTATTTTTCATTTTTGCGCTCATATTTTATGCATCTTTTTTGCTACTAAGGAAAAAGAACTTACTTCTTGGTCATTAGCTGAGATATATTAGGCCAAATTTATCGAACTTTATTAGGTTGACATATCTTTGGTCGTTGCTAAACCACCGTGGGTTGGCTCAGTTATTAAGATATGAATTTTCCGCACATCATGCCCAAATTTAAATCCTGTTGCCATCAGTTCTATTTCTTAGACAATCCGTAAATCCACCATAAGACCTTCTACGCCTGGGATATGTCCTGACCGGCATGGAATAATCCCCCCTTTTCCTAAACTTTCTCGTACCAAAAAAAAAAAAAAAAAAAAATAATAATAATAATAATAAATAAATAAATAAATAAATAAATAAAAGAACTTCCACTCCTTGTCTATATTTTTCCTACGCTTTGCCTTTCGGCTACTCATGTTGGATGAGGGGTTGTGACTCACTGTTGTTGTGGTACTTGTACTCAGTGGCCCATTTCACTTTAAATTTCGGGCTTGACTGTTTCCTTATGCGTGCAAAGGACTCTCCATACGCTTCAATCAGTTTTACAGATTTTTAAGTCCGTTTTACAGTCAAATATCTAAACTTTTTTTTATTCAATGGAGTATCTTAACTTTTCGAATTATGAAATGCGTCGATTAAATTCACAAACAGAAAACACTCACGTGACTTTTTTTTATACACGTTGTGTGCTCAGGTGGCATGCAAGTGTTTGCCAAATGTCTTATTTTTCGTTTTTTCTTTTCTTTTCCTTTTTGTCCTCTTTAACTTTTTATCTCTTCTCTTCAGCCATCCGAAGTGATTTTGCTTAAGGAAGGGCATGGTTTTGTCATCGAGACCATGAAATGTTGGAGTTCTTTGGCTTAAGGAAGGGCCATGATTTTGTCATCGAGACCGCACCATTCCGAACCATGGATTTTGAAACCACCATTTACGGACGCCCAACCCCTCCAACCGGTACCACCTGGAAGTCACGCAACCTCCAGAACTGTCGTGCGGAGGTCGTGCCATGGCCCAGTGGTCATCGGATTCGTCGTGTGACCCAACTGCAACTTGATACTCACAGCTTTTGAAATGGCGACAATGGTGATGGCGGTGGCGACGGCTGGAGAGGACAGTGGTCACAAGTCTACCATTCATTGACCATTTTTGTGTGCAGGCTTAGATCAACACGCAATCAAAACGTTGTGTGCAGGCTTAGATCATCAAGCAATCAAAATGTATCTTCATAATCATCCAGAGGATGATTCCCATAATAGAACTTACAATTGGGTAAGAGCTAGGCCACCCTCATAGGCCACTAATATATAAAAAAAAATAAAAAAGAGAAGAAAAGAAAAATAAATAAATAAATTAGCAAAATATATATTGAAATATTATTAAAAAATGTTAATGTTAGTGTCGATTGTGCTACATAGGATAATCGGTATCAACGTCGTAATTTCAAGTCAAAATTTGTCGAATAAACTCAATTAGCAAAACATGATAAAGTTTAGGATTTAATTGATAAAATTAAAAAGTTTATAACTAAATTGATAAAAGTGCAATAAATTTAAAACATTTTTATAATCTTCCTGACACATATAAGAAATCCAACATCCCTACCCCAGCATTGTTTCCACTAAAACCAACCCCGCTTGAGCCCTCCGGCAGTAGATAATGTTTGCTTTGGTTGCGGCTCACTCGCACTAAGCTCACTTAGTTTAAGATTGTACGAGATTATCTACCTATGTACTTGGACGGTGTGGGATCATAGACATACATGATACCTAACATTCACCCCCTAGGTTTACCACTATTGGAAGCTTATAAAAATCATCACTCATCAAAACTGTGGAGTTTTCAATCACATACTCCAACGTCTAGTAAAACATTTCAAGGTTTTATTGGTACTTTTGAGTATTGTCGAAATCTTGAACCGAGTTGATTCACGATCCACTTATCACTCCTAGTACGCTCTACATGGAGTGTGATCACAGGGTCGAACCCCAATTCAATGGAACGTCCTAAAAATTTTGCTATTCTTGAAGAAACCCACTTTCTTTTTCTTTTTTTTTTTTTTTTTTGGGGGTGGGGGGAGGGGGAGTTTCATTTTGACCTTTCGGTTTTTTTTTTTTTTCCCATTGCAAAGCGAGACTAATAATGATATCAGTAAAGTGGAAGAAAAGAAAGCCATTATTCCACTCATTTCATAAAATGTTATTTGAGATAATGAGGTTTATGCACGTTGCATTGTCTCCTAGCTTGAACGTCGCCCATAGAAGTCGTTGCACGATAAAGGAATAGTAAATAAAACAGAAAATGGAATAAAATTAACTGAATAAGGAAATAAATTGATTATTAAATTTACACAAGTCGATCAGTATAACCAATATTTCCAGGGAGAATAGCAAATGATTATACTATTGATCAAATGATATATTGGATATTATTACCATACGTGAGTTACTCAAATAATCTTAATATTTTCCATAAACCCTTAATCATACCAAATAGCTCACATAGTATTTAATCCTCACAATTTTTCGCAAAAAAAACTTGCAATTTCATAAAGGAATGACACATATTAACATAAGATTTAATTGCCTTCGGCACACGAATATTTGATGTAATCTCACGAAGTAAAACCCTCTCTGAATCAAACCTCTCATGATAATATCTCGGCACACTCTTCAATCTCACCTCTGCGGCCTTGAGATCTCTTTCCCGTCAGGAGCTCTTCCTCCTCGTATCTAATGAGAAGGTTCAACGGAAGGAGAAAAGGGAAAATATAAATATATATATATATATAAGGAAACAATGATTGGCCATCTCAAGTTGACAACATCATTGCCGCTTTTTTTCTTAAAATTAATAAAAAATTTAAAGTGATACATTTATAATAAATTTATCTCAAACTAATTTTTGGGTCACAAAAAAAAATCCTAATTTCAGTATATTTATAACAAATTCACCATAAACTAATTTTTGGGTCACCAAAAACCTAAACCTATACCTCAATAACAAATTTACGCCAAACTAGTATAAATTTCCACGTGGTGTCATTTAACTTGACAAAAGCTAATGAAAAATAAATATATCAGGAGTATGTCAGTTTAGAATTTTTGATAATCCAAGCATCAGTTTAGGGTAAATTTATCATAGTATACCAATTTAATGTCTTTGGTGACAAAAATAATTTAAGATATATTTGTCATAAGTATACCAAAAATGTACTAGTGAGGAGTTTTTCCAAATATTAACCATTTTTTTTCCATATCAGGATTGTCCATAATTAATTTCTTTTCCTTTTCTCAAGCCGAGCAGAATTATCGCTCTTTCGGTCAAGACCATCATGGTCTCTCTTTTTTTATTTCCATGGTCGAAACAACACCAAGATGGAGTGGCATAATGGCCATTAACAGAACACCATTGCATTTCCTCTCACAAATCTTGAACAGGGGTCAACCATCCATATTTCTCATTGGATCAGGTTTCATCGCTCAAATTAGAGACATATTCTAATATAATCATTGAGAGGCCACATTTCTTTGTTAGTCTAGTTGTGTAGTCCAGTCGTTATACAAAAACAGGGTCAACCATGTCCAACATACATTACACTCCTAACCCGAAGTTTTAGAAAGAACACTAATTGATGGAGTCCATGATATGATAAATTCAAGAAAAAATTACACCACTAATCGTGTTGAATGTAGATAGTACTATTAGGTCTGTTTTTGTATGCCCCAGGGCGAATACAAGAGTTCTCTTGAGCATGTAAGATTGAATTGCACCTAATTTAGGGGAAATAAGATGGGGAGACAAGAAAAGGGGGAAAATATCAAAAAAAAATCCTGAACCTATTATAATTGTGTCATTTTAATTATAAACCTTTTTTTCTTTTTTCTTTTTTTTTTGTCAAATGAATCCTAAACTTTTTTACATTTGTGCCAATTTGATTTGTCCGGCCAATTGTAGCTGGTCATTATTAACATGGAAGTCAATCATCCTACATGACATCATAGGCATCAATGTAAATAATTTTTAATAATATTTTAAATTTTTTTTCTTTTTTTCTATCACTTTCTTCTTCCTTCGACTGATTGTCATCGGCAATCAGTTAGAGTTAGGGCTTGCAAAGGACCTCATCAACCTCATGAAAGCCTAGCCATGGCTAGGCGAGGCTCAACCTCACTAGTCGAGCCTTGGCCAGCCTCTAGCCTCGCCCAAGCCACTAGCTAGGCTGGTAAGGCTCACCCTAACTGGACATGGGTGAGGCTCCACATTGCCACAAGCCATGAACTCAAGGGGCCTCTAGCGAGGAGAGGCTAGGCGAGGCTTGCCCTTGCCAATGTAGCCAATGGCCTAGGCAAGACTAGTTGAGGCTCAACTGGTAAGGTACTTGTCCAACCATGGCTAGGCTTCCCCAAGGTCAACGAGGTCCCTCACGGCCTTGTCTTTGGCCAGCGATTAGCTAGAGGAAGAAGAAAGTGATTAAAAAGGAGAGAGAAGGAAAAAACAAATTCAAATTTGTCAACATTAGTGGCGATGGCACCATGTAAGACGACTGATGTCCATGTCAACATCAACCAATCCCCAGCTGACCAAAATAAATAGATTGACTAAATTAGCACAAATGCAAAAGGTTTAGAATTCAATTAGCCCAAAAAAAAGTTTATGACTAAAATGACACAATTGCAATAAATTAGTACTTTTTTGGTAATTTTCTCAAATAAAAAGTGTCACATCATATAATTTCAAAAATTAATTTTATTTATTGGATTTACTCTTCTTATCACTCTTAACTATTTGTTCGTACCTATATATTAATTGGACTCGGAATTAGAGATTCAACTAAGTTTAGATAAGTCACGTGGTCGGTTGTTTAGTATTAAAAGACAATTGCTGTTCTTCTTGTAGTAGAATTGAACTCTCAAAGAAATTCTATTGAAAGTTTGAGGATTGGAATTTTGTTTATTTAATAATGTAGAGAAATGTTTTGCACATACGTATTTGTGTTTCTATATAGATAATATTAACATTCCTAAGTAGACTCTGTACCAACTTCAGGAAAATTTTTACTTTATTCCATCAACTTGAGATCGGTACACATTACACCTCGATTTTTTGAAAATAATATAATTTACCTCCTTAAACATGCATTTTGTTACGTTAATTAACTCATTTTCACTTTTTCTTAATAAGTTCAGGGCACATGATTTTTAGGAGAGTTAAATTGTTATTTTTTCTCTTTTAAATTTAATATTAAATTTTCCAAGATAATTTGTCCAAAAAATCCTAAACCAATCGTAAGGCAGCCACTTCAGTCTTAAACTTTTCAATTTGAATAATTTATTATTAAATTTGACATGCTAATGTGATCCTTTTGGCCAATTTTGACAAAAAATGGGTAGCGTGACCACTTACCATCCCACGTGGTATGCTCGATACTAATGTGAACTATTTTTGTAATTTTAGATATTTTTTGTTTTCGGTTCTTCTTTTCTTTTTCTTTCTTTATTATTCATCTTACTAGAAGGGTCGGTAGGTCATCAAGACCTCAACGATGGCTAGCAACCGTCACCGATCACGGGCTAGGGTCAAGCCCCTCTTCCAAGTAAGGGACTACAAGACCTAGGCACTTGGCGTCACCAGCCATGCAAAGGCCCTGATGACCTCAATCAGCCCTTCCAAGAAGATAAATAGTGGAAAATTAAAAAAAGAAAAGAAAAGAGTCCTTTTTTTTTGTCCAAGAAGAGAAAAGAGTTAATAAAATAAAAAATGATACAAATTTAAGAAAATTTATTTAAAATATTGCAAAAATATCCATCTCAATGCCAGTCACGCTACGTGGGACCATTGGCAATTTTTAGTCAAAATTAATCGGAATGGCTATATTAGCAAATTATTAAAAGGTTTTGAACTTAATTGGTCAAATTGAAAAGTTTAAAATCGAATTAGCTATCGTACAATATTTACAATTTTTTGGACAAATTTTCCCAAATTGCCCAATGTGCATCTTTGACGCAAAACTCAAGAAGTAACTCTATCCCTGAAATTCACGTGCACGGACGATGGAGTTTTTACAACAATAGACAACTAAAAGAACAGACAAATTCGGAGGATAACATGTAAGGTGGAGATATTTCTTACAAAATTGAAACGGATTGATGCACTGGCCATCATTCTACGTTAGCGTAGTGAGGGAGTGAATTTCTTTTCTCATCTTTCCATATATGGGTTTTATCGGAATATGAGGAAATGATTCATCCACATGAATACATCATAGAATACTAAACTTTGTTGATATTGATAGCGACTAATGCGTGAGATACTCTCGTTTGAACTGAATGATATCGACTTCTTAGGGCTTTCAACTTCTCTCTCTTTCACTGACCAAAAAAAAAAAAAAAATTCTCTCTCTTTCTCTCTGAAAAATACTACACATGCTTCAATTACAGAGAGCATATGATCATAGCCATTGATTGTGTGAGCCCCAAAGCGAGAATCACATGATCAATGGTTATAAATAATTTGGTCCACATAAACTAAGAGCATGTTTCAAAAAAAAAATTCATCATAAAGGAAAATACTTTCCAATAAATCATTTTTTAAGAAAATGTTTTCCCCTTTTCAGATTAGGGAATTCATATTCCTAAATTTAAGTATGCATATTTTCTTTAATTGTTAATAATTTTTCATTGGCTGTTTACTTTTAGTAAATCAAATGCTAAAATTCATTCACTCAAATAAATATGCCCTAGGTCTACGTAGTAACTTCTCATATCGCTCTCTCTCTCTCTCTATGCATGAGGATGACTCGTTATTAGTTTGTGCAAGTAATCCTGAGATCTCTGGCTTAGTACACACACTAACATTGCGGATTAGGAGTCCACATGTTACGAAAATTTAGCCACAGTTACAACATCTCTTTCTCTCCCTTTCTCTCCCCCAACCCCCACCCCCCCCCCCCTCCTCTTTCTCTCCCTCCCTTCCTCTCTCCTTGAGGATGACTCATAATCAATTTGTCCAAGTAATCCCGAGATCTCCGACTTAATGGTACACACACCAACCTTGCGTATTATGATACCACATATCACTAAAACCTCGCCTTTGATCTTGAGCTTGTATGTTAGCATCATTCCGCGCCCCACCTCTCTCTCTCTCTCTCTCTCTCTCTCTCTCTCTCTCTCTCTCTCTCTCTCTCTCGCATCTTTATCTCTTGATTCTCTCTTTACTCGCTCCACTCACTCCGCCAGGATAACCAAGAAATAGAAAGAAAGGGCATTGTCTAAAATGGAGGACGAAGAGAATCGGCAAGGGTTTTCCTCCATCAGGATTCCTCTGATTCTCAATAAGCAGCAGGTTCAGCCATTGAATGTGGAGAAGGGCGCCGGCGAAATCTCTTTCTTCAGAACCTGCTTCAATGGACTCAATGCTCTATCAGGTTCTCTCTCTCTTCCTCTCTCTCTCTCTCTCTCTCTCTCTCTCTCTCGGTGAGTGTTTGGATATCGAGAAAATATATATATTTGTCAGTCGAATCGTTGCTAAATGTTGAGGAAAACCTGCGAGGCATACCTTTTACCGGGAATTTGGATTTAAGTTCGCAACTTGACGAGCGAATCTTTCTTTTTTTATCCTCTGAAATCGTGGATCGTATCTTCCTCGAATTGACATAAATTCTCGGATTTGCCATGGTCAAATTCAAAATACACGGTTAAAAAAATAATTTAATAACGATAATTTTCTTCATGAGATTTTGATTTTCATAAGGACAACTATCTTTTTAGAGTAATTACTAGAGGACCCATAAAAGTACAAAAAATTTTTGTTGTGAATTATTTCGAATTAGGGCACTCATAAACATTGCTCCAGACATTGGCCTCATCCAACTCAAATGATATATCATCGTCGTAACTTATAGGAGTTTAAATAGGCTGTGGTTTGATCGGAGGGTGGGTAGCTTTTAGGGCTTTTTACATGAGAAGTCCTTTTTGAGGCGGCTATTGTGGATGATTGACTGCTTTTAACAAGGCATGAGTGAAATCCTATGATAGAAAATAAATAAATGATTTGACCCAATCCAAACCGTTCATACACTGAATCATTGACACTCCTAACACAAACAGTACCTTTTTAGCTAAAAGAATAAGAACAAAAAAGAATTCCTACTTTGACACATTTAGTTCAATGTTACAAAAAGCAATTATACACCATCGATTAGAGAGCGTGTGTAGTTTTAATTATCAAATCAAAGGACAGATAAAGCCTCTTGTGTAACAATTTCCTTACATTGGCGATTTTCGATCTGGTTTTCAAATCAAAGCATCTTTCAATCTAAAAATTTTACATAAAAACTAGTAGTGCAGCCCGTGCTACTGTTGGATACTGGGAAAATAATTTAGACTCAATTACTATAATTAAATGATCAGTGTGCATTATTTGAGAGCCAACGGTAAGATAGTCATTAATGATGTATCAGAAAAAAAGTTCTATTGTATACTCACTAGTTGATTAAATAGACAATACAAAATTTGCTCGAAACTTTGAAAGTCAATTCTTAGACAAAACAAATTAATGTCAGGTTTACACCAAAATGATAAAAAATAATAATAATAATACACATCCAATAATTTTTTGAAATTTTAGAATTATCTTCAATTTTGTCATTCATGAGGTACAGTTTATTTTTCATGAAATGATTTTGTTTTTATTTTTCATGAAATGATTTTGTGTTCCATTAACCGAAATTAAAGTAGAGTTTTTTTTTTTTTTTTTTTTGAGCAATTGACATCTCTTGCTTGGTTAGCAAGTTTCTCTCTCTCGGTTTTGTCGAGAGTTCTTCTACAAGTTTCCTAGAGTGCACTTCTATCCTTCTTCACTTCTTTCCCTTCCGTTTTCTTCCTGACTTCTCTGCATGGCCCCTTGGTGCTCGCTTCTGATGGGCAATTCCAGAGGTCTTTGCGGTGGAAGTGCTGGCTTGGGTGTGTGTCTTTCTGCTTTGCATGTTGGGATCTCGTCCTGAGGTTCTCTTTGGCTTGGTTCCTCTTCTCCTTTCAGTTATCATCGCTGGGTTTCCTCATCTGCTGGTCCCAGATGGATGCATTTGATGGTTTTCTTCAGAATTGGTGGTGCATGGACTCCGCATCTCATGGATAATACCTTCATCTAGTTCGGCCCCTATCCTTTCTTGGTTTGGTCTTCTCTTCGAGTTGTTAGTCGGGGTGAGTCTTGTAGTAGAGAATCATGAATCCTGAAGCCTTGCATGAGCATGATTGTGTGGCGACGCTGTGTTCCAAACTGGGTCGATTGACTACCGAACAGAATCTTGAGATTTGGGATGATCCGCCACCACCTGAGAAAATTGAGGATTGTCGGTTAAGTTTGGTAGGTCGAGTTATGTCTGACCCATCTATTAATGTCTTTGGTTTTCAAATCACCCTCAGACGTGCTTGGCGCACAGATCAAGTAGACATTACTCAGAAGGAAACAGGTTTATATGTCGCAAAATTTCGGTCCTATGCCGAAAAACAGAGGATTGAAGCAGGGAGTCCATGGTTGTTTTTTGGGCACCTGGTTATTTTTAAACCATGGATCCCTAATACCCCCTTGCAGTGTTATGATTTCTCTACCTGTTTATTCTGGATTCAAGTGTTCGGCCTTCCATTAGAATGGACTACAGAGCATATGCTTTGCAAAGCAGTTCAAGACATTGGAAAGGTTACTGACGTAAAATTAGACAACAGAGATGGCAATTCTATTGGTGCAGGCAGGGTATGGGTGGAATTAAAACTCACAGAACCATTGCGTACTGGGAAGCTCATCCGTCTTCATGGTAAGACTCTGTGGTTGGATTTCCGTTATGAACGGCTTTGTCATTTCTGTTATACCTGTGGGATATTAGGACATCATGCGGCAACTTGCAAGAAAATGCCATTAGCAGAGGCAAGAATTGATGGCCATTTATCTTATGGACAATGGCTTCGTGCTGAGGTCAAGCAACATAGTCCTTACTGGCGCACTTTTTATGATCCTCAGCCCCCTCAGCCTCCACCTGAGGAGCGTGTTCCAGAAAGCCCTCCATCTCAGATCCCCCATATTCCTTTGATGCTCCCTGCTCCCTCTCCCACGGGGACAATTCCAAATCCTTCAGCAAATTTGCCAATACCCCCATCTCCAGGGACATCCCAGGGGCATCCAGGGACATCCCAGGGACATGCTCTTCACACTGCCCCGATACCTGCAGCTGAGAAAATGAAGGCAATTCAGAGCCCGGAGAACCCCACCCCCAAGATGAGGAAGTCTAAAATCTCCCGTATTCCTCCCAAGGCAAGCATTTCCAAGAAACAGAAAAGGCCGAATATAGTTGAGGCAAAGCCTTGCCTATTTGATCAATTAGATGATGCTGACCTTATGGAGAATCTAGTTTTTGACGCAATAGAAGCTGGATCCTAGGCTTTGGCGGCTGGCCCTCAACAGCCTCCACCCCAAAAATGAAAATCCTATGTTGGAACTGTCAGGGTTTGGGGAATCCCCTGACAGTTCATGCTCTCAAAGCCCTGGTGGCTAAAGAAAAACCCCAGTTGGTGTTACTTTTAGAATAAAAAAATAATGATCAGAAAGTACAACGTGTACAGAGAAGTCTAAAGTTCATGAATGTCTATACAATCAATCCAATTGGGCTTGCGGGGGGGTATAGCCATTTTCTGGACAAACCTGTTGTCTGTTAAGATGATACAAGCTTCGCAGCATTATGTAGATTTGACAATCCGAGAAGGGGAGGATGGTATGGCTTTTCGACTCACCGGTATTCACGCCCCCTATCTTTTCCATGCTAGATAGCAACTATGGGATGAAATTAGACATATTCACAACTTTAATACTCTACCATGGATAATGATGGGGGATTTTAATGAGATAATTTACTTGTGGGAGAAGGTTGGCAAGAGACCTGCTAATCCTCTTCGTATGTCATCCTTTCGATCATTTATTTCTGATTGTGAGCTCATGGAATTACCTTCGAAAGGGTGTAACTTTACCTGGATGAACAATAGAGAGGAGGAGGAGTTGGTGAAGGAGAGGTTGGATCGGATGTTGTGTTCCATTGATTGGAGATTGACTTTTCCTGAAGCTGAAGTGTTAACTCTTCCAGCTGTTGGTTCGGATCACTGTCATTTACTTCTTGACACCCCAGCTCCTGTCAAACGGCGATATAAATCTTTTGTTTATGAGAGTTTCTAGCATAGGGAAGAAGAATGTCAGGAACTTATCTCAAGAGTCTGGCATGGTACTCAGGCGCCTAACCCTGGCTTTGCTTTTAAGCTTAGGAAAACTGCTCATGCTTTACAACATTGGAGTCGTCGTCATTTTTCCAGGCGCAGATCTTGATAACTCTATAAAAATAGAGTTATTTTACCTATTTTAGGCAACAATTAATGCAATATTTTGGAGAAAATATTTGGATTTCCTTCTAATTATTTGAATTTTCTTTGTTTATGCAGAATAATGAGATATGAAGGAGATAAGGAAAAGAATGGCAACTATCAGGAATTTAAATAAAAGCAACAGTGGAAGATGGATATCAAATCAGGAAATTCTTGATTTTGTTCCCTAATGTTATCTGCAAGCATTGGGAGATAGATATTTTGGATCTCCTATAAATAGGAAAGAGAGAGCAGTTAGGTTTTGGGGGGGTTAGATCGTTTTTCATTCTTCTGAGAGTTTTGAAGAGAAAACCAAAGTGGTAACAGAATTCTTGTCCTTTAATTCAAGATGCTGAGTTTAATTTTTTTTTTCTTTTTTTTCTACAATGTTCTAATTTTCTTTTGTTAGGGCTACGATGTAGCCTAACCATGATGATGTGAATTTCATGATTTTTACGTTTTACAATTGATTTCATTCATGTGAGTTATATATTATTGCGTTTAATGCTTTTGAGTGACTGGCCACCACTTGAATGATCTAATGTGCATGTTTGAGACTGAGAAGTGATAATATGCAATTGCTCATTATAATATATAACCATGAATTAAACGTGGATAGAAATATACCGCGTTATTTGTATAGCTTTCGGTGAGAAGGTGATCCAAAAAACTCATTGTAAGTCGGGAATATTCATAATTTTTAATGCGCTCATGTTTATTTTAATTCACATAGAGATATAGTGGATTAATAAGCTGAGTAGGTTTGCTATACCTAGAGATAGGATAGTAAATAGGTTAGGAAATTCCGCTATCACATGTTTGATATCGTTCTTGTATTCGCAATAATCTGAAATTCATATCTAGTGGTTATGGTGAAATCGGATGCTCTAACATATTTATCTTATCGATTTACTGCATTTGGTCTACAATTGTTGTTTTTAATTTATTCTTAATTATATTTTGATTTGTTAGATAAATTTTAGAATTAGTCTATTTTAGTATTTAATTGGTTTATTAATCATCGATCTTTGTGGGATGATACTTTTTCTCATCATTATATTACTTGTTCGACACGTGCACTTGCGTTTAGAATTTCACGAACAAGTTTTTGGCGCCGTTGCCAGGGATCATTTGTTTAATACTAATTAATATTGATACCAGATAATTCTAAGTTTAATCTAGCTTTCGTTTTGTTTTATTTTTCAGGGTGTACATCGGTTTATGACACGTAGCCAACAAGGGAAACTTGTTGAGCTTGATCCAGAAATCGAGCGTACATTCAAAAGGCGATTGAGAGAACAGAGAAATCACGCTAAGAAGATGGCAGACGGTGAGAATGAAAATCCACGTAGACTCTTAAGAGATTATGCTACACCAACAATTCAAGGAACCACATCGAGTATCAGAAGACCTGCAATTCAAGCAAACAACTTTGAGACCAAGCCATCACTCATTCAGATGCTTCAACAATCAGTGCAATTCAGCGGGCTACCAAGCGATGATCCAAACGCTCAAATCGATGCTTTTCTTGAAATCTGGGACACCATTAAATATAATGGAGTTACAGATAATGCTATTAGATTGAGATTATTTCCATTCTCTCTTAGAGACAAAGCTAAGAGTTGGCTTTCTTCTCTTCCTGCAGAATCAATTACTACATGGAATGATATGGCTCAAAAATTTCTTGGTAAGTTCTTTCCACTTGCAAAGTCTGCAAAAATGCGTAACGATATTACTAATTTTATGCAGATGGATAATGAATCATTATATGAAGCACGGGAAAGATTCAAAGAATTTCTTAGGAGATGCCCACATCACGGACTACCCGTATGGATGTAGGTACAAACTTTTTATAATGGCTCTAGTACAAATTTTCGTTCTATGATTGATGCAGCTGCAGGAGGAACTCTAAATAATAAAACACCAGAAGAAGCCTACAACTTATTAGAGGAGATGGCGTCCAATAGTTATCGGTGGCCTGAGAGATTACCAATGCGAAAAGTTAACGGAGTTCATGAAGTGGATGCTTTTGCTGTAATTGCTGCACAATTTGAAGCACTCAACAAAAAGCTAGATAATATGAGTGTTTCGGCCATGAAAATTCAAACTTTGACATGTGATTTTTGTGGTGGAGGACATGCTAGCACAGAATGTCAGGTAGGTAATACTTTTAAACAATCTAGTGAAAATTCTAACTTTATTGGAAATTTTAACAGGTCACAAAATAATCCCTATTCCAACATGTACAATCCGGGCTGGCGCAATCATCCAAATTTTTCATGGAATAATCAGAATGTGACAAGACCACAGAGATTCAAACAATTAGAGGAAACAAAGTCAAATTTGGAAGATATAGTCACCAAACTTGCTAATACGACTTATGACTTCATCAAAAGCACGAATGTGAGATTTCAAAACCAAGAGGCTTCTATCAGAAATTTGGAGATGCAAGTTGGTCAGTTAGCAAGCATGATGTCAGGGAGACAACAGGGTTCTTTGCCGAACAACACGGAGAAAAATCCAATTGAAAACATAAAGGCTATTACCCTGAGAAGTGGTAAACAAGTTGGAGAAGAAGATACTTTTAAAGACAAGGAAGAGATGATCAATAAACAATCAAAGGAGACAAGCAAGAGTAAACTTTTTCCAGATAATCCCAAACCATATGTGCCACCAATTCCATTCCCTCAGCGAATCCAGTAGCACAAAATAGATAAGCAATTTTCTAAATTTCTTGATGTATTTAAAAAATTGCACATTAACATTCCTTTTGCAGATGCTTTAGCGCAAATGCCTAGTTATGCAAAATTTTTGAAGGAAATTTTGGCAAACAAAAGGAAACTGGAGCATTATGAAACTGTGAAGTTAAACGAGGAGTGTTCAGCCATCCGACAAAACAAATTGCCTCCGAAATTAAAAGATCCAGGGAGTTTTACTATTTCTTGCACTATTGGAGATTCTTACTTTGAAAAAGCATTATGTGATTTAGGTGCAAGTATTAATCCGATGCCTTATTCTGTTTTCAAGAAATTAGGATTGGGCGAGATAAAAGCAACCACGAGTGTCACTTTAACTAGCTGATCGATCAATTAAATATCCAAGAGGTATTGTGGAAGATGTTTTGGTAAAAGTTGACAAATTCATCTTTCCTGCAGATTTCATAGTTCTTGACATGGAGGAAGATTTTGAGGCACCACTTATCTTAGGTCGACCTTTTCTAGCAACAGGAAGAGCTCTTATTAATGTACAACAAGGGAAGTTGATTCTTAGAGTTCAAGATGATCTTGTTTCATTTAATGTTTTTAAAGCAATGAAATATCCATCTGATGATAATTCTTATTTTAGAGTTGAGACAGTTGACAAGTTGGTGAATAAGGTTTTTCAAGAAAATATTTTTAAAGATCCACTTGAAGTATGTCTAATTCAACCAATGGACAAAGATATTCAGAATGAGGAGATAAAGGAGTATGCAAATTTCATGGAGGCAATTCCACCATATTCAAGGCAAAAGGCAATTAAATTCGAAGAGTTGGGACAACACATTACAAAGCCTAAACCATCAATTGAAGAGCCTCCAATTCTTGAACTCAAACCCTTACCTTCTCATTTGAAATAGCTTATTTAGATGGAGTTTCTTCTTTACCAGTAATTATATCTTCTTCTTTCACAGATTTGATGGAGGAAAAATTGCTCAGAGTATTAAGAGAGCATAAAGGTGCAATTGGATGGAAAATAGCTGATATCAAGGGAATTAGTCCTTCAATTTGCATGCACAAAATTTTGATAGAGGAATAATATAAACCCGTCATCCAACCTTAGAGGCGTTTGAACCCAAAGATGCAAGAAGTAGTAAAAGCTGAGATAATTAAGCTACTTGATGCAGGTATCATCTATCCTATCTCTGATAGTTCTTGGGTAAGTCTGTACAAGTTGTGTCAAAGAAAGGTGGTATGACTGTTCAGAAAAACGACAACAATGAATTCATTCCAACTAGAAACGATTCTTGGGTGGCGTGTGTGTATGGATTACAAAAAATTGAATGATGCCACTAGAAAAGATCACTTTCCTTTACCATTTATTAATCAAATGTTAGAAAGACTTGCAGACATGAGTTTTATTGCTTTCTTGATGGATATTCGGGGTATAATCAGATTCCTATTGCACCGGAAGATCAAGAGAAAACTACTTTCACTTGTCCCTATGGTACTTTTGCTTTTAGAAGAATGCCCTTTGGTCTTTGTAATGCACCAGCTACTTTTCAGAGATGCATGATGGCTATTTTTTTTATATGGTTGAAAAATATATTGAAATTTTCATGGATGATTTTTCCGTTTTTGGCTTATCATTTGATTCTTGTTTAAATAATTTGGCTTTGGTCTTACAAAGATGTGAGGAGACTAACCTTGTTTTGAATTGGGAGAAGTGTCACTTTATGGTGCAAGAAGGAATAGTGCTCGGGCATAAAATTTCTCAAAACGGAATAGAAGTTGATTGAGCCAAAATGAAGGTCATTGCAAAATTGCCTCTGCCAACATCGTAAAACTTGTCAGAGGATTTTTGGGACATGCAGGATTTTATAGGCGATTTATAAAAGATTTTTCAAAAATTGCTAAACCTCTTTCTAATCTTTTGGAAAAAGATGATCCTTTTAATTTTTCTGTTGAATGCATGCAGGCTTTTAACACTTTAAAGGAGAAGTTAATATCAGCACCAATTATGGTGGCACCAAATTGGGATTTACCTTTTGAGCTGATGTGTGATGCTAGCGATTTTGCGGTAGGAGCTGTTTTGGAACAAAGGAAGAATAAAATTTTCCAAACCCTATGCCAGTCAAACCTTGTCGGGTGCACAATTAAATTATTCAACAATAGAAAAGGAACTTTTGGCGGTAGTATTTGCTTTTGATAAATTTCGTTCTTATTTAATTGGCTCAAAAGTTATAGTTTATTCTGACCACTCTACTCTTAAGTATCTGCTAGAAAAGAAAGAATCAAAACCCAGGTTGATCAGGTGGATTCTACTACTGCAAGAATTTGATTTGGAAATCAAAGATAAGAAGGGGACTGAAAATCTAATTGCAGACCACTTATCAAGAATTCCAAATTCAAAGGAAGAGGTAAGACTAATTTTCGAAGAGTTCCCTGATGAGAAAATGTTTTCCATTAAGTCTACAAAAATTCCCTGGTATGCAGATTTTGTAAATTATTTGGTAAGTAATGTTCTTCCTCCTGAATTATCATATCAACAGAAGAAAAAATTCTTTTCTGATGTTAAAAATTATTTTTGGGAAGAACATTTCTTGTTTAAAGTATGTGCAGATCAGGTCATAAGAATATGTGTTCCAGACGAAGAGAAGGCAAACATTTTACATTATTATCACGATGGAGAGACAAGTGGCCATTTTGGCGCCACCAAAACTGCAACTAAGATTTTGCAATCTGGATTTTATTGGCCTACACTTTTTAAAGATGCATACTCTTATGTAGCTTCATGTGATAGATGTCAGAGAATTGGAAATATTTCAAGAAAAAATTAGATGCCTTTAAACAACATTATTGTGTGTGAATTATTTGATGTTTTGGGTATTGATTTCATGGGACCCTTTACACCTTCTTATGGAAATCTATACATTTTAGTGGCTGTGGAGTATGTGTCTAAATGGGTAGAAGCTGTAGCATTGCCAACTAATAATGCTAAGGTTGTGGTCAAATTTTTGAAGAAAAATATTTTTACCCGATTCGGCACTCCTAAGGCAATCATAAGTGATAAGGGGACACATTTTTACAATAAACAATTTAAAGCACTTTTGAATAAGTATGGAGTCACACATAAGGTTGCAACCCCTTATCATCCTCAAACTAGTGGTCAAGTAGAGATTTCAAATAGGGAAATCAAGAGAATTTTAGAAAAAACAATGAATGCCTCTAGGAAAGATTGGTAAATAAAACTTGACGATGCACTTTGGGCTTATAGGACAGCGTTCAAAACTCCAATTGGGATGTCTCCTTTTAGGCTAGTGTTTGGAAAAGCTTGTCACTTACCAGTGAAATTAGAGCATAAAGCATATTGGGCATTGAAATTTCTGAATTTTGACATGCGTCTGCAGGTGAAGAAAGATTATTACAACTGAATGAATTGGAGGAATTTCGCAATGAGGCCTATGAAAATTCTAAGTTGTACAAGGAGCGTACAAAAAGATGGCATGACAAGCACATATTCAGAAGAGAGTTTAAAATTGGTCAAAAAATCTTACTTTATAACTCTCGTCTTAAACTTTTTCCAGGAAAGTTGCGGTCTCGATGGTCTGGTCCTTTTACAATTACACAGGTATTCCCACATGGAACAATTGAAGTTGCGCATGACACTGAGGGCACATTTAAAGTGAACGGTCAACGTTTGAAGCCCTACTTCGAAGGTGGTTACAACAAGCGCGAAGACCACCATTGAACTTCATCCTCCGAATAGCGACATCTAAGATAGTTTGGCTGAAAACTATAAAGCAATCGCTTCTTGGGAGGCAACCCAAGCATTTTAATTATGTTTTTATTTATTTTTAAGTTTATGTTTTGCAAAAAAAAAAAGAAAAAAAAAAAGAGATTAATTTTCTCTGTGTTATCCAGGTTAACTTTTTAGGGAGCACCTTTCAAGAGTTTAATCATCAAGGTCAACTATGGACTTATCCTACAACCAGGGAAGTTTTCTTCTTCCTCTTTCTATTTTTCGCATTGAGGACATTGCTTCATTCAAGTTTGGGGGGGAGACAAATTTATTTTTTAGATAATTTTTTTTATCATGATTTCTTTCCTAGTTGTGAATTTTTTGCGATTCTTAGGAAAACTTAAATTTTATTTAAACTTGCAATTGATTTGTGAGTTAATCTTAATTCTGATTATGTTGATCCATTTACTGAGCACTAAAAGTCCTTAATTTTTGAATTGTGTGTAAATTTAGAAAACATTCATGTGAAGTATGTGATTTTCTTAAATTTCACCCAAATCTTAGAATTTGTTTGATTTTCTCTTGAGGCGAAATCCTAAGCTAAATCTAACGAGAAAATGATTTAGGCAATTTTTGGATCGATTGAGCCTTTCAAGCTAACCCTGTTTATTTATCCTAGTCACCCCGTTGAGCCTTAATTATTACCCAATTTTTCATTGGCACCATATATATATATATATATATATATATATATATATATATATATATATATATATAGCCTAGCCGTTATCGAATTATATCCTTGTCCCATGCCCTATGAACACGTTGATTTTTTTTTTGGGATAAAAAAATTATTTGAGCTTGATAGAAATTTGGGAGGAATGATGGAGTAAAAAGAAGCAAAAAAAAAAAAAAAAAAAAGTGATTGTTATGGTTGTTTGGGGTGTATAAAAAAAAAAAAAATTGCTTTTATGGTTCCCTATCCAACTTTCAATTGAGTGAGCCTTTTGGATACTCAATGGGTTGGAAATTTTCATGTTATATTAGGAGGGACTTTGGGAGAAACTCCACCATAAAGCAATTCAAAAAAAAAAAAGAGAGAAAGAAAAAAAAAAGGAATGGTGATATATGGTGGCAGAAAAATTGTCTTGAAGGAGTGAAATTGGACAGTGACATTGGCTCTAATTAGATACTAGAAATCAACGTGTTGATGGGTGATTTGAGCTTAAAATTCCCGTTATCTCACCTTTAGCCCAGCCTTACATTACAACCTCAGAAAAGTCCTATTGATTTTTGGTTGGATAATTAGCTTATATTAGTGGAGAGAGGAATGAAAAGCAAACCTATGAGATTTGGTCATAATTATTGAGAATTTTTGAGAGGTTACATGTTAATGTGAATTTATCTGGATTGCATATAATTCGAAAAAGATGAGAACTCTCACACATAAACTTGGATCATATAGTTAGAATTGGTCTTAACTTATAAATCGATTTCAATGTTTGGATGAAATTTGTGTTTTTCTTTGAATTGTGAATTTGAGCAATTATGGAAAGATGTCATGGAAAAGGTTGCTAGCTTGATTATGTGTCATGTCTTGATTTTGCTCGAGAACTAGCAAAATGTTAAGTTTGGGGATTTGATAACTCTATAAAAATAGAGTTATTTTACTTATTTTAGGCAACAATTAATGCAATATTTTAGAGAAAATATTTGGATTTCCTTCTGATTATTTGAATTTTCTTTGTTTATGCAGAATAATGAGATATGGAGGAGATAAGGAAAAGAATGGCAACTATCAGGAATTTAAATAAAAGCAACAGTGGAAGATGGATATCAAATCAGGAAATTCTTGATTTTGTTCCCTAATGTTATCTGCAAGCGTTGGGAGATAGATATTTTGGATCTCCTATAAATAGGAAAGAGAGAGTAGCTAGGTTTTGGGGGGGTTAGATTGTTTTTCATTCTTCTGAGAGTTTTGAAGAGAAAACCAAAGTGGTGACAGAATTCTTGTCCTTTAATTCAAGATGCTGAGTTTAATTTTTATTTTTTCTTTTTTTTCTACTATGTTCTAATTTTCTTTTGTTAGGGCTACGATGTAGCCTAACCATGATGATGTGAATTTCATGATTTTTATGTTTTACAATTGATTTCATTCATGTGAGTTATATATTATTGCGTTTAATGCTTTTGAGTGACTGGCCACCACTTGAATGATCTGATGTGCATGTTTGAGATTGAGAAGTGATAATATGCAATTGCTCATTATAATATATAACCATGAATTAAACATGGATAGAAATATACCGCGTTATTTGTGTAGCTTTCGGTGAGAAGGTGATCCAAAAGACTCATTGTAAGCCAGGAATATTCATAGTTTTTAATGCGCTCATGTTTATTTTAATTCACATAGAGATATAGTGGATTAATAAGCTGAGTAGGTTTGTTATACCTAGAGATAGGATAGTAAATAGGTTAGGAAATTCCGCTATCACATGTTTGATATCGTTCTTATATTCGCAATATTTTGAAATTCATATCTAGTGGTTATGGTGAAATCGAATGCTCTAACATATTTATCTGATCAATTTACTGCATTTAGTCTACAATTGTTGTTTTTAATTTATTCTTAATTATATTTTGATTTGTTAGATAAATTTTAGAATTAGTCTATTTTAGTATTTAATTGGTTTATTAATCATCGATCTTTGTGGGACGATACTTTTTCTCATCATTATATTACTTGTTCGACACGTGCACTTGCGTTTAGAATTTCATGAACAGATCTTCATATTTCTCACCTTCATCAGCAACTTCAAAATATTATAAATGACAGGAAGTTTCAGTATGATAAAGCAGCAGTGTCTAAAATTAAGGAGGAACTTCGGACTACCTAGCAGCGTGAGGAGCAATTCTGGGCTATGAGATCAAGGCTTCAATGGCTAAATTGGGGTGATAAAAACACAAAATTCTTTCACGCCTCTCCTGTGCAACGCAGACATTGGAATCGAATTACCACCTTACAGAATGACAACCAGCAATGGATTCGTGACCCTCAAGAGGTACAGCAAATGACCCTTACCTTTTTCTCTGCTCTTTATACTTCTGTGGGTCCACGACATTACAATCCTGTCATTGATCAGTGTTCACAATTAGTTACCCCAGAGATAAATGCCCAGTTACTACAACCAGTCACATTAACAGAGCTTCATGAGGTTGTTTTCCACTTAGGACCAACTAAGGCTCCTGGCCCCGACGGTTTTAATGGCCTCTTTTATAGGACCAACTGGAATACTATTAAAGAGGACTTGCTTTCTCTAGTATAGAATTTTCTCAATTCTAGCTTAATGCCAACAGCTTTAAACAGAACTTACCTCGTGTTGATTCCTAAAGTTTCTCATCCTGAGCATCTTGATCAATTCCGACCCATCAGTTTGTGTAACTTTGCCTATAAGATCATTTCCAAATTACTTGTCAATTGTCTTAAACTGTGGCTTCCATCTCTAATATCTCCTGAGCAGGCAGCCTTTGTTAGTGGACGTCAAATTCAAGATAATATAATGATTGTGCAAGAAATGCTACATTAGATCAAGACTCATCCATCGACTCGCAAATTTAGAGCTATCCTCAAAACAGACATGCAAAAAACCTATGATAGGGTGGAGTGGGATTTCTTGAAGGATTATCTGCTGAAATTGGGTTTTCATCCTGTTTTTGTCCAATGGGTGATGCAATGTATTACTACAGTGTCCTATAGTGTGAAAATGAATGGGGACCAGCTTCCTTTTTTTCACCCAACCCGCGGTTTGAGACAAGGTGACCCCCTTTCCCCTTATATTTTCATTCTATTAGCGAACGTGCTGTCTTGCCAAATTAATGAAGCTGTTTCTATGGGCCATATTAAGGGGATCAAACTTAATCGAAGGTGTCCCACTCTCTCTCACCTGTTTTTCGCTGACGATGCTATATTCTTCTTAGAGGGGAGTATTAGTGAGTTTCAGAACTTTGGCAGCATCTTAAATCAATACTGTATGGCAACGGGACAAGCTCTCAATCGTAATAAATCAAGGATTATTCTAGAAAAGCATTGTCCTATTTGTCTACGGGAAAATCTATCAATGGAATTGCGTATTCCAGTAATCAACAGATGCGGTAAGTACCTGGGCATACCTTCGGAGTGGGGTCGATCCAAGAAGGAGATGCTTTCCTGGCTGGTGGGACGTGTTCACTCAAAACTGCAGGGATGGAAAGAGAAATTATTATCTAAAGGAGGTAAGGAAACACTGATTAAAGCAGTCATTCAAGCCATTCTTACATATGCTATGTCGATTTTTAAGATTCCAGTGTCCATATGTCAAGCTATTGAGAGGAGTATAGCTCGTTTCTGGTGGAAAAATGACCAAACTAAGGCTGGCATTCATTGGTTACATTGGTCTAAGCTGCAACACAGTAAACGTGATGGTGGCTTAGGATTTCGTGATCTCACTCAGTTCAACAAGGCCATGCTTGGTAAACAAGCATGGAGGCTCTGGCAGAATCCTAATTCATTATGGGGTAGACTATTTAAGGGCTTATATTTTCCTTCTATGGATTTTCAATTTGCTGCTAAGGGCTCTCGACCGTCGTGGGGTTGGCAAAGCATCCTGTTAGGTAGGGATTCAATTATATCTAATGTGCGTTGATCAGTGGGTGATGGAAAAACGATCAGAATCAGAGAAGATAGATGGTTACCTCGGGGTATTATAGGCGGCCCAGCAAACCATCAGGATCCTGTCTTTTTTGCCGACCTATTG
Organism: Eucalyptus erythrocorys; assembly: GCA_014182555.1. NCBI lineage: Eukaryota > Viridiplantae > Streptophyta > Magnoliopsida > Myrtales > Myrtaceae > Eucalyptus > Eucalyptus erythrocorys. The sequence goes on from CM024606.1 coordinate 18,559,920, forward strand.
GATGTTAACCACAATTGTTGGAATGTTTATGTCCTTCAGAGTATGTTTGATGATCAGATTATTGAAGAGATCCTCTCTATACCTGTCAGACCATAATACACTCCAGATAAGTTAATTTGGTCGGCTTTGGCGAATGGGCTTTTTTCTGTTAAGAGCAGTTACCACATACTTCAACAAATGACAGTCAATCATGGTACTCAAACAGCCTCCTCATCCTATCAAACTCCAATAGTTTTATGGAGCCGTATTTGGAGAATGCAGGTGGAGCCTAAGGTTCGAATTTTTTTATGGTTGGCCTGTCATAATTCCCTCCCCTCTAGAGCTAACCTGTATAGTCGCCATATAATTGACAACCCTTTCTGCTTGTTGTGTAATGATCGAAGCCCTGAAAACCTAGAACATCTTTTCCTATCTTGTCCCAAAACTAGAACAGTATGGTCTCACCCTTCCATCAGAATAATTATGCAGCCTAACAGATCTAATCGCCTGGATGACTGGTTAGTGTCACAGATTGAAGCCCAGAACTCACCGAAATTGGAAGTGCTAGCTTACCTCCTCTGGAATGTATGGCGCCAACGGAACTCCTTCATATTTCGACAGCGTCCCCTAAGTATGCAATTTGCAGTCAAATCAGCTCTGTCCCAACATGATCTGGTCCTCACCTCGGCGTCGCTCAAACCCAGTAAAGCAGAAAACTTGTTAAATACTTGGCAACGATGGAGACCTCCCGAACAGGGGGTAATAAAGTGCAATATCGATACGTCTTACCTTCAGGGTAGTTCTGAGGGATCCATGGCGGCGATTTGTAGAGATCACAGAGGGGTGCTCTTAGATGCTTATTCCAACAGCTTTTCGGCTTCCTCTGCTCTGGAATCAGAAGTTCGTGCTTTAATCTTGGCTCTACAGCACCTTTTAGCAAAGGATTTCCGTCAGACTCCGTTGGTGATGGAATCGGACTGCAAAGTGATGGTCGACTCCTTAACTGAGAAGAAGACGCCTCCGTGGAACCTCCGTCCTCTCTTTGCAGAGGCTGCTGCGCTCCTCTCAACTTTCCAAACCCTAGAATTGCGATTCTGCTGGAGGGATGCGAATGCGTTGGCTGACTGGGCCGCACGGGCCCATGCAAGGGATAACTCGGTCCAGCTTTGGACTCCCCCTTTTCCTGTTCCGTTTTTTACGCTTCTATACTCGGATGCTGTTAAAGCTGGTTGTATTTGGTCTTCTTAAGTTAATATATTACCTTTCAACCAAAAAAAAAAAAAGTAGAGTTTTTTGAAAATGTCAATTCTAACTTTCCTTCCAGCAGTAGTAAGGATATTTGTCCTAGTCGTTGATTCATTTACTATTTCGCTTGAGATTTAGCACCGAATGTAATTAATAATTTATTTGTGAAAGCAAGATTCCTCATTTTCATTATACTTTTGTGCATGTTGATACTTCGTTGACAGGAAACTCAAGATTTAAGCTTTGTACTTTCGAATTTAAAAAAAAAAAAAAATGCATTTTAGTTTTGTTTTTATGAAATTATTTGCCCTTTCTCTTCTCACATATTGATATTGATAGTTTGCTTTTGTTAATTTTCCATTGGTCAGAAATGTAATACTTGTTCCTCTTATGAAATGTCACAAGGAATAGTTTATAGACCTGGCAAACACTATATTCAAGATTCCAAACAAAGACTATGTGTATTACAAGTTAATAGTAACAATAATTAGAAACATTTTACACAAATCTCATATTAAACCTTTAAGTGTCACATAAATCCAAAATCTATAATCAATATTAATAAATCCTACATTACATTGAATGCCTTTATTAATTAACACCATTCAGATGAAAATTATCTTTATTTAGTATTTTATTTTTTATTTTTTTGCACTCATATTGTGTGTGTCTTTCTCGGTACAAAAAGAATAAATAGAAAAACCTTTTTCTTACACATTAACCTTTTTCTTTAGTGGAGTATAGAGATCTTATCTTGATTAAGCACATCCCCTTCATGTCTTTAGTTTACAAGAGGGATAATTGTCCAAAAAGTTCTAAACCTATTGTCCCGCAGCCAATTTAATCTTAAATCTTTCAATTGTATCAATTAAGTCCTCAATTTTTTAATTTTGTCAATTTAGTCCTAAACCTTTTGGAGATTTGTCAATTTAGTCATAAACCTATCATGTAACTATTTGGCCAAAATGATTATATCAACAAATCTTCAAAGGTATAAAACTAAATAGGCACAAATAGAAGGTTTAGAACTAAATTAGCAAATCATTAAAATTATTTAGAATTAAATTGATTGATATAGAAAAGTTTATGATTTTTTAAACAATTTTCCAGTTTGGAAGAGGCCAAGTTCTTATGTGCTAGTCAAAGCTTGAGATGAAGAGTCCAGCTGGCTCATCGTTTTTTGGGAATTTTTCAAGCTAAAGGTCAAGAAGAGTTCTGAAAAATTTCATGTAATAATATTTTTCTACTGCTTACCATCTACACGTGAAGATTCTCTTTTTCTAAATTATAGATAAGGAAATGAATAATAGGCGAGCTAAGGTCCCAAGAGAGATTCGTGTCTTATCTTGATATTGAACTGATTCCCTGAAAATCTCATAATTGATTGAGATACTATCCGTTTAGAGGGTGAACGGACTCTTCTAAACAATGGACTTATCACAATCAAGTAGTGGAGGATCCAGTTGAGTTGCATCACCAGTCTATGAGTTTGGGACACCTAGAGTGCCATAATTTGGCACGGGGGGACACTTAAGTGCCATAACTTTTTTTCGGTACACTTAAGTGCCACTTTTTTTCAAATGGGACACTTAAGTGCCATTTCCGGTGACCTTGCCGGAAATCCTACGTGGCACGTGTTTATTATTTTTTAATGCTTGCGTGGCTCGCCGGAGAGCGAGTCGGCGCCGACTCAGCAAAAAACGACGCCGTTTAAATAATAAAAAATTAATTAAATTAAATTAAAACTTAATTTAATTAAAAATACTCTAAAATAAAAATAAAAATAAAAAAAAAAAAAAAAGGGGGAAGAAGGGGCGGGCGGGCGAGGGCGAGCCCTCGCCGCCTCCGCCTCCCCGCCGTCGCCGGGAAGGGCCGGCGACGAAGGGGGAGGGTCGACCGGTGTCGCCGGCCCCGGCCGACCGGCGGCGAGGGCCGTGAGCCCTCGCCGGATCGCGGTGAGGGCTCGCGGCCCTCGCCAAATCTGGGCGAGGGTTGCGACGGCGGGGAGGCGGCGAGGGCCCGCAGCCTCGCCGGATCGCGGCGAGGGCTCGCGGCCCTCGCCGCCGGTCGGCCGGGGCCGGCGACCCCGGCCGACCCTCCCGCCTCGTCGCCGGCCCTTCCCGGCGACGGCGAGGAGGCGGCGGCGGCAAGGGCTCACCCCTCGCCCGCCCGCCCCTTCCTCCCCCTTTTTTAAAAATTTTAGAGTATTTTTAATTAAATTAAGTTTTAATTTAATTTAATTAATTTTTACACGTCAAACGCGAAACGGCGTCGTTTTGCATTTTTGCCACATCGGCATGCGAAAACGACGCCGTTTTGGACCTCCATCGCCGGAAAATTGCCACGTCGGCCCGTTTGGCCGGATTTTCGCCGGAGTGGCACTTAAGTGTTCCATTTTACTCCGATATTGGCACTTAAGTGTTCCATTTGAAAAAAAAAAAAAATGGCACTTAAGTGTACCGAAAAAAAGTTATGACACTTAAGTGTCCCCCCGTGCCAAGTTATGGCACTCCAGGTGTTCTTTACTCGTCTACTCTAACTTTATTGAAATACAACCCACACACTATGGAGAAAAAACAGTGATAAATATATGTATAAGTATATATATGATTTGAAGGTTTATGATTTTGATAAATGAGATGAATATGATAAAATTAAAGATTCTGTCCTATTTAATTGATTACCAATAGCATGGAGGTGTTGATTTGTATAATTATTTTGTTGTATTATTTTTACATTGTGAGGTTCATCAGTTTCATTTGTTATTCTAAAAGAAGAAGCTATAATTTCACCATCCCTGTGTTCAATTTTAATTTTCCTTAAAGGATCATGATTAGACTTTATGGTTAGCCATTATATAATTTCCATTTACAAGTGTGATCTAGGACATAGATTTCTTTTTGTTGAAGAAAATATTCTTCAAGCCAGTCAAAGAAAAATATGAGTTTTATGTTCATATAGGTAATCATAATATTTTTCTCTAATTTCTTTAGCCTGCTTATGAAATGTAGTAAAAAAATTATTATCTAATTTCTGTGTTTTCTTCTTAATTAAATTCTTTGTTTAAGAATTCTTGATTAGTTTCAAGTTTTTTTCAAGAATAAGTATTTCAGGATCTACCAATTGAGAATATATATAGGAAGCATCAGTCCCATAATCTCCCTCTCCTGTCAATTGCATTTCGTACAACTCTCAATATTTTTTTGTCTAACCTGGCAAACTATAGATTATGCAGCTAGAGAGTGACTGTTCTCAGCATCCAGTTCTCAGCATCCAATCATGAGAATTCTGATTCCCCTCATGCACAGCTTTCCTAGTTGAAGTAATTAAGTTTCTAGATGATCAAGAAAAACAATTTCCCTTTCGTATAATTATATTCATTTTTCCTTATCAAAACGCACAGTCTCATCATCTCTAGAGTCAAGAATTTATCAAACTTAAGAGATTCAGTCCTCTATGTTACATAATTATCGAGCTTTCCTTGAATGTCTCAAATGAAAGCCAAGAAAAGTCTGTCGTTCTTTTTATGGTTTCTTTTGCTCCTTTGAACTTCCCTCTTCGTGGTCACGTTTGCTGATTGTCAAAAGAGCGATATGAGTTAGACGTCGGCCGGTTCTCAGGATCTCAGAGAACGCCTGTCGTATTGGGCAAGGAGGTTGTCCCTCTCTTGTCTTTCTTTTGGCTGATGTCTTGTCTTTATCTATTTGATTTGAGAAATCACTTGAACAAAGAAGCAGATCAGTAAACCCTAGTATCTAACTTTGACAAATGTTATATAGTCCACTAACTTTTGTCCCCTAGAAACTTTGGCTTTTTACTAGGTGGTGCGCACTTAATGCGTTGAACCGATTTGTCTTCTTGCTCTTTAAATTCTCTCTTTGCCTACCTCCATTAGATAACGCCACTGATTGACACCTATTGCCATGATCTCTTCAATCTTAATATAACTGTTCCATACGATTTAAAATGCCCTTATCTGCAGATCGTATTTGCTATTACGCAATCTTCTCATGGTCACCGCACACTTGTGTGATTCAGGGAGAGTCGTAGGATTTTTTGTCGCAAATGTAGACCATCTACTCGGACATGTCTTGCCTTCGGATGTTGTCAAGAGTTTGTGTTAGTCCTGGGCAACTTCTAACACGAGAGGAAAGATAGATCAACCTGAAATCTGGAGCCTATAACTAGATCAGGAGCATAAACAAAATTTGACAAGCGATTAAGAGAAATTAGGATTGTCTTTTAACTGCAAAACAAAGGATTCAATAGACCTGGTTATGAATTCAAGACCAATTCCTTGTACTCACCTTAAGGATAAGAAGTTTTAGGTCTACCGGAAAACCAAGAGCCTTGTTAATCTAAACTTGTCATCAAGTACCAAGGCTTTTTACATGACAATAACAAAATAAAAACCACTTATTCTCATCACGATCCTCTCATAAAATACATGATCAATATCTCTTGACGAAAAATTTAAATGTCAATAAATACGCAATAATTAATTTGAGTGTATGCAAAATAACGACAATGCAAAAATTTTGGGAGACCTTAAGGGAATTTTTTTTATTCCTAGATCTATTTGTCGCATTAATAATAAAGGATGAGACTTCAAAAATGGAGGCCCATCTCTTTTGAATATTCATGAGACGAGACAAGATGACAAGATGTGTAAATAAATAAATTTGAGGCGCTGGAGGGATTGACTCGACAGGGTGTCATTTCTCTCAGGAAAAAGAAAACCAAAATCAATCCCGCAACCCGGAATCCGCTGGATTTCCGAGACCCGAGATGTTAAGACCGCAGCTACGATCCAAAGTGCTGAATTTGTCGCTCACCGAGATAGATACTCGTCGATCTTCGGGACCTTAGCACGACAATAATAATAATAAAAAAAACAAAACAAAACAAAAAAAGTTATTAAAGTAACCTACCGACTGTAGGACGTGATGATTTGAATTCGTCTAGGGAACATTGGGAAAACCAAGAAAAGGTGCGAATCAAAATGAAGATGCTAGAATCTTACCTTGGGGTCCGGGGTAGCGGACGAATTTTCCCGTGAAGTGGAGGGAAGTGGAACGCAGAATTTATGATTAAAATGACAACGATTCTCTTGCCATCTGTTTTTCTTGTTTTCTTGTATGTTGGCTCCTTATGCGTGAACATTCGTTTTCATGCCATACGGTCTCATGGAAGGACCTAGGACCACTTTACTCTCCCTCTCTAATGGACAATACGCCAATTTTACGTACTCTTTAAATTTCTAGCAATACCTATCTAGCTACCCTTCACTGTTCACTTTTCAGGCTTCACTTCCAATAGTTAAAAAAGAGCTTCGTCGTATGTGGATTAGATGAAAAGGCATAGGTTTGATTCCTTGTACTATAAAGTGCATATTGTTTGATTACTTATCCTGATTTTGATTTGCATCTTAACTGGATTATCAAATGAATAAGATATCTTATGCACTCCTAATTTACTTACCTAGGGAGGATTCCTCCTCATTAATAAGATTATTTAAAGATTGCAAGCGTTAATCTCTCCTTGTGCTTTTAGCAAGGCAATACATGTAAAACCTCTTTACTCATGTCCAATCAGCAGACTTAGTGCATTAATCTATAAATTTGTGCTAAGAAGTACGAAAGAACGTTCTATGATAATGATTGTCTCAATATGTTTGTGATTTTCTCATATAAATATAGAAACTTTAGGAGCGACGACTTTCGTTATTGAGATAGTAACTTTTCAATTCGATATTGGCCATCAAATAATGAAAAAAAAAATACTGGACTATCGGAACCCAATTAATTAGGAAAACCCCAAGACAGCTTTCGCTTGTAGTTCTTAAAGGCAATTGATCTAAGGAAACGACAAATTATCTTTTAGGAATCCTCATTAATCAAAACCTTCGATAAATTATATTATTTTATATCTAGGGTTAAGGCTATAAAGCTCCTATATTGCATTATTCATGTTGGACACATGACTCAACGTGTTTTTTGCAGTCATTTGCTTATGAGCCGTACCACATTGACATGTTTTTTTTCTTAGATTTCTTATAATTAGGAAAGGATTTTGTATCGTATCATAAGAAGTGTTATGAGGCATGATATATTTAAAATGTCACATAGTACTTGAAAGGTCTACATACATAAATGTCGAGTTTGGATCAAACCCTTAAAGACTTGAAAATATAACTTACGTGGACAAGCTAGTGACTTCTTTCTTTTTTCAAAAGGGTGAGAGATCAAGATTCAAAAATTTGACCACCCGTCGTGGTGGCTTCGCTGGGTAGGCTTCATACTTCATTTCCCTGAGAGGTTTGGAGTTCGAAACTTCTGCGATGTAAGTTGCAGGGAAGTTGATGTGAGACATTGGCGACTTACCCGGCGGCACGTATGTGGTGGCTAGCACGTGTCGCCCCCAGTGGTTTATCTTCAGCTATCGGCCGTACGGAATTCCCTGAGTCATCAAAAAAAAAAAAAAAAAAAAAGATTCAAAAGTTAGGATCACAAGATGTGGTGGGAAAAGATGTTCTCCTCATCAAAGCTATTGAGCTCCGTCGTACTTGGCAAAAATGTTGTTTTATTTTTTTTGTCGATACTTGGCAAGGCAATGTCATTCTTTCTACCGTATTGAGTCCAAAGCCATGTCAGCTTGAAAATTCATGATCATGATAATGTGCAGTAGTCCAAACTCGCTGCATAAAGGACAAGGGAAAACTTATCACTCAACCCCACAAGGAAGGTCACCAGAAAACACCCCAACGTTCGCAAACATGTAACGAAAAAAAAAAAAAAAACAAAACAAAAAAAAAAAAAAAAAAAAAAAAAAAAGATGAAAATAAAAATGTGGCACCTGTAAAATGTGTGTTGAAAAAGAGGGCATGCAATTGCTATTCAAAACGCAACTAGGGTTTTGAGTTTGAAGGCCACCTCCAAGTACTTATTTCTTGATAGGGTTTCCACGTCTTCCCTCTAAGGAATCACCATTCATATTCCCTCTCTCTCCCTCTCTCTCTCTCTCTCTCTCTCTCTCTCTCTCTATGGAGGCGAATTTAAGTGATGGGTCGTACTTGAATGAGCCTCTCTTGTATAACGAGAAGCAACAAGGATCGGCGCACAAACTAGAGGAAGGACAGTCGAAGTGTGAAAATCTCTGTGAAGGCAACACATCTTTCTTCAAAACCTGTTTCAATGGCCTCAATGCTTTGTCAGGTCTCCAATTCTTTTGCCCTCTACTTTGACCACACCTTTGAACGTCGTAGGCTGTTGCTGTACGTACTATTGATAGAGCTGCTTGACTCGTAATATTGATGCTTAGCGCACATTCATGTAGAACCATGCAGTGCAGATGGTGTTCACTGTTCAGCTTTCGTGTTTTTGATAACCAATTGTCTCAGCTAATGAGCATCTTGACCTTAAAGGATTCGTCATGCTTGAAACACATTCTTTTAGAGTCATGCTTGAAATTTCAAAGAGGAACTAAGAAAGATGAAGTCTTGATGACCTCAATGAGCATCTTGACCTTAAAGAATTTGTAGAATCCAAAGTTAATTCTATGTCAAAGTATCTCAGCTAGTGAATTAACTTTCATGATGTTAAGGCTGGTCTATGTAGTTTATGGAGAATCTCTTTTATGCTGAAAATTGTTCTGACTTCATTACATAGGAGTGGGAATTTTGTCGACACCATATGCACTTGCATCCGGAGGTTGGTTGAGCTTAATACTTCTCTTTGCCATAGCCATAGCAGCCTTTTACTCGGGCCTGCTCATTCAGAGGTGCATGGATGTCCACTCAAGCATTAGAACTTACCCTGACATCGGAGAGCTAGCCTTCGGTAGCAAGGGGCGTGTCCTGGTATCGGCCTTCATGTACGTAGAACTATTCTTGGTTGCTACAGGATTTCTTATTCTAGAGGGAGATAATCTGCATAACTTATTCCCGGACATGGAATTCAACATTGGAGGGTTCATCTGTGGAAAACAGAGTTTGGTGCTGATTGTTGCACTAATAATTTTGCCTTCGGTTTGGTTGGACAATTTGAGTTTGCTTTCTTATATTTCTGCAAGTGGGGTCTTAGCTTCTGGCATCATCCTCGTCTCAATTCTATGGACCGCGGATGATGGAGTTGGATTTCATCATACCGGAGTGCTGATAAATTGGAGTGGAGTTCCTACTGCTGTTAGCTTATACGGTTTCTGTTATTGCGCTCATCCGGTTTTTCCCACGCTTTATACCTCTATGAGGAAGAAACATCAGTTCTCTAATGTAAGTAATAGCATGGTTTCCAGTTTCCCTTTTTTTCAAATTCCGCTCTTAAGAAATTGAAGCTACTGAGAAAAAGGTTTTTGGGCTTTTTAGTGAAGCTCGTCACTTATAAATTTTTGTTGCAGGTTCTTCTATTGTGCTTTATCCTCTGCACTGTCGGTTATGCATCAATGGCTGTAATGGGGTACCTGATGTTTGGAGATGAGGTACAATCGCAAATAACATTAAACATCCCTCTAGGAAAACTGAGCTCAAAAGTGGCAATTTACACAGCCTTGGTGAACCCTATATGCAAATATGCTTTGATGGTGACACCAATCGTCAATGCGACCAAGCAGTGCTTTCCTTGCTACTACAACAAGAGGCCTTTCAGTCTTTTGATCAGTACCCTCTTGGTGATCAGCACTGTTATTGTGGCCTTGATTGTCCCTTTCTTCGGGTATCTGATGTCACTGGTTGGAGCTTTCCTCAGTGTAACCGCGTCTATCCTACTGCCTTGCATATGCTACTTGAAGATTACAGGCACTTACAGGACCTTAGGATGTGAAACTGTCACGATAGGCGCAATCATATTGATGAATGTTGTCATTGTGGTACTCGGTACTTACACATCCCTCAGACAGATTTTAGGCCATTTATAAACTCATCCCACACTTCTATCTTCAAGGCATGATATTGTTACTGTTTTAATAGCGTAATTAATAGAAGTTATCAATATAATTTAGAATACAGCCGGTAGGGAATGGAGATAGTCGATGGGAACGAAGAACTTATGAATCCCCCCTTTGTACATTCGATGATTTACTTTGAGGAGAAATCAGCCACTATTTGCCATTCATCGAGTGCTGCTTGCCCTCTGGTGTATCTGACATCTTTCTCTTGATTGTCTGCAAGCGCGTGCAAAACTGTTGAAACCCTCATAGTTGATGTAGATTCTCATGAGCCTATAGCATCTTTGGTCATTGCTGAACCTTCCAGTCCTTATCTATATTTAGCAGTGCTTATCCTTTCAGCTACTCATATCAAATGAAGGGTTGTGTGTCGCTGTTGCTGTGGTACTAGCGGGCTTATTTCACTTTAAAATTCCAGTTTGCTGGTTCCCCTTCATGTGAAAAGGTTTCTCCATATGCTTCAATTAGTTTTACAAGACATGGTGACACCACTTGATGACACCACAACTACCTTATGTAAGCCCCATTTACAATTAAAATATAAACTATTTCTTTATTCAATAGAATACCTTAAAATTTTAAAATTGCACTAACGTGATACCAGCATTGAATTCATGGACGGACGACATCGGTACGGTACTAACGCCATTAAATGACCATCCGACATGCTCACATCGTGTCCACTTGTTTGCCAAATCTTTTTGCTTTTTTTAAACAAAAATTTCATTCGTTCTCCCTCCCTCCCTCCCTCCCTCCTGCAACTACCACGCAGTGTTTTTCCTGAGTCTCTCTTCTTCCAAATCATCCGTTCTCTATACTCCCATTAAGTTTTGAAGTTCAAGGAGCCATGGTTTTGTCATCACGACCACACCATTCCGAACCAATGATTTTGAGACCGCCAACCACCAACCCCCATCAACAACAGCCAGGACCACCAAGTAGTCCTGAGGCCTCCAGTTCTGTCATGCGCAGGTCATGCCATGGCCCAGAGGTCGTGCAACCCGAATTCGTTGTGCGACCCAACTGGGATTGCACTCATGGCTCTTAAAATGGGGACAATGGTGACGATGTCAGTGGACAAAGAGGACGATGGCAACGGGTCTACCAAGGAAGAAGTGGAGAAAATAAGAACATGAAAAAGCAAAGAAAACTGGGAAAGAAAGAAACGTAAAAATATATAATGTTCTGACTTCAAAAATAAAATGATGTGGCTGTCCATGACATTATTTCGACCGATGTGGCTGTCCATGACATTATTTCGACCTCATGTTGGCTGTCGGTCGTTAAAAATCATTTGACATGGCACTTAAGTTAACAGAGACCTCATATTAAGCACCATTTCAAAAATTTGAAGTTCAAGTTTGTAGTCATTACTCCGAAAAAAATTTTATGGACAATCGAAAACCAACTTTACAAAATTCACGGGAGACCCTAAAGATTTGATTTCATATTGGTGAAGCCATGAAGAACGAAAAGAATAACTTACAAGTAATCTATTACAAGAGAACAGGACAATGGAAATAGAATTTATATATGACTTCCATTGGCTAGCTAAGAAGGCAACTAAAGTTACAATTCATTGATCTTTTTCAAGTGCAGGCTTAGATCATCAAGCATATGAAAAGTCTCTTCATAATCATTCCGAGAATCATTCCCGGAATAGAACTTATAAACAGAGCCGCCTAACTCAACACAACTCTCCCCTGCCATCTTTTTTACCCCTTTGCTTTTCATGTCTCCCCTCGTTTTTGCTGCTTTCTCCCACATCCCAGCCTCAGCATACATGTTTGCAACCATAATCAAATTCCCACCCCTCCTCGGCTCCAGTTCAAGCAGTCTCTTCCGTACTTCACTACCCAGCCCACTTTTGTCCTCCACGTCATGAATGTGGCATGCACTGAGCAACGTCCTCCATACTACTGAGTCAGCCTTTGTTGGCATTGTTGTTATAAAAGAATAAGCCTCTCTGAGACAACCAGCACGACCCAGAATATCTACCATAGCACCATAATGTACCATCATTGGTTTAATCCCATGAACATACTGCATTTCATGGAAGTATTTATATCCCTCATCCACCAATCCAGCATGGCTACAAGCACAGAGAACTCCAAGGAAGGTCACATAGTTTGGGCGTACAAATGTACTCTCCATCATGTTCAAAAAGAGGTGGAGGGCTTCGTTAGCGAAGCCATGTTGGGCCAGCCCCAGGATCATTGCACTCCAAGTCCACAAATTTCTCTCTCCCATTCGGTGAAAAACAAAACTAGCGCACCGAACAGCGCCACACTTAGCATACATGTCAACAAGGGCAGTACCCAACTGGCAGTTCAAAATCATGCCCTTTTGAATCACTTGGGAATGAACCCATTTGCCCAAGCCCAAGTTCCCCAGCTCGACACAAGCAGAGAGCACAACCACCATTGTGGTCTCATCCGGCTCAAATCCGCAGTTCCTCATCTCCACAAAATAGCCAATCCCATCAGCCAATCGCAAATTCTCAATGCAGGCAGTCAGAACAGCATTCCAAGAAACAACGGTTCTTGTGGACATTCCATCAAACACCTCACATGCGTTCAAGATCTTCTTGCACGATCCGTAAAAGCTAATCAAAGCATTCTGAACATAAACGTTACTCTCCAAACCGAACTTACAAACCTCCCCATGGACTTGCCTGCCCTGTCGCAGCACCGCAAGAGCCGCGCACGACTTCAAGACGAAAGGGAAAGTGTGCTCATTCGGACTAACCCCACGGCGCCGCATTCTGAGATAGACCCGCAACGCATCTCTCCACGAGTCATTCGATGCCAAACCTCTTATCACAATGTTCCACGAAGAGGGCGCCGAGATCTCTGCGTGCTCGACTATCGACCGAGCGTAGTTCAAGCATTTCGTGGAGGAAGACAGGGAGCAGAGCCGGATGATTTCCCGGGCAAGAAAAGCGTCGCCGAGGAGCCCGGAGACAAGTATCTGGGCGTGGATTTGAGTGATGTGCCTTATGGAAGAAGAGTGCTTCAAGAATGTGATCAGCTTGTGCTTTATGGAAACGAAATTTGAATTGTAGCTGAGGATCTTGACCGGGGAAATGGCGCTGGCGGTCGAGATTGGGAGGGGAACCATTCGTGCGGTCGGGACAATGTTTGAACGGAGAGCAGAGAAGTCGATGGTTTGGGCTTTAGTTGGTATTTGCCATGTAAAGCAATAATTTGCTTTTTCGCCCGGTTTAATAATTCAAATCTCAAAAAATAATGAAAGATACGTACTTATGTATTGGTATTTATTTTATGTACATTTTAAATAATTCGAATTTTAAATATGTTGAGATATATACGTCATAAAATTTAGATTATAAAAAGAAATAATTAGATAATAGTCTTCAATCTACTTTAAGAATAATAATCTATTTTGAATCATAAATAAATAAATAAATATGAATTATTATGGGGTTTATACTTTTAAAAATTTATAACTTATAATAAATTGTTATTCTCACAGTAACATAAAGATTATTATGCTAATAAAACCCATTTTAAAACGTCAAAAGTAAAGATCCATCCGGGTCAAGGTATTTCATTTTCCTAGTGAAATGACTAATTTGTTTGCTAGGCATGTAAGGCAAATTGTGCTCATCCGAAAAACCAAAATTTTTCTTTTTTCAATTCTTTTGCTAGACTAGACACACTCTTCAAACAAATTAACAAATTCCTTCGTGCTGCACAGTTACTAATTTCTTTATTTTTTTACTAAACAGCACACGTGTTGCAAGTGCAAGGACATAGTGGAAAAAGTTAATAAAGAATAAAATAATACGTAAATGTTTTTTTTTTTTTATATATCAAGGATTCGGCTTGGCACACCTTACGAGTGTGCACGACCCACGAACGACCACCGACTATACCTCCGGAGGGACTAGCATAAGACCCCACCGCCATGAACCCCCACTTAAGACACAAATGGCATTGCGGAGATTTGAATCTTTCACATTTCGGTCAGCTACTCGAAATGTCTCTACTAATGCAGAAAAGAAGAATAGAGGAAAGTAAAAATTGGGTTAGAGATCCACCAAGAGTTTTGATCTAATGTTTTCGCATAATTTCAATTGTCGTAAAAGGAAAGATGCTAGATTTAAGGGATATTTGAATTGGTTTTAAGTAGAATTTTGAAGGTAAGGCATTCATTGATAATTTGCTGACTATTTAGATTATTGTAAATTATGATTCTGTCAATCATAGTTTTGCCTAATCATAAGATGTTTTCAATATATGGGTTTTTCATGGAAACTCTTTGAAAATTTTGAGGGTGAAGTAGCCATTAAGTTTGTTTAATTTGTGGTATAGATGATATATCACTTCAAAGCGTTAGTTAGAAGTATACCTAACATATATTTCTGTATAGTCGCTTAAAAATGATAATTTTTGTAGCCATTCTTGCAGTATAGTTTTTTTTTTTTTTTTTTTTTTTTTTTTTTGCATGTGTTAACTTATCGTGATGTTACATTAATTAATTTTTATTGAACTTGTCTCGGTTACCATATTAGAACGATATCCTCTTCGGGTTTCCGAAATTACAATGTCCAGTTTGACACTTTTATAGCATATCAAGCTTTAAATTTCACTCTTTTACTGGGACGCGTGTATTACTTTTAAAGAACGATAGAGTACTCATTTATTTAATTTGTTTAAGGGTGATAGAATAACCATTAGCTAGAGGGGCTGGCTCGCCCAAAGGAAGAGTGAGGAAGGAAGAAAAAAAAGAGAGAAAAAGAGAAAAAAAGAAAAGTCAACATTAAATTTTTTTTAAAAAAAAGACAATATATTAAAAAATTGTTTATGTCAAGTCCACCAAACAGGTAATGCCGGCCGGCTAAAATTAGTTGAATGGATTAAATTGACCAAAAAAATAAGTTTATGACTGAATTGGAATAATTGCCATAGGTTCATGATTTTTTTGATAATTTTCCCAATATGTATAAGTTACCATATACTTCTTCAAATTACATTATCATGCTTTTTCAAATGCATTAGTTTTGATGCAATGACATATGTATAAGTTACCAGATATTTCTTCAAAATACATTATCATACTCTAAAATTAAAATTTTAGATAAATTGAAAGCTATTTCCTTTTTTTTTTTGTCAGTCCTACTCTATATTCACTCTCAGACTTTTGTCATATCTCTTGCATGCGTGAGAGTGGAAACCCACTCCTGAAACTTACGCATCCCCACCCCATCCCCTGAGAATGTGGGGATTTGAACCCCTCACCTCCCCATTCCATATTGGAAGGATGACCACTGGGATGAATTCCAATGGTTGAAAGCTATTTCCTATTGAAAAATATTTTAAAATTATGTTTGACCACGTGACCCAACCACATACTAGTGTTTGGCTTGCTGCTCTCCCATCTCATTTGGGGCTATACCCAGTGTAATGCTGAATTGCAAATCATTATTAGTTTTACTAATATGTAAGACTTTTTATTATTTTATTTAATTTAAGAAATGCATGGGTTTGTGAGATAGAGCCTATGGTTGCGCGACGAGGGGCTTAACCACAGTATTATAATTTAACTGGTTGACTCATGATACATATAGTCATGTATCTAATATATTCGCTGATAAATGGAACACTAAGGTAAATTCAGCTTTACTGATCATTATGTCAGATTACATCCAAATTACTTTAATGTTGCAATTTGAAGTCTTAATAAGTGCATTTAAGATTAGAATGTGAGGAAAATGAATTACTTTGTCCAAAACGTAAATAGAAAGTGGGAGGTAAATGGACCTCTATAATTTAAGGTGACGTGGCCCAATCACATAAGGGAAAATGATACAAACTATGACTCGATATGAAATGTGGTCCCTAAGCTTTAATTCGACGTGCAATTTGATTCATGAACTTTTAGTTTATTTAGTGTGATTTTTAGACTTTTGGTACATATTCAAAATAATCATTGAATTACAAGAAAATATTCAATATTGTCATTTTATTAATTCAACATTAGGCATAACATTATATATTTTTATATGATTTAGGAACTAAATTTGACATATACTAGAAGTTTAGAAACAACTTGCCCATTGTGCCAAAACTTAGGAACCATTTGTGTCATCATCCCATCACAGAACTCCATTTTATCCATTTTACTCTTTTTACTCGAGAAAACAGATGTGACCTTTAGGATTTTCTTTTACATTGTTTATCACATGATAAAACTAATTTATTTCCCATTAAAGTGTAAGTAAATTAATAATGTACGCAATTTACATCCATGTACTATTCTTGTAAATTAAATTATATCCTAGTCTGATGGTTAGGTTTCTTTTTCTACTTTGTGGAGAATGAGCTTTCTGCTCAACAATGTCACTCTTCTAATATCATATTATATTGTGTTAATCAACTGACATGTAGAATGTTTGAATGAAATTTATGGCCCGATGCTCTTTCGATGAACATTCCGTAGCAAATGTGTAGAGCCGTTTATTACAATGAGCAAAGGGAATAGCCTTTCAATTCACAAAAGAAAAAAAAAAATTAGAGCATAATTTCAAAGTAGATCTTTCCAATGTTAGCGCACTAACCATCTTTGAAAAATGATATTCATTGTAGGTTGAGAGATATCATGCCTCAAAATCTAACAAGTATCTTTACTTGTACAAAGAGAAATTAAATACCCAAAGTTTAATTGAGTGATTAAGTATTTGGTGAGGATACTACAAATTTATAAATTAGGAATCTCCTATCCAAAGTAATCTTAGGGACCACACTCGCCAGCCGATTGGGGGTAGAGTCTTATCTGATGGGCGTGAACTGCACGATTTATATGTAATGATAAAAATTAATCGAGTTTAGAAAGTTCAAATACATTGTTCTTATGAAAAAAACAAAATTGTAAAAAGCGGGTCCTTAAATTATCTGGAGTGGCGAAAATAAAATTAAATTCAGCCATCGACGGCATTTCCTACCGCCATCTGGCATATGCTTTGAGAACCGGACAGAAAGGATCATTTTCTCCCGGGACAGAAGTTTCAATCCGCCACTTCCGCTTTCCCAAGTGTATGGCTCGAGTCGCGAGGAGAAAAAGACAGATATCTCTCTTCTCTACAACTCAAGTCACGATAACTGTCAAGTCAAACGACTTTGTCATTCACCAACTTCCAGACCCTTCACGAACCGAGAACGAGAACTGGGAGACAAAACGTGCCCTGCAGAAGAAGAAGAAAATTCCAAGTTTCAAGTGCTGGAAACATCCAGCGTTGCTCAGCCTTATTTATATACAGAACTAGTTTGCATGCTGTCGCTCAATTGTCACCGAGGTTTCAAGCGCCAGAGAAGTACACAAAACGCTTGCTGCTCTTTAGCTGAATCTCATCAAGTTCGATAGAAGAGAATGTCGCCTGCTCTGTCCCTGTCTCTCTCTCACCTCCCTCCGTGCAAGTCCCAGGACGGCATCCCCAGGGAGAGTCCACATCCCAGGATCAGCTCCGCAAGCCAAAACCCTTGTCAGAAATCGTGTTCCGACGCCAGCGTCGGCAGGAGGAAGCTGCTCGCGACTGTGGCTTCGACGGGTCTGGGGCTAGGGACTTCTTTTCTCAGGCCTGCGAGGGCGGAGCCCCAGAGCCTGATCGAGTCCGCCTCGAGTAGGATGTCCTATACCAGATTCTTGCAGTACCTGGACGAAGGCGCAGTGAGGAAGGTGGACTTGTTCGAGAATGGGACCGTCGCGATTGCGGAGATCTACAACCCCGCCCTTGACAAGGTCCAGAGGGTGAAGGTTCAGCTGCCGGGCCTACAACAGGAGCTGCTCAGGAAGATGGAGGACAAGAACGTGGACTTCGCAGCTCATCCTATGGAGGCCAGCATGTGGCCAGCAGTCCTCGATCTGCTGGGGAACTTGGCTTTCCCGTTGATACTCCTAGGGAGTCTGCTGTTGAGGAGCTCGTCTTGGAACAATCCTGCAGGACCCAATTTGCCCTTTGGACTTGAAAGGCATGAAAATTCAGCAATTTCCTAGCTAGCTTTAGTTGTATTGAGTGAAGTCAGTAATCCTAGTACGAAAGTTGTTGAGAAAATTGATTCATGTGAACTTTGTAAGCTTTCTTCATCAGTTCAAATGTCTTGAGACAAATCTTGCTAAGACCAACTTGTTTTCTCATGTTTATGAAACAGAAGCAAGGCGAAGTTTCAGATGGAACCGAACACAGGAATCACATTTGATGACGTGGCCGGGGTTGATGAGGCAAAGCAGGACTTCCAGGAGATTGTGGAGTTCTTAAGGATGCCGGAGAAGTTCGCAGCTGTGGGAGCAAGGATCCCAAAAGGAGTTCTTCTAGTGGGGCCACCAGGGACAGGGAAGACCTTGTTGGCCAAGGCGATTGCAGGAGAAGCTGGGGTCCCTTTCTTTTCGCTGTCTGGGTCAGAGTTCATTGAGATGTTTGTCGGTGTAGGTGCTTCGAGGGTGCGAGACCTGTTTAACAAGGCGAAGTCGAATTCGCCTTGCTTGGTCTTCATTGATGAGATTGATGCTGTTGGGAGGCAGAGAGGAACTGGCATCGGAGGAGGAAATGACGAGAGAGAGCAAACACTGAATCAGTTGCTCACTGAGATGGACGGTTATAGTGGGAACAGTGGAGTGATCGTCATTGCAGCAACGAATCGTCCCGAAATCCTTGATTCTGCCTTGCTTAGGCCAGGAAGGTTTGATAGACAGGTAAATCCTGGCATTTGTCTAGGAGATATCAGTCGTGCATGTCAGTTTTTGAGTCATCCAACGTTGCACTGGACTTTGATAATCTAATGAACTGAAAAAAAAAGTTTCTTCGGACACGACATGTTAAATCAAATTGGTACCTGTCCGTTGAATCTTTTTGAAATATTACTGACATTAATTTGTTTGATTTGAAGGCTACTGAAACATTACATTGTGCCTGAGCAGGTAAGTGTTGGACTACCAGATATAAGGGGAAGGGAAGAGATACTGAAGGTACACAGCAAAAATAAGAAGCTAGATAAGGATGTCTCTCTCGGTGTGATTGCCATGCGAACACCAGGATTCAGTGGTGCTGACTTGGCAAATCTGATGAACGAGGCCACCATTCTTGCGGGGAGGAGAGGCAAAGACAAGATCACGCTGAAGGAGGTCGACGACTCGATTGACCGCATTGTGGCTGGAATGGAAGGAACCAAGATGGTGGATGGAAAGAACAAAATGTTGGTCGCATATCATGAAGTCGGCCACGCTATCTGTGCGTAAGTTCATCAACAGAGCTTGTTACTTTTTTAGGACTAACCCTTTCACCCATCGTCTGCCTAACAATTTTAAGATGCTCTCTTTTACAGGACATTGACACCAGGACATGACCCGGTACAGAAAGTCACTCTAATACCCAGAGGACAAGCTCGCGGTCTCACATGGTTTTTGCCTGGTGAAGATCCTACCCTAATCTCCAAACAGCAGTTATTTGCTAGAATCGTTGGAGGTCTAGGTGGCCGAGCTGCTGAGGAAGTTATATTTGGAGAACCAGAAATCACCACCGGCGCAGCTGGAGACCTGCAACAAATCACTCAGATAGCAAGACAGGTTTGCTCAAAAGAAATTCTTTCCAGTAACTCGAGACAAAACATAAATTAATCTATGAAACATAGATGATAAACTATTTTTTTCCTCATTTTCTGCAATACAGATGGTAATAACGTATGGTATGTCCAAAATTGGGCCATGGGCATTGATCGAACCAACAGTGCAAAGCAGTGATGTCGTCCTGAGGATGCTAGCTAGGAATTCCATGTCAGAGAAGCTCGCAGAGGACATTGACTCATCTGTCAAGAACATCATTGACAATGCATATGAAATTGCAAAGGCACATATAAGGAACAACCGAGAGGCCATGGACAAGATAGTGGATCTGCTTCTGGAGAAGGAGACACTTACAGGAGATGAATTCAGAGCGATGCTTTCGGAATTTACAGATGTTTCAATCAACAACACAAAGAGGACTCCTGTTAGGGAGATGATTGAGGCCTAGGAAACACAATCATAGTTGTACATAAGCAGAGTGAAAAGAATTCTAAATAGGTACTCTGACTAGAGGATAGTATAGATAACAACGTCTAGTTTCTTTACATGGAAAAGAGAGTTTTACTGTGTCTTACTAATAAATATTACAACGATCTATTCATTTGATTGCTGCATCCTGCCAAAATTCTCATACATGAATGTCTTACTGCTCCAAAAGATAATCATTGAGGCATCGCATTCAAATGCTAGTAGAAGATAAAGGTGGGAAGTTCTCTCGTTTTTGGTTTTTGATCTTTGACAAAGGGAGAAGAACTTATAGGCCATGTAATCAGAGACGCAATGGAACTAAATGACCAGGTTCCCTGTCTTCTCTGAAAAGAGAACCCAAATTTCATATCTATGTCTAGTAAATTCCTTGCCATTTTAGAGCAACGAAGCAGAAATATAATCACCTAAAGTCCTAACAGATGTGATTGGAACTGCAGCCATATTTCAAACCAAAATTGGTGAGGATATTTACGAAAGAGACAAGCCAGTTATTGGAACACAAACACTGACCAAGATCTAAAAATCTCCTTGGAAATATAACAATACACCGCTTCTGCTTGTTTAAAACTCGTCCTCTATAAAGAACTGAAGATGCCGGAGTGTGTGCCTGGGGTTATGTTAACTTTGAAGGCGTAACGAATACTTTGCTGTGATGCTGCCTGTTTGATGCTACTAATGTATGTGATGAAGCATAACCCATCATTCTAATGCCCGGGTTCCATCACTTATTATGCTTGGGAAGTTGAAAAAGAGAAAAGGAGGAAAAAATGATCAATGTCACGATGTCTAAAGCTTTTCCACAAGCGGGCATCAAACAAAGTGGCTACTATTCACTCAAACAATTCTGCACATGATGGATCCATGTCCAGTGACTTGTCGAACCTTGCGTCCTAAAAGTAGAGGAAAAAAGATGTGAGATGCTGCTTGCTCACTTTATCGCACAAGTCACCCACGGGAGCACCAATGATGCACGTAGAATTCTTGGGATCTTAAGATAGGATTTGGCTGAAGCACATGGAAGAAATATAGTAATCCCTTGCTCACATCTCCTGCAAAAGATGAGAATATGAGCTCCATAAAACGAATCTAATGCAACCAAATTGATGGTATTGCAAATAGCTGAATTAATCACCGGAGTTCCAATAATGGGGAAAGTGGACGTTAGGAGTGTCTCTTGCTTTACGCTTGATGGGCCTACTCCAGTATACTGAAGACAAAAGCAATGTGATCCGAACTAGCCGCGACTGAAGTGATACGGTAGCCTTGCTTCTGCCTTTCAAGGATGCCTTCAGCAGGAAACTGGAAGTATATCTCTACAACCTTAATTTTAGCGCAAGAAAACGAATCAGGAACTTGCAGGTTTAGACAATACAAAAAGGGAATCTTGAAGCTGGAAATATCTATGAACCTGGGCAGAAAATCCAGCTTCATCGGACATAACAACAGCCCATTTGCTCCCAGAAGTGGCCAAGGCAGTGACGTGGAAACCTTCTGCCCACTGTCTCTTGATCCACCTGTAAGGAAATGTATCGCTGACCTCAAGATGCCGCCGAAGATAGCGGGACCCTCCATTTGGTGGTCTGGAACAATTTGTCAAAATGGTATGGTACCATGTCATCAGAAGTTGAAATCAGGCATTCATCGGCCTACCCTTGGACATTACAACATATGATCTGTGATCATCTGCTCCGGCTATTGCAGTGATCTGGTAGCCCTCCAGCCAGCGTGCCCGAATTCACTCCTTTAAACATTGAAAAAGGCTGTTAAGTCCTCCTAATTGAGAATGCCATTTTTGAGTGGTTGATGCATTGGTCAAATACGTTATGCATTATCTAGTAACATGGAACTATTGGATCTGCATAGTACATGAATGACCGAAATAGAGCAGCTGAAATGAAACCTGGGGAAGAAATTCGGGTGAAAGATAACGAGTTTGAGCAGTGAAACCAGTGCCGTCATCCATGATCAGGGTCCACAAATTTAAGCAAAAAGCTACACTGCTGACAAACATTCCATTTACACATCTTCTCGGCTTGTAAGGGCAGGTTCAAATCATGAATAGCAGTGTAAAACCTACAAGAAAAGGGACCAATGAGATGAAACCGTGAAGTAAGTGAAGTACAAAGTCAATAATGTACAAAAGCAGAAGAAAATTCTGACTACTTTAAGTCCTTACCTTTGCTTCATGGGTGGATGTGCATCATAATTGACAATCCGTTGCGATACACTCCACCCCATTCATACTTCCTTTAGGAGCTTATCTTCTTCAGTTGAAGTAACTCCCTTATTTGCAACCTGCCAAATGAATGTTGCAGCAAGGAGAACGTATGGCTCAATTAGAGGACGAGATCATCCTATCAGATATTTTTACTGGCATCTACTGATTTTCTGAGAGTAGGCTACTACCTCTTTAGCAACATGAAGACTAAAGGGCCAGATGCACAGATTTGGATCGATGCTTCCCTGGAAAAGAGAAATGTATCTTGCATAGTTTGGTTCTTCATTGAATTTCACGCTAAACACGAGCTCAGCGAATCGCAGGAAAGGCTCAGGACAATTGCGACACAGAGTTTCTGGAGGAGTGGCCATCTTTTGCTTGCAAGCAAGGAGAGAGCTATCCTTACCCTGAATCAGCCATGGCAGTTAAAGGACAGACAGATGTGTTTTAAAGAGATAATATAGCAAACCTTGTATTCTTGCCGGGGCAAATGACCGGAGGTAAGCTTAACAAGCATATAAGCCAGGGAATCTAGGTCATCTCTTCTGCTACTTGTTCTGCCAAGACAAGCATTTACACTGGCGAACCAAGTTGTTCCTCTGCAGTGAGCAATGAATTAGCACGCACCAGTAATTTCATGCAGGAGAGCTTTAATAGAGGAGGTTAAGATCTTTTCCAGCGCACCTGTAATGAAATGGAGTTTGATTGTACTTAACGTGTAAACCGGTTGAATTCTCTAGCCATCTTCTAGCTGCAAGATCATAAATGACACAAAGATAATGAGACGGTCGAATCTTTCCTCTTTTTTTTCCTTTTCAATCGATTATGCAGATTGGCCATAACCTAATCCAAGATCGGTCAGATACAGTTTTTTATCTTCCAGCCCTGAGGACCAAGCAAAAAATTACCAGGGTTGACATCCCCATGAATGTACCTGTCAGGAAAAGACGCATAATAAAATTCATAATCAAACCTGGCACTATCAAGTATGATCTGTAGCAGTAATCATAGAATTGTACAAACCCACTATGGTTGTTTTTCACTCATTAAATCTTCATAATCCTGTCTTAAGGACAAAAGGATCACATCATTGGACTTTCAAGGATTTTAATTTTTCCAATAAGGGGAACCTTTTGGAATGCGAATTCCGTTAATACATAGCAGAACCAGAGATGCTACAAGCAAAACCTAAACAGAAGAAACTGCTTCAGAAGAACTTCTCCCATATATGAGAAGCTATCAGAAAGCGCAGTCTTTGAACATGTCTAGTTGACCCTTAAATAAAGAACAACGTCACACCAGGAAAGGAAGCCAATCAGCCATTACTGTTTAGAGTGCAATTTCTCGAGTATAGAGATTGCTTCAACAGCAACACAAGAAACCACAGCCAATAGATTGTTGAATGAAAGAGAGAAAACTAGGAAGGCCTAGAATCTGTTGAAATGTCCAAACATCAGAAAGAAACTGTATAGAAGACACTTCATGAGGAGTCGTACGCTAGACTGTTTTGCAGCAGGTCACGTACATTCTGTCCGAGCAAATCCATGACCTGCATATGTAAAGCAGATCCCAGATAACATAAGCATGTCATCATCGATCTTCAAGCATGCAAAAGTCTCCGATTTTAGGGGAATGCACATAACATGACATTATAGTCCCCTTGCTGCCCCTTGTAATGTATTCGGGGAAGCGGAATGCCATGATCATTAACCAGATTGCTGTTCAATAAGCAAAACACAGATGGTAATATACATTAGGCATTCACACGGTACAGTGTGCACTAAATACGCAACAATCTGAGATGTCTCACTCGTAAGCTTTCCACTCAAGAGGTATTCCATCTTCACGTCCTTTGTGGGCTTTTCTAAGCTCAAATTTTATGGCTACCTATAGATTGTGCGCATCCGTTGTGTAAGGCACAGCGCAAATATAGCACTTGAGTACGAAAATGAGAAGATAGAGCTCGGAGGTACACCTCTACCACTCCTGGACCAATTTGACCGATTGCAGCTGGAGGACCGACAGGTTCACCGGCACAAACTTGTTCATACAATCCCTTTCCCAGCGTTCTTTTTACTCGGTAAACTAGAGAATCACCGATCCGAACCTGATACATTAAAATCCTCAGCACGTACAGTTCCAGCACCAACTATATCCTAACTAAAAATCTTTACATATTTCAGTAACAGGGGACTTGATGCAACGCCGTGCAGTTTTTGGATGGATCGAAAAGCAGCTGATTACTTTCTTATGATAACACTGAAGAAAATATGCCAGAAATGAAAATCGAATTCGATGTCGAAAAAAGAAAAGATAAAGAAAACTAGAATAGCCATAACCTCTCTCCACTCTCCACCCCATCTTCTACCTTTTTTCTCGCTCACTTCTATGTTCATTCGAGACTACACAGTTCCGACCATCGAAATCAAAAGAAAAAGATTATGCATATACTTCAAGAATCAAGTTACCTCCTCTGGAATTGGAGGAGGTTCGCCCTGGTTCCTGTCTTGAGGCCCCTCGTCTCCTTTGCGACTTTCGAGATCAGACTCTTCCGTAGCCATATTCTCTCTTCGATCTAATCTTGACGCTCCGAAACGCCGCTGCTGTCTTCTTCTTCGCTAGCCTTGGGTCGATCCTCCTGACCTCGTCCTTCTCGTGGAACGAACTGTGCGCCTGTGGAGCTTTCAAGAAAACGCCAGAGATGAAGCGGATAAAAAGAAAGCAGAGTGAGATCTTTCTACTTGTGTAGAAAGGGGTTTTCGGTTTATATGGAGAAGAGAGATGAGAGGTTTGGTTAGGGCAAGTGGGAGGGAGGAAGAAGGTAGAGTCGCTCGAATCTGTTTCGACGGTTATTTTTGGCGCGCAGAAAGAATGAGTTCTGTTGACGCCCAATGGTTGAGTGACACGTGGATCATCGTTTCAAATATTTGAAGAAGTATAAGAATATCCATCGAACTGATTTTTTTATGGCCAAACCCATCACCACCCTACCTCGCCCTGCCCGTTCCGACAATTGTTCTATTTTATATAGATTTCGTTTTTTTAAAACATATTCTTCCAAAAAAAAAAAGGTTTAATAGAAGATTATCCCAAATAAAATATCGGAATCTCTCAATGATAATTTTAAAGATTAATATTACAAAAAACATAGGCCGGTAGAAAATAAAACATAGGCCGAGTGACAATTTCATCCCAAATTAATTTTTGACTACCAAAAATCCTAATAATTGTGACAAACTTACCCCAAAAACTGCAAATTGATATCATTCATCGAATTAATTCCATGAAAAATCACAAACTAATATGCCTACGACAAATAGAAAATAAAATCCTAAATTGGTACATTGGTCAACTACTGTGTGTTATTCAACTCAGCAAATTTGATGGTAAAATTTAACAGAAACCAACAAAAGATAAATTTATCATAAGTATATCTGTTTGGTAGTTTGACGTTACATGGACGTATTAATTTGGAATTTTTCATAGTAAATCATAATTTTTAAGGGAATTGTTTAGTACTGTCAATGTGATTGTAATCTAACATAAATCATGACTGGACAAGACATAAATAAAAAGGAACATTAAAAATATAATTTAGAGGATACTCCTCAAGTAATTCCTCGAGCGATGACAATAACACGAGCCTAACAACCAGGGATAACTTTTTCGGAAATTAACAACAAAAGAAAAAACAGCAGTGGAAATATATGCAACACCAGCGGGCTAAGGGAAATGAGAATCCCCAGATGTAGAATAACAATTTTTTTGGCGTGGGATTTGTGGTTAACGCAATATAACTGGTCAATCTAATGCTTGCATGATACTGATATAATACCCAATCAAATTCGAGCTAAAAAATTAAAATAAATTTTTACTAACGGCAGAAAATATCTCCTTCGCCTCCATTTCCAACGCAACCCTGATCTTCATAAATATTATCCAAATGCCCCGATGTCCTGGAGCAAAGGGAATAACGCAAAACGATCAACAAAAAATTGTTCAAAATCTATTATATAACTATCAATTCAATCAAAAAATTGTCAATTGTGTCAATTAAATTCTAAACTTTATTCAATCATTCCGATCAATTTTGACCTGGTGTAGTTATCTAATTAGCACTAGCCATTATATGGCATGCCAAATATGAATGTGGACAATCTTTGCATTTTATTTTTTATTTTTTATTTTTAATTTTTCTTTCTTTCTTTCTTTCTTTTTCCTTTTTCTCTTTGTCAGCTATCTTCGAGCCTCTTCGATGGCTAGCAACAGTCGGTTTCACACCTAGACCCTTGAATGCACGACAACCCTTTTTCTCTTCGATCATTCGATTGCAACGTCCTAGGAGACGTTGCCGACCCTTCTATTTTATATTTTGATTATAGGCAAGCAAAAGCAGAAATAACATCACCCAATCATTCATAAGTAGGGATAACATAAGACACATATCATAACATACTTTCATATATATATATATATATGTGTGTGTGTGTGTGTGTGTGTGTGTGTACACACACCTCATTACACGCTTTCATACATCAAAAGCTTAGTCATACATGTTGGAAATTTCCTATAATATGAGCTTACATTAATTAATTGATTTCCTATTTTAAATAATCGGGTTAATGGATATTCCAATATTTGTTGAACCCTACAGTGATCTGATTAAATTGAGTATTGACATCTATTGATAACAGGCCCAGTTGAGCAGCAAAGTGTAGGCAATTGTGTTTAACTGAAGCCCGTAATGGGAAGGGCCCAGTTGACACGCTGTTGAATAGGATTTGCTAGGTTCCCTCTCTAGCCTATAAATAGGATAGGTTATACCTATCAGTTGCTTTACTCCCATTGAAAGCTGCCAGACTGAAATAGGTCATAGAGAGGAAGATTTGGCATTCAAATAGATCCCTGCTTATCAGAGTGATATATTTTTCTTTACTTGAAGCGATGGCTCAAATAGGTCAGCTTTAATTCCGCTGTATTTAGTGATATTGGTGTTTTACAATCATATATGGATCCGTTTCTTCTTGATTGATTAGTTGTTTATGTAAGTAATATTCTACATGTGGTATCAGAGCTAATCATATATGATTGTAGAATCCAAATTTTTGTTTTTTTATGGACAAATTTGAAATCCTCCTCTTTGAGCCGAATATGGGAATTATTCTTTCGTATGGATTTTTTTGCTTGATTGATCCCGAAACTATAGGGCTTTTGTTCCACATGTTGAGATCTTTCCAACCATATATAATCTATATAGTTTCGTTGAGAATTGAGAGAGAATTTTAAATTTGAAATTCTAGGGTTTATACATAAAAAAAAAGGTTCTAGAATTTTAAGTTACATTCTATTGTTACCTTTGTTTTTCTCTTCAATTCGACGGTAGCAACGGTTGGTTTGGAGATTATTGTGGCTGATTGTTTGTTCTTCTTTTGGACGAACGATTAGTGTTTCGACCGTTTTTTGCTAACTTGGTCTTAGAGAGTTATGGGGTTAGTTGCGGTCGATATCTTTTTTCGTCCTTTGGGAAAGTAATTGCTGCTGTCCGATTTCGGGATTTTTTGGGGTTTTGTCGTTCTATCGTGGGTTTGAGATGCTTTCTTGTCTACGTTGTTGGGGAGTTTTTTGCCTTGGCATCATCAACGATTGAATAGGGTTTTTACCCACCTGATGATGTTATTCAGTCAAACAGTTTCGGAAAAGGGATAAGGTGTCTTCCTTTAGCCAAATAAGAATGATTGGATATTTTATCATGTATGTTCTCAGTTGAATAAACAACTGTCTTGAGTAATTGAGTTTTTGGTTTCTGATAAACAGAGGTTTCTTGTCTGTCGTTATTTTTTCTGGGAATTGTTGGATGTGCCTCTGGTAAATTGAGGTGGAAGGGTAGCTGGTCCTGCCTATCTTGAAACTTAATTATTCCCATTATTGTCTAGTTTGTTTTGACCCTTCATGTTTTCTTGTGTGGTTTTACCATGAGTCATCAGAGTGGACTGGCTCAATAGGATCGAGGTTTGGAAGTTCTCTTTACAAAGATTCTGCTTGATCTCTTGTGGGTTTCATGCTAACATGCATGAAGGTTTGGCTAGAAAGCGCAATGATACTTCTAAATTCAGATGATATGATTGTGTCAAATAGGTGGAGATTGAGTTATTGCTTGACTACGGAATTTCTCAAATTTAAAAGATGCCAAATTTAAACATGCCAACCAAGGGTTGATAGTGAGAAAGTGAGAGATAAAGATTGTCCTCATGATTACTGATATTTACAAAATTTTTGGCTCTCTTTAATTCTAGTAACCATTCATATCCATTCTTGATTTGCCATGAGTTTGAGATATTAAAATAGAAAAATAATAATTATAAAATTGTGGCAAAAATTGTTGTTTGAAAAAGTGCAATATGATCCTTGGAAGCACATGTTGTAAAGTGTTTCATATTGTTAGATGAATTTTGGGCATAAATTTTTTGGAGTTCCTTATTGATAAAAATTAGTATATACAATCACCTGCCCAAAGGGGGTTATTGTGTATATTAATTTGAAAATTGCATGAAGATAAATTTCAAAATTAAAAGATGGGGATGTATGACTCAAAAGATTTATCTGCCCAAAGGTGATAAATTTTTTGAAAGTTATGTGTAATTCCCCTCTATATTGATATATTAGAGATGAATGATGGGGATGTGTGACAGGTTTATCTGCCTAAAAGGGATAAATTTTTTTAGAATTATGTGTAATTCTCCTCTATGTTGAGATAATGAGGATGTATAATTTAAAGGATTTGTCTGCCCAAAGGGGATTGATCCTTAAAGATTATATGTAATTCTCCTTTATCATCTCTATATATTAATATCATGGAGATGTATAATTTAAATGATTTGTCTGCCCAAAGGGGATGAATCTTTGACAATTATATGTAATTCTCCTTATTGTTATTTTATAAACTTCATGCTGTGAAAAATAATGGTGCATTATATACTCTGCCCAAAGGGGAGTTTATAATGTACTAATTATTTATGTTAAATACTCATTGTCCATAATTGATCTTATTGCATTATGTGTGACAAATAGTTACTTTTTCTATAAGTAACAACAATGAAATTTTATACTGTTAAGGACTTTGTCAAAAAAAAAAGGGAGACATTGTGATTGAGAATATTATAACTGAGTCCATGTTTGCTGATCCTCTAACAAAAGGCTTACGACCCATTTTGAACATGTAAAGAATATGGGTGTCTTAGATTCTTTTGATTTCTTTTGTTAGTGGAAGTTATATAATTTGTATTTTTGGATATTATAGATATATGCAAACTGATAATGCTTTTATGATGTCTATGAAAGCATTTATTTTCAATGATTGTTATTATTGATTCTATTGTTATCATTTCTCCTATTGACTGAGAAATGGAAATATAAGACAGTATCTTTAAACAAATTTTAGTTTAAAGATGAATGGATGTCACTAATTATGAGATCTCATATTGGATTGTGACATAGTCATGCAATTTCATATTGTTTAGAAATTGCTGCAATTTCATGTTGCTTAGAAATTGTGTTGATGCAATTTCATGTCGTTGAGAAATTGCATTGAGGACCGATAAGAAATAGTGTATATTTTGATCACATGTTGGCACTATTTCTTACTACACTATTAGGCCCATGATCCATGAAAATATAATGCTTATTATATGTGATTATGGAAGATCATGTGTTGTGGTATTTTCTTAACACATAGATCTCCATAGTCCTATATTGAGGTTATATAGGATTAGATTGGTTTTGAGATGCCATTATTGGAATATTATTTTTTAAAGTTGTGGCCACATAAAACAAAATTTTCAGTTATTAACCCGATAGTGTCGTTTTCAATATAAAATCTTTTTCAAAATAAAATAAGTTAATTAATGTAGCCCAAGTGGGAGAATGTTGGAAATTTCCTATAATATGGGCTTACATTAATTAATTGATTTCCTATTTTAAATAATCGGGTTAATGGATATTCCAATATTTGTTGAATTCTACAGTGATGTGATCAAATTGGGTATTGGCATCTATTGATAACGGGCCTAGTTGAGCAGCAAAGTGTAGGCAATTGTGTTTAACTGAAGCCCGTAATGGGAAGGGCTCAGTTGACACGCTGTTGAATAGGATTTGCTAGGTCCCCTCTCTAACCTATAAATAGGATAGATTATACCTATCAGTTGCTTTACTCCCATTGAAAGCTGCCAGACTGAAATAGGTCATAGAGAGGAAGATCTGGCATTCCAATAGATCCCTGATTATCAGAGTGATCTATTTTTCTTCACTTGAAGCGATGGCTCAAATAGGTATGCTTTAATTCCGCTGTATTTAGTGATATCGGTGTTTTACAATCATATATGGATCCGTTTCTTCTTGATTGATTAGTTGTTTATGTAAATAATATTCTACAATACACACATCCGCAAAGCGGATTCCCTCATACTCATCCAAAAGGGAGTTGGGATTACCCTAGCGTCTCTATACTACGACGGCGACTTCAAAAGGATGGTATCCCCTATGCGTCTAGCAGGCATCCACATTATAATACCTTGGCTCGTGTTTGGGGTCTAACTCCACGTCTTGGAATGTATGTGACGAAAGGGGCTAGTCATGGTGAGGGCTTGAAAAGTTTAAACAATAGTGGATGAGATATACTTAGTAAGTAAACTCCCTAATTCTCACGTAGAATGGCACTTCACCTCAGAAATACCCTAAACATGCAACTTAATTATGGATAGCGGATCAATGGCAAAGCCCAAGCTTTGCCTTAACTATAACATGAAAGGATCTACCTCGACCTACATTCCTTGAGTCCTAACATAAACATACATATCCACATATTTTTCAATTCATAAGTAGGATTAATCGAGCATGCACATGCCATGTAAGCCACCAAAATATCATGCAATTCACGTATATGTCTCATGCAACTCATATAAATCTATGCCACATAAGTGCAGGCTATGCCACATATGTGCAGGCTATATAGCATCACTCTTGAAATATGCATTTGACACTCATCCACTTTGCACACGTAGCATCTCAAAAATCGCATGGCATCCCATACTACCATGCTATTCTCAAGACCATAATTTCATATTATTATGACTGCTCTCGGCCACAACCGATATTCGCATTGGTGGTCTTTTGGTGTAATCGGGCATCATCCTGCCTCATCGAGAATGGCATTGTTTTGACCTCACTCAAAGATAGCATTTCAATTAAGAAGCTTTGTTTCGAAATCCATTCACGAATGACACCCGATTGATGTGGGGGACATCCAAAATCCATCGAGTATGTCCCTCATAATCATACAAATATGGAACCATTATGTGATCACATGAGTACATCAACCACTTAAGCCAATTTTTATATTTCTCATTAGCCATTGTGAGAGTTTTCAGTGCTCACACATTATATACTAGTAATTCTTGTACACAAAAATGTCATGAAATACTCTCATGTGAGCACTCACTGATTACTTATCCACCAAAATAATCATGCATCAACCTCATAACATATAATATCACACCATAATTTCAATTATCAACTTAGTACGCCACTTTCAAAAGAACATTGTTTAATTACCAACTTAGTGCATCACCTTTCAAAATAACATTTTTAATGCACATATCTTTTTTAAAATGAGGATTTCATAAGCACATATCACCTTTAAATTTAGAATTTAATAAGCACATACCACTTTAAAAAAATTGCAATATAGTGTGCACTTATCACAGTCATGATAACTTATCGCATCCAATTATCACTTCCCAAGATAGCTTATTGTAGTAAATTATCACTTATCACGATAGCTTATCGTCTTAATTTATCGCTTATCATGATAGCTTATTACCTTAATTCACTTTATCTCTTAATCTAACTACCATCAACCTTAATCTAATCCTAGATCTACTCATAAGCGTAACTAGAACCCTAAAAAGGATTAGGAAGTTACTCACTTTTGGATCTTGCCTTGACGAGTGGTGGTGACGATATTAAGGGCTCACGATGTGGTGACATGAGGCTATGAGGTGCGGCAGTAAGCTAGACGGTTGATGGTAGCGCACGACAAGGCTAGCATAGCCAGAGAGGGCAGTGGCTCATGGTGTGAAAGGGCTGTCGGTGAGGGGAACGGCAGCAACAAGGGACGGTGGAGCGGTGGCAAGGGGCATAAGGCAATAACGGCGCAAGATCTCACGGCTAAAAAGGTGGCGTCAGGACAGTAAGGGCACGACTCACAGCTAAAGGTGGCAGTGCTTGGTGGTGACTCAGCGATGAGGATGGCGGCACATGGCTCGTTGAACTGGACAATGGACGATGGACGGCAAGGGGCAGTAGCGAGAGCCCAGAGGGAAAGAGAGAAGTGGGTGTGAGAATGAGAGAGAAATTGATGGGGTTCGACCAAGGGGGTGAGATAAAAGATTATGGGAGAAAGAAAGAGAGAATGAAATAAATGAGAGAATGAGAGAGGGGAATTAGTGCAAACATTAATGAGCCAAGAACCATTTCCCCTAATTCCCTCACAACCAAGCTCTTTACTTGTCTAAGAATGCTCAAGAAGATATCCGCATTTAGTTCATTAATGGTTAGATTGTGCACATGCTTGAAACAGGGAGATAGGCTAGGTAGAATAGCTAGACTAGGCTTTCTTCTCTCTCCTCCTCTTGCTTGGGCGCCACTTCCTTTTTCTTCATGCCCACCATTTTGTCTCATTAGCTTTAGGCTTCTAGAATGGGCAAAATGATAATTACAGTTGTCCATAGTCCCATTTTCACTACTCATGCACATGAACATATTGATGTGCCAGCTCACAAAGGATTAAGGTGGGCTTGAATGGGCCCTCTTGGGCCGCCCATGGTGGGTGGGAGGCCCATTAGGCCTATCCATGAGCTTGGGTCCACGTGGCTTGTAATGACCCTAACTCCAACTTCAAGGTCATGAGCGACGAGGGTTATTTTTCACGACATCCCAAGCGTGTCGCCGACCCATATATCTTTTTTTATTGCTATTCGAATTATATATATGCATAAGCGATCAATACCCAATCACAAAACATCACAACAAGTTAGTAGGAAAAACACACATACAACCATATATTTACATATATATGACAATTATTGGTAATTTTATGTACATGCCTTATTTATCATATAATACCATTTACTCGGGCCAGGCTTGACACTAGCTAGTACAAACACACTAGCTCTGGGGTATCTTGATCTACTCTAATGAGATTTTACCGAAATTGATATCCCTACGGACCGATTACCAAATTAGGCGAAATTGCAAAAATTTTGGAACCACAGGGGTTCCAAGTGGGCGAAATGACAAAAACTGGACCAAACCGATCAAAAATCGGCCGAACTGAACCAAATCAGTATGACCAATCTAACTGCCAGTAGCGAGGATGGCCGATTCAGCCTCTTGCCGGCTGGTTTATGACCTGCAGTGGTCGGTTCTAGAATCCTTACAATGTCAATTATGCACCCTCAATTTCCCAAAATTTTGCATATTGGTCCTTGGATTTCATAAAATTGCATTTTGACCCTTAATTGAGCATTTTTTTTGACTCGGGTTTTCTTGAATCAAATCCACTAGATCAATTACCCAACATCTCTAGATCATATTAGAGCCTTCAAAATCAATTTTTTGACCGTTGGATCAAAATTTCGATCAGAACCGACAGACGAAATTGGATGGTTTGGAGGTAATATATAAGCTTATTTTCCCTCCATTTTTTGAGGAGGGCTCATTTGCACGAATTTACAAAGAAAAATCTCTCTCTCTCTCTCTCTCTCTCTCTCTCAAAACCCTCCATATCACGCGCGTTTTCCAATTGCCGGTGTATGCACCCACGCCGGCAACCTTGCCATCATCAATTAGCCCCTCCATACAAAGATCCTTGACCTACTAGTGCTCATGGTTTGAAGAACAAGCCACCGGATCTTCATTGGTGGCTCCAAGTTTCACTAACGGCTTTGGAGATTGGTTCAACTGGACCAGTTCTATTTCGGCATTAAGCAGACAATCCAAAAGATTTACAAGTGATTTTTGCTATTTAAATCTGGTTTGTGGAGGTTTGAATGTGTTCCAGTGATTTGATTCGATCGATTGCGATCAAAGTCGACAAAAACACATCAAAAGGTAACAATCTCGATCTCGAACCCCGTGAAGCGAGATCAAATTAACTAGTCGGAGCTAGGGTTCAATTTTAGGTTAATATACTATATTTAGATGTTAGATCGATGGATTTTAATGTTGATTTGCTGTGCTGGAGTGTTCTTGATTGATTTTGAATGATTGAACTTAATTTAGCCTTAATCTGCATTTTCGCGGTTTTGTAATAGGCTTACTATTTTGGCCAAAACAAGGTCTTAAACGACCTTATTTGAGTTTGAGTCCTTCTAGACTTTGATACTACACATCACTAGCTTCAAATCGATGGGTCACATGCCCTGATCAAGTGTCGTTTGACCTTCGAAAAACACCTCCAAAGATGAGCAATTGTGCAGTAATTTGGGTTAGTTTTCAACTCTATTCTTGTTCCGCCTTCTGTCCTTTTTATTTTCGTGCAATTTCTTGTGTTGATTTTTCGGAGGAAATTTCCTTAATGAAAGTTGATTACTATTGTCTTGAGAATATTTATATTTTTTTCGGAATTTTTAGACATAATTAGATAGGTTAAAACCGTTCAGATCTAAACCTAGGTCAATCTCCTCTACGTTGATTCTTGACTTTGTCATTTTTGTATTAATTTCTATGTTGAATTCTAGAGGAATTTTCCTTCATGAAAATTGCTTGTAGTAGTGTAGAGCATGTTTTGTAGTTTTTCGTGATTTTTGGATTAGTTTAACTAGGTCAAAATCGCCTATATTTGAACATAGGACAGTTTGCCCCGCACTATTCTGAATTGTGATTTGGTGAAGTTGAGTCCATAAATGAGTTTGTTTGATCTTAAATCCTTCATGAAAGTTGAAATACATGCAGTATGTGATCATTTGATGCATGTTTTGCAAAGTCTTGATATTGGCAAGTGAGTCAATTTCATGAATTAATGTGAAAATGAGCTACAGCAATACATAGTTTAGATATGCATCTCCGTCTTACTATTTTTGCTACGACTCATGCAATCACATTTAGGTTTCAAACTCCAACAACAAATGTTCATCATTGCATGCTTTGTATGTAGAATTTTTTGTAGGATTTTTGCATATCTTGATATGACTGAAATCATGCCCATTCTGTGAAATTGATGCTGAAACGAAAGCTTACTGTATATGCATCTTGTCATGCTTATTTGAGTCATTTAGAGTCCAATTTTTGTGATCATGCCTTCTTGACAATCAAACCACATGTTACAAGGTTTGCATATATGTTTTGGTCATATCCTTTGAAAATCATCTTGAACATTAAATTTGTGTCACAAAAGTGTTCATTACATTTAGGATTCCCAAACATATCATTAAGAATATTAAATTATTTCATAAGGTCATTTAATTTGTATGAAATTTTGTATGCCGACCTAGGATTAGATGATTACCTAAATTCCATTGCATCTGATTATAAGTCTCATGTGATTTCTTCATATCATTTGTACATTATTTGAATGACTTTGAGGTTTTCTAATGCATGCTTGTGTTCTGGTTTTTAATTACTAACATGCGCACCTTTAGAGATCTCGATTTTAAGGTATCTAATTGACCTAGTTTGGACTCAAGCCCTTCTAGGAAGTCAAAATACACACTTAGAGGTTTCTATTGCCACTAATTTCATGCAGATTGCTCATCGTTTGGACCACTTTCCAATTTTTTAAAACTAGATCAAAATCTGCACATGGGATCAAATTCGGACTCTTTTCTAACCCCTGTTTGAACAGACTTTTGATTTTTTTTGTTCCATTTTTTCTATTAGGATTATGTATTTGCCTCTTAATGAAACTTATTTTTCATCATGTTGGCTAATAGGATAAATCCTTGCGATATTGGTTGAGTATCCTGTTATTTTAACAATTTTCTAACCTACTGTTGCTTGTTGTCTAATTTTTGTAAAATCATTTGTAACTTGTTTAGGAAAACTTTCTTCACAAAAGTTGTTTGTTATTATGTCATGCATTTTAGGAAATTTTTCCATAACTATATTGTCAATAGGCATTATTACTTAATTTTGTTGACTTGACATGTTTGGTCTGAAATTTCTTTTTATGAACCTTTGGTTGTGTTTGTTTAGTTATACCTTCTAGGTTAGCTTGTGCATGAAACTAGGCCATGTCATCTTCATGAAAGTTGTTATAAATGCTTCGGTCTTTATTGTTAAACAATTAGCTTTTCCAAATTGCATCTTTAAAAAAAAAAAAAAATATTTCAGTACATGTGATGTTTCCCAAAAACAATTTCTAAGAAATTCTTTTTCTAAAGCTCGATTTGGCTTAAGGAAAGTCATGGTTTTGACCATATTCAAAATGCTTGCAACACTTGCGAGTGCATTTATGTGAGCCCTGAGTTAGCCTTGGCGATCGAATGTATTCCATAGCCTAGATATTTCTTAATCCTAAATATTTTCAAACCTCTTTAAAACTCTATTTCACATTGTGAAAAGTCAAGGTTTGAATTGTATCCAAAATACATGCGATGCTTGTGAGTGCATTTATGCGAGTCCTGAGCTAGTCTTGGCATTTGAATACCTTTTATAGCTGATACATCACTTTGTCTCAAAATTTTTTATGTGGATGATTTCGAAAGATGTCTTTGAAACATCACATGTACCCCCCCCTCCCCATGCATACAATTATGTCATACATTAAGAAGTGCCTGTGTTTGTGATTGGCACATGCCCTTGGTAATAAGTGATTCGTCGACAGTTCACTTTCTTGTTTGATTGGTTGTGAAATAAGGTCCAAAAGACCTACATGCGTGTTTGATTTCTGTAATGCATGTGATTTATAGATATATGATAGGGTCGATGCATGATATCAAGAGAAATTTTTAGGATCACATATATTGCTTGGTTAGGAGACTTATAAGTATTATTGATCATGTGAGAATACAATTGGTTGATAATGGTTATAAGTCACAAACAAAATGGATTAGGTAGGTGTTTTAGTAAGACCCATGCATGAAAGACAAAGGCCGATCCCGAGGCCCAAATCTTCTTTTTGTATTGAAATTCTTTCAAAAGATTGATTTTAGCATGATGTCATGTTTTTTATTGTTTTGATGAGTATGCTTGTTTATTTCCATTGTATGTACCTAGTTATATAGTTCTTAGACTAGGTATTAGATTAAGATCATGAAGATGGAGAAGACATGAAGACAGTGGAGGTCGATGTCCATTCCGACCATAATCTTATACTATTTATTTCCTTGACATATGTCTCGGGTTCCTTTTGTTGTATAAAGGCCAAAGAGTTGCAAGTCCTCTTTTCCTTTTTCAATTGTGTTTCTCTTTTATATTTTCTAGGATTGCATGATAAATTTACAGCTTTCCTTGATTGTTTACTTACTACTTCGCAATTTTCAATTCAATTGGGTGCTTCCTTTTCATTTTCTTTAGAAATAGAATAGCATGAAAACGACTAACCACGCATGATCGCTTAATTTAGGACTAACGATCTCGAAAATATAAGAATAAATGCATGGATGTGTTAGGTAAGCGCTAATAGAAAAATTGGCGTAACCCAAGTTTTCGGACCTAGATATTTGGTTGCGTAAGAATCAAAGGAATACTCCTGACCCTTGATTGGGTTTTTGGTCAACCCCCAAAAACAAGACTAGTGGCAACTTTCGTCTTATTTTTTAGTTGTCATAAACAACTAGACCGTATAAATGAACCCGTCACGCGGGGTACAAGTTTCGATGAAACTCACCATGGTTTAGCATAGTCGATGTGGGAGTACTCCAAAGGATGAAGTGATGCCAGCTTTATGGGTGAAGCGTGCTATTGAGAGGGCTACCATGATAAAGGGACCCTTAATTCCAATATCCACATTTGACCTTTTCTCCCGCGGTGTGTTGCCCATGTGGCTATGGATTGCGACACTCCGCTGTCACGTGAGGTACGAGCTTGGGAGACCACGTGATCTCATGGAGAGAACTCACAAGAGACTAGACCCGAAAGACGAGGTGATGGCATCTTTTGGAATGCAAGCCATGAGGGAACTCTCGTGATCGAGTACCCCTAAACTTTACATTTCCCCTTTCTTTCCTCATGATGGAGGATCGAGGGCAACAAGATTAGGTCGCGACAGTCCCAAATCATTAAACATGCTAAGCTTGATGGAGATTCACGGCTTGGTTCAATTCATATGATACACCGATTTAGTACCAAGCTTGGCTCGAGAAAACAACACGCCTCAATATCGCCCCAAGACCAAGAAATAACCAATCCGTCATGGTCTTATGTTTGTCCAAAGCCGATGAAGCCCTTATTCAAAACTCAGGTCATGGACATACATTTTTCAAAATGGTTTAGGAATTTTATAAAACAACATTGAGCTTTCTTTAGAGCACTTTGCAAAATAGTTGGTATCAAAGTAAAGTGAAAGCACTAACAAAAAAAAAAGTAAAGTGAAAGCATAATGAAACAAGGATTGGGCCACTTCAAAAGTCAAGCCAAAGCACAACATTCAGCATAAGAATTAGGCCACTTCAAATTCCAAAAGCCAAAGGTCAAGCCAAAGTACAACACCATTCCAAAACTAACTCAAGCAAACATAAATAAAACCTCAATCAAGAGCAATAAATTAAACACAGACTCCTTATAAGCTTGGACCAGCACAACACAACATCCTAACCAAACTCTATTTGGTTTACTTACTACTTTCTAAGCAGACGGCCTTGAGTCGATGATAATGACAAGAATGGCGGCAAGGGCAACGGCAAGAACTTCTAGGGAAGAGAGGGTTGAACTATGAGAGTACGAAAGGGAGTGGTTGGTGATGGAAGGGGAAAGAGAGGAAGGTGGCTTTGGTGTGGTGTGGTGGAGTGAATGGTTCTATCCCTATTTACAGGAGTCCTCCCCAAAGAATGGTCCAAACAGCCATAAATGAAGGTGGCTTAGGTGGAAAGCACGAGGTTGATGTGGCCAATTTTTGATTGGTCCACCTAGCCCCTTAATTAATGAACCAACACATTTTGTCTACCCTCCCCCCAATTGGCGTTATAGGTCTCTCAATAGGCCGGCATTATTGTCCTCAAATAAACTAGTCAAGAGGCATTTATGAAGGGTATTACTTGGTCTTCAGGCCTCAAGATAGGGTAGGGTTAGAGTTGAGTAGATTGGGATACCTCAAGAGAGCAATTAAGGACTAGAGACCAAGTTGGGCATGATTCACACCTTCTGGATAGGAAAAACAGTTTTGACCGATTTCTGAAATTAATATCATTGCCTTATCAATTGAGCTCAAAAAATTATGAAATTTTAATATGTTGTAAAGAAGACCTTGATTAACATTTTTCATGAAGGAAGTCTGGACGGTGAATCATTCGGCCTCTATCCCTCTCATTTCACCTTAGAAAAATATGAAATTTTAGTATGTTATAGGTCAAGATGTTTGGAACAATTTTCATGGGGAAGTCTCTTCACATTCCTAACACAAAAAGCTCTATAAAATTGACAAACAATAAAGGTCTAGTAATTTTGAAAATCAAAGGTGGTAAATTTTAGTTGGAAAGAGGAGCGTCCCACTTGGTCTTTGAGTCAACAATCATTAATGTTTGGACAACCTTATCTTCCAAGTCTCCAACTAGAGAAATCATTACCTAAGCACTTAGGGACATCTCATCTTGGTATTGAATAACTAGAAGCCAAATGCATTCACTGCACTCAAGGCTTCATTTGCTTGCTCCTTCTTCCACTGGGTGTGTAGCCCTTTTTTTGGAGCCCAAGATCTCCTATTTCACATTTAGTTTAGGGTTATAATTAGGCTAGGTTATAGGGACACATATTCATTAGTAGCCCACTTTCATTTAATGTATTCACACGTGTTCACATTTGTCCACACTTATTTTTCTAAGAAACTTAGACTAGTTCAGAGCCTAGGTGTCTCATTCATTAATGGTTCCAAGTCCAAGCTTAATCTTATCTTCCAAGATAAGGGCCCCAACGTGCCAATTGTCCATGCTCCTTAAATTACTACATGATCGAGGTTTTAAATGTAACTTGGAAATATCTTAGTTTGGAGACCTTGTTATCAGGTAGGGAATAATTGAGTTTGATCAAGATCGACTATCTTATTTAGCCCAAAGTTTCATGCTTAAGTCAAGCCCAAATGGAGCCGAACACAATCGGAGTTGATCAACCAAACGGACCTTGAGCTCCCTTTTATCGAGAAAATGGCTTGTGGTTGGTTTTAGGGCCAGGCCTTGGCCCAATCGATCAGTTCATAGGCCAATCCATGGGCCAATTCCTCTTGGCCAGGCTTATGGCCAGTCCTAAGGTTAGTTGACCGAATCCGTGGTTGGTCTTGTGGCCAATCCAAGGTCCTACATCACAAGTCATGATTAATTTGAAATTGAACCCTATTAAGTACATTCAATCTGTCATGACCCCAACTTTATCCCTAGGGTCACGAGTAACAATGGTTATTTTCGTGACGTCCTAAGCGCGTCGCCGTCCCGTTTCTTTTTATCTTTTCATTATGCACATGCATAAGTGTATATATAACACCCAAATAACAACATGCAGCTAGGAAAACAACCATTTAAAAATATACAATTACATCAGTTACATTTACAAATCCTTTTTGTCATGGGCCATTATATTTACAACCATCGTATGCTCTATGCTAAAAAAGACTAGGGTAAATCTTAGCTCCCCTATCGAGACTGTAACTCCTCCATACCTACGATTCTAAAAAACAACGGGGTGAGTCATGGACTCAGTAAGTAAAACCCACTAATTTCAGGATAGGAGGATGCCTCACCTATCAACAAGCATATAACTCATCCAAAATATTAGTCGATGACAGATCAATAGCAAAACAAAAGCTTTGTCTTGGATGAAATATGAGGAATCCTCAATCAACAGTATGCAAGCATAAACTTAATATTCACCCACAACATGAGGAACTCACACGTCACTCAATATTGTACAAGTATAAAAAAGATCCATTCCATAATACAAGGAACTCATGCCTCACTCATATGCAAGCATAATCAAAAATCCATTTCATAATGTGAGGAACTCATGCACATGAGATTCATTTATTAATAGTCAAAATCCATCAATTCGTCCGAAATTCACCGAACATTCGAAGTTAATCGAGCAATGTCCCATAATCCAAGGGTGATGGCGATCCTTCGACTATGCATCCGTTGGACATCCAAACTTAATCGAGCAATGTCCCCTAATCCAAGGGTGACGGCAATCCTCCGACGATGAATCTGTCGGGCAACATCACCAAAATCCATTGGTCGACGGCTAGAAATTAGTCCATCGTGTGACCATGCAACAAGCATCACAATTAGGTTCTTATCTTCACTTTTAGTTCAAGGGCCCGAAGGCGTGCCATGCACAAGTGTGTAATGACTTACCGAAACCAAGACATTAAGCATGTTGAGCACGAATCAAGGATTGCGACTTGATCTGACACATTGGAGCACCGATCTAGTACCTAACTTGGCTCGGGAAGGACATACCTTGATATCGCACCGAGATCATGATAGGACCGGCCCGTCATGACATGTTCACCGACCTAATACCAGACTTGATTTGGGAACAATACGCCTCAATATCACATCAAGACCCTGAAAGGGCTAGCCCGTTGTGGCATGTTCACTGACCTAGTACAAAGTTGGCTCGGGAATGATACGCCTTGATATCGCACCAAGACTAAGAGAGGACTGATTCATCGTGATCCCACATATGTCAAGGCTGCAAAAGCTCTTTTTTTAGATTCATGGCATGACTAAAACATGCACTTGTGAAAATGGTTTGAAATAGTTTTGTGAAGAAATAGCAAGCTTTCACAAAATGCTTTTAAAGTAGGTTTGTATCAAAGAAAAAACCAAAACATATCAAATAAACACACAAACTGAGGCATAAGAACACTTCAAGTGCCACAACTTAGCACAGAGGGACACTTAAGTACCATAACTTACGAAAGGTAACTTAAGTGCCACATTCAAAAAAAAAAAAAAAAACAGATCACTTAAGTGCCATTCCAGCCAAAGTCCAGCCAAAATGCTGACGTGTTAATTTTCCGGTGAAGCGAGCCCAAAACGACGCCGTTTTGCATGTCGACATGGCCAAATAATGCAAAAACGGAGTCGTTTTGGACGACGTGGTAAAAAAAATTAATAAATTTAATTTAAAATTAAATTTAGTTAAAATATTTAAAAATAATAATTTTAATATTAAAAAAATTAGAAAATTTAAAATTTAAAATTTAAAAAAATTAATTTTTTTTTTTAAAAAAAAAAAAAAAAAGGAAAGGGGGAGGTGGGCCGAGGGGCGATGTCGGGAAGGGCCGGCGATGGCCCTTGGAGGGTCAAGGCCCGGTGACCCCAGCCGACCGACGGCAAGGGCTCGCGAGCCCTCACCGGATCCGTGCGAGGGTCGCGAGCCCTCGTGCGGCCGGGCCGAGGGTCGCCGCCCATTGGGGGCTCACCGACTCCTGGCCAAGGCCCGGTGACCCCGGCTGACCCTCCACCCGCCGTTGCCGGCCCTTCCGGCGACGGCGGGGAGCCCTCACCGCCTCTCCCCTTTCCATTTTTTTGTTTTGTTATTTTTTTTAATTTTTAATTTTTAAAATTTTTTAATATTAAAATTATTATTTTAAAATATTTTAAATAAATTTAATTTATTTAATATATATATTTTTTACAATGTTAGCCCAACATGACGCCGTTTTTGTATTATTTGGCCACGTCAACGTGCAAAATAGTGTCGTTTTAGGCTTGCTTCGCCGGAAAAATGCCAGGTGTGCAATTTGGCCGGATTTTGGCCGGATTGGCACTAAAGTGATCCATTTTATTCCTATTTTGGCACTTAAGTGTACCTTTCATAAGTTATGATACTTAAGTGTCCATTTCTGCCAAGTTATGGCACTCCATTGGTCCGCACCTCCACAAACTGCGCTTCTTCCAAGCAACTCAAGCCAAAGCACGAGCCAAAGCTCATCAAACAAGAATTGAACTAAATCAAGGAACAAGGTCTAAGCTAATCCAAGCAAATACAACCGAACTTCAAGCAACAACAAGTCAATTAACTTTAGTCAAGGACTCGTCACACGCTCGAAATAGCGTAACACAACATCCTAGTCAAATATTAGTAAGTTCTACTTACTCCACTTCAAGGGACGGCCTAGGTGACCGAGCAACGTGCAGGCTAGTGAACGAGCAATAGGGCGTGGCCACGAGAAAGGGAAAGGGCGATGGTGAGGGTGAGGTGGAGAGAGTGAAGGAGGAAGAGGAGGTGGTGTGTTGTGGAAATGAGAGGAGGGAAGGCCTCTATTTATAGGCAAAGCCCTCATGATGATCTTTCCAAATGGACTAGTCATCTTCATGTAGTGGATAATCTAGATTGAGGAGGTGGTAAGCTAAAGAGCCAGGTGGCAAGTCTAGTTCCTAGGGGCGACACTTGCTCATCTTTCCATTGGTACATCTAAGAAGTTGAGTTATCATGAAATAATTACATGTAATTATTATGGGGACACCTAACCAAATGACTAAGCCTCTCTAATTTAATATTTGGATTTTGAGTAATTATTAGGCTAAATATCTTCATATTACAAACTTACTCTCCAAGTTTTTTTA
Source organism: Eucalyptus erythrocorys (assembly GCA_014182555.1). Lineage (NCBI taxonomy): Eukaryota > Viridiplantae > Streptophyta > Magnoliopsida > Myrtales > Myrtaceae > Eucalyptus > Eucalyptus erythrocorys. The sequence goes on from CM024606.1 coordinate 18,604,143, forward strand.
AGGTTAGGAGGCATTATGGCCTATTCCTGTGAGGGACACCTCAACTTGGTATTGAAGAACTAAAGTCCAAGATTGGGCTTGACTCACACCTCTTGAGCAAGAAAAATAGTTTTGAACAATTTCCGAAATCAGAGTCTTTATGTTATCAAATAGAATCGAAAAATTATGACATTTTAATATGTTGTAGAAAAGACCTCAAATCACATTTTTCATGAAGAAAGTCAAGTCAAATTCGTATTGTGGAAAGAGCAACAAATCATTGAACACAACTCAATAATCTGCCGTCAAGTAGATTCAATGGTCGGAGGGAGAGACTCATTTTAGAATCCAAATATTCACAAAACTCTTTGAAATTTCTACATGTTGTAGACATTGATGTCATTTAAAACGTTCATGAAGGAAGCATGGTCAAATTTGAAAGGGAAAATTTTATAAAAATTTGAGAGGGCAACTTGGTCGCTATTTTCACTACATGGAATAGGTTCCAGACGATGAATGATTAGGCCTTTGTCTCTGCCATTTCACCTTAGAAAAATATGAAATTTAAGTATGTTTTAGATCAAGATGTTTATAATGACTTTCATGAAAGAAGTCTCTTTAAATTCACACCAAAAAAATCTTTGTATAATTGGAAAATAGCGGAGGTCCTATAATTTTGAAAATCAAAGGTGGCAATCTTAGTTGGAAAAATGAAGCATCCAACTTGATCAAGAAGTATTAATTGTTGGGCATCCTTATCTTCCAAGTTTCCAACTAGGTCCTAGGTTAGCATGGACACTTTATCTTCCTTTATTTAATGAAGAGATTCTAGAATTCTCTTTTGATTTATCCTTTCATTCCTCACGAAGGTGGGCTAAAGAATTCTATCATCCAAGTTGATTCCGGGGCCGAGGAAGGGATCATTAGGCACACCTTGAAAAATCGAATCACATACACCCGAGATTCAACCATTACATTCCATATTCGCCCAAACCGTTCCTTTGGACAGTCGGTCGACTAATAGGGTTGGTTGTCCTTTAATTGGTTCAAAACCTATTCTAAGGCTAGCCATGGCCTAGCATAAAGTCAAGGCACCCATTATGACGACCCTCGACCCGTTGGGGTAGCCATGGCATTTCTTGTCATTACTATTCTTTTCGCTATGAAAGCGTGTATCGACAAATCGAATATAACTTAAAACGACGCACACGAGATATGAAACTAGGCACTTTTATTTATTTATATTTTTAAACGACTCCAGTCGGTACATTTAGGGCCAAAAAGTCCCCTTTTCTGGCTAACCCAAAATTGTGTCTCGACCATCCTACAATCTATTCACACGGTTGTCTTCGTATCATGTCTTGGTTGTCCAAAAATGCTACTTTCCCTCCCCGGGTCCTCCGCCTATTCGACTCCACTAGAACCGTCGTCGTTGTTCGAAAGTGGAAGCGGCCCCACTGTACACCCATAGACTCGGGCATACAATACAATGAACCCCATCAGTACGAGGCCTGTCGGGAGATCAGCATCCACCGTTAGGATAACCGTAATCCGAATGAACATGACATCCGGGAAGTCAAGGTCCACATGCTCCACTTGATCCCAAGTGAGGTCAATGGGAATGCCATAAAACATGGTGAGAGACGCGGGTTGGAGTGGCATGGTTACGCGTCTGAAATATATTAGTCCCACTTAGCAAATGAAAACCTATTAGACATATTACATAAGTCTACCACTAATCATCTCACGAGGTTCTAAACATGCAATGTAAGAAATCGAAATACACTTGACTTACCATACCTCTAAAGGAATTCCACAAACTAACACACTAGAAAGTAAATAGACATTTAGTGCAATTCAATAATTGATTCGACTTTGGTTCTAACTGCCACCATCTTCCGAAGGGACCCGTGTTGCACCCTTCCAAGCATCTCACATCCCACCTAACATCACGAGGACCTCCGGTTCCTTATTTAAGTCCTTAGGCATCCGGAGCGTGTCACATTACACCTCCAGGCATCTTGCACCTCACTGGCGTCACGAGAACCTTCGAGGCTCAATCACAGTCCCCAGGCATCCAGAGGGCATCGTTTTCACACCTCTCCAGGCATCCTGACACCTGGGGCATCGTCGCCACGATAGACCGACGGCATCAATAGCAGTTCCATCCATAGCGTAGAATCTAACGGGTTTTATTTTCACCATCAAACCGACCTATACCGAACCACTTCTGGACGTATAAGACCAAATCCAATACTCTCACCGAAGCTTGTATTATTCTACAGTCGACTCAATTACAACAACTCGCCTAAGGAATCCTAGCATCCAAATCCTAAACAAAACAACGCTGGATCGTCCTAACATTACGGTACACGCCAATTGATCTCAAATCTGAACCAGGCTATAATGGAATCGGACCGACCAGCAACGCTTCGACTATACAAAAACTAGTACAACGGTCCTACGATCATTAGGACCCACGACTTCACGCCCAAACTAGTATCGACCGTGCCGACGGTCGTCACATACACTATAAGGTGGAGGGAAAATTGTCCAAAAAGTCCTAAACCTATTGCACTTTTGCCAATTCAGTCCTAAACCTTTCAATCTTGCCGATTGAGTCCTAAACCTTTTGTTAGTTTGCCAATTGAGTCCGTCCGGCTAATTTATGCCGGAAAATGCTTACGTGGATATACAGTCAATGTCGGCCGTCCTACATGGCCGGACCGGCGCTGAAGTGGACGCTCGGACTTAAAAAAAATGTTGATTTTTTTTTTTTTTTTTTCGTTTGGGTTTTTTGCATACGGGGGATAATTCCCCCAAACTAGAACCCTCCCCCCCAAATATCAGAACCCTCGACAACCCCCTCGACAACCCTCTATATGCTCTAACCCTAATTGCTCGCCCACTCAAAAAATCAAAACCCCGTAACACGACTCCAAAATTTTTCTCGACGAAGGTGGACATCTCTCAACGACGGCCATCACCAGCGCTCGACGACGCTCGGGAGGAACACAGGATTTCCGTGAGCAGCTTCTGAGGGACCCGCGACCCGATTCGACGCGACGACCCGATTCGACACGAAGACCCGATTCGTTCTCAAGATTCCATAGCAAACTCGATTTTTGTGGTCCCGAGTTTCTCACACTGTCGACACTTAGCGAGCACGACAAAAAGGTATGTTTTGTGGTCCCCAGTTAAGTGTGTAGTATAATGTGTTCGACTCATGATGTCGGCGAGAAATATTTTTCAATGCTTTTTGATACTGGAAAGAGAAAACGCTGGTGGACATTTGGGGTTGACCAATTTTTTTTATGAGGAAGAGGAGCAATTAGGTGTGAGGCAGCTGTTCCTTTAGGGTTGTGCTCCTAGTTCGAACAGGGACGCGTTCCTACCTTGGAGAAGGTGTCTGCTTTACAAGTGATATGGCTGATGTCGTCTAAAGACAATTTCCAGTGGGTCGTAAGTGTGCATGTCCACTGCCTAATAATACTTTTAGAATTATCGATGAAAATCTCAAGTTCTCTTTAGATTGAGTTTTCTAGAAAGTCTCCTTCCTTTCTTTGCGTTCTAATGTCGAACTCCGATAGGAAGGGGATAACCCCGTGTTTATTGAAAGTCGGCGGGATGGATTTAGAGTTTGATTTTTAGGGTCCAACACACTACGTCCAAAAAGGTCAATTATCAGTGTCGCCCATAAGTCCAAAAAGTTTGTAGATCTAATGGCACGCGGGAGTTAGGTTGTTTCATTTGCTTTGTGCATGTATGTCAATAAACTCATTCAGCTAATAAAATAATTTTCTATGCTGACGCCACGTATCTTATATTGATCAACAAATTTGATTATAAAGTTCAATCTTTTGGGGGGTTAACGTGAAAGGCTCCACATGACTAGTGCCTGTGGGAACAAGAAAAGTGCATGCAAATGGGCATTTTACAAGAACTTCCATTAGCTACCTCGCAAAAGGAGATGACTTTATCGAATCCGTGTGGATATGAACGAAAAAAGTGCATGTGAAATTTAAGTGGATGTGAATGATGCCTTGACCAGCAAATTCAAGAATTGTTTTAGAGTGATAAAAGCTTGGTTGGTTGGATTGTGGTGGATCACAAACTTTGTTAATCATTGAAACATGCCTTTTTTCATCAAGACATTCACAAGGTTCGATTTCATGAAATTTAGGAACAAATATACAGTTTTTATTTTGTTCTAATGTTGTAGTAGAAATTCAGAAATTGTTGAATCATGAGTGTACTTTATTTTCAAAATCCTTCCATCATTTGCACTAAAATGTATGCTAAATTAAGTCTTAACCATCCAATTAAAACCATTGTTATTAATGTCCTAAATTCATTAGCGAATTGATTTAGTATATACACTTTTTATGTTTTCATAAGGAGTGTCAAGATATTTCCTAAATCATCAATTAAGCACAACGACAACTATATAGATTTAATTCGAGCACACAAATATTATCTTCATGGATCCCTTGTTTGGAATCATGGTCGTGTCAAATTTATTTATGTCATTGCTTGTTATTTTCATGTGTGTTACTATGTTATCCTTCTATTACGTGTTTACTTATAATACATGCCTTTTTTGTAGGATTGAGATGAGCAACAAGACAGCGTTGGTTTGCCTTTTCCATGGTGGAAAACTTGTTCATTGCCCAATGTTGGAATATGTCGGGGGAAATATGGACTTCATACATGTTGATATCAAATCAATTAGCTATGAGAGGTTCATTAGAGATCTTGAGGATGGGGTAAATCATAAATTTGAAAAACTTTATTTGAAAATTCCTGGGAAGTCTCTAGAAAATGGGTTGAGATACATATGGAATGATAGCACTGTTATTGATCTAGTTTTCCATTATTTGCATAATGGCGTAGTTGAGATATATGGAGAATATGTTGATGATGAGGTAGGTGACAAAGCTTATCAATGTGATGGTCAGGATATTGGTGAGGGTGTTAGTCGGGTGTTGGCACCGGTGAGGGTGCTGGTGAGGGCATTTGTGAGGGTGCTGGTGAGGGTATTAGTCATGGTGAGGGCATTGATTTAGGTAATGAGGTAGCGACTGATGATGATAACAATGATGATTTAGAAATCTTTTCAGAAGATGAAGATACAGACGTCCTCATCGATGTACGAATCTTGACTACTGATGATGATGATGATGATGTGGACCTTATGGAAGGAAGGAAAAATATTAGAGAATTTGACAGGAGGGTCACAAAGGCTCAGATTATGGGGGAATCATTTGTGGGATTTGTACCATCTCAAGAATCTATAGCTGAATCATCTAATCCCCAACAATCAGATATGGCTATTGTTGAAGCTGGTTACCAAACGGAATACTATGACACTGATGCTGATGAGAGCTTGGGGTCTAATGTAGGTGAAGAAGTTGAAATTGTTAGAAGAAGGAGAAGCCGGTTCCCAAGGTATGAACCTGATTATGCAGTACCTATATTTACTACATGTATGAGATTTGATGATGGTAGGCAATTCAAAGATGCTCTCATAAAGTATTCAGTGGCTGAGCGTAGAGAGATAAAATTTATCAAGAATGAAAGAAGTATATCAGGGCAAAATGTGTTGATCAAAACTGTCCTTGGAAGATCTTTGCATCCTTTGATACTAGAACTGGATCATTCCACGTGAAGACGTATCATGAAGAACATTCATGTACCATTAGCTTCAAAAATAAGAGGGTGACAAGTTCTTGGTTGGCAAATCATTATCTTGCTACAATTAGAGCAATGCCAACTATTAAGACCCTTGCTTTGAAAGATCTTATCAAGGAACAGTTAGGCTTAAATGTAAGCATAAATCAATGTACGAAGGCTAAGTTGCTTGCCTATAGAGTTTTAATGGGAAATTATAGGAAAGAATATGCAAAGTTGTGGGATTATGCAGAGGAACTTAGGGCGACAAATCCTGGAAGTGTTATTATAGTTAAGGTTGAAAAGCTTGATGTGCAATCTAAAGCGTTATTTGAAAGAATGTATGTATGTTTTGCAACATGTAAGAAAGGCTTTCTTGATGGTTGTAGAAAAGTTGTGGGACTAGATGGTTGTTTCTTAAAGGGAATTTGTAAAGGAGAGATCTTGTGTGCTATTGGAAGGGATGCTAATGATCAAATGTACCCAATTGCTTGGGCAGTTGTTAGAGTTGAGAGTACAGAAACTTGGACTTGGTTCTTGATGAATTTGAAGTGGGATCTCAAAATTACAAACACATATGGACAAGAATGGGTCATAATTAGTGACAAACAAAAGGTAAGTTTCTTATTTCTTTTATTATTATTATTACTCTTAGATGATTATAAATGTAGTGTATGCTTTACATTTGAAATCATATTTTGTAGGGCCTTATACAAGCTGTGGCCAAATTGTTACCAGCAGCTGAGCATAGAATGTGTGCCAGACACATTTATGCTAATTGGGGTAAGAAGTATAAAGGGATACAAATGCAAAGATTGTTTTGGAAGTGTGCTAAAAGTAGTACTATGGCTGATTATGATGAACATTCTCAAGCATTGAAGAAAATCAGTCGCAGCATATCATGACTTGATTCAAAAGAGCCAAAACACCGGTGTAGAGCTTTCTTCACTACGATGTCAAATGTGACATAGTTAACAACAACTTATGTGAGGCATTTAACGGAAGAATAGTAGATGCTAGGTGTAAGTCCATTTACAGTATGTTGGAAGAAATGAGGATAATGATGATGACAAGGATGCATACACAAAGAGATGCATGTGCTAGGTGGAGAAGGGACTATAGTCCAAGGATCATAAGAAAGTTGGAAGAAAATAGACTTGGTGCAACTTATTGTCGGGTGATATGGAATGGTGATGTTGGATATGAGGTGATGGATAAGGATGTGAAGTATGTGGTAGATGTGTTCAAGAGAGAATGTACTTGTAGGAGATGGCAGCTAACTGGCATTCCTTGTTCCCATGCCATTTCTTCTGTATGCAATAGGCAAGAGGATGCATATGACTGTGGATGAGTGTTATAAAAAGACCAAGTTCTTAGCTGCATATCATAACATGTTGCAGCCTGTTCGAGGAGAGAAATTTTGGAAAAAGACTAATAAGGAAGAACCTGAACCACTTCCAATGAGGGTGAAGCCTGGCAGACACAAACAAAAAAGAAGAAGAGAGGAAGGGGAGGTTGCAAGTGGTATTAGAATGTCGAGAAGAGGAATGAAGATGACATGTCGAAGTTGCAAGAAGACAGGACATAATAGTTTGACATACCCCACTAAGAAGGTTGGGTCAGCGACATCACAAACGCTTCCAGTAAGTACTTCCATTTTGTTAGATTTGCATTTTTATGAACAAATTTGTGAACTAATGAATTTTAATACTACTAGGTTAAGAGTAAAAGTGCCAAACAGGACAAGAGACAAAAAAGTGATTTACAAGCACAAGTTGCATCAACGTCACGAGAAGCTCCAATTGAAGTGCCACTTAAAGTACTAAGGCCATCAAGAAAGAAGAAAAATATCGAGAGGAAGCAAGTCTAACCTATAAAAATGATAGCCATTTGTGTGGTTGGGTTCAAGCGACGTGGCTGTTTTTATTTTTTGTTCATGATGATGAGCCAAGGGAAGTGATGTGGCTATCTCTTTTGTTATTATTAATGACGGGTTTAGTGAAGTGGTGTTGTGGCTCTTTTCTTTTCATTGTCATTGACAAGTTTATTGATATAGCATTGGTGGATTTTTTTTTTTTTTTTTGTTAACGATGGGTTGGTTTAGTGAAGTTATGTTATGGCTCTTTTCTAATGTCCAGTTCCTGGTGTGGATGAAACCACCATGTCTTCTGCTGTTCGCTTCCTTTTATGAAGTGATCCAATAGGCCATAATTGTTCAGGCAATCTTATTTACTCCATTTGAAATTGCAGTCACTTGTTGTTGACTTGCTATGTTATTCAAATAATCAGTTTTTTTTTTTTTTATTCTACTTAGTAGAATTCAGTGCAATGTTAATGTTTAAGTTTATAGATATATCTAGAACAAGTATTGCTTTATCTCTTGAAGTACCTCAACAATTTCCTTATTTGAAAGATGTGGCTATCGCCAAAACGGAAATCATAGTGACTTTTGGGGAGGTGCGTTTATAAAAATTCAATCAATGTGTAACACGGCTCAAATGGGTTGATGCCACCTACTTCTCAATCTAGTGCTTTAACTAGCCTAGTGGAGCTGATTCTTCATAACAAATCATATTAGGTCACAAATATCTATTGCCTGAAAGCAATGGCTTGAAGAAACCTACTTCCTCTTGGCTTCACTTTTCATTCCATTGATTTTCTTTTCTAATATTACCTTTGTCTCATACTTCCAACCTCTACTTTCCCACAATTTATGTAAGACACTCCGGAGTATTCAAGCCAGAGGATATTAGACCCTAATTCATCGATTACAAATATAAGGAGAGACGAAGACAAAAAAAAAAAAAAATTCCATGTATGGAACATTGAAATCAAGATTGTAGATATATACAAAATGAAGAAACTAATACTGATACCTCAAAAGTGGAATTCATTTACTGAAAACAAAACTCCAATTTTATTTCCAAAAAGAGAGTGCACATCCTCATATAAAACATGTCGACAAGTACAAAATATGTTCCCGATAACATACTATGGCAAACTTATCACATCCTTGACTTTCAAATTTCCAAATAACATGTGAGCTAATATTATTGTACACATTGACAACACAATCAACATTTTCTTTAATCTGGAATTTTCTTTCTTCAGCTTTGTCGTATCTTGTTTCTCACGTTTCAATTGTGCCTTGAGAACTTTGACTTCAACATCCATCGAATTGCCGTCATCCTCATTATGGGTTGGCACTAGTTCTTCTTTGACATGGCTTTGATAAAAATTTTTAGACACACTCATTGTTGATTGACTGGTTTCTGCATCAACCCAAATAAAAAATCCACAATTTTCCGCTCTATTTTTGTAGTTGTATTTTGGGCAACCGTGATATCTTCTTCCCCAATTGTCCTTCATCCTTGCTCTTCGTAGAGGAGATTTTAGGCCACAATAGCAAAATACAGATGTATCGTTGCTAATTGGAGGGATCGACGCCATTGTCTATGTTAAACGGTTCTCAAAATGATCCACGACACCTGGACAAAGGAAATAAGATGACAAAAGTCAACGCCACTATAGTAGTTCCAAAGTTCAGAGACCATGAAAAACATGAGCTTTCTAATTCATATATATGCTGTGTTTAAAAAGAAAAATGGACTATACGCATGCGAGTTCACTAAAATAGCAGCCCCACAATTCCTCTAAAACTAAAGCCAATATATAAATGAAATCAACATGTTCTAAGAGAGAAGTAACATGCTTAAAGCAAAATAAAGTTAAAGACATGTTATCTTCTAGAACCAAAGTTGCAGGGTGTTTTACTCTTCCAAAGTTTAGAGACCATGGAAAGCATGAGCTGTCTAATTCATATATCTGCTGTGTATCAAATAAAAAATGGATTATACGCATGTGAGTTCACTAAAACAGCAGCCCCACAAGTCCTCTAAAACTAAAGACAATATATAAACAAATGCACGATAGGCCTTTAGATTAATCTATGTTTATGTATAACAAGTTGAAGTTGTCGATCGACCCCTAAACATTTAGGATCCCAAATAACTCCTGTTGAAATAGATAAATATGGGATTAGAATCAGCCTGGCCTGACTTGGCTTCCAAATCTACAAGTGACTTGACTCTTTCCAAACTTTGAATTGGCCGTAATGCTGCAAGCCTAATTCTAAATTTGATTATCCAACTAACGTAATATCATTTCAACGTCATTGACCCCCCAAAAGATTGAACTTTATAATCAAATCTTGTTTATCCCCTTCCTATCAGGTTCGACATTAGGACGCAAAGAAAGGAAGGAGACTTTCAAGAAAACCCAGTTTGGAGAGAACTTGAGATTTTCATCGATAATTCTAAAAGCATTATTAGGTAGTGGACATGCATGCTTACGACCCCACTGGAAATTGTCTTCAGACAACATCGGCCATATCACTTATAAAGCAAACACCTTCTTCTATAAGGTAGGAGGGCGTCCCTGTTCGAACTAGGAACACAACCCTAAAGGAATAGCTGCCTCGCACCTAATTGCTCCTCTTCCTCATCAAAGATAATCCGTCAACCCCAAACGCCCACTAGCGTTTTCTCTTTTCAGTATAAAAAAGAAATGAAAAATATTTCTCTCCGACACCATGAGTCGAACAGGTTATACTAGGCACACTTAATTGGGGACACAAAACATACCTTTTTGTCGTGCTCACTAAAGTGTCGACAGCATGACAGCGTGAGAAAATCGGGACCACAAAATATCAAGTTTGCTAAGGAATCTTGAGAATGAATCGAGTCTCGATCGGGTCTTCTCGTCGAATCGGGTCCCCTCAGAAGCTACTCGCAAAAATCCCCTGTTCCTCTTGAGCGTCGTCGAGCGCCGTTGATGGCCGTCGCCGAGAGTTCAGAAGCTGCTCACGGAAATCCAGTGTTCCTCCTGAGCGTCGTCAAGCGCTGTTGATGGCCGTCGTCAAGAGATGTCCACCTTCGTCGAGAAAATTTTTGGAGTCAAGTGTTACAGGGTTTTGATTTTTTGAGTGGGCGAGCAATTAGGGTTAGAGCATGTCGAGGGTTGTCGAGGGTTCTGATATTTGGGGGGGAGGGTTCTGGTTTCGGGAATTATCCCCCGTAAGCAAAAAACCCAAAAGCAAAAAAAAAATAAAAAAATAAAAATTCAACATTTTTTTTTTAAGTCCGGGCGTCCACGTCAGCGCCGGTCCGGCCATGTAGGACAGCCGACGCTGACTGTATATCCACGTAAGCATTTTCCGGCATAAATTAGCCAGACGGACTCAATTGGCAAACTAACAAAAGGTTTAGGACTCAATCGGCAAGATTGAAAGGTTTAGGACTGAATTGGTAAAAGTGCAATAGGTTTAGGACTTTTTGGACAATTTTCCCATAAGGTGGATCAACACCGAATCCAACTTAGACTCATCTAGGAGAGACCTGAATGCCCAATAACTCGAGGCATCGGAGCCATATTTCTACTCGAATTCTAGAATGAAATCCGAGTAAGGTAAACATCATGCGATATAGAACAACAGAACTGCCACTTGCCTCAAATCCACGAAATGCAAGCTGCGGCGCAGCTGGTGGTGAGGCGACGCAGTGAGTGACGCGAGCTGAGCAATGGTGAAGGGGCGAGCTCTCTTGGCCGGCAGTGGAGTTGAGGTGAGACGGTGATGGAGTTGGGTGGTGCGGTGGTCGGTGGCCGGCGGCGAAGCGATGAAAGTTTCTGGGTGATGTTCGCTAAAACGGCGATGCAGAAGACGAAAGTGTGAAGTGCCGAGAGGAAAGAACGATTTTCCTTCTGTTGTCACCGGTTGACTATATTAGTCAACACTTTAAGGATTTGTGGTAGCTTGGACGAAGGGCAAGTGGAGGAGACGTGGCCATCAGCTGAACTCCTCTTGCCACCTTGAAGAATTCGTGGAGGCGTGGCTACTAATGGCAATTCTAATTTGTCATGCGGACAGCTCGTCAAGGCAACGCGTGAGGAAATGTGGCTGAAGTTTGGTCAAGTCTTCAATCTTGTTGACCGGTTGAAGAGAAAGGAAAACATGACTGATGGCTCGTGTCCACATCTTCCGCTTGTTGGCCCTCGGATAAGAAGAAAACGTGACTAAAGATTTGGTGGTCAACGGTCCTTACTTTTACGAGGGACGGGTGGGAGTTGACGTGAGGAAAATAGTGTAAATCCTCGGCACTTTTCTTCATCAATTTCACGTATGCATGGAGATGAAGATAACTTGCATGAAAGGCTCGCTTAGTACAGTACAAATGTGGTTGAACGTTGGCCTCATTTGTGGTATTTTCATGAAGAAAATTCAAATGAGATGATAGATTAAACGATGATTGAGTTGTCCAATGCGGTGGAGGTGTGACAGTGAGGGGATGTCGCGAGAAGATGACGAAAGGTAATGGTCTAGTATGGTGATGGTGGTGATGGAACGGTGGCCGTGATTGGTGCCAACAACGTAGTCGGACAACAAACTTGTTGACGTGGCACGGACCGTTACGTATCTGAGGTTCGGTAAAATCCAAATATCACACCCATGGACCTTAAAATAAGTGACGAAATAGCCGAGTCTATCCCTAGGTTCATTCTGGTCAGCACCCGATCCATCGGTAGGGTTTATGGTCGGTGCATTACCAATCTATGATTGAATATCACCAATTCGAGATTCCATTATGATCACTAACAATTAAATAGGGAATGATACATTTTTGATTGGAAGGAAGTCACATTTGGTCAAATTGGATCGTCCGCATATCAGTGCATAACCAGGTGGAATCACCGGCGACCAAAAACTACGACCGGTCAAATCGACCCGTGATTAACCACCAATCCAAAATCATCTCGTAACCAATTCTCATTATTAAAAGTCTTATTAGTTGGTGGTCCTATCCCACCGGTATGGTCGGTAGAAAATTCGGGGCCAACACCTCGATCAATTCGTGACCGGTCGATTGAACCATAACCAATCCACAATTCCTTACCAATCGAACCAATTGATCCATGACCAATGACCCATGATCGATCATTTTAAGACCTTATGGCCGATCTTTAGGGGTTGGAATCGAGCATGTTACACAATCCATGGTCAATTATCGGTTGTCATATAATTGCATGGGATCAACCAATTTGTTCCAACTCATAGTCGTCTCGAATCGACTTATGGTCGTCCACTGCCGGTACACCAACTGGGTAGAATCACCCATGATTGGTGCATCAACTGGGTGGAATCAAGCCATGACCATCCGCCGATCCGTGATGGTACGTAATCGTCTCACGACCGATCCTTATGGTCGAATAACCTTTCTAAGGTCGAATACTCTATAATTGGGCCTTGGATTGTCGATCCTTGAACAATCACTTGACTTATGACCGGCTCTTGGGCAGGCTTATGGCCAAGTCTCGTCATTGGTGTACCGGGCTTTTGGCTAAAATAAGGGTCAAAATCGAAGATGTTACTTAGCTCCTCGTTTGCAGCCCGTTTCCACTTTTTTGAAATTTTGCTATCCGCCAATGAAAAATTGAGTTTCCTCTAAAGTGACCCTTTGTAACGACCTGAGCCCCACTGTGTAATATTGTCTGCTTTGGATACTAAGGGCGCGCATGATTCTATTTCTAGTTCTGGATGAGTTTCTAAGCAAATATAACCGTTTGATAACGACACAAAATTTCTATTCTAAAAATAGAAATTCGTTTGATAACGATATAAAATTTCTTTTTTTCGGACGGCGGCGGCGGTGGGCGGCGGCGGCGGAGGCGGTCGGCGACTGGCAGCGGCGGAGGCGGCGGCGGCCGGCGACCGGTGGCGGTGGCGACGATGAACGATGAAATTTTTTTTTATTTTTCATTTCTGTTCCAGAAATAGAAAAATAGCTTTTTTCTATTTCTGATTTCTAGTCCGGATCTATTTCTGGAACAAGAATCTATTTCAGAAATAGAAAAGTGGAATAATTTTACCAAACGGATTTCTATTCCAGAATTGTTTCTGGAATAGAAAAACAATTTCTGGAACAGAAATAGCGCGCAATCATGCGCGCCCTAAGTTCTCACGGCTTTAAAACACGTTATACAGATTAGAGGGATCAAAGCCTTTATAAACTAGCCTCGGGACTCCCCCCTAAACGATGTGGGACGGGAGACATGCTCTTAACCTCACCTGCGTACTGCTAAGGTGATCTCAGTCCATCCCTTCGTACTGCCCTAGGTTTGGGTCGTCACATTCTCCCCTCTTAAGGCACAGCGTCCTCGCTGTGGCCCTACACACGGTCGGAAGTTGGCTCTGATGCCATTTGTAACGACTTGGGTCCTACTGTGTAATATTGTCCGCTTTAGACACTAAGTCCTTACGGCTTTAAACTGTGTTATATAGATTAGAGGGATCCAAGCCTTTATAAACTAGCCCTGTGACTCCCTCCAAAGCGATGTGGGACAGGAGACATGCTCTTAACCTCACCCACATACTGCCAAGGCGATCTCAGTCCATCTCTCCATACTGTCCCGGGTCTGGGTCGTCATACCCTTTGCATGCCTTTTTGTGTTTGTCAATTACCGTTGTAATTCCACTCCATAGATTGGGGTCAAATTGAGGATATCACAATCGGCCTTAGGCAAGGACCATCCTCGCCAGCCTTGAGTGAGAGATGCCCTCACTTGGGGTATATTGCCAAAAGGAGATGTTGATCGTTAGACTGAGCAATTGAAAACCGTTGCCTAGACCACCGATAAGTGTGGGTCGCCTGAGCCTAAGACTAGCTAAGGGAAAAAGGAAATAAGAAAAAAAAAGTAAAAAAATCATAAAATAAAATAAAAATTTGCAAAAATTGTCCATATTAGCATTGACTGACTAAATCATGATGTCAGTAATTGAAGACTATGTTAGAAAATTGTCAAAAAATTTTGGATTAAATTAATACATTTGAAAGATTTATGACTGAATTGATTGTCGTACAAGATGTTTATGACATTTTAGACAATTTTCCCGATCTACAAAGAGATGGAGAAAGGAATTATAAAGATTGGAAATAGATGGTATGAAAAGAAATCAACTCAAATTTATTCTTTAATACCTAAGTGTGGCAAAAAGCCAACAATTTCATGCTATGTTTCCTATTTATATATTAATTCACATCATTTGCAGCCTAATCGAATAACAATAAACTTAAAAAAAAATCATCCGAAATTTGAAAATTAACCATATGAAAATCTTAATTGGTTTCCAACTCTGCCTCAAGCACCTATTTTGATCACGGGTGATCGGGTAATTGCTCGGGATTATTCTTAATCAACTGGACAATTAACTGAAACCTATTAAGAATAATGGCGTGGACATTTTATTTTTGAAGTGTCCTGATACAAGAATTTAGTTTGTGGACAAAATTGTGAAGCAAGGCTGTTGACCTTTGCATCCGAACCCTTTGAAGCGAGACTCGTGGGAGAAAAAGATCAAGCGACGCCATTAGAAGACACGAGAGAGAGAGAGAGAGAGAGAGAGAGAGGCCAGCTCCGAGATAAGAAACGCAAGCACCCCTGGAATGGAGACGCGACTAGAGTTGGGATTATAACAGCATAAATACCGTAGCCGTAACTTATTTTATTTTATTTTATAGCCCAAGTGTTATTATAGTAAAAAGTCAATCACTTAATTATCATCCAATATTTATGAGGTCAGAAAATTTGACATGACATTAAATCTAATGAATTGACCATTGTGGTTCATCAGAGAAATCCAATCGGCAAAGACCACAAAAATATCGTCATTTCGCCTCAATCGATAGAGAGAATATGTAAACCTCACCAGAGCAGCCATGGAAGTCCAAATGTTTGCTGATGCACATTCGTCTCTCTGCGGAATGCTATGCTTTCTCATAGTTTAAGAGGGAGGCACTCGGCCTCAGGTGCTTCTCTTTTCTTATCAAAACTTCTTTTTATACTGAAGCACCATTCCCATATCGTCGAAACTCTAATTCCTTTGGTTTTGGGCAAAATTACCTTCTGAATCGTTCACGGCAATATATAGAAGAAGTGGAAAGCAATGATTTTGCTCTCTTGTTCAAAGTCCTCTCATTGTTTGTGAATCTGATCGAACCAAGGAGTATGGCCTTGGTACTTCTCGTTCATGCAATTCTTCATCTTCTCACTCAAAGGCAAACTAAAGAATGAGTTTTTCGCCAAATGTCTTGGATTGCATGCGATGAAGCCAAGAGAGTTGATGTAAGGACCCGAGCCTCCAATGTGTGATGTTGTCCACTTTAGGTTACTCCCCCTGGCGCGGACAAACCGCTATCCTAGCCACGATATTTTTCCTCATGATTTTAAAACGCGTAACACATATTTAGGGACCCAAGTTTTAAAAAGGCTCCCAGGACTCCCCCCTAAGCGATGTGAGACAGGAGAATGCTCTTAACCTTGCCCGCGTACTACCGAGGCGATCTTAGTCCGTCCCTCCGTACTACCCCGAGTCTGGGTCGTCATATTCTCTCCCCTTAAGGCACAGCGCCCTCACTGTGGGAGTTTGCTCTAATACCATTTGTAAGGACCCGGGCCCCCACTATGTGATATTGTCCGCTTTGGGTCACCCGCCCTAGCACGGACGAACCGCCATCCCAGCCACGGTCTTTTCCCTCATGATTTTAAAACGCGTCACACATATTTAGGGACCCAAGCCTTATAAAGGCTCCCATGACTCCCTCCTAAGCGATGCGAGACAGGAGAAATGCTCTTAGTCTTGCCCGCGTACTGTAGAGGCAATCTTAGTCCGTCCCTCTGTACTGTCCCAGGTCTAGGTCGTCACAGTTCAAAACTCGGATTGCCTTGGCCTAATTGCTCTGATATCACTGCGGCCTTTCCATAGCCATCATGAAAGCAATGGATTTATAGTAACTTAGTAAGTGTTTTGATATCCTCTTCATTCCAAGTCTCCAGCGAAGAAGATGAACATCGTTGACAAGGAGAAGAAGAAAAGAAGGTTTGGCACGTTGGACTCAAAATTTGGACTTGAAATTTGTTTCATTTTCCACTTTGGACATGTAATTCTTTTAAAAAAAGCCATGTCATACCCAAAATTTATTTTAAAAGGCCACCTAAGACAAATCGTCAAAATAGACATTTCAATGATCGATTTTTCATTAATGTAACATTAAGTAATCGGGAAAAAAAAAGTTTATGACTCTCAAATAAGAGTATTAATACCATACTAGGGAGAGAGAGCAACTAAGATTTTGCAAGATAGAGAGAGTGAGAACTGAGAGGGCCCATCTCATAAATAAAGTGTTTAAGAGATTTTTAGGATTTAATTTTGAACCAATTCTACATGAGAATTGGCTTTGAAACCAGTTCATAACTAATTCCACTCACAAGGCCTGTCCTAGGTAGGATCGACTTGTTCAAGGCCAAGAATCTACCTAATCAATGCTAGTCTCAATAGGGTTAGGTTATCGAATTAAATCAACTTGGTTGCTTTATCCCTTATCATGATGGAATTCCAAGCCTTCTTTATCCTTAATGTGATGGAACTCCAACCCTTCTTCATTAATAGGGAAAAGATTACCAAAAGTCCTAACTTTACCTAAAGTGACAAATTTACTATATATATTTTGGTGACATGAAAAATTTCAAACTTTACAAACCGTGAGACATTTACTCCATTAAGGGCATTTTCATCTTATTTTTCCTTTTTTTCATTTTTTTTTTCATTTTTTTCCTTCTTCTCTTTTCGCTCTGCCATGTTGGCGGAGGGAAACTGGAGTCAAGCGAGGGTTGGGTCGGGCCAGGCCCTCCCTCGCCCGATCTGGTGAGGGCGACCCTCGCCCCACGCCAGTGAGGGCGACCCTCGCTTGACTCTAGTTTCTCTCCGCCATGGCTGGTAGAGGGAAGACAAAAGAAGAAGAAATAAAAAAAAATAAAAAACCAAAATGCCCTATAATTTAGTGTAAATGTGTTATACTGCTACAAGTTCTGGATTTTTTATGTCATACAAAAAAATTGGGATAACTGTGTCACGATTGGCAAAATTTGAAATTCTTCATGTCGCAAAAAAAAAAAAAAGTTTTGGGTAAATTTGTCACTTTAGATAAAGTTTGGGGTTTTTGTAGTCTTTTTTTTTTTTTTTTTTTGGCGAACGGTAAGAATAGGGTTTTTGTAGTCTTTTCCCTTACCAATAAGCTTAAATATACTACCGCCTGCGTTGGCCGCGATTATTTGGACTCTCTCCCCCTAAAGCAAGGGGAGGAGTTCAAATCCCCTCACGGTCACTAGGGATTCTTAAGTGTGGCGTCGGGGTGGTGAGTCCTCCGCTAGCGTCACCCTAGCAGGGTTTCTCTCCCATTGTCGGCGCGAGTGCGGGGTTCCCTGGATCACCAAAAAAAAAAAAAAAAAAAAAGCTTAAATATGATGGGTTCAATAAGCAATTCTATGTAATTACATGCACTCACCCTAATCCATGTAATGTAGGTCATATGTTCTCAACCTTTGAATATATATTTATGGAAAAATGCAATCTATATTGACAAATGCAATTAAGATTTTCCCACGTGCATCTTCTAGTATCTTCGTCTAAAGAATTTAATTGACAAAATCAAATTTAATACATAAGTGATGAGAATTCATATTTTGCTTTCATTTAAATTCGTCAAAAAGTTTTACGAAGAATCGATCGTGACTTGACCCACGATGGAAGAGGCATAAAACACGTTTTAAACACCCAGAATCTTTCTGAGGCTAAATTCAGTCATCGGATAACATGAAAAACGAGAATCAACTGGACGGAGGCGGAAGGAATCAGTGGACAGAAGCACCAGAAACGCAAGCACAAAACCAAACAAAAACAAAAGAAGGAAAGACGATAACACGTGGCCGGTGGATATGAACCCAAAGATCGACGCCGGTGACGATCTCCTGCTCCCAAACTCTCAGCTAATCTGAACCTCACAGTATTCCGCCACGATTTCAATGACAGTATCATCCATGGGTCCCGCCACAGCGGCCTTCAGCACCAGCATCGATCTTTCTCTGTTCGTCTTCACCTCCATGGTCTCCCCGACATCCTCACCCCTCCCTCCTCTACTGCCACGCTCTTTTTTCCGTCGCCAGAGCGCCTGAATCGCTGTTAGTTTCTCTGGGGAATTTCGTCGAACACCCGGATGGCGTCCCTTGGGTCTCTGCAGTTTTTCAGCGAGCCGAAGGCAGAGAGCTCTCTACTCCTTTACTGCACCAATCGGCGTCAACCCAGATCGGGTTCGTGCGGCTATCGGCCGAGGAAGTCGCCGGTTCCGTTTCATTTGAGGGGCTTGTCTTGTGGGTTTTCGCGATCGAGAGATGCTGAAGATGGCTCGCTCAAGTGTTCATTTTGCCGTGGCAGAATGTTGGGTTTGTATGACAGAGGCCAGTTCTTGAGTGTGAGAGCGGCTGGGATGGGTTCTGCGGAAGGCGATGACGGTGATAGTCTAGAAACTGAGGAAAAGCTCCAGGCCACCATTGAGAAGAGCAAGAGGGTTCTTGCAATGCAGAGAGACCTGCTCAATCAGGTAATTCTGTCGAAAAGGAAACTTTTGCTTTGTTCCAGTTTCTAGTTCTTCTCGGAA
This sequence comes from Eucalyptus erythrocorys, assembly GCA_014182555.1. Lineage (NCBI taxonomy): Eukaryota > Viridiplantae > Streptophyta > Magnoliopsida > Myrtales > Myrtaceae > Eucalyptus > Eucalyptus erythrocorys. Next base: position 18,623,336 of record CM024606.1, read on the forward strand.
GACGGTTAACTTTTTAGGTTTTGGATGACAATCGTCTTTAATTTTACTGATTAAAAGTCAGCTTCGTGAAGTTTTCAAACTCTAAAACGTAAAGTGAATCTGGAAAGTGCAGTGCTTTTCAATAAAAAGAAGAAAAAGGGAGCGACCTATTGGTAGTTTTCCTTTAATTATATGCTGAAGTTATGTTTAAGTTTCGAGTTACATTGTAGGGCCTACTTAAATTATTCTCACTGTTAAAAAGCATCCAAAATTTAAACTAATACAGGTCTAGCAAATTCAATGCTTTATCTTCAGATATGCAGAATTTGTTGGCATTTTATGGTCCTTGCTTTCTGGGAATCAAAGTTGAATATAAGTAACATGATATTCCATCCATTGAGAAGCTATGATCTCATCTGCATAATAGGCTTGTATACTTCATTTTCAAGCAGTATCATAGTTCGATTTTGGTATAATTTTAGTTCGATGGCTAAGTGCATCTGGTGAATGGTTGAAAAGATTTCCATATTTATATATGGTAGTCATTTTCTTGCACTGACATAGTCTCAATGTAGGCTTGCTTCATTGGAGAGAATCTCTCAGGTCTAGTTCTTACCAAAATAGCAGATTTCTATGCACTGTGGAAATTTTAGCTTGTCCAGCTGGCATGCAGAAATTTGCTAGCTTGGTGTTCAATCACAGCTGATTTCTTATATAATGAGTGCCTCCAGAAATTTTCGAATGGAATCCCTTTTGTCGAGTGTAGCATATAGATAATGATTCCCCACTGTCTACTTCATTTATAAAAAAATGGTAACAGTCAATTACTTCTGCTATCTTTTTGAACCTTGAAGACCATTTATTTTGATCCTTTTGTATTTTACCTAGTCCTCTGAACCCAAACTTTTTTATCAACTAGTTATTTTTAACAACTAGGAGACGCATCCCTTGTCCTTTAAACTCATTATCTTGTCAGTTCTCTGTTACATTATCTTCAGTCTCCTGTTGTGTTCTTTTGTCAGCCTATTTTCGTTTTGCTTTTTTTTTTTTTTCCATTTCTGTCTTTCTTTCTTTTTTTGGTGGGGGGGGGGTTTCTGTTTGACATGCTTTTGCACACTGATTTTGCACAAGGAGTGAGGGATCAATCTGGTGGTGGTCTGCCTTAATTAGATGTAAGTGGGTTTTTTATTTAGGTGGTAACAAAACCATGATGCTTCAGATGAGTGATATTATAATAGAGTTGATCTTTCTTCAAGGTCTTTATCTAACTTATCTAATTTTCTTCTTGTTATCTGTAACTTTTTTTTCACTTTGTTGTCCTCTGAAGATTGCTGAGAGAAGAAAATTAGTTTCTACTATAAAAAACAGCACGATTAGCACAACAGAGGCTGAAACTGCATATGAAGATGGGATGAGCACATCTTCACATCAGGATGTTGCTTCAACTTCTGACAACTATACTACTTTTGAAGATAATGTCCTTGGACAAACAAATGGGCAAAGCTTTTCAGGGAGCCCGCTGTATTCGACAATGGAGGCACCAGAAAGTGTACTAACTAAAGAACCTGATAAAGCAGACAGAAACCTTGAAAGTCAGTTTTCTTCTAAGGTGACACCTTCCAGCAGTGATTCTTCAGAACATTTGAACATCAGTTCAGTTTCAGTTCATTCCACAGAGATGCCATCATTTCTTTCGAGTACCCTGGAGGTTGAACCTTTAGAGGTGGAACAGAATGAAAGTTTGAAGGAATCAAGCCTTCAGAATGTTGATAATGAGACAGCAGATCCAGTCTCTGAGGACATGGAACCCCCTCCTTTGGCTGGACCCAATGTCATGAATATTATTTTGGTTGCTGCAGAATGTGCTCCATGGTCTAAAACAGGTACTCTTACAGTGGACACTATTAATGGTGTAGAGTAACAAAAGTAAATTACTAGAGCATTGCAAATTCGTATTTCAGTCTAGGTTAGTAGAATGTAGTCAGTTGCCACAAGAGATCGTCTAATTTGATAAATCCTATGGCTTCCCAAGGTTTATAAGCTAACTATATGCATGGAATGTTGGGTTAACATTTAAAAATTGTATCAATTAGTTTGAAAAGCTCCTTCCAAGTGTTTGTAGCTATATAATGAATAAGTATAACCAGATGTCATGCTTTTTGCCTGTTTATTTAATGCTAAAGTTTGACTAACATGTCAAGATATTGTAGGTGGGCTTGGAGATGTGGCTGGATCTTTACCAAAAGCTTTGGCTCGTCGGGGGCATAGGGTTATGGTAATGTCAATACCCTAATCCTCCCATGTCTTTGAAATATTTGATAACTATGATTAAACCGTTTTGGGTAACTTATTGGGAATGTGTGCAGCATTCATTGTTAAGTAGCAGTTGCGGATAATAGTTGTATATGCAGAAAACTTTTCTACATATTCATAGTTAAAATAGCATATAAAATGAACTGCCAACATCTCTCAGCAGCTTTCCTTTTCCCCCTAACTGAAGAGAAGAGACATGTGTTGCAAACCCTTTTTTCTTATTGGCTTAAACTTAAAATTTGTCCAGCTACTATTGTGAGATTTATGGCATGTTTACACTTCCTCTTTTATTTTTATTAAATAGGTTGTGGCACCTCGATATGGCAACTATGCTGAAGCCCAGCAAATAGGCGAGAGGAAAAGGTACAAGGTTGATGGCCAGGTTTGCACTGCTTCTGTATTTTATCTGATATGATTTTTGTTTCTTATGTACCATGGGCTTTTACACTTTTAATGCTCCATATAATTTACAGGATCATGAGGTCTCATATTTTCAGGCCTATATAGATGGTGTGGATTTTGTTTTCATTGACAGCCCGATGTTTCGTCATATTGAGAACAACATCTATGGAGGGAACCGAGTGGTCAGTTTTTTTTTTCTTTTACTAAAAATAAGTAGAACATTATGTCTTTGCAGATACATATATTTTGTACTGATTGTATATCCTTACCATGCTTATAACACTGACTACCAGACAAGATAGAACATTAGCAACTCCATTCTGTGTTCTCAGGGATAACCGTGACCCTTGGTTATTTAATAGTTACACTAAATTGAGTACACACTGGCTATGATTTTCCCTTCTTATATTTTTCAATAACAATTACTCACTAAGCATTTCGATCATGTCTTACCATTATCAATTGATTCCTCGTGGTCTGATAGCTTGGTGAATGGTTCTGACTGTCCTTTTGGCAAAATGCATGACCTCTTATGGATATCTTTCCTATTATGTCTGCAATAGTTCTTGATCATTATGCTGACAGTGAAACAAAAACAGATGAGGAATCATCTTCAATCATTGCTTTGCTGTACGAGAGATCTGATATTCTGTAGCTTTGATGGTGCAGGACATTTTGAAAAGAATGGTGCTGTTTTGCAAAGCAGCTGTTGAGGTATTGATTATTGGTAGAATCCATTCTTGTTTCTACATGATGCCTGTTGATCACATTGGTTTGGCACCCAATAGTCAAGAAGTAGCACATGCATCATGCCATATGCCAATTATGGTGTCAAAACACATTATTATCTTATACAATGATCTAACTAGTAGTCCATATGGGTAGATGGAATAGCTTTTTGTTTTTTTTCCACCTAGCGCGCTTGACACCTTATCAACACTTGTTGGTGGCTTGCAGGTCCCCTGGCATGTCCCATGTGGTGGTATCTGCTATGGGGATGGCAATTTGGTTTTCATTGCCAATGATTGGCATACTGCATTGTTGCCAGTATACCTCAAGGCTTATTACAGGGACAATGGTTTAATGTCATTTACAAGGTCAATTCTAGTGATCCACAACATAGCTCACCAGGTAGCTTCCTGAAGCTTTGTCTTCAAGTCCATGATCATTGCACTCTGAACTCTTAATGTCTGATGTGTAGTACCAGCTTGTCTTCTATTCTAGTACTGCAGTAGCTCTCTATTTGCAAAGCAACCGAGACAGTAGCTTTCCATTTGGGTTCTAGATAGGGCATAGCTTGTGTATACGAATTGTATGAATGGAAATCAGTTGCTGTTTGCGAGCGCGAGTGAGTGATACCATGTGTGATACGAGGCTTGAGCCCAAAAGATCATGTTCCCTACCTGTGTGATCCCATGACCCTAGAGATCCTCCACAAAGAACATTAATTTGTTTTGTGTTGTCTGTGCATTGAAAATGTAGTGGAGGCTCGAGCATTTCATGTGGACAATGAAGTCTTTTGGTAGGCAAAGTAGTCAACCCAAGCTTAATGGGAATCAGGAAACACGATCATAGATTTATACTGTCAGGTTCATTCATGTGTTGAGCAGTTTTGCATGTTCAAGGGTTTACTTGGGTATTCAAAGAGTTTCCAGTATCTTTTTGACAAAAAGAATCGGCATCTAAAAATTGCAGTGTCATTCATAGGTGATAAAGATGAGTGTTTATTTCTATTTATGTTGCTTAAATTTATACAACCTAGATATTTACCAATCAGGTATTAGCATATTTGATTGGCCGAGAAGAACTTCCATTGTTATATTTTTGACAATGAAAATATGATCCTTAATACAATGGTGTTTCTCTAGGGACGGGGACCAGTGGATGATTTTTCCTTTGTGGATCTTCCGCCACACTATATTGACCTTTTTAAATTGTATGATCCTGTCGGAGGGGACCACTTCAACATATTTGCCGCAGGTCTAAAAACAGCAGATCGTGTGGTAACAGTGAGTCATGGATATGCTTGGGAACTCAAAACTTCTGAAGGCGGTTGGGGTTTGCACAACATCATCAATGAGATGGACTGGAAACTGAGAGGCATTGTCAATGGGATTGATACAAAAGAGTGGAGTCCACAATACGATGTTCACCTAAAATCAGATGGTTATACTAACTATTCCTCAGAAAATCTCCAAACTGGGAAGGCCCAGTGTAAGGAAGCATTACAGAGGGAGCTTGGTTTGCCTGTCCGTCCCAATGTTCCTCTGCTTGGTTTCATTGGGAGGTTGGATCACCAGAAAGGTGTTGATCTAATAGCCGAGGCTGTACCGTGGCTGATGGGTCAGGATGTGCAGCTAGTCATGTTGGGAACGGGAAGGCAAGATCTTGAACAGATGCTTCGGCAGTTTGAAGGACAACACCGCGATAAAATCAGGGGATGGGTCGGGTTTTCCGTGAAAATGGCTCACAGGATAACTGCTGCTTCGGACATTCTACTTATGCCATCAAGGTTTGAGCCTTGCGGGCTCAACCAACTCTATGCCATGAGCTATGGGACCGTACCGGTCGTACATGCTGTGGGTGGACTGAGAGACACAGTCGAGCCGTTTGATCCCTTCAACAATACGGGGCTTGGGTGGACATTTGATAGTGCAGAAGCAAATAAGCTGATAAATGCGCTGGGTTACTGCTTGATGACATATAGGCAGTACAAGGAGAGCTGGGAAGGAATCCAAAGAAGAGGGATGACAAAGGACCTCAGTTGGGACAACGCAGCTCGGAATTACGAGGAGGTCCTTGTTGCTGCAAAGTATCAGTGGTGAGTCTTGCGGGTGTTTTTTAAGTGCATAAGTTATATGGCCTATTCTTGAGCATGGCCTGTGCATGCTGGAATGAACGTCTATAGCATGCAAAATCCATGGGGCTCTAGTTTCAGGCGAACGATGCCGGTTCATGTCTTTCTCAGTTGTCGTCCTCCTGAACTCGAGAGTTTTTGGGCCAATTTCTGTTCATGCTTGCGCTACGCTCGGTAAATACTAGTATAGGCCAGTGGACCATTTGGAATTTACTGCTGTATAAATTCTTCAACATATCGGGTTTTTTCCCTCGGCCAAATAAATAGGGTTTCAAGATATCATCCACCAGCGGAAGAAAAAAGGAAGGAGAAAATTCTTGTAAAACCAAATGCTATAAACCCATCTGATCTAATCTCGATTTTGGGCCATCTATTCCTGGCCGACGTTATTGCTATAAGTTTGCTAGGTAAACCGAAAAAAATAAAATAAAACGGGGGGAAACGGTCCGATTCCGTTATAGCAACACCTTTGTGAAGTCCACAACCTTTGAAGGTAGTCTTTGGGTTCAAAGTGGATTTTTATTATGGTTAAGTATTAAAGTAGAAACAATTATAGAACAATTCCTAAAGTTTATCGAGATCCATAATATATATATATATATATATATATATATATTATTTTTGTGCATTTAAATCTTAAAACTTACAATTTTTGATGTTTTTGAGTCCTTTCGTTGATTTCATAGTTTAGTGATTTGTGCTACTAACTTTTCAATCATACGTGATCATAAAAAAAATTCCATGTAAATTTTAATTTTTCTAAACCCTAAAGAAATGACTGAAATGGACGACAGTAACCAGTACATTATTGTGAAAATTGGGATCCCGCTGTGATTGTCCCTGTGAAAGCAGGTTTCCACTTGGGTCAAGTTTTCATGTATCATGCTCTAATTATATCAAAATGAGTCATGCATATCAAAAAAAAAAAAAAAAAAAGTCCCTGAAGCCTTATTTAAGTTAATTTAGAACGCTTTCACATTTGACCTATTAACTTCATTGAAAGATCTTTACAACATGTTCTTTACTGTGGAGCTTTATCTGGCTTTTTGCTTGGGAGAACCCAGTCAAGAATGTAAGTATGCTTGACCTTTAGAAGGAACTAATCTAAACAGAATTTTTTTGAGAGAGGTAGCTAACCCCAACCATGTCTATTTACTGTTAATTTGTTTTTATGAAAAATGAATGATTTAGTAAATATTATCATAAAAAAGATCACTTGAAGTGCTTACAAAAATGAATGAACTAAAGATATTATCGTAGTCTATGAAAATTTTTAGAAATAAATTGTTATCAATGATGAAAACATTTTTCATGGACTAACTATTTTAAACGATATATGTGATCACTTTTAGGAAAAAAATTTCAAAATCATTTTTTTTCGGGCAAAAGGAGGCTAAATATTTCTTACTTTAAAAAGGCTTGAGTACCAGAATTCTGCTTAACTCAAGAAGACTGTTGGAACTCTGCCCTTTCTACTACAAGAGCAATCCCTTACACAGAGGAAGTGGTCTGTTAAGAGACAAAACATTCAAACGAGTAGACCGTATCATGATGGTCGGTTTCGATGAAATAATGGACTAGGTTTAGTTTATCTCCATCTGGTGAAGCTTCGGCAGTTATAATTGAACTTTGAGAACATGACACTTTTAGGGATGGAAATCTTTGTCCAGCCTTGTAATTAGTCCACGGTTCCGTGACTCTCGATTACTATTACATCTGGACCGGATCATTGGTTTCCCATCAGCCTTGCTGCAAAAATTACTGAAAAGCCTTAAATCCATCTTGCGGATTTCAATTCAATATCAAATTTTTTAATTTGACTAATATAATCCTAAAACTTTTGACAAATTTTCCAACATAGTTCGTCTAGTCAATTTATACTAAAAACTGCTGACGTAGAGATTCAATCAGCCATTGACCATCCTACGTAGCACAACCAATGGCTTATATAGGATTATTTTAAACAATACAATGTAATTTTGAATTTATTTTTTTTAAATTTTCTTTTATTTCGTTTTCTTTCCCTTATTCTTTCATTTTTTTTCCTATTTTTCCCTTCTCTATTGTTCATCTTCTTCCAACAAAATTTTAATATTAAGGAATTTTGTCCTGCTTGGTTACTTGGTTTTGACGTCGGTTTCTTGAATTGGCATTTGCTGCTTCTTGTGTTTTTATTTTTTTGGTCGAAAAAGTTTCTTATTAAACTGACACCGTTTGGAGTAGATGCCTCTCTTCTACCAGTTCTCGAGTGAGACAGTAGGCCAAAGAATTCTTTCAACCCTGTAAATGATCAACAGATAAAAGCAAACTGGTTAAGCCACAATTGCCTACGCAGGAGTTAGCCCTTCCGCTTGCATGTGAGATCAATTCTTTTTAATAAAGTCAATTACACCTTTACGATATGCTCTCATTAGAAATGGTTTTGAGAGCTAAAATCATTTTAAAAAAAATTATATCCCTCTAATTATTGCTAAAACCTATTTTTCCATCATTAGATAATTAATTTCGGCTTTGTCAAAACTAGCAAAAATTGTACAAAAAGTCGTAAACCTATCATACAGCAACTAATTCAATCCTAAACATTTCGATTATGCCAATTTAATTCTAAGCCATTTAACAATTTGCTAATTTTATCCGAACACTTTAAAGATTTGCTAAAGTAATAGTCCTTCAGCAATCTCTAGCTAAAAATACCAAGAATGACTCTATTGGCAAATCGAAAAAAGATTTAGGACTAAATTGTCAAAATTTGTATAATTAAATTTATACAATTGAAAGGTTTTAGATTGAATCAGCCTTTATACAAAAAATTATCCTGTTAAAATTATCACAACAATATTTGCATAGTTTTTACATTTTATTTTCAAAACTACACACCGATATTCATTACTTGCATCCGTTTCTATGATTAATTTATGAGTTTCTATTGATAAATTTAAGGGATAAGCGCATTTGAAGTTCTAAAACTTATCATAAAATGCAATTGAGTTTTAAACTTACAAAAAGTGTAATTAAATCCTAAAATTTATCAAATTAATTTAATTAAGTTCTTTCGTTAACTCTATTCAATTTAGCTAACAAAAAATACTGATGTGATTTTTTATTATTAACTTTTTATTCTATGTAGAGATGACATGGCTAAAAGGAAATTGTTTTAGTGCAAATTTGATTTTTTATACAATTTTATTTAAATTAAATTAAAAATATATGTAAAAAAAAAAAAAAAAGAAAGAAAGAGGAAGACCACCGTTGCCCTACCTCGCCAATTGCATGTGGGGGTCATCTGCCATCCCCCACCCTCATCGACCCTTTTAGGTGATGGCATGGCGACAACAACAGCAAGGCTTGCAGCCCTCGCAGCCTTTTTTTTTTTTTTTTTTTTTTTTAAATAAAAACTTAAACAAAGTTCGTATTAAAAATTAAATTTAGACCAAAATAATGTTATCCTAACCTTATGTTTTATGATTTAACTGCATCATCGCTATATACGGGAGAGAAAATATTTTTGGAAAAAAAAAAGGCTTGTCGGCATTTTCCATTAGCTAAGTTGGACGAAGTTATCAGAATAACTCGATTATACCAATTTAATAAGTATTAGGATTTGATTACATTTTTTATAAGTTTTAGAATTCAATTGCATTTTTATAATAAGTTTTAAGATTTTTAGTACACTTATCTCTAAATTTAATGTTTGCAACTTTGTGCACATCTTTTTTTGGTTTGTTACAACAATAGTGTCTTGACTTGTCCAAGGCCAAGTCGGGTCTTTCTTTAACTCAAGGTTTGTTTGTTTTATGAAAAACTTACTTTTGAAAAACAATTCTTAGATATGATCGTTTGTATTGCATACAAAAGTAAATGAATGAATATGATTTTCATTGTTTACAAAAATGTTTACGTATATATTGTCGTCAACCAAAAAAAAAAAAAAAAATTTTTTGGCTAATTATCCCAAATGATGTAACAAATGTTTTCCACGTCTTTCATTTTCTACAAAACACATGACCCAACGCAATGGCATTCTAATTTTTGCCAGGTTTTTATGAAATCTCATGCATACGTTAAACAACCAAAGAATCTTTTTAATTCCTTCTTATCTTTAATCTTATTAGGAAAATTTTCTATTTTTTTCCCTAAAACAATGTTTTTAATAAAATGATTATGACCTCCCTCTCTTTCTAATCCTAAGTATCCTATTATTTTTGCTCAGCATGTATGCATTTATAATTTTTTAAAATGATGCCATGCTTCATTCGCTCTGTAGTTGCCGTCTCTCTATATCCTTCTGCTGCTACTCAAGAGTTCTAGAAGAAACTTTAAAAATTATCGTAGACGTTAACAAAACAACAGTCCAATAGCGTATGAGCATTATAACTCTGTTGTGCTACCGTCGCATGTTTGCCGCTTCTAAACGGATGAGCTCTACGATCAAAACCAGTGGTGACGAACTCAACTTTATCTGCTAGTCTACCAGTTTTATCTACGACGCATGGCTCCGATATCAATTACAAAAGTAAGCAGATTTAATTAAATTAGACCGATCGTTTAGGCTATCAGCTCCGATATCAATTACAAAAGTAAGCAGAATTAATTAAATTAGACCAACTGTTTAGGCTATCAAGATTTCTAATCAAGAAAATTCGGAACTAGAGTCATTGTTAACCATTGGTCATTAAGGCATATTCTCAAAATACCTATATCTACAACTATGGCAATAGGCACATAATATGATAATACGCCAATATGTCCAATATTAATAGATAAAATGGTTTCTTTCACTTTTGAATCCCAAACAATTCGATTAAGGGTTAGTACACAAAGATTTAAGGTCATTTCTTCAATTTACTCTCCATTTCTAAGTTTATAGCCTTCGTAGTAGCTTTATCGATGCTCTGTTTGTTTGCAGAAAATAAATGATTTGGAAAATATATTTTCATGCTCTGTTTGTTTGCAGAAAATAAATGATTTGGAAAATATTTTCCTTCAAATGATCACTTGTATCGCTTGATATAATTAGTTTATGAAAAACACTTTTATTACAAGCAATATTTTATGTTTAAGCATTTTTGTGAATAATAAAAATACTTTTCATTCATTCATTTTCATAAGTGATACAAGTAATCATTCTTAGGGAGAAAAAAAATTAAATCATTCTTTTTCATGAAACAAATATAGTCTAAATTTGGATTAACATAACTACGTGGATCTAGAGTTAGGTCAATATTGCACTAAAAATTCCTAATGAAAATATTGAAACTTCGAAAATAGTAGAAATATCCATCGGGTATAATATTGAATGAGGCTCCACTTTAGAAAGATAATTCTAAAATGATATAAACTAGTGAACTTATCCTGATTAACATTTTTGTGTTCCAACTTGATGGTTTTATTAATTAATGTGATGGGCCTAAGTTGGCCCGTCCGCCATGTTGGGCCTAAAAGCCTGACCCACAAGATTGGGGCCCATGGATGGAGGGATACGTTGAAAAGTTGTAACTTTTGGGGGAACGTCTTTTGCCGAAGGGACACGTCTTTAGGAGATGACGTATTTAAGGGAGAAACAAAGAGGGAGGAACACACCTTTTGACAGTACGTACGTTCCTCCTCCCTCTCCCTCTTCCAAACTCTCCAAAAAGAAACATAAGAGAAAGAGACGACACTCTCTTCTCCACAAGGCGAATTGGCATCATCTGATTGAACGAGATTAGTTCTTCTTCCTCATATCAAGTCGGCGTTTAATCTATGGCTAACAAGGTACGTTCGATTCTGTGATGTGCCTTAGGATCGGTGATACATGTCTTTTTCCCGGGCTCGTCTTCCGCACTCGTTTTAGGGGTTCGATTTAGTGTGGAATCTGGTTTTTGGGATTCCAATATTCCTTACATTGGTATCAGAGCCATTGTTTATGTTTCCTAATCCCTTGTCATGTTTATGAATGATTTTTGATTGAATTTTCGTGAAAAATTGGCCAACACCGATCGGGGGTGGAAAAATCCCGACACTCGAGTACTATTCATCCTTTTTTTTTTTTTCGATTTTTTGTAAGTCGAAATTAGTTTTTGATGGCGTAGGGTCGAAGGTCTCGTTGAGACGAGCAAGACGAGTGGCGGAACGCCGCTAAAGGCCGCCGGATGCGCCTCCACGTGTAGCTGGAATGAAACGGCGTTGCACGCGCCGATTCATAGATGTAGGTGCATGCGTCGCACGCGCATGTGACGCGCATGTGGGGCCAACGTGCGCACGTGCGACACACATGCGCGGAACGTGCCAGCTGAAGTCATCGTGACGTTAGCTACGCACGCATGCCACACGTGCTGGGTCGATTCGTCCGACCTGGCCCAACCGACCCGGCCTGATCCGGCGACCCGACCCGGTTGATCTCGACCTGGCCGACCGTTGACCGTTTGTAGCACCCCTAATCCAACTGAGGTCACCACAGTTACCTATCTTCATGAAATTAAGCCATAAATTCTTAGGCTTTTTTTTTTTTTTTTTAATAACGGTCCCAGCACAATTTAATTGCGGAAGCATAATCAAATCTCTCCAGTTCTCCCTTCAAACAAACATAAGGCAATGCACACCAACTAAAACATCATAGGATAAAAACCGAACCATTTTTATTTACATATTTACAGGATGGATTAACTTAGGGTAGGTACAAGCAAAAGATAAGCCAACACATAACTAGCTTGGCTTAAGCTCAAAAAGAAACACCTCTACCCTCCTCACTAATCACAAAAAAAGCACAATCCATCCATCCGTCGTTATCGGTTATGTTAAAAAAATCTCAGCTCCTAGCTCCTTACACAGGCATCTACACCCATCCTGGCGCATCAGGTGGTGGCGGTGGTAACATCCCCCGCATCATCCCATCCCGGCGAACATGGATGGAGATGAACTCCTGAATAACTGGACCATCAGCCAGGCCCACCTCATAGGACACGATCGCACGAACTCGAATGAAAGTCAGACTAGGGATAAGAGGATAGTCAATCTCCATCACTTTGACCTCTACATCGGTCGGAATGCCATAATAGGTGCCCCGCGTGACAGGTAGGAGCGGCATCTTTAAGCTAAAATGTTAGTCTCCAAAAGGGGTGAGTACAACTACTCAGCAGATAAATGATTCCCTGTGGCTACTCATGCATCATACAAGATAATCAAGACATCACAATGTAGAACATATCATCTCATGTATGCAATGCACCACTTACCTTGTAGCCATTTACATGTAATTGCACCATATATGAGTACATCATCAAATATGCATGCATATGCCAACATTAAGCCATAGGTATTCATTCATCCATGCACTTACTATCCAATGTCCATGCATATATCATGCATACATATCATTTAATACCCAGGCATACATATCATTCAGTACCCAAGCATACACCATGCATACATATCTTTCAATGCCCATGCATACATATCACCATATGCATAACTCATTTCCAATTTTCACAATTTTAATTGGCCTTTAATACACCCCCGACACACACCTCCGGGCTTCCGGCACTCCCACATTCCGGGCATCTCGCACCCCAACTGGCATCACGAGGAATCTCCCGGCACACACCATCCGGGCTTCCGGCACCCCCAACGCTCTGGGCATCTCAACTCCGAGGCCATCCAAATTTACGCCCCTAGGGCCACTGGGCATCCGGCATTTACACTCCCTGGCCGGGCATCCCGACACTCCCGGGGCATCGTCGGCTCACACCATCCGACGGCCTTCTCATTTATCATGAGATTATATTCACATGCATGGTCCAATTTCATATGGCATATGACATGATGTACACTTCTAATATCTACATGATATGCCAAATACCATCATTCTTGCAGCGTGATAAAACACTTGAGACAATACCAATCATTTGATTCATGCAATCTAGAATAGCTCACATATTTTCTTCTTTGAAGTTTTACAAATTCCAGCATGTATAATTTCTGAAAATATCTAAATTGAATGCCTAAATGACTCTAAAAAATTATGGGATTTGGGCATGTGATAGTCGAGACATAACAACACATTTTTCATGAAGAATGCAAGTTCTGAAAATCATCAGATAAAAAGATAACAACTTCAATTCTACAACAAACCAATCTCGAGCACAACAGTTTACACGGTTTCATAATTTTCCACAATTAAATATCCAAATGACCTCTAAAAATTGTGAAATTTTACCAAAAAACAGTCAAGACATAAAGGTGCAACTTTCATGAACAACTCATGTCCAAAAAATCTCCACACAAAAAGATATAACTTAGGTAACACAGCCAACAGTTTTCGGACACACAGATTGCACAACTTTATAATCATTTCAAATTAAATATCCAAAAAATCTTAAAAAATTATGAAATTTTACCACGTGATAGTCAAGATTCTAAAGTAAATTTTTCATGAAGACATCAAAATCAATTTCGTTATAGATAATTAATTACAGTAGACGAAAGCTTCTGTTTATGGCACCGTTGCATCCAGATCAACTTAATCTTAAATTCGCCATTTTTCAAAATTAAATACCCAAACGACCTTAAAAAATTATGACATTTTACCACATGATAGTCAAGACTCTAAGGTAGATTTTTCATGAAGACATCTAGGCTAAATTCGTCCTAGATAATTTATTATAGTTGAGGAAAGCCTCTGTTCACTGTACCATAACTTCCAGACCATCTTATTACCGAAAAATCTCCATCGCACTTACTTATTCTCCTTCTTTTCTTCTATATTTTTGATATTATCCAGCTTAAAGTGTTCTCTTCAAATTTCATTTAGAAGACAAGGTGAAATTCTCAAAGATAAACCGTCTCATTGTCCCCGAAAACACTGATGTCCCACAAAACTCGTCCAGAATCCACATCTTTAAGAAAGAATGCATTTCACTAAGCTATACTTGTTAGTTTTGTCTAAATTTTGAGTATGTTGATCCTCTTGATGTTCTATACAATTATTATGAAGAAATCAAAGAAAGATTCCCAGTAAAAAGTCGAGTACAGCAGCTAAAAGCATCAAAACTCCACATGCAACTCCAGATTCGACCGTCTTTTTAAAAAATGGGTTTCACCCCTCAAAACTCGTCCATTTCACCTCAATTTTTAGTATGTTGTAGTTCAAGATGTGATCTACAACTCTCATGAAGAAGTCGAAGTCAGATTCCAGCTCTAAAGTTACATGCAAGACCTCACAAACTTCTGGCGCACACGGGTCTACTCGGAACAGAACACACCTTCATACAAAAACACTTCAAAACCTTACTTTCTACCCTCAAAACCCACGGATTCAACCACTACACAACACCACACTCACAACACAGCAAGCAAGAGTAGATAAGGGATCAAATCTTGCCTTAAATCTCAGCAAAACAAGGACAAAGACGAACAGGCAGAGTGGGCGACGACGGCTCCTTCCTCCTTCTTCCTCTCCTCCTTCTTCTTTCTCTTCTTCCTTTCTCTATTTCTCTCACCCTCACTGTCGACTAGCCCTTCTAGAACCGGCCACTCTCCTTTTTATACCCCTAATTTCCCATCATTAGATGTAATGATTAGTTTACATGGATTTTGACACTTGGAAAAATCCATGCAAGAACCGGCCAGCTTCTCCCCCTCCTTGCTCGATCGTGGCCGGCTTTATGGGCTTGTGGGTTGGCCCATTTAGCTTGCCATAAGCCCACTCCAATCGGCCCAAAGTTTTCAAGCCCAACTAATTAAATTTTAATCCTTAAAATAACTAAGTCTTAATTAGGTTAATTAAAAGATTAAATAATCTATATACTTGAGTCTATGGATGTATAAATTCTAGCTTTGTACTTCACATGGCCAAAGTCTTTTGACTTCAAATTACATTCCTTTACAAACTCGGCCATGAGTCTCGTCACGAATCATGGATAAATGGCCACTAATTACATTCACAGAAGTTTTTCCCTTGCCTATCCATGACTCAAGGATTCTTTGTAAAAATTTGGGATGCCACACCGTTGACCGCTGACGACTGTTGACCGTTGATCGTTGATGTGGCACCCCCAAACAACTAAGGTTGCCACCGATACCTATCGCTCCACCAAATGAATACCAGTTACATATCTTTGTTTCGGAGTTAAAGAAGAACCGTAGTTCATAGGTATATATTCTGAAAATGGTCCCAACGCAGCTTATTAGCGGAAGCATAAACAAGTCTCACCATTTCTCCCTCCAATAACCATAATGCAATGCACACCAACTACGCACCATAAGAAAAGATAAAGCTGAGCCACTCTTTATTTATATTTTCATGATGGACTTCTCGGGTCGATACAACCAAAAAGAAAAGCCAAGACTTTTAGCTAAACTTGGCCACAGCTCAAAAGAGAGATCTCGACCCTCTATATCGATCACGTATAACCCTCTGTCTACAAGTGTCCGCTATTTCCAAAAAGTGTCAGCTCTCACTCCTCATGCGGGCCATCACACCCATCCATGTGCGTCGAGCAGTGGCGGCAGCAACATCCCCCGCATCACTCCGTCATGGCGAACGTGGACGAATAAAAACTCTTGGATGACCGGGCCCCCAGCCAGGCCCACATCATACATCACCAACACAAGAACTCGTATAAATGTCAGACCATGGATGATGACACAATCAAGCTCCATACAATTGACCTCCATGTTAGATGGAAGGCCGTAAAAGGTACCCCGCATGACCGGAGGGAGCGGCATCTTTCTAATTTGAAATGTTAGTCCCCAAAGGGGTGAGTACAACCACTTAGCAGTTAAAAGATCCATTAAACTATTCAATGCATCAAACAGAACGATCATGACATCATAGTGGAGTACATATCATTCATGCATCCAAGCATTACTTACCTTGCAGTCATGCATATGTTATCATACCATATATGCATACACCGTCATGCACTCATCACCAAGCATTCATGCATATACCATCATGCCATAGGTGCATATACAATCATGCACTCATCATCAAGCAATCATGCATATACCATCATGCCATAGGTGCATATACAACCATGCACTCATCATCAAGCATTCATGCATATCCATGCCTTATGTGCACATACCACCATGCACTCATACATATTATATCATACAGCCATGCATACATGTCACCATACCATGCATGATTCAATTTCAGCTATTTATCTTTCAATTTGGGTCACCGCATTTTTTCTTTCTTGAAACCAAAAATTGCATCCCACATTTATCGCTTGCACCAAACCTGGCATCCCGAGGAACCTCCGGCACACACCTCCGAGCATCCGGCACACACACTTCGGGCATCTTGTAACCCAACTGGCATCACGAGATATCCCCCCAGCACACACCTCTGAGGCTTCCAGCACCCCCATATTCCAGGCATCTCGAAACTCCCAAGGACATCCGGCACACACACTCCGGGCATCCGGCACTCCCCTCTGGGCATCTCGACACTCCCGGGGCATCGTTGGCTCACACCTCCGATGGTATCCTCATTTATCATAATTCATATTCACATTTGTGTCTCAATATCGACATGGCACATGATGTGATGGCAACAAGGTCAATTTCAGCTTTTGATTTTATATGTAATGCCAAATATCATCACATGTGCAGTAAGATTCAATCACTTAAAACATTATAATCCATGGGGCTCATACAAAATAGAGTAGTTCATGCATTATAGCTTTTGAAATTCGCACAATCCAGCTTGCACAGTTTTAGAAAACATTTTAATTAAATACCCGAATGACCTTCAAAAATTATGAAATTTGAACATGTGATAGTCAAGATATAAAGGCAGATACTTCATGAAGAACACTACACCAAAAGATCCCCATATAATTTAGTAAATACCATGCATCACAGTACTATTATCCTAACAGTTCAACTTATACAGTTTTTGAAACATTTTTGGTTAAATAGGTAAATGAACTTCAAAAATTATGAAATTTGAATATGTTGTAGGGAATACATAAAGAGAGATATTTCATACAGAACATGTTTCCAAAAGAACCTCATACAAAACGATATAGTCCACGCATTGCAACTTACAAAGTCCGAACACATCGGATTGCACAGTTTTAGAAACATTTCCAATTAAATACCCAAATGACCTTCAAAAATTATGAAATTTGACTATGTGATATTCAAGACCCTAAGGTAGATATTTCATGAAGACATCGAAGTCAGATTCATCCTAGGTAATTAAATATGGACGGTTAAAACCCCTGTTCCTAGTACCAAAATTTCCAGATCTAACCATCTCCGAAAGACCACGATTTCACCTACCTATTCTTGTTTGTTTTCTCTAAATTTTTGATATGTTAAACCTCAGGATGTCCTTTACATCTTTTCTTAAGAAATTGAAGTGAAATTTCAACAAAAAGATTCCCCCCCTCCTTCGTGCGACAACAGCCCCTCATGGGCTTATGGGCCGGCCATTAAGGCCCATCTTAGGCCCAACACTCTTTGGCCTAAGTCCCAAGCTTAAATAAATCCAAAATTTGACCCTTTTAAAACTAACTAAATCCCTATTAAATCAAAGTACTAAATTAAAAAATTAAATGGCCAAAGATAGAACTTTCTTTCCCAAAATTTATCCATTAAAAGCTTGGCCATAAATCTTATTGCGAATCATGGATCAAAAGGCTACAAAATACAATAATAGTGTTTCCCTCGCCTATCCATGGCTCATGGCATACTTAGGGATTTTCATGAAATTCTAGGATGCCACAGTTGACTTTGACCGTTGACAAAAAAAAAAAAAAAAAAAAAAAAACAAAGAGGAAAGAGAATGTGTTTCTTTTTCAATTATGTCTACGTGGATTATATGTAATCTCTTTTTGTTCTGCATTTGTTGCAGGAACAATGCCTCTTGTGCACACCTATTCGTGCAATTACCGACGAACAAAAAGAAAGGCTTTTAAGGTTAATAGTCGACTTGAATAATTATCGATGGGAGAGCGGGGACATAAGAGATCATGTTCTTGAAGTCAACGGGAAAATTTAAAAGGTCATATGGAATGATCATCCCATGCCACAGTCTGAGATGGTATACTCTTCCACCAGAATGGCAAGGAGTGTTGAATCGCATATGAGATATCAACAAAGCTGCTTCATATAGGAAAATTGTGATGACTTTCATAGATGATTATTACCTAATTGTTACAAAAGAAAAGATCAAGAAATTGAACAAAAGGAGCTTTCCCAGTTTATATATTGACTTGGGTTTAGATATTTCGAGTTGTCTTTTTTTTAGTATACTTTATAGATACCTTATGTAAACATTTTACTATCTGGTTGTTGTTGATGTAGCAACTGATATGTGAGTTGTATTATGTGAAAGCATTAATATTCTATTGGATGTCAAATATTATTTGCTTTCTATTATTATTGACTGCTGTGAATAATTCATAGAAGTTTTTGTAGCTTCATAAAATTTATTTTGCATAAACAATTATATTAATAATAGCTTTAAGTTAGGATTTTTTGGAAGATGATTGGAAACATAGTGACCTTTTGATTCTGAAACCTTACTTGAAATTATTCATTAATATGATAGGTTTGTGCAAAGTGGATACATAGATGATAGGCATTAATTATTCGTGTATATGTGTCTGATATGTTCAAATTGATGGTTTTAGCAACTAAGAACGTAATTGCTGATTTGAACGGCGAAAATTGTGAAATATTGAATATAAAGATTCAATATGTGCTGGAAAAGCAAAAAGCATTAGAAGCTCTTGACCATGTTATGGAAGATCTTGAGGATGCTATGCACCACCTTGAGCTAGTAGAGGACCGCCTAACGGCATTTGAGCAGAAAATAGATTTTTCCTATGCTGGTTCTAGCTCAAAAAGGGCTTCTAGCTCTAAGCACAAGCGTATTGATTCGTTCAATATGTGGGAATGCAAAGAATCAAGTCCTTCTTGCAAGAAACCAAGAGTTAACCAACACAAAAGAGGAAAACATCCTCAAATGAGGAAGCTGACAAGGTGAAGTGTTACAATTGTGACAAGAATGGTCAGTATGCTCGTAATTGTGGCGAGCCAAAGAAGGTATACACCCCTTGTACTTTTGAGAACTTTGCCTATGTGTCAAGTTTTGTATTCTTGACTGAGTTTAATCCTTTGTCGACTGTAGATTCAAGAGCGACAGGCCATGTAGTGAAGGATAGAGGATCCTTTGTGGAATTCCGACGAGTACCAACTGGAACTAAGTTGATCTATGTCGGAAATAACTCCAAAGCTGAAGTAATAGGAATTGGCACCTGCCAACTGAACATGTGTGGTGGACGCACTTTGTTCCTACATGATATATTGTATGCTCCGGAGATTCATCGAAATTTATTGTCTGTTTTAGTGTTGGTTAAGCTAGGTTTTAATATGAACTTCCATAATAAGTAGCGTTGATTTGTATATGAATACAAATCACTATGGTTGTGGTTATTTTCTGGATGGTTTCATTGTATTAGATATTGACAATATTAATGCAAATGTTTGTTATTCTCTTCTCACGTCTCCTAATTCATATGATAATGATGTGAATGTGTGGCATGCTAGACTTAGTCATATTTGCCAACAACGTATGAATAGACTAGCCAAAGAGGACTTGTTGGGCAACATTGAAAAAGTTGATTTGCCTATATGTGAACATTGCCTAGTAAGGAAAACGACAAGGAAACCATTTGGAAAAGGTAAAATGGCTGAATTTCCTCTGCATTTAATCCATTTTGACGTCTGTGGTCCAATGAATGTGAGAGGAAGGCATGGGGCTGTTTATTTCATCACATTTATAGATGATTATACTCGATTCAAATATGTCAATTTGATTTCTCATAAATCTAAAGTATTAAGTTGTTTCAAAAGGTTTATGAACTTGGTAGAAAATCAATTAGACAAGAAAATAAAAGCATTGAGATCCGATCGAGGTCGAGAATATTTATTTGATGAGTTCAGAAAATTATGTGATGAAAAAAGAATAGAAAGATAGTTGTCTATTCCATATACTTCTCAATAAAATGGTGTTGCGGAAACAGAACCCTACTGGAAATGGTTAGGTCCATGATGGCGCATGCTAACTTACCTATCACTTTTTGGAGTGATGCGTTGTTAACTGCTGCCTATATACTTAACTGGGTGCCTTCCAAATCAGTTACTTCCTTTTCATATGAGTTATGGATAGGTAAAAAAACAGGACTTAAGTTTTCTTAAGCCATGGGGTTGTGCTGCTTATACACATGAGCCCTCTCATAAGTTTGGGAAATTGGGTCCCAGAGGAAAGGAGAGTATTTCCATAAAATACTCCGAACACTCGAAAGAGTATGTGTTCATACGTGAGCAGGAAAGTGGGAGTATAATTGAATTTGAATCACGGGATGTCACATTCTTAAAGAATGAATTTTCGAAGAAGGGCGAAATAGGTGAAGATTACTCCCTATTTGAAATCTTGGATCAAGATAATGATATTAGTGGAGTTCGTCCAAGTGGGAGTAATATGAGAAGTGATGAATTGAATTTTACTCATTTTCAATCACAACCACATGATGAGATGACATCATCATTATCTAATCCTCATGGAAGCATAATGGGGAATGATGTGCAAAGTGTACAATCTCCTGTATGGCGAACAAGTCGCAAAAGTATTCCCCATCGACGTTTTGACATTGAAGGGAAAACTTTTATGATTGCCCCACAAGATGAGGATGAGCCAAGAAATATACATGAGGCTCTAAGTTGCCCTAGTAAGGAAAAATGGATGTATGCAATGAGAGAGGAAATTGAGTCAATAAAGTCAAACCATGTTGGGAACTAGTTGATCTTCCAAAAGGACGCAAAGCTATTGGGAACAAGTGGGTTCTCAAAATAAAGCGTAAAGCTGATGGCTCGATAGAAAGATATAAAACTCGCCTTGTGGCGAAAGGGTATAATCAACAGGAAGGAATTGATTATGAGGAAACATTTTCTCTTATTGTGAGATTTACCTCGATTCGCATTATTCTGGCAATAGTGACAAGTATGGATCTTGAATTACATCAAATGGATGTAAAGACTGCTTTTCTCAATGGAGAATTGGATGAGAAAATATATGGAATAACATGTTGGTTTCATTACAAAAGGCCTAAGAAAATGTATGTCGACTTTTGAAATCGATATATGGCCTTAAGCAGTCGTCAAGATAGTGGTATATACGTTTTCATAATGCCATAATGGCATATGATTTTACAATGATTGATGAGGATCATTGTGTATATATAAAAAAAAAATCCAAAGATCAATTTGTGATCAAATCATTATATGTTGATAATATACTAATTGCTGGAAGTAATATGGAGTTTGTTAATACCATCAAAAGTTGATTATCTTCCAACTTTGAGATAAAAGATATGGGTGAGGCTGCATACATTCTTGGAGTTAAGATTTCAAGAGATCATTCGAATAGGTTGTTATCTCTTTCGTAAGAAACATATATAAAATAAGGTTCTTAAACAATTTCGTATGCAAGATTGTAAACCCATAGATACTCCTATTGCAAAAAGTGAAGGATTGAGTCATAGATTGTGTTTAAGGACTCCACAAGAGAAGGAACAAATGAAACACGTTCCTTATGCTAGTGCTATTGGGAGCTTGATGTACGCTATGATGTGTATAAGACTAACATATGTTTTGCAGTTGGAATGGTGAGTGGATATCAATCCAATCCAGGTCAAGTACATTGGAAAGCTGTTAAGAATACTTAGGTATCTAAAGGAAACTGCTGATTATACACTGAGTTATCAAGGAAAGGATCTGCGACTCAAAGGCTATTCAGATACTAATTGAGGAGGAGATTTAGATGAAAAGAAATCTACCTTTGTTTTTGTTTTTCTTACTGAATAATGGCGCCATGTGTTGGTGCAGTAAGAAACAAATATGTATAGCCTTGTCCACGGTGGAAACTGAGTTCATGGCATTATCAACAGCGGTACAAGAAGGTGTTTGGTTTAAGAGATTTTTGGATCATTTAGGTGTTATTAAGAGTGCTGCAAATCCATTATTGGTTAATTGTGATAGCCAAGCAGTAATAGCATACACTAAAGATCCAAAATATCATGGCGAGACCAAACATATAGATACCAAGTATAGTTTTGTCAAAGATATGGTTGCACGAAAAGATGTGAACTTACAGTACATACCTACGCATAAAATGTTAGCAAATCCAATGACAAAGCCAATACCTAGAGATGTGTTTTGTGGCATGTGAAATTTCTAGGACTGCGTAGAGGCTGATGTACTGATTATTATAGTTTCCCTTAAGTGTTCACATTTGATGAATTTGTGTTTTCATCATTAATGCCTATGAATCTTTGTTTGATGTTTATACATCTTAATGCTTAGTGCATTACATTAAGTTGAAAAAGTACGTCGGACAGATATAAGATTAGCTCACTTACATGGGTAATCGCCTCTATTTACTATGTGATAAATAGAGATGAGACGATTTTTAAGCTTATTATCTAGGTGATAATCGAGAGCTCAAGCTTAAAATATATATGTCGCCTTAACTAAGTATTAAGATGAGAACATGATAAGTACTATGTCCGAAAGTAAAATACCCCATATATTTTACTTTATCTATCTAAGATACCAGATGTGAGTTCTGATGAATTTTGTGAATGAGTATATACGTGAACTCAAGTTAGACATTGGGTATGTCTGAACTATCATCTGTACGGTATTGATGGTGTAGACATACGCTCCATGGGAAAGGAGTTAATATCGTAATACGTATTTCATACTACGTATGCATGAGACGACCAATGAGAATGGCAAAAGTTTGATCTCAACTTTTATGCCGTGTGAGACTCTTGAGGAAAAGAGTTCCTCAATTTTTTGTGCCCGCATGACTTTTACTTATTCTCAAGATTTCTATTTAGTGTTTTCTATCTTAGGATGTTGCCAATGGTCATGAGTTGATTCGATCTAATAGGACATTTCTAAAAAAGCAAGCTGAACTGAAATTGAGAGTTTGAAGGAAAGAGGAAGATCGAATTTGGAGAATCACATTGTAGTTTTTGTATTCACTGGTCGACCAATTATGACTGTCTTTGGAATAATCATAATTTTGAATACAATATATATATATATATATATATATATATGTGTGTGTGTGTGTGTGTGTGTGTGTGTGTGTATCATTGTTTAAAAGAGATCAAGAGAGATATAAATGTGATCGATCGATCTAAGGTACTGCATACTAAATCTACTCAGAGTGTGATGCCCATTATGAGCTGCTATATATTCCTAATAGATGTATGGCAATGAGTTCTCAAAGTATGCTGGTCACACGGATTATTCATCGATATGAATATTGAAGAGAGGTAAAGAGGATCCTGTTCGGCCTACCATATGCGAGTGGGAGATGATGGTTTTATTAATTAATGTGATGGGCCTAAGTTGGCCCATCCACCCATGTTGGGTCTAAAATCCTGGCCCACAAGATTGCGGCCCATGGATGGAGGGATACGTTGAAGAGTTGTAACTTTTGGGGGAACGTCTTTTGCCGAAGGGACACGTCTTTTGGAGAGGACGTATTTAAGGGAGAAACAAAGAGGGAGGAACACACCTTTTGACAATACGTACGTTCCTCCTCCCTCTCCCTCTTCCAAACTCTCCAAAAAAAAACGTAAGAGAAAGAGATGACACTCTCTTCCTTACAAGGCGAATTAGCGTCATCTGATCGAACGGGATTAGTTCTTCTTCCTCATATCAACGTCGATGTTTAATTTGTAGCTAACAAGGTACGTTCGATTTTGTGATGTGCCTTAGGATCGATGATACATGTCTTTTTCCCGGGCTCGTCTTCCGCATTCATTTTAGGGGTTCGATTTAGTGTCGAATCTGATTTTTGGGATTCCGATATTCCCAACACAACTAAATATCGAAATTCAAGTTAACTTTAACTCGAAGAGACCAATGATCTAGAGAAAAGAAAGAACTCTCATCGAATTTTCTTGAAAATTTCAAATTAAATGTGACATGACCGGGCCCAAGAGCATGTAGGCCCAGGACCACGTGTTATTGAATAACAATTATTCGGATTAAGTCTGAGAAAATAAATAATAACTACAGAAAAGATAACTTGAGCAGCAGCACTTCGAAGGACAAATATAGTAAAAATTTATTTCATTTTGTGCATTGTTTTATCATAGAGCTTAAATTCTACTAGTTTCATAACCAACATCTAGAGGTGGCAAATGGGTGGGTCGGGTCGGGTCGGGTATGGGTCGCGTTGAAAATGGATCGACCCATATTTAACCCATTTAATCTGTTTTGGTCCATATTCTTGTAGTGTAAATTTAGTAATCCATACCCGACCCCACCTAACCCAACCCATACCCAATCTGACTTATATTGCTAAAACCCACTAATATTCTAAAAAAACCCACGCTCACTTTAAGCTATATGCTAATTGAATAAAAACCTCAAATTAAATTAAAAAATAGTAAATAAAATAAAAAATGTTTAGAAAAAACCTATAAATAGAAATATTTATGAAGAATTAGACTATGCACATGTGAGCATACTATTGAGCAACTGAAAACTGCAACGTGAAACTAAGTATTAGCTATTTGAACACACTATCTAATGAAACATCCGCGAAGGCAAGGATGAAAATGGTCTTTCACAAGTCGGATTTACGCAAGTTTCATCAAATCTGGAATTGAAAGTAAATGCTTCTCTTAATAAGAATCTCATTTGCAGTCGCACACCCTTTTTGGAAATGCCTTCAGCTTGCCATTGTATAGATAACCCAAGACAACCACCAACGCTTCGGCCCCAACCTCGACCTCGAAATCCTTGGCCAGCTCCTTGAATTCGAGCCTCACCCTGCTCTGGCTCCCCAAGAACTTGGCCTCGAAGAACGGGCTTCGCACGGCGAGGACACACCGGTGGATGAGGACCTTGCCGCCGTCGGCGGCGACGATTGTGGCGTCAGAGAACGAGAAGCCAGAGCCGCAGCCAAGGCCAACGCGCAAGAGCTCAAAGATCAACTCGAGGCTGTCAAAGAGCTTCCTTAAGGCCTGCATCTCTATCGTCGCCGCCACCGCAACGTCGGGGGAGTAGGAGGAGGAAGGAACGTCTGCATAGGTCTGTGTGGAGCACACACTACTGCTATAGTTGGCGTCGTTCGAATCTGAGAGCACAGCCCTTCCCAAGTCCATGCCAGGCCCCCCTCCCCATGTGAAATGTGAGCACGCACGGCGACAGCGCGAGAAGAGTCGGTTGCGTGGAAGAAGAAACAGAGCTGGCTAGTGCCGCTCTGAATGGTGGCACTCCAAGAAGAACCCAAGTGGAGTCTCGAAAGCCCCCCAAGCGAGGGAGGAGAGAGAGAGTCGTTGGACTGTAGAGAGAGAAAGGTAAGACGCCATTGTTTCCACAAGAGAGAGAGAGAGAGAGTCAACAGCAGGGAAGGAGATCTAGGGAGAAAGAGCCTCAGAGGTGGGTGGCGGAGGCGGGATGACAAAGCTCATCGACCTTCGGGGAGCAGTGGAGGCGAGCCTCAGAGGCAGGTGACGGAGGCGACTCGAAGGTGAGTAGCAGTGGCGAGTGATGGAGGTGACTCGGAGGCGAGCAGTGGAAGCGAGCCGCAGAGGTGGGTGACGAAGCTCGTCGGCCTTCAAGGGAGTGGCAGAGGTGAGCCCCAAAGGCAGGCGGCGGAGGTGACTCGGAGGCAAGCCGCGGCGACGAGTGGTGGAGGCGAGTGGCGGAAGCGGCTCGGAGGCGAGTGACGGAGGTGGGTGACAATACTAACGAAGGGCAACTATTTGTCGCTGAGAAAGTTCTCTGTTTTGAAGGTTATGAAAATGGGTCAGAACATGTGACCCATTTTCGACCCATATAGAATTGAACTTAAAATGCTTTGACCCATTTTAGCTTGGTCATTGCATCTTCATAACCCATATACGACCCATTAGTGAAAATATGAGTCCAAAAATGGGTCCATGACCCATTTTGCCACCTCTACCAACATCTAACATGAGCATCGGAATTCGACCAAAAAAAAAGAAAAAACATGAGCATCGGAGGATCCCCCAATATTTTTTGAACACTCGAACTTTTATAACAACATGAGATGGCCAACTCTCCTAGCGAGAGATAGCAGAGCAGAGTGCCAAATGGTTCAACAAAGTCCAAACCTTGCATCTTGAACCCAACAGCGTCCTATCCTATTTGAGGGGATTTTGGCAATATAAAAATCGTTGGAGTCAATCAACTTAAATATCATAATTTTTTTTTTGTAATTTAATAAGTTAAATAGAAATTTCATTTTTTTTTGTTTTACTTTATTTCTATTTTAACTCTCACCCTCACGATTTTTGTCAGTCATATTCTACTCCTACTTCAACTTTTACTCTCAATTTTTTGTCCTACCTTTGCGTAGAATGTGGGAGTTGAAGCATATACCTATACTCTACTTCTATTTTAATTTTTACTCTCAAATTTTCGTTCTACTTCCATGTAAGGTATGGGAGTCTTAAAGTTTTGTCCTGCCTCCATGTAAGGCGTAGGAATTGAAACTCATAACTAAAGCTAAATAGTCCTCACTCCCAACCCTCTTGAGAATGTAGGAATTCGAACCCCTCACATCTCCTTTCCCATGTGGAAATGATGACCAATGGAGCAAACTGCAATAGTTAATTAAGCTGTTACTTAAATATCCTACTTCTTGTCACTTAGATGTTCATAAATTTTCTTACAAGCAAACTAATGTTGGCTAGATAGGCACATCATCAAAGTCTGTATATTAATCATGACGAATTAAAGAATGATCAAGAATGGAAGGGCGCTTCTACGGTCCCTTAGAAATTAAAAATGCAATTAGTTTCGTACCTATATGTAGTAATCTAATTGTGACTAGTTTCGTACCTATATGTAGTTATCTAATTTAATGGATTTGTAATTTATCTAGTAATTCATTTACCATCATAAAAAGTAAGTTATTTTTTTGGATGATAATTTGCAAGAGTGTAACCTGAAAATGTTGACACTTAGTAATAAATCAAAAAGTGTAGTAAAATACCAAACATTGTTGTAAGGGACAATATCAACTCGCAGTAATTTTCCATGATAACTGTATTTTTCCTTTTAGTCTATGTAAATGAAAACCTATTAATCATTCTTCAACCTAGTGAGTTACCTCATAGTTTCGTAAGGTTGAAATCCCCAGCATTGTGACTTTCACGAAATATCGTAAATGACCTGAACCTATTGTGTACCTTGTTCCCTATAACAACTTACCTCAATGATAGTAGCATTCCTTTACAGTTCGTAAATCTAAGGACCCTATCTATTAATAATCATCCTTGTATGCCGTAATTTTAACTTAATTAATAGTAACATTGACAATTTTATAGTAGCAATTTTCTTTATGAGTTCGTGAGTTATTGTTTTTCTAAGATCGCCATATGATCACTATTTACTGCATCTTAATCTAGCAGATCAAATTGAATCGGACTGATCGTTCCGTATTTTTATATAAGGACCATAGAAGTTTCTCAGACCAGAAACACCCTCTTCTTTAATTTGGAGCAAATGGTGTGGTGAAGAAATTGTGGGACAGTGGGACTAAAAACTAAAAGTACGCAATGTGCATTGTCCTACAAGAGGATTTGCATGTTTGACATGATTTATTTAAACGTTCGATATAAATTTTTAGGAACGTATTTCATTTTATTTAATACCTAGATCTTATATTTCACTGCAGTACCAATATTTTTCTTGGAGTCTCATAACAAGTTATGTGAAATTATTAAATAATCTTTAAAAAAAAATTGATATGATTGGAAAGGTAAAAATTAGTTTTTGATTTCTTAAAATGTTAGGCACTGTTCATGAAGATATTCTTTTGTTTTTGCCTTTTCTTTTCTTGTAGAGCTTTTAATATGCGTTTATAAATATCTTATATTTAAAAGGATTAATACCCTGAAAAACCCCAAACTGATATACATGTGACAAATTTACCCCAAACTAATTTTTTGACCATCAAAAACCCAAAATTGGTACACTTTTGACAAATTTACCCCAAACTTGTACACTTGTGACAAATTCAACCTATATTAGTTTTTGTTAAATTTTATCGTCAAATTATTAAGTTGAATAACACGTGACAGTTGACTGGTAGATTTTACTCTCCGTTAATCAAAGGCATATTTGTCACAAATATATTAGTTTGGGGTTTTTGGCGGTTGAATAAATTAGTTTTGGGTAAATTTGTCATAAATATACTAATTTATGGTTTTTTTTATGATCAGTCGGAGTAGATTTGTCACAAGTGTACTAATTTGGGGTTTTTCATCATCAAAAAAATAGTTTAAGACCCACATCGCTATGGGCATGTTGGTTTGGGCTTTTCCCCCTCTAATTGCGGAAGAGGGGAGGTTTGAGTCACCGAGTGCGCATTAAAGCGCGACTTAAGCGGAATACCGTGGAAGGTGAGTCCCCGTGCCAGTGCTCCCTGGGGGTTTTTGCCGAGTGCTCATTGTGAGGCGGTTCCTCTGGTCCTAAATATATATATATATATATATATATATAAAGTTTAAGATAAATTTGTCACATGTATATCGGTTTGGGATTTTTCGGGGTATTAACCCTATTTAAAATATTTTATTAAGTATACTAATAGTGAAATAGTGAGTCCTTTGATTTTTAATATCAGAAATATAAATTTTATTACTAAAATGTTGGATGAAATATAACTAATTGAGAAAGAACATAGAGACGCACGAAACCCCAGAGATTTATGATTTCCCCGACAGAGGTCAAAAACAGGTCATAAAAATGTGGCTATAGATGCAAGCCGTAGGTTCGTCGATAGTTTTATGATGTAATTTGTCAAAAAATTTTAACCTATCCAAAAAAAGAAAGAAAGAAAGAAAAGGTATGGCCTGTTTGTTAGCTACTAAGCTATATAAAAATATTTTTTTTTCCATCCAAAATTTAAGAATTGATCAAGTTTATATGAAAAATTTATATATTAATCTGCATTTCAACATTTATATTATGAAATTTTTCGGTGTTTAGCATCAAGAAAAAGTCAAAATGCATCCAATGCAACATATGAATTAAGCAAAAAATATAATATTAAATATAGGGTTACTACCCTGAAAAACCCCAAATTGGTACATCTGTGACAAATTTACTCCAAACTAATTTTTTGATCATCAAAAATCCTAAATTGATACACCTTTGACAAATTTACCCTCTGTTAGTTTTTGTTAAATTTTATCGTCAAATTATTAAGCTGAATAACATGTGATAATTGACTGGTATATCAGTTTAGGATTTTACTTCCCGTTTGTTACAGTTTATAATTTTTTTTTTGTAATATTAATCCAATTTAACTGAGGGTATATTTATCACAAATATATTAGTTTTTGGCTTTTGGCGGTTCAATAAATTAGTTTTGGGATAAATTTGTTATAAATATACTAGTTTAGAGTTTTTTTTATGGTCAGTCGGAGTAAATTTGTCACAAGTGTACTAGTTTGGGGTTTTTCATGATAAAAAAAATAGTTTACGATAAATTTGTCACAGATATACCAATTTTGATTTTTTCAAGATATTAACCCTTAAATGTATCCATCTTTACCCAAAAAAAAAAAAAAAAAAAAAACCCTTAAATGTATCCAGACTTGGTGTAAGTTTTTAAAATCTTAGGACGCAATTTGTGAGGTGTTGATAGTCGGAGATGTCAATTTACCAATATGCTATGTAAAATAGTCAAATTTATTTAATAATGATAGCAAATTATATAATAGATAAAGTCCATCTTTGGTTTCTAAATTTGTACTTCTTTTACAATCAAGTCCTCGAACGTTTAATGTCTATGCTTGAAATTGCATAATTTTTTTTAACTAAGTTCTTTCGGCTCCAAATTCGATTAATTGGAGGAGCTCACACGTCTGTTGAAACTGGCTAGAGTCTGATATATGGTAAAATCTTATGCACTCCTGGGCTTTTAACTAATCCGTGGGACTAAGAACCCTAACACGAGCCACAATCAGGTTTTGAATAATAAGATTTCTCAACACGGCTTTCCATGTAAAGGTTCTTGTTGGGATAAGAATGGTTCAAGTGTCATAACTTTGCACGAAAGGACACTTAAGTGCCATAACATACCAAAGGTACACTTAAGTACCACATTCGAAAAAAATGGGATCACTTGAATGCCAATCCGGCGAAAGTCCGACCAAAACGCCCATGTGGCATTTTTCCGGCAAACGGAGCCCAAAACGACGCCGTTTTGCACGCCGACATGGCCAAATAATGCAAAAACGGCGTCGTTTTGGGCGACGTGGTAAAAAAAAATATAAAAATTAAATAAATTAATTTTAAAATTAATTTTAGTTAAAATATTTAATAATTTAATAATAATTTTAAAATTAATTTAGTTACAATATTAAAAAATAATAATTTTAAAATTTAAAATTTTTTAAAACTACTTTAAAAAAAAGGGGGTGAGGGGAGGCGGCCGAGGGATTAGCCCTCGGCGTCGCCGCCGCCGCCCCGCCACCACCGGGAAGGGCCGGCGACGGTGGGGGAGGGCCAAGCGGCGGCGAGGGCCACGCCCTCACCCGGATTCGGCGAGGGTCGGCGACCCTCGCCCGCCGGCCGGGGCCGCCGCCCGCTAAGGGTCGCCCCAACGAGCGGCGGCCCCCATCCGGCGGAGCGAGGGCTCGCGAGCCCTTGCCGCCGATTGGCCAAGTTGGCGGCTCCCCGGCCGGGGCCCGGTGACCCTAGCCGACCCTCCCCCACCGCCGCCGGCCCTTCCGGCGGCGGTGGGCAGCGGCGGCGGCGGGCGAGGGCGATCCCTCGCCCACCTCCCCGCCCCTTTTTTTTATAAATTTTTTAAAATTTTTAATTTTAAAATTACTATTTTTTAATATTTTAAATAAATTAATTTTAAATATTTTAACTAAATTTAATTTATTTAATTTATTTAATTTATATTTTTTTACCACATCGCCCAAAACGATGCCGTTTTTGCATTATTTGGCCACGTCAGCGTGCAAAACGGCGTCGTTTTGGGTTCCGTTTGCCGGAAAAATGCCACGTGGGCATTTTGGCTGGACTTTCGCTGGATTGACACTTAAGTGATCCCTTTTTTCCCGAATGTGACACTTAAGTATACCTTTCGTAAGTTATGGCACTTAAGTGTCCTTTCATGCAAAGTTATAGCACTTCAGAAGTCCGCACGTCGTTCTTGTTGCCTCCAATGGACATCACAACCCCAATTAACTAGATTTGGAGTAAAAAGAATTCGATTACAAAGTTATGCACATTCAAGGAATTAATTAGATAAATAAATAGTTTTTAGGACTTGATTAACAACATCGCACAAGTTTAAGGACCAAAAGTGCTCGTTTACCATTATTGTAGGTTCATAGATTGAGCTATACATATCAACAATGTAATTTTCATTCCTAGATTAGATTTAACTCGCCTGAGTGAGGCTGAACAAATTATTAGTTTTTTTCTTTTAATTTAGATTGATCTGGTTAAGATCTAAAAGTGGACATATTAGTAGAAAGATCTTGTGACCGCATAAGATAGGGGTAATTGACTTTAGAGTGGGCAGATTTCAAACTTGGAACATGGATTTAGAACTTGAATCCTATTATGTTATCCTTAAAACCGACCCTAGAATCTATACGTTTGTCCTTAAACTACCTATGTTTTTCCTGCTTATGTTTTTCTGATCTAATTCCAACGTCTATTTGAGAACTTTTTTTTTTTATTCTTTTGTTTTGTTTCATTATCAAGAAAATAATGAGTAACAATATCATTAATAGAAAAGATCAACGAGCACGAGTGAACAAAGGCAAATTAGGAATGAGTGAAGGTTGTGAGGCTTGAACGAGCGATGACAAGTCACAAGCAAGAGAGAGAGAAAGCCATGAAGTGTTTAAATGAAGTTAAGAGAGAATAGAGAAGTACAGAGATATCGAGAGAAAAAATGCCAAGAGCGAAAAATTAGAGTTTTTAGATTATATGATATTGATTCCAAATTTGATACAATCAATTCGATTCCTAATTGATTCTTCACTCCAAATTGGGAATCGGATCGGTTTTCACCACGGTCTAATCTTGTTCCATTGCACAGGCCTACAAGGTGGCAAATGGGTAGGTCGGGTCGGATATGAGTCGGGTCGAAAATGGGTCGACCTATATTCGATCCATTTAATCCGTTTTGACCTATATTCTTGTAATGTAAATTTAATAACCCATACCCGACCCGACCCGACCCATATCTCGCCTCATATTCAATCCGACTCGTATTGCTAAAATATATTTATTGTTAAAACATTTTTATGTAATACAAATTTAAAAAAAAAAAAATTTATGCAATACAAATTTAATGGAAAATTTTTATAATTCTTTTTAAAATATTTTTAAAAAATCGAGTTTTTAATTTTTAATATAATATTTTAATTTTTTTTTTTAAATATAATGTTTTTAATTTTTAAAAATATTTTTAAAAATATAATTTTTAGTTTATTTTTTAAAATATATTTTTTATTTTTATTTTTAAAAATATAATTTTTTATTTTTATTAATTTTTTTTTTTTTTTTTTTTTTCTTTTCTCTCTTTTTTTTTTTTCTTGTCCTTTGGCCGGCCGCCGTCAACGATGACGGCCGGCAACTAGCCACAAACGAGATCGAGCTCGCCGGCGTCAAAGGCAAGGCCTCGTCGAATCTTCTCGCTGGATCCGGTGAGGCTCGAACTTGTCGGCATCGGGCGAGGCTCGATCTCGCCAGATCGGTGCGGCCGAGGCCCCGCCCAACGCCGGCGAGCTTGAGCCTTGCCGTTATCGACGAGGCGAAATCGCCGAGGCCGAGGCCCCGCCTAACGCCGGGCGAGCTCGAGCCTCGCCGGATCCGACGAGACCGAGCCTCGCCGACGACTAGCAAGGCTCGAAACTCGCCGGCATCGGGCGGGGCCTCACCGATCCGGTGAGATTGAGACTCGCTAGTTGTCGGCGAGGCCGAGCCTCACCGATCTGGCGAGGCTCAAGCTTGCTGGCATCGAGTGAGGCTCAATCTCGCCAGATCGGCGAGGCCGAGGCCCCGCCTGACATCGACGAGCTCAAGCCTCACCAGATCCGGCGAGGCCTATCGCCGACCGATCGCCGGCCGCAAGTGAGAAATGAAGAAAATTAAAGAAAAAAAAGAAAAGAAAAAAAGAAAATAATTGAAATGTGAAAAATAATTATAATTTTGATTTTTTTATCAAAAAAACATTTTTATAAATTTAAAAAAAACCAAGGGTGTAAACTTTAAAATGGGTTTCCTTTAGAGTATTTTTGTGTTTTACATTCTCTAACCCATTTTTAATCCATATTTAACTTTCACTTGACCCATTTTTGACGCATATTTAACCTTCACCTGACCCATTTCTGACTCATATTTAACTTTCACTTGACTCATATATGATCCATTTAACTTAAAATGGGTCATAATATGGGTTTTTGACCTATATTGCCAGCTCTAATTAGTACAAGATGTGGCTCGACACAATACTTCACCCACTTCTATAATTGCAGATGCAGATTAAAGTATAAATTAGTCAGTGCACACGTGTACCGTGCCATGAAGAAATATCAGTTCCGTGCTTCATCCAACGAGGAGGGACGGAAAAGGAAGAAGAGGCTGAATCCATCCAAGAAAACACCCATTTGCAACTATTCTGAGGAAACACATTGACAATATTGAGCACAACATATGACGAAAGCCAGTGTGCGCCAAGAAAAAGGAAGAAGAAAAACATATACTCAATAATTGCCCCAAGTATATGTAATATTGGCATCTGACAAAATCACATCACCCATGAATCAGATCACTTTTTAATTGCAACAAGCGAAAGCACTTCAAAGAGGGGAACACAGATATAGATGGCATGAGAGCGCAAGAATGGTCACCCCAAGAGCTTAGCAAATTGGTATATCGAGGAACTACTTCATCTACCAAAACCCGCTTTATAGCTAAAATAACAGCTCTCAGGTGTAGGAGACTCTTCTTTCCTGGTTGTATGGCAAATAGGAACGCCCGGAGAAGAGCCCGGCAAAGCCCTTTGATAAGCAACCTTCGACTGCACATGGAGACTTGGAGCCAAGGGGACTACTGTGCCTGACATTTTCCATGTAGTCATCTGGAGTATCAGTCAGTGGGCTATCCTCGAAAGCTGAAGACAAATTCACCTTTTGCCTTCTCTTGGAAATCACGGACCAATGATCATGACTGGTGTCCTCAATGCACGTTTCTGAGAATCCCTCACTAACCCTGGTGAAATCGTCACTGAACTTCCTCTTTAAACCGTGATAGCTCTTCAATCCTGCAATAAACACCAGTTCTTGGAAATGATTGCTAACCTGAAGCAATGGAAAGGAAAAATTAAGTGCTCGTGCAATTGGCTTACCTGGGAGAGGGTCATCATGAGATTCCGAATCATCACAGGTACAATGGAAGTTAGTATTGTTACTGGTTCCCGATACCCTGCCCAAAAGGAAATAAATATTAATCAGCAGATCCTCAAACTGTCATCGTACAACTGCATATGCAGCTAAAGGCACCAATAAGCCTAATAACAATTATTGCTAATTGACTTTTTGTAAACAGAAACAACTTTTACACAACATTCTCGTCAGATTTTATGAAAGTAGTAGTCAGGGAGTTTTTACAAAAGTAAAGACTTTGATTAGTGAAAGACCTGAACAATTCAGGCCTCCCCTGAAGGTTATGGAGATCAGTGAGTATTTTAACGAACCTGTACATATGCTCAACGAAATCATCTATTAAGACAGGCCATGCACCTGGAACAACAGTAAGCAGAGATAATTAATGGCATGAAGCTTCATGAAAAATGATAGAGGATATATTTCATCAAAGAAGTTATCTTTCACAACAACATCATGATAATCCTTAAATAGAGGAGAGACTCAAATGAAAGGTGTAACTCAAAAGTGTATATTTGAACAAATTTCTCAGAGGGAAGAAATGCCAAATTTGATTTCTAGTATGGATATAAGGAAAAAATATATATATATATATATATATATATATATATATATATCATATAAAAGCCCCCACAATGTCTCTGCTTGTTTCTATAGAAAGTCAAGTAGCAAAAGTGATCGTCATTGCCACATCTTCAAAGTTATCAAAAAGCAGGACTGGTGGACCAAAAGTAGCTTAACAGCAATGCATCACAGAAATGACCATCTCAACACTGCAATAGCAGGACCTATTAAGATTCAATACCTGCAGGATCATAACCTTCTAGAGTTTCATGTACGCAACGGCTAAATGCTAGAACTTGCTGCCAAGTATCTTCAGAGATGTTATATCGCTGGTTTTTCTGGAGGAACCAACATTTCAATATCCTTAAAGAGAATCACTAGAAAAACTAAAGGAGGTAGAAGAACAGGGAAATTGAAGAGAATTTATGCAACCAATATGTTAGAAAGAGGACCATAAATGAACTAAATAAAACTAATTTTACTTGATCCAAAACAAGTATTTCAAGACAATGAACATCTGAAGCATCTTTAAAAATACTTAAAGATGCTTAAACATGACAGCTCCATGCAAATAAAGTACTTAACTCGCATACTTAACGCTCAACTACCCTAAAAAGGCACCCAATTATCATTTCCCATCACCGCAAGTTTTTTAAAAAAACCGCCATGCCTTAACCACAATCATCCAATAACTATACTCACTTCTCATTAAACACAGGGATCAGTACAACTGATATTTATACTACTTTCACAAAACCTAGGGCCAATCACAGATCTAGAAAAGCTTAAAAAGCATTTTCCAGAAGATTACTCAATTCTAAATTCAAAGCACATGAACTCTCTCTTACCAAAAGCCATTTAAAAAAGATGAAGCTATGGTAACACTATTTCCACTTCGGCATAGTGTTCATCTTCATTAAGTTTGAAGAATTGCCGTCCAATCATGGAACTTCATTAGCAGCCAAAAATGCCCGACACACAACTGCTTCAAGCAAATAGAAGATGCAATTTGCCTCTAAAAGTATACACTCAGCACAGCATAACAGGATGGTAGAAAACTATCATTTCCAATTATCACCAGTGTTTTAAAAACTGTACTGAAGGCCATAATGGATCGCTGACCAGTAAATGGTTCTAACCGGTCCAACCACACAGTTTGATTATTAACATACTGTTCGAAATTATATAATTTTATACCTTACAAAATGGAGAATTAGTATAAGTGCATCATGAAACCGAGTTGGCAAGGTCATTACAGCATGTTCCAAAGGGCATGGTTCAAATCTCCAAAGGTCCTTTTCCACATGTTTAGAGAACAGTGTATGTTTAAAAGAATTCTACAGCCTTCAAATTAACGGGGACATTCATAACCCAGTTGGTTGAGAGGCAATAAAGGAAAAAGTGGTCATCATTCCACTCTTATGCTTGTCATCACAACTCTTTATCTTTTACAAAGTGCAAAATCGGTCTAATGAGCTGGTCTAATCTGGTCTAAGCCAAAAGGGTTCATATGTTTCTCACCAATTTGGCCAAGTCGACCAGTTTTGACCACTAATGGACAATGATATGAACCAGATCGGAGGCCAAGCCAGTACTTAAGTGTCCCAGCATCATCTGCTGAGAATACTTTATAAGAAACATATTGCACTTAAGATAGTGAATGCATTGGAAACTGTAATATTGCCTTATTTTAGTTACTCAACAAGTGCCTCCAGGGCACTCACTAATAAACTCGAATTTTGAGTTCAAAGCACAGAGATCTTACTAAAAGCAACTTACAACAAATTAAAGGTAATAACACTATGTCCAAGGGCACAATGGTTAACAGTAGACATGAGTTAAAAGTCAAGTCCCCCCCCCCCCCCCTCCTCTCTCTCTCTCTCTCTCTCTCTCTCTCTCGCGCTCTCGCTCATTCACGCGTGTCCCCCCTTATGGAGTTTGGCAATTAATTTGCTGGTAAGATTATTCAGCCACATAGAATCAGACTCAAACCAGAAAAAATGGGAAGAAAAAAAATAATTCTTAGGCCCTATTAAGGGTCAGATGCAACAGGAATTTCCCCTTAAATCAAAGAGTCATACTCCACAATGAAATTTATAAAAATACATCTGTTCCCAAGATGGATTTCATAATAATGTTTTTGATGTAGTGGATGGCTCAGCATGTGGAGTTAATGTGCTCTAATTCAGCTGCTTTGGTAGTTTTCAGATTTTTTCAAGTGTCTTGACAGTTTAAAGGGTACACTTGACTTACTCTAGAGGTGGGGTTCAGTTTGGAGGGGCTAAGTTATGAGCAAAAAGAATAAGACCCAGTGGCACATTTGCAGTCCACTGTTTTGACACAAAGTTGATAGAGAGAGAGAGAGAGAGAGAGAGAGAGTTTTCAATGTCATCAGTTTAAATGTGCTCCACCATCTTGATGCTAGGGCATTTCTATCAAATCACTGAAATAATTGTGTACACAACTGAAAATGGATGAAGATTTGCGAAAGTGAGAATCTCCACATGTATTACATAATTTCACCCAACCAACAGAAAATTGGAACAGAGAAAAAGGGACAATTGCGCCGCCCCATATTCTTAAAAAAAAGAAAAAAACCAAAGCGATACACCAGAATATGTTTTAAGAGAATTTTCCAAAAGTACAACAGTGCTTAGATATGATAGATAGCAACTACAAAATTGAGGACTGGTTAAGAGAAAAAAATAAACAAGAGAAGACTCTGAAAAAGAGGATAAAGCAAATATTGATTGTGAAAACAACTTTACTGCTGTGAATGAAACACATGAAGACTATTTCTCCTCAACTCATCAAATAACACACTCATACAGGCTAGGTGACTTCTTAGCCATGTTGTGAAGTCAGTGGAATAGATGTTCTATTGCAGTATATACTCAATTGATAGACAATGCTAAAACTTCACTCATTTCTGCTGATGATAGGGTGCCATAATTACTGGTTCTGTTGTTGGCATTGAGTATATTGGCTTGGAGAACGCCGAACAAAGAATGGAGTAACAGTACCTCAACAAATTCGCACCACTGGTTAAGCAGTCGAAACCTCCCAGCTAATACAAGTTTCCAGGCAGTAATAGCCTTGCTTACAGCTGCCAATCATGCAGGATGAAAGATCACATTAATAAAATGAAGGCTACCAAACGCTAAAGAAAGAGGTTCTCTCAGGAGAATAATTTGGCAAAAAGAGAGTCAACAGAAAATCATATAGACGAAAAGAAACAGCTTACTGATGTTCTTTTGTCCATTTTCACGGCAGATGAAGAAAACAAACTCATAAAAGCATGCAAACTCTGCAAAATCTGCCTGCAAGAACAGAGTACGAGTAACAAGAAAATTCATTTTTCCATATAAAACTAGCAATGCCAGTCATGCTGCTATCTGATCAAGCATGAAAAGAACTATACAGTTGAAACAACTGTGTATGCTGAACTTGAAAAGTGCTTCTATTAAAATTTATTCATTTCAAAATAGCAAAAAGACAAGAATCCACGGACATAATCTCACCAGCAAGTTCAATCGTGACATAAGCTTCAAGAGCTCATTAAAAATTGAATCCCTGTCACAAAAGCAACCAGACTTCTTGAGAAAAAACCATAGAGAATATATTTTAAAAAATGCGCAAAGCTGATGCTTAAAGAAATACTAAAACCAATAAACTCAAACTGATGGGTCTTCTAGCAAGCTCCTCTGAAAACTTTTAAGACGTATCTTTACAGATGAATCCCTCAATAGAAATAGCTAACATACTTCAACTAAACAGACAGCCCCATGACACATTAAAAGCAAAAGGGAGCACAGAAGACACAATAATTCGCAACATTTTGACCTAACACTGCGAATCAATTACGGCTTCACGTGGATTGAAATAAGAAAAAATAATGTTCAACATGCACTCTTATGTCCCAAAACTGACAAATCTACCGCAGGCAACTTCCATCAAGTAGCATGCCCAAGCCATAGAGTGCATACCTCGTTGGCAATCTTGATTCAACATATTTTAAGAGTTGAGCCAATGCCTCCCTTGAAAATTTTGCTGTTTCTGACTCATCGTCTCGTCTCAGACCCTTTTCCACACGTGCACAAGCAATTCCAGATTTAATGTCTGCAAGTAAATTTAAGCTAGATCAACTTGCAAACAGGAGACAAGCAAATTGATCCCATCCGGCATCGATCTCGTGCAACAAGCCACTTTTAGATAATGCAGCGGCAAACAATGCATCCACAAAGGGGAAGAAGAGAGAGAGAGAGAATGGAACTACCGCATGGTCTCTCAATTGTTAGTGGGTTGTCTGTAAAACATAAGACCTCGATCGACTAAAGTGACCAAGCTTAACTCAGCCCGACATTCAATCAAAAACCTCGCGTTCCCATTTTGGCTCGAACTCTCTTTGAGCACGCCGATTCATCAAATAAACCAAAATTGGAACTCAAAAGCAAAAGTGCACCCAGAACCGCATACAGAAAAAGCGGCGACCGAGACCCCCAATCAAAATCAAGAATCCAACCGTCAGGAACCATTACTAGCTCGAGCAAAGCAATGAAACAACCAAGAAACGACGAGATCGGGCGCAAAACTCGCGAGAAACGACCGACACGAATTCGCCGGAAAATCAAAAACAAAAACCGGAGATTGAACGATCGGTAGACGGCTCGAGTTACCGCAGAATCGGCTGTAGATGTCGAATATGTCCAGGCGATCGGAAGAGGGATCCATCGGCGGACGACAGCGGGAGGGGCTTTCGGCTTCAGCTCTAGAGTTTCGATCGGAGGAAGTCCAATCGAAACCCTAAGGGCTTGGACTTAGACACAGAGAGGAAATTCACACAATGATAATCGCTTGATCTCGAAGCAAAACCCGCCTCCTTCGGGATCTTTTCTTCCTTATCCTTCTTTTTGAAATTTCTCTTTTCCGGGATTTTTCTTAGCTGCTGCGACGGAACACGAAGAAGGTGAGTCGACTCGTATTGGACTCGATCGCAGCAGACAATCCGTCAAAAGAGGCTTTACGTCTCTGGTGCCTTGACGTCTGAATCAAGTTCTCGCTTCCATTGGGAATTCCTCTCGGTCGTCACTTGCTTGGGGGTTCTATCTTTATTTATTTTTTCTTTAAAAGGTAAAGTTGATTACAGTTTTAATCTCTATATTTTTTGAGTTATTTTCTATTTTTTTCTTTTTTTCTCAATTTTTTTTCAACGATATTCCATAGACAAGTAACATCCCGGTCCCTAGCAACTTTTTGATATGCTAGATTTGGGTAAATTGTGAAATCAAGACACTATTATGAACTTAAAAAATTTACTCGAGTCGTCACCAATTTATTTAGATGAACACTAATCAATTAATACTCATGCAAAGAGCTTATATAACGATGGAAAAGTCAATTAACTAAGTGCTCTTGTGAATGAACAAGTCAAACGAAATCTTAAAATCAAATATCAGCATCCCACGAAACTCTGTCAATATTGCACTTTTTTTAAAAAAAAAAAAAAATTTTTTTGGGTTGAGTCTTGAAGCAACCATCAATTTCCTATTATGAATGATATTATGTTCTAAAATCTTCAAATATCTCCAAAATTCTTATTCGGCGACGTTATGAATAAATGAGGTCATTTCCTTGCGTATGGTGATGTGACTTCATTTGTGGGTGAAAGTGCGGATATAAATGCCAATCAAAATACATAATTCAATCGTGACATGTGAGGTTGACATGACATTACAATTATTACATGCAATTTGGCATGACAAATCAAATATTGGACAGTTGGATGAAATGTCATGATATAACAATATTCACATGAAACATAATCACATATAGCATGACTTGACAAATCAAATATAAAACTCAATAATAATACGACATGGCATCTAACATGAGACATCAAGTCAGATGTGGAAAATGAAAACTAGTTAACATGACATGTCTCTAATCATAAGTAATATGATAACAAGATGACGTGACATAAGAATAATCACATGCAAGATAACATGTAAATCAGATCTTTATGACATAATTATATAATGACATGACCACACCTTATGAAGAGTTATTTATTTAATTTACGGCTTTACTTGAGCATGATGACATTTACGAAGAAATGCACCATTTTTCCTTTGGTCAAGTCAAAATGTAAACTATCATTTGATTTTCAATTCGTGTTTGAGTTCGATTGACGTAATTTGATGATTGGGTTCTATGGATCCCATTTAATAAACATCTCATATAGGGCAAATTTCACTATGCAATTATTAACATCCGTAAGAATTTGTGGAATTACCTTCTAAAGGCATAAAATTTATAGACGAAAGAGTGCACTTCCTCACGCTTAGTCTGATTTTTTTTTTTTTTTGGGGTTAATACTAAGCGTTGACATAATTAATTGGGAAGATAAATAGAATCTTGACAAATAGGATCCGGAAAGATTTAAATTCGGAATCTTTTACTCTGATACCATATATTTCTATTAAAAGTATGATGAAATCGTTTTATCTAACCAACGCACATCAATAAAGCCGTCAAACTGAGTTCTTTCTCTACTCTGGTAGAGCTTCCTTTCCAGTAATGGAGCTTTTCTTCATCCCCACTGGGGGATAGCCCCTTCAAACCCCAACCCTAAGAGTCTTGCTCTTCTCTCTGCGCTCATCCTCTCCTTTATTCAGTAAACCCACCCTCGCTCTCACCCCTTTCCGACTCCCTCTGCCATCCAAACCCACAAAACCCTAAACGTCTAAACCCATAAATCCCTAATACGATCCTGGGTTGGGAGCATCAGCGGCCAGCGAAAGGCTCTTCGAGGAGTTGTTTCTCAGCCATCGATCATCCTCAGATCTGAATCGAGCTCCCTTCAATCGCAATCAGCGGCCCCCCCAAATCCAGGTACAAACCTGCACGACTACTTGAATATGGAACAAGAAACAGAAAATCAGCTCCGTGTTGCTGCCCTTTGTAAGAGTCTCGGTCACTTGTGGTCAGAAAATGATATTGTCACTGTCATAGAGGAAATACCTGATGAAAAAATCAGTGAATGTCACCAAACCCTATTCGGCAAGCTGCTTTCGCGCCCGAATGTCAACTTTCAAGCCTTTAGCACAACGATGAAGAAGTCCTGGAACGTTAATAACGTTATCATTACCCAGAAAGACTCTGGTTTGTTCTCATTCATGTTTGAATCAAATGAGGACAAAGAGAGGGTTTTAAGTAAGGGACCGTGGTCCTATTCAAACAACCTATTGATCTTAAAGCAGTGTTTACCTGATGTGCCTGAACATTGCTATGATTTCACCAGTTTAGACTTCTGGGTCCACATAATTGGTCTACCCCCGGGGTGGATCCTGGAGGAAGTTTATGAGAAAGTGGCTGGTAAAATAGGAAAAGTGAAAGAGATTCAACTAGAACTTCAAGGCAATGCGTTTACCAAACCTGGGAAAGTTCGGGTTGAGCTGGATTTAATGATGCCTTTGAAGACAGGAACATTGATACAACTGGGTCCCAAGAAGTTGTGGATTGAGTTCAAGTACGCTCGCCTTCCCCATTTCTGCTACTCGTGTGGAAGACTGGGTCACCACGCTGCTGATTGCAACATTATTCCCTACAAAAAATCTGATTGGGCAGCAGATAAAGTGGGGAAGTTCGGCTCGTGGCTTAAAGCAGAAACAAGGGAGAAAATCCCTCACTGGGCAGCATTCTATGGCACTATAACACCTATCCCAGAGTGTGAGGAATTGGTACCTGAAACCCCCCTTGAGATGGTGGGCGACATGGAAGTTGTAGCATAACCTACTGGTAGCAAAAAAAGGGCAGAACACCCATCAGAAGAGGAACGTTGTGTAGAAGCACCGGAAACCACGGCAAAGCAAGCTGATAAAGGCAAGAAGCCACTTTACCTCCTAGACTCAGCAGCAGCAGAAAGCACGGCTACAGGGGATTCTCTGAGAAAGGCAACGAAGATCAACCGAGCAAAAAAACAGAAGAAATCATTCGATTCTAGACAACAACTACTAGAGAATATGGAGCTGCTGGATGCTCCAATTCAAATGGTGACAGAAGGCAATGACTGGGCTCTGGTGGCTAGCCCTAATAAGCCACCAGCGACACCATGAATATAATAAGTTGGAACTGTCAAGGGCTGGGCAACCCCCTGACGTTCCAAGAGCTTAGAGCCTTGACGGCTCAGGAAAGGCCCGCTATGGTGTTTCTAATGAAGACAAAAAATAAAGCAAGTAAACTGGAAAGGGTGAGAAAGCGACTTAACTTTCAGCAGATGTTTCTGGTGGAGCCAATAGGGATAGCAGGTGGCCTCGCACTCCTATGGACAGCGGAAATGCAGGTGACAGTGAGGAATAGTTCCAGCCATTTCATAGATGTGGAATGCCAAGATCCAATAAATGAGCAACTAATGAGGATCACCTTTCTTCATGCTCCAACGAATTATCCCGAGCGACTTCAGCTGTGGCAACAGTTAAAACAATTCCATGAAGGAAACCATTTACCATGGATTTGCTTGGGGGACTTTAACGATACCCTCTACACTTGGGAGAAAGACGGCAAGAGGGAGTTGGACTACTTTCGTATGGCAGCTTTTTGAGAAATGCTGAACGACTGCTCACTTATGGACATCGAAAGTAAAGGATGTATGTTCACTTGGGCCAACAACCGAGAGGGGGATGAACTCATTAAAAAGCGTCTAGACAAGGGAGTATGTACAATGGACTGGCGCATTACCTTTCCTCTTGCAAAAATCTATGCCTTGCCAGCTGTAGGGTCGGACCACAGTCCCCTTCTTCTATCCTTAGCTCCTAGAACTCAGAAAAACAGCAAAAAGGAGTTCAGATTTGAACCATACTGGTTAGAGGAGGAGGAATACAGGGACATAATTAGAAATGCCTGGACCACAAACCAGGCTGAGGAATACAGTCTACCACTAAAAATACAGCAAGTCAAAAGGGCACTAGTGGCTTGGAGTAAGCAGAAGTTCTCTAACGCTGCTTATCAAATCAAATTGCTCAAACAGAGACTAACAGAAATCACAAACAACCACCATGAGACTTCCATCAAAGAAGAAAGCCAGAGATTGAAGGCAAGAATTGACCACCTATGGAGGCAAGAGGAGATGTACTGGGCTTTACGCTCTAGAATTACATGGCTCAAGTGGGGGGATAAAAACACGAAGTTTTTTCATGCAACCACCATTCAGAGGAGACAAAGGAATAAACTTACCATGCTGAAGATAGATGATCAGCACTGGACCAGAAGCCCCAGTGATATACAGCAGCATGCCCAGACCTACTTTCGCGAGCTCTATACATCGGTTGGCCCAAGAAACCTGCAGCCCATCTTGAACAACCTGTCCAAGAGTAGTAAAGAGGAAA
Organism: Eucalyptus erythrocorys; assembly: GCA_014182555.1. Taxonomy (NCBI): domain Eukaryota; kingdom Viridiplantae; phylum Streptophyta; class Magnoliopsida; order Myrtales; family Myrtaceae; genus Eucalyptus; species Eucalyptus erythrocorys. The sequence continues at coordinate 18,668,314 of CM024606.1, forward strand.
TGAATCAGGTTTTTTGCCGACGGAAGTCACGAAGCGGAGGTCAAAGAGGCAAGTATTCACTGGTGCCATTAAGGCCGCAGGGGCGATGGTATGAATGGTCAATTTTATCAACACTCCGGAACGATATCAAGCAAGACATAGTGCGGATGGTCCAAAATTTCTTTCAAACCGGTAAGTTTGATCCAAAACTCAACCGGACTTACATTGTCCTCATCCCTAAAATCAACAACCCAGAATATATAACCCAGTTTAGACTGATCAGCCTATGCAACTTCAATTACAAAATTTTCTCCAAAATATTAACCAATCGACTGAAACAATGGTTGCCACAGATTATATCCCAAGAACAAAGTGCCTTTGTTCATGGGCGTCAAATACTGGACAACATCATTATAGTTTAGGAAATGCTGCATCAGATGAGAATCAGAAAAAGAAAGGAGAAATTTCAAGCTATCCTGAAACTGGACATGCAAAAAGCATATGACCGCGTAGAGTGGGACTTCCTAAGTATGAGCATGCCGAAGATGGGATTTTCAGAGTATTGGGTCCAGCTGATTATGCAGTGTGTCTTCTCTGTTTCTCTAAATGTTAAAATCAATGGAGAGCAAACTGAGTTCTTTCAGCCTACCCGAGGCATACGTCAAGGCGACCCCCTATCCCCCTACCTATTCATTGTGATGGCCAACGTATTATCATGGATGATACACAAAGCACTTGATGATGGCAGTCTAAGAGGTATCAAGATAAACAGGCACTGCCCAACTCTAACCCACCTATTGTTTGCCGATGATGCAATTTTCTTTATGGAGGGCTCAATCAATGAGTGTCAGAGCTCAGCAGCCATATTAAATCAATATTGTTATGCTACGGGTCAAGCAATAAATCTTAACAAATCAGGAATGTTCTTTAGCGCTGGCTGTCCACCAGACCTCAAAAGGAACATGACTCACAAAATGAAGGTGCCAGCCATTAACAAAACAGGGAAATACCTAGGACTACCATCAGATTGGGGGCAGACAAAGAAAGAGATGTTCTCATGGATTCTGGCTAAAGTAAACACCAAACTAGCAGGTGGAAGGAGAAGTACCTGTCTAAAGCCGGGAAAGAAATACTGGTTAAAACTGTAGTGCAAGCTCTGCCGCAATACACCATGTCTATCTTCAAGATCCCTGTTTCAATTTGCAAGGCAATTGAGAGACGAATTGCAGAATTTTGGTGGAGGCAAGCAGATGCAAAGAAAAGCATGCACTGGAAAAACTGGGAAACTTTGAAGAACAGAAAAGACCAAGGAGGAATGGGCTTCAAAGATTTAATCTCCTTCAATCTAGCTATGCTGGGCAAGCAAGCCTGGCGTTTATCCCAATCCCCCACAGCATTATGGAGCCGATTTCTCAAAGGGATATAATATCCTCAAGGAGATCTATGGTCAGCAAGAAGGGGCCCTCGATCCTCCTGGGGATGGGTGAGCGTAATTAGAGGTCGAGATACTATCCCATCAGACATCAAACAGAGAGTAGGTGACGGACAATCCATTAAAATTCGCCAAGACCCTTGGCTGTCACATGGAATTCTACACGGCCCAACAAATAGAAATGACCCCTGTATGGTGGCTGAACTACTAGACCGACAAAGAAATGCATGGAACGAGCCTTTGCTACATCAACTCTTTGATCAGAGAACCGTCAACGAAATCCTATCGATCCTCATTGCACAACCACATAGAGCGGATTCGATCATATGGACAGGTAACTACAACAGCCAGTTCACAGTCAAAAGTGCCTATAACAGGGTGAGGGTAGAGTCCTTACCACAAAACCTGAACAGAGCCTTGTCTTTTTATAGCCCACCCAGAAGCCTGTGGACAAGATTATGGAAGCTATTAATCCCACCGAAACAGAAGGTTTTCTCATGGAGCCTTTGCCAAAATGCATTACCGATAAGGGATAACCTTTACCGGAGGCATATCATACAGGACCCGCTCTGCCCTTTCTGCTCCAAGTATCCAGAGACGATCGAGCACGCCTTTCTCCACTGTAAAAATACCCAGAAAATTTAGTCAGATGGAAGGCTAAATCTCGGCCATGTTACGATTCCAACAACTCGGATGGATAGGTGGGTGGAGGAAAACCTCGCAACTAAGAAACCTACCTCGGATCCAACCGTGCTAGCCGAAGTCCTTTGGCAGATCTGGAAAAACCGCAACAACCACATCTTCCGCAACGATTCCACAAGCGCCACCAACCTGATTGACGTCGCCCTCGCACAGAATAGGGTCTATCAACGCTGGGTTCAACGAAACCGAAAGGAAGAGGGGGCGAAAGACCCATTACCCAAAAGCTGGAAGGTACCGCAGAAACCAGATCTCAAACTCAACGTGGACAGCTCGTGGACAGAATCGAGCAGCTCGGTCGCTGGGGTTCTGTGCAACGCCAACGGAAGCATGATCGACGGCTTCGCGAGGGAAGTTCACGCCATCCCGCCTCTGCAAGCCGAAACCCTAGCTATTGTCCACGGTTTGAAGTTTTTGAGAGAGAAACAGGGGTTGCACCTGGGGGGAGAAGCGAAACTCAGCCGAAGTCTTCAGATTGAAAGTGATAGTTGGCTTAATGTGAACTTCGTCATGGGCCGAAAAGAGACGCCCTGGCCCATTCAACCTCAAGCACAAGAATGTCAAGATCTGCTGGCCCACCTGCCTGAAGCAACGGTTATATGGTGTCCAAGGGAGGCAAATGAGGCGGCAAATTGGGTTGCGAAGGCTTGTCGCAACAATACACTTCCTCATAATTGGCAATATGAACCACCTGCCCTGTTGCTCTCTATCTTATGTTATGATGCTGATCTATCATGTAAGGTTTTATGTTCTTAATGAAAAATGCACCACTATTTTCGACCAAAAAAACCAACGCACATCAATAACAAGCATCCAGAAATGAGCTAATTTGACATTCCATTCAACTGATTCTTCAACCGTTACTAACTGAGGTTACGACTTCACAAGTACTGGTCGATGCAAGATAAAAATTCTTGACTTGGGACTAGGGAGTATAATCCGATTTGGGCGTATAATCCGGATCAGCCATTTCGTCTTCTCTAGAGAACTTCTTCCCCTTCCTCCGATCACGGCGGGCTTTTTCACGCTCCTGGGCTCTCAATTCATCGTGCAAGGACGTCAACGAGGTGGTCAGACCCCGGTTCCTATGAGCTGCGAAATTTGAAACTTTGTAATAGGGATCTTGTGCGACGATGCAGATGAGAAGTGAAAGCGGCGAAACGCTCACCGGAAATGACGACATCTTCTGCTTTCACGGACTTCCGCCTCGCGTGCTGCGCAAATAATTTGAGGTCCTTCGCTAGCTGTTCTGTTCATCACACAGCAGCAAAAGGATTTAGTCTACAAGTTCCTCGAATCGATTCATCGAATAATTCCTGTGAACAAAATGCAAAACTGCAACTGATGGCAACAAGCTGCCAAGGATAATGTAGACATTAATTCGGGTGAATTCACACAAGATTCGACCATCTTTTCGGTCAAGACTTGCACCTGCATATCTCAAGGTTAAATTGGCAATGCATTCCGATACGGGTTGGGACAATTCCGCGTCATTTCTTTTGGCTGCGATCAAACGAAAATGAAAGGTGATGAATTCTTCCGACAGGGCGAACGATGGTGGGAGCTAAACGGGTGCAGGGAAATTGAACCTTCAGCTTCGGCCAAGGAGGCCGCCGAGAGTTTGAATTGATTCCTGAGATCGGCGACGAGCTCATTTTCCTCCATGGAGGATGAATTACGTTTTTTCTCCTGCCTTCGCTAATGATCTTCTCGCATTTAACTTTTGAGAGAGAAATGCGGGAGAGGGGATCGCCATTGCCATCATTGCGACCGGTGGTTGTGGAAACCATTGAGCTGGGGACCAACCAAAAGGTTTCTCCTAAAATAGGGGGATTATAGTTCCCCCGAATTTAATTTTTAAAATGGCAAATCCTTTTCATTTTGTTATGCGCATGGGAATTCAGAATTGTCGCCGCTTATTAGGGAAAAAACTTGGACTATAAAAATTTATTTAAGAAAAGAAGAAGGGCAACTTGTTTTTGCGGGTTATGTGAAAAGGAGTATAACAAACTTTAGGCTCTCTCAATTTCATGGAAAATGTAGCGTTTCCGGAAAATACTTTCCAGTGAGCCATTTTCCAAAAAATGACAATAATTTTTATGTTTAACTGAAATCTGAAATAAACTAGAAAATATTTTCTCATTGTTTGGTAAGGAAAATATGATTTGATTTTTTCTTCGTGCACTCCTTTGAATAATTTTTTTCTATTTTATTTATTTATTTTTTCTTTTTTTTTCCTTCTTCTTTGGCTAGTTACCAACCACAATAATGGCTGGCGACCAACCACAAGCGAGACTCGAGCTTACTAGATTCCAATGAGCTCATTCATAGCCACATTGCGAGCTCGAGCTTTGTCGAATTTGGTGAGGCTCGGCTCGCCTTGCCAAAATTTGGCGACCTTGCCATAACTTTGTGGCCAATCGCTTGCCATCGCCATAGCTGATGATCAAACAAGAAAGAAAAAAGAAACAATTAATTTTTAAAAAATAAAAAAAAATTATTGAAAGGAGTGTATGGAGGAAAAAGAAAAAAATAAAAAATAAATAAAAGGAAAAGGTGTTTGGTGAAAGACAGTGCTTGGTTTAAAGGTGAAAGAAAGAGATGAAAAATGTATTATGCTTTCCTGAAAAGTGAAAAACGTTGTCCCTACTTTTGACTATATTCTTTTCATTGGCTAAAATTATTTTTGTTGACTAATTTATTTTTCATGAATGGAACGTCGAAAAATCCAAAAAATGTTTTCTTGAAAGCTTTTTTTGGGTAAAACTAACGAAACCTAAGCTTCATCCCCTTATATATCTAATAACTAACAAATTGTTTTGGGAAAATTCTACTTTATGTCTATATTTTCTCACAACTTTTCTAATTAGATTTTTATGCTTTTATTAGTTTCTGCTGACATCCTTCTACTTACGTATAATATCTAAGCAAGTTACCTAACCAGCAAAAAAAAAAAAAAAAATCGAGGCGAATGTAGCCTTTGCATATGCATGTCTAAATTGACTTTTATTTTCTATTTATTGGTTAATTAAGTTCTTACAACACACCAAATTTGACTTGCTTTTTTGATTCAAGATGCATAAAAATTTCACAATATAAATGTTGAATATGTTAGAAAAATATGATTTTGAATCAATAAAACAATCAAGTTGGACTTTAAAGTATGATATCAATTTTTTTGAAGATTTATTTTTCTCATAATTTACTAATGATCATAGGCAAATATCCTCCAGGATACAATAAAGTGTCAAATGAGAATACTAGATAATAATTACAGTATATTTCTAGGATCTCTCTAAAAAACAATTGAAATGATAACTATAATTTTAAAAAGAATGCTCGAAAAATGATTTCATATTCATTCACACACACACAGACACAAACATAGACACAGACACACACACGGACACACACACACACACACACACACACACACACACACACAAATCGATCTTAAAGAATATAGGCAACTCTTTGCAAAAAGTTGCAAAGTAAACAAAGGTATCTTTTTGGAAAAAGTTGTAAAATGAACAAATGCAACCTTTCAAGAAATGTTGCAAACTAAATGAATATAATTTTCAAAAGATATCTTGAAAAAACATATATATATATATATATATATATAACAATTTGGAATAAAAATAGTAAAAAATATTTTTAAGGGTTAATATCCTTAAAAACTCCAAATCGGTACATTTGTGAAATTTATCCTAAATTATTTTTTTCACTATAAAAAACCCCAAATTGCTATATCTTTGACAAATTTACCCCAGACTAATACACTTATAACAATTTTACCCTCTGTTATTCATTAAATTTTACTGTCAAAATATTAAATTAAATAACATGTAATAGTTGAATGGTACACTAATTTAGGATTTTATGCTCTGTTTGTCACAGTTTACAATTTTTGTGATTTTTTTTGGTGGTATTAATCCAATTTAGCGGAGGGTATATTTGTCACAAATTTATCAGTTTTGGGGTTTTTTTGCGGTCGAATAATTTAGTTTAGGATAAATTTGTCATAAATGTACTAGTTTAGGGTTTTTTTTTATAGTCAGTTCAGGTAAATTTATCATAGGCGTACCAGTTTAGGATTTTGCATGATCAAAAAAAATAATTTGTGTAAATTTGTCACATGTATACCGGTTTAGAGTTTTTCGGGATATTAACTATTTTTTAATAAATAAAATACTGAATTTTCATATTTCCAAAAATACTCAATAAACAAAAACAACCTTTGGAGTAATAAAGTTTAATAAGATAATGGTAATTAAACCAATGGGCGCTCAAGCGTGCAAAGTGCATCTAATAATTACATAGTTATTGGCGTACCTGCATGTGAGTATGGTGGGTTTAGTCTACACCCAACATTTTCTTTAAACACATCAGAGAAGGCTTACACTTATTAATTGGTCCATCTTCTCTCCACTTTTTTATGAGGAACAACGAAAATCGCACTTTATTTATTTTACGGACAAACTTCCAAAGAATATGATAACCATGCAAATTCTTCGTAATATTCCCAGTTTTAGATAATCTTATAAAACCTTCACAGTATATGCCAATGAAAGCACGCCCGGCCCCTAGACCCGAATCGGGCAAATTGACTTTGATCCTTTTTTCTCATTAAAGGACTTGTGGCTTTTTCTTTTCCTTTTTTAAAGTCGTAGCAACGGAATATTTCAAAAGTTACAAATATCGGCCCGGATGTTTACAAATAATTTTTTTCATCATTCTATGAAATTTAATTGACATTTTAAATTTTGATAGAAAACATAAATTAATACTTTCTTTAACTTAACCCATGAATTTTAGGGCATATTTATATTAGGGAAAATATCAATTAAGGGCTTGAAGTGGAACCGTTTTATCAAAAAAGGGCCTAAAGTGGATATTGTATCAAATAAGGGCCCGAAGTGACTAATTTAGTCTCGAATAAGGGTTTCAACTTGAAAGCCAGTCAAATCTTATATGCAATTAGGGGTATTTTCGTCTAAAGACTTTTTTTTCTTTTTCCTTTTTGTTTCTATTTTCTTTCTTTTTTCATCTTGCTCACCTCCTCTTGACAAATGCATCAGACTCCTCACGCACAAGCTTGCATAGATGCAAAACAATTTGAACAATTTAGGAATATAAGAAAATGAAAAGATATTCGAGAAGTTATGCAGTTTTGCAAAATTGCAAATTGTGTGCTTCAGTTCTACAGCCTCCCCATCATCAAACTTCAAAGCACATGCTTTACATTAAGCAATTTTGCATCCTTACCCAAGAACTCATCAATTTTGGCATAAGTTGGTTTTTAAGTTATTTGCCACCACTCACCTTCTTTGATGACGATAATGAACTTGAGAATCAATAAATATCCATGAATGGGTTTTGTTTTTATTCAATTTGCTTGTAAAAACTTATCATGGCAATTAAAGTAACAATTTCATGCTCTCCCTGCCGATGAAATCGCCTATGCCACGATAACTTTCATTCATAGCTTCTTGGGAATGTTTTATTGGGTCCAGGTTGGATTATTCATAACATTTATAGACGTAACTTGCATTGAGGTGGAATATGTGGCATCTTGAGAGGGTCCAATTGTGTCGTGCATGTTGGTTATTTTCAAAGGCTGCTGAATCATTCTGATTCGTGATGGAAGATACTCGCTTTTGGTAGCGATTCGAATAAGATAGCACTCAATATAGAAAATGAATGACTCTGGTCTACACATATTCAAATAAAGTTGCCTCTCTAACTCTGAAATATTATCTACACAGATTTGAGAGAAACTGACAAAACGAAAAAAGTGCAAAATTGCTCAAAAATTCCCAAAACCACGTATTTCACTGAACAAATCAATGTACATGAATATCACAGAGATTCCTAAAAAACCTCTAATAAATTTGGCTTAGGCACTTCAATCTGGCTTCTTCTCGCTAAGACTGATCATAGCTTGCGTGAGCACCGATTTGAATTCAAGCATCGACGACAACAAGGGCAGCAAGCTAATGATTTACACCTCATCATGCTTCGTGCTTGACCACAACCACAAGATGTGGGGATCGAATCGAGCCGAGCGTCACATCTTGGTCCACTCGTGCTCGATCTAGGGCTTGGATTGACCTCCATCTTTCAACAAAGGTATTGGAATTGCTCTTGAGGACAATGACAAATGAGGTTGAGAGCGTTGATGGCTAATTCGGCAAGGAAGATAGAGATAGACTTTGGAGAACGCGATCCAAAGAGTGAAAAAGGCGAAGGCACGATGATGATGAAGAAAAGAAAGCAAAGGAGAAAATAAATTTAAAAAAGAAGGAAAAAAAAGTCTTTAGACAAAAATACCCCTAGATGCAAATAAGCTTTGGTTGGCTTTTAAGTTGAGGTCCTAATTTGAAACTAAGTTAGTCACTTCAGGTCCTTGTTAGAGACAATATCCATTTTGGATCATTTTTTGAGAAAACAGTTCCACTTTAAGCCCTTAATTGAAATTTTCCCTTTATATTAACATTTCTTTTTTACTTTTTATTTGATTTAAATATTTTGGCTCATGTATCTTGAATTTTTTTATGTGGAAGCCACTCATAACTCTCAATATATAAATAAGTCTAGTGGCACTTGTTAACTATAAATAAAGAAAAGTTTTCATTTTCAAGCATAATCAGGGAAAGATAGTGTTTTGAAAATAACAAAGTTTCTTTGTATGAATTTGTGGGGTACTTGTTAATAAAGACCTGTTTCAATATTGACACACAGATTTGCATATGACTAGTATGATTTTTTTTTTTTTCCAAAATTTGAATGAAACGTTAAAACTTTGATAAGGAAAAAAAAAGGAGAGAAAAAAAGTCACAAGAAATCCTAAATTATATCTATTATGACATATTTATTTGAAATTTTTTGTGATATAAAAAATCACAAACTTATTCATAGTTAACATATTACCTCAAATTGTTTTTTATGACACAAAAAATTTCTTATACTTAAAATTTATACTAATGTGACACATTTATCTCATATGATCATAACTTTAGGGTTAAAATTGAGAAAAATGTATTACATCGGGGTTTTTTTATGTAAAAAGAAAAAGTTACCCCTTGCTTTTATTTTATTTTTTGGGTTAATTACCCTTTGCATTTGTTGAAACGTACGTGAAATGGAAAAGAACGGATGACTAGAATCACCTAATCATTTCGAGCTTTTTGACGTTCCAGCCGGAAAACGAACTGACGCAAACGGTGGCCGCTCCCCTTCAATCCCAAGTCGTCATCATCGTCATCATTCTTCCGCCTTCCAGGACATTCTCCCGCGCTGTATAACTCGCCTTCCCAATGATGTCCGTCACCTCTTCTCGACGGTAACCCTCCGGGGACTGAAATTTTCCAACGATCGTACGCTCCCCTGAAATAAAAATAATAAAAAAGTATTTTTTAAGGGTAAATATCTTAAAAAACTCTAAATTAGTATACTTGTGACAAATTTATTATAAATTATTTTTTTTACTATGAAAAACCCCAAATTGATATATTTTTGATAAATTTACCCCAGACTAATACACTTGTAACAAATTTACCCTCTGTTATTCATTAAATTTTACTGTTAAATTATTAAATTAAATAACACGTGATAGTTGAATGGTACACTAATTTAGGATTTAACTCGTGAGTGGCTAGCTTCGAGTAAAATAACCATAAGCGCGTCGACGAAACAACCATTTCATATATTCAAACATGGCCAAATTTCGGGATGTCACATCCACTCCCACAAATGTTGGACTTTTAGTTAAGACACACCATCAATTTTATGTCAAATGGTAAAGAGAAATCTAAGAGAATTCATCACTTCAATTGTGCTAGCAATTGGGTGAGGCCATTAACTCATAATCCTATTTGTGTGAGACTAATTTGATTGATCTTTATCATCTCATAATCCTCTTTCAATCATGTATCATATTATCTCATATCCCATTTGTTTAAATCAATTTGGCCATTAACTCCATAATTGTTTTGGAACATGAACTCGGTCATTGAGTTTGAACCCATTTCATAGTTTGAATTTGGATGTTAATTTAGAAACCGTTTTGGAGCATTAATTCAAGCATTGATTCTATAATCTTTACAAATTATTATTTTGTGCATTAATTTTGTACTCTTTACAAGCTTTAATTCAACCTTTTAAAACATTAATTTGGTTGTTTAATCCTACTTTTGTTTCAAATTATTAAATTAGCCATTAATTTTAAATTCGTTTCAAAACATTAATCTGTCCATTGATTTTGAAACTATTTTAGATCATTTATTTGGGCTTTGATACTAAACGCATTTCAGGTCTATAATTTGGGTTTTGATTCAAAACTCATTTCAAATCATTAATTTGCCCGTTGATTATGGACCCATTTCAAATCATTAATTTGGCCATTGATTCTAAACCCGTTCAAATCATTTATGTGGCTATTGATTATGAAAACCATTTTAGATCTTTAATTTTTCTATTGGTTCTAAAACCGTTTCAAAACTTTACTCTTCAACATGACTCAATTTGATTGCTGCAATTGTAAACACATTCGCAATATTGTCTCTCCCATCAAATGTCATTTTGAATTGGTTATGGTGTGTGACATCCATGGGTTCATTATTGAATTGGTAATAGAATTTATACTAACACATTAGTACTACTAAGAAAATTGACTGTCCCAATCAATCTTTAGTTCCTATAAACTATGAATCATATCTAGTAATATGTACTGGCTATCTAGACTGTGTGAATATTTTAAAAACATAATGAACCTATCAACTTTGACTACTTAGTTATTCAATCCTTTTGTCTTACTATGTCCCAATTGATCAAAGGCCATGGAAAAGCCACCAATTCAATCGCATATCCAAATCTAATTGACATGTATTTCTATGATATATGAACTATTCGTTCTCAGTTATGACCTTAACTATATGTTAGGATTAGATCACATTGGACATCACTATTCTAATAACAAGAAGATGTATTCCATATTGCGCACTCATGTGCCTTCGTATATGAACAAATTATGACCATCAAGTACAAAGATAATTTGACAATATGCACATTTGTGAACCATAGTCATCCAATGTACAAGTCAACATCGTGTCTTAGGCCTAAGGATTTTACACAAGATCAAAACATGAATGATTATTCATTAACCTAGCTAAAAGCTTCCATGTTGTTAATTATTCTTTACATGCCATGTTTAGAAAACTTGCTTGATACAAGCACTTGCGTTCCAGCTTAGGTATCATAACACATAATGACTTGTGACTCATCATGCTCTCAAATATCAAATATTGAATAGTGAAGCTTGAGAGCACACCGATCTCAACAGATTTATCAATATTCTCTCAATAATCTATTGACTGGGAACTATTTAAAGACTCAGTCTAACTATAAACTTGTCATACCTATTCTTAACATCTTAGAATAGGTTCAATCGCAATTGGCCTTATGAACTCATTCATATGAGTGGGACAATGAATGAATACATTTTTGCCATTAAATAGATAATACAACTTAAATCCCTAAAATGTAATTATTACATAGTTGTTTTAGGGCATATAGCCACATGATTTCCCTCTTTATTTTATTTTATTTTATTTATCATTATGGCTAATGCAATTTCTCTACACATGAACAAAGCAATAGAAGATGGTAGCATTAGAAGAATCAAGCTAAATAGGTTTTGTCCGACCTTCTCTGACTTCTTGTTTGCGGATGATGCTATATTCTTTCTAGATAGGTTGATCAAGGAGTGTCGAAACCTAGTAGCAGTGTTGAACTAGTATTGTTTTGCTTCATGCAAGACATTAATTTGAACAACTCGGGGATTTTCTTCCTTCAGGGATGCCCAGAAAGCTTGAGTAGACACATGGCTCCCAAGCTTAGAGTCCGAGTGATAAAAAAAGAAAAAAAGAAAAAAAGAAAAGCTGGGAAGTATTTGGGCATTCCCTCGGATTGGGGATGAACAAAAAAGGACATGCTAGAGTAAACATGAAGTTTGATGATTAGAGTAGAAGCTAATATTTAAAGTAAGCAAGGAAATTCTGATCAAGACTAGTGTGCAAGCCTTGCTCAATATGCAATGCCCATCTTTAAAATCCTGATTTCAATTTGAAAAGCCATTGAACAAAGAATTGTCTCCTTCTAGCAAAACAAAAATGATGTGAAAACGGAGTTGCACTGGAAAAAAAAGGGATGTCTTGAAAAGAAGAAAAGATAGTGGAGGGATCGACTTTTGGAACCTACTCTCTTTCAATAAGTTAATGTTGGGTAAATAGGCAGAGAAACTTTCCCTATCACTATAAGACCTTTGGTGTCAATTGTTCAAAGGAATATCCTTTCATGACAAAGACTTCCAAAATGCAGGAAGCTCGAGACTCTTCATGGGGATGTCAAAGTTTACTTATTGGAAGGGACGCTATCAGTGGAAATGTGAGATGGACAATGGGTAATGGTAAATTGATCAAGATTGGAGAGGATAGATGGCTGGATAGAGGCACCATTGGTGGTCTTGCTAGCCCAGATGAACCACAAAAAGTAGAGGACCCAATTAACTAGGAAACCAAAACATGGAATGAAAATATTGCGGACAATGTTCGATGCATAACTAGCGAAATTCTGGCCATTCCTATCAACAGAAATCTAAGGGAGGATCGCAGGAATTGGACAGGAAATAGAAGCGGTAACTACTCGATTAAGAGTGCCTACACAAACTAAATTATCCAAGCCTACTATAGCAAACGACCACAGCATCATTTAAGCATGTTAGATACTCCCACCAGAGAAAAACTTTATAAAAGAAATATCACACCTGATCCCATATGTCCTCTGTGCAACCAGGCGCCGGAGATAGTTGAGCACATATTCCTCATTTATAGCTGGACAGCAACCATTTGGGAGGATCCGCAACTAAAGCCTACAATCTCAGACCAACCCGTTAATCGAATGGACAAATGGGTGGTGCAATACTTCAAGACAGTCAAAAGATTGATGGCAAACGAGGTGCTCAAGGCCATTCTATGGCTAATTTGGAAGGGGGCACAACTCATATATTACCATCGCACTGGCCGAACCAAAACTTGGTCACTGCCGTGCAATTACAGAGATGACATGCTTCTAGAGGTAGAACTCGGGTAAGAAAAGAGAAGTCGTGAGTCAAAAAGCCTTACCCCCGGGTAAGAAAAGAGAAGTCGTGAGTGAAAAAGCCTTACCTCCAAGTTGGTAGCCATCGGCGAAGGACGTTCTGAAAATCAACGTCAATAGATCGAAAACAGTGGACTTGCTGGAAGGTACTGTTGCTTATGTGGTCCGTGACAGCAGGGGAGTACTGATCGAAGGGTTTGTGAGGCTTGTCCATGCGAAGACACTAGGTACGTGCTAGCAATCTCAAGCAATCTACAGTTTTTGGAAGAAGCTTTTACAGTGGTTCCCTTTGTGTGGTAGAAGTACAGATGGAAGCTAATTGCGGAGAGGTGGTCAACGCTATTCTAGGAATAAAAGAAACCTCGTGGAATATTAGGCCTTGGGCTGAAGAATGTAAGGCTTTACTAGCCTGATAAGTTCAGTCGCTTAATGTGTATTTGATAACCATTCTGTTTTTAGGAATAATTTCTACTCATAAATTAGTTTTTTTTTTTTTAATTTTGTTCATTGGATAAGTTTTTGAGCATTTGAAAATGTTTGGTAACGACATCAAATTTCTATTCCTCAAATAAAAATGTGTTTAGTATGACTCTTGAAAGATTTTTATAACCTGAAATTTATTTTAAATTTTTAATAATTTTTTTCCTTTCCTTCTTCTTCTTTTTCTAACCAATTGTTGACCTCCACCATGACCAATGACCTCACTGGCCTCAAAGGAACCTCATTGACCCCCGGTGAGGCCGAGCCTTGTCGACTCGAGCCTTGCCATCGCTAGGCGAGGCTCAACCTTGCCTACCCATTGTGAGGTCAATGTCACCTAACTAACTATGGTGAGGTCGAGTCTTGCCAAGCCATGGCAAGGCTTGGGCTGACGAAGCTTTAGCGAGAACGCTAGCTCTCGTTTGACCAACAACTGACTAGAGGAAGAAGGAAAAAAAAAAAAAAGAGAGAGAGAGAATGAAAAGAAAAGGCTTGATTTTAGAATTATTCCCGAGAATAAAGAAATAACGATTTTTTTTTTATTTTTTGATTTTTATTCCTAATTCTTTCACAGGAACAAAAACGTTACTAAATGGATTTTTGTTCTTTTTGGTTTTGAAGAACAAAAGAATCAAAATAGACAATATTTGGCACGTTACCAAGCAGACCATTAGAGTTCTCTTCAAGAGTAATAATAAATAACTATAACGAACTGACTCTAGATCACAAGGGTTATCATCGCAACGTCCTAGGCACGTTCCCATACTATTTATTTATTTATTATTATGACCATGCAGTAGCGTGCATAACATCAATCTCCAAGACAACAAACAAGCAGCGAGGAAAACACCGGATAGACCACTACCTTTATATCATGTTAGTACATTTATAAGCCTTTTTTTTCTACGGGTCATTTTCTTTTTACATCATCCTTATATATTCCTATAGGCCAAGAAAATTCCTATCTTCTCTAGTGTGACTTCAGCTCCCAAAACTGGCGCGAGACTTCCATGCCTACAAGTCTAAAAGATAAATGGGTGAATTGAGGACTTAGTAAGTAAAATCACTAATCACCATCTAGGACGATGACTCATCATTGAATCAAGCATGCAGACATTTCACGCACTATAACATTGATAACAAATTCATATCAAACATTTACTTTACCTTAACTATATGTATATGTTCATACTGGCTTACCTTTGATGCATTACCCACTTTCAACTTACCAAAATAAGCTACCCTCAACTTATCAAGCAAGTTACTTTTAACTTACCAAACAAGCTATCTTACCAAGTAAGTTACCTTCACTTTACTAAATAAGCTATCTCACCAAGCAAGCGTATCAAACAATACATGACAACATGTATAAAAAGGTTTGTTAACTGTCTCAACAGTTCTTCCCATGCTTTTTAGGAACTTCTAGCTTCAAGCTGAGCATTAAGTCTCAAGCCATGCATCTCATACTTCCGAGGGCTTCTTGGTATCAATAAAGGTATCCAACTTCAAGCCAAGCATCATAAGCATGCGAGCCATTTCAGTTTACTATCAATGCATGCCTTACCTCAAACTTATTAACCAAACTCATTAAGCAACACACACCAAAGCATACAAAAAGAAGTTCATTCATCAATCTAACCGTTCCCATGGTTTATTCAGAATCCACCAAGCACCGAAATCCATCAGGCATTCGGAATCCATTAGGCATTTGGGCATTTGAAATCCACAGGCATCTGGAACCCACTGGGCATCCTGTTCTCATGAACGAGATATCATCACCAACGCTATGTGATGACGGATCTGATATTTTATTTAGTAATCACATGTTGTACAACACACAAACCAATATAACATTTTTCCTCTTAACCCATGCATACAACGACCAAAGACATGCTCATACACACGTGTGCGTGTCATCCTCTACAATACCATACTACATAATACGCCAGGTAAGGTACAAAGTTCATGACTCGAACCGACCCGTATAGGTGCCAACCCTCCACCATGCGAGGCTTGAATCGACATGCCTCATTTTCGATTCAAGGCCCAGAGAGGTTCGGTTCATAACGCCTCAATGCTAACCCAAGGCCAAGGGAGACACGTCCATGGCCCAAGGCATGCTTCCACTTGTGGATTCATAATCATGAGCAAACCATAGAAGATATCGCAAGAACAAGTCATAGAACAACCGAAACCCATAAGCACGATTAAGAATACAACTAGCTCAAACAACATATCACAACACCCTAGTCAAGGATTAAGAGATCCACTTACATGATTAACATGTTCACAACCAAACCCAACAATGTAGCACATCGCCCTAGCAAAAGATTAGAGATTCCACTTATTTAATATGCTAAAGATGGTTTCGCCAAGAGATGGCCATTTGGTGGAGGCAATGGGCATGCAAGGCCAAAAGGAGAGGGAGGCATGTAAGAGAGAGAAGAGAGGAGAAAATGAGTCTAGGGTTCGTGAGAATGAAGGGAGTGGCTTCCTATTTATAGGCTAAACTTACTTGTTCTCCAAGAAAGATCTTATGACAATGATGACCGCATCTTCTAAATTTCTACTCAAGCCAAATCTTTTGTATGACCATATCTTCACTAACTTGTTCTCCAAGCCACATTTTCTAGAGTTTTTTAAGGCAATTTTCTTCATTTATGGACTAACTTCCAAAGAACATGTGCTACTTGTTCTTCAAGCCAATCCCAATGCCATCGTGACCAAATTTTGTGCAATGATGGCCATAGCCACCTAAGGGAGTAATTCATTCATTCTTATTAAATGCCTAGTCCTCATAAAACTTAGATTTAGTCACATATTTTTATCAAAACTTGCTCTCCAAGACAAGCCAATCTCTAGAATATTCTATTTTGTTCTTTCCCAAAAAATATAACAAACATGGGAAATAGACCATATTGGAAGTGCTAACAGGATCAGGTGAAAGTTTCTTATATTCATCCACAATCGATCATACCAATCAAATCGAAGTTCATAGCCGAATCACCATTGGTGGGGTCGGTTCATGGCCAAACTTACCTAGTGTAGCTAGGTCGGTGGCCCATCTTGTGAGCCAGAATTGTGGATGTTACAATAATCTTGCAGATTGGGTGGCCAAGGCTAAAAGTAAAAATAAACTCCCTTCTAATTGGTTGATCTTCTCTCTGTAGTTTTGTTAGATTTTTTGGTTGCGCATGACAAAGCTTCTTGGCTAGGGAGTAATTTTTTTTAAGAAATGTTTCTTTTCTATTTTTATTATGGAGAACAATTTCTGTGTAAAAAAACCCGTTTGATAACTACACAAAATTTTTACTCTAGAAATAGAAAAAGAAAAGAAATGCGTTTGGTAAAAAATACTTTCTTTTTTATATTTTTTTTTTTTTTTTTTTGCCGGCCGATCGCCGTCGGACGTCGTCGTTGTTCTTTGTCGCCGACCGACCGCCGCTTGCCGCCGCACGTCGCCACTGGCCGACTGCTGGCGACGGCGGTGGCCGGCGGCGATCGGCGACCGGGGGCGACCGGCGATAACGGCGACCAGCGATCGGTGGCGGCAAAGAACCGGTGGGGGTGGACGAGAGGGCGGCCGGTGGCGGGGGCGGCGGTCGGCCGGTGGCGGCAGAAGAGATGAATAAAAGAAAAAAATTCACTTATTTCTTAAACTTATTCCGGGAACAAGAAGTAACTTTTTTTTTACTTCTCATTTCTATTCCAAAACCATTCCTAGGCTAACTTTTTGTTCTCGGGAACAAAAAACCAACTTCTTGTTATCAAACAGGTTTTTATTCTTTTTTTGTTCCGGGAAGAAAAGAATAGAAATTCTTGGGCTGGGGAATTTTGTCATGCGCAGCCTTGGCGACATTTCTTGGCCGGGGAACAATTTTTTTTTTTCAGAAATAGTTCTTTTCTATTTCTTGACTGGGGAACAATTTCTGAGCAAAAAAACCTGTTTGATAACTGCACAAAATTTCTATTTCTGGAACAAAAAAAGAATAGAAACATGTTTGGTAACTGCACAAAATTTCTATTTCTGGAATAGAAAAAGAACATAAACACGTTTGGTAACTGTACAAAATTTCTATTCCAAATTTTTAAAAAAATTAAAATAAGAAAAAGGAATAAATTTAATATTACATAAAATTGACAAGATCAAAATATGATTAGATTAATAATACATTTGCTTAGGTGTAAGCATTCTAGTCGAATATGCTTGTAACATAGGTGGTATTGTAATGGAATGTGAGCTATTATTTTATATCTATATGTGAGGATCTAGGTTTAAGCATATATAGGTTTGCTCTAAATATGCTGTGTCTATGGATTTTCACGACATCCCCAAACGGCGAAGCATCATGAATATTAACATATACGAATGCCTTGAGATGGACTCGTTGTGGATTTTCTTATGGAAGGATGAAACATTTGATATGTATGGAAATGAATTTCTGACTTCGTCCATAGATGATATCCAAATGAGCATCCCCTGATATGAAATAAAGAGATGCTCTCAGCTTCTTACGGTATGATCAACTCTGCAACGAGAGGCCGAGGGGACCAACTCAACAATTCAAGAGTGTACTCAGATTCTGCCGAGGACCAAGACCGCTTCATCGTATGCTGGGACACAACTAGTTGAATGGTTTGACAAGGGAGGATACATCCATCTCCTAATCGTGCACAAATTTGTAAAGGTAACACGGTCAATGTTCTATCATGACTTCAAAATTACCACAAGTTGACTCTGCGCATGGCCTACATTAACAAGACACCACCATCGCAACAAACAACAATCGTTCCTTGTCCCGTGACTTCGTTTTTCAAGTTGCTGAGGTCATGCACTCGCCCCAAGTGAATTTAGCTTTGCACATTCATGCGGGGAAACAGTGAACATGAATTCTTCTCCGAGCATGCAGAGGTCGCCCCCCGGTCAAAATTAGCAAAGCTCTCCTTTTCTCTTTCATTTCTTCCTTTTGTTGATACACGAGGAGAAAAAGAGACCTGAAAAAAATAGCTCGGGATTCCCCACGAAGGGGGGAAAAAGCCATTGCCGTGTACCTTGTCACGTCCGCAATCATGTGGTGATTCCTCTCGAGAATTGCATTCGGGTACCTTCAATGGGGGCTAAGCTAAGTCTACTTTTATGATAACCCCCAAAAGCTCTCAGCGCTAGAACACAGTTTCTTCCCGAGATGGATCCCTTCCTTCCACGCTCAATTTACATAAGAAAACAACGCGTAATCTATAAGCTGCAGTCTCTCATCGTCTCTAAACAAAAAATAATCCAATTTGCCCCATTCCCCAAAGACATCTCGGCAATCGAAGAACATTATGCCATATATGTACTTAAAGACTTCATGGACCATGCCCACAAACTTACAAAATGTTGCAATGCATAGACATCCAATATTTGCCATGGAAAAGTTGATACAACGATCAACATCTCAAGCTGACGAGTTGAAAATGGATATAGTTCAAGCATTGCCTACAATCAACATTGACTAACCGGACTTTTTTTCGTTTGGTATGTTCACTTGGTGGAAGGAGAGATCTAGAAACAAGGGTGAAGAAAAGACATACTCGGATCAGAACAACACTGTCTAGCTATCAGCAGCTCTGAAGATGGTCAATAAAGCTAGGAATAGGTTGACAATGTCGAGGTACAGTGAAACTGTAGCCCAGATGTATTCATCATATGAGTAGCGTTTGATCAGATTGTCTGTGTCATAGACGATGTACCCACCGAAAATGAGTGCCGCCAAGCATCCATATATCTTCACGCCTCACTCTTCTTACTTCCGGATGAAACTCACTTGACCTATTGCCAATCTGAAATAAGAATTGCGGGATTAATTCTTTGGATGGAAAGAAAGAGAATATCAAGTAATTTCGAAAATTTTGGCAACTGAACATGAAAAGCAAGTCTAAGTTATCTGCACGCAAAACATGTTACATCCAAAAGGCTCATCAATCATGATGGGCAAATGCTACTTTTTCCCTTGCTTAAAACATATATTCCCAATTGTAGTGATACCACTGCATGAACTGTACTTTTATGTTCGCATGACAGGATTGACTATACTTTTTACTTTTTGCTTAATCTATCTTGCAGTTCACACATTTTTGCTTTTGCTTAAGCATGTTGACACCTAAATTTCGGCGACCCGATTAGCCATTTATTACATTAAAAAATAAGGGATTAATTTTATCCCTGAAAAAATAATTAATTGCATGGCATATAGTTTAGGGACATTTTTGTTTTATTTTATTGGACCGTCAGTGAGGGAAAGATTTTTCACATACTTCACTCAAATATTTAGGTGATATATACTGGGGGGTGTATTTTGAGCACAAAGAAAGTTTTTTTGAATATTGCGTGAATATGTATATATTTAGGATATTATGCGCAAGCGAAATTGGAAACAAAATATGCTCCAAAGATTCAATTTTTCTCCTATAAAATGTCTTGTTCGTGTACAGACAAAGGAAGGGGCCAAGAGGACACATGATTAAAAACATACGGCCACTCGAAAGTTTTTTCACGTCGAAGGGGGGATTCATTCGTTCTGGGGAGCAAACAAAAAACAATACAAAATAAGAAAAGCTGCTGAGGGAGGCTTCTCTTCATGGAGCAAAAATAAAGAAGAAAGGACAACACCAAAAGGAAGAGAGAAGGAGCCGTCCATCGGTCTCTGAGAGAAAGTGAAGAAAATGCTTGAAGAAAAGTCAAAGGAGCAGAAGGCAGAGAGAGAAAACAGAGGAGAGAGGAAAGGAAAGTAACATCAATTTTACTATTTCTTTTCTTCAGTGAGCCCACCGCATGACCAGCATTGTTTCTCTTTTCCAGTGAGACCACGGCACGACCAGCACTGGAGATCCGCCCCACCGCACGATCATCACCGTGCTCAAGCTGCCAGCACCCCTCTGCACAGCAGATCCCGAGCCTTCCGTTCATCGCTGCTCGTCGCCGCGTTCGCCATCGCCTCGCTGCCGCGCCAATCGCCGATGCTCGCCCCTGCAATGCTCCAAGATCCCGCGCCCTGCACGCCACAGCCAAGCCGGAGTGCCTCTGAGCGCTGAGGTCACGACCCCCCTGCTCCACCAGTCTGACGAAGCCACCACAAATCGTGATCTACTCCAGCTACTTGGGAATAGCAGTCCAAGAGTCCCTCAGATTAATATCCCAGACGATTCCTTGGGTTCTCGCTCTCTTTTGCAGGTTTATCGGTGCCGTTGCCCATGACTAGTAACGAAATTGTGGTGTCCCACGAATTCAAAAAGGGAACAAAGTTGAAAAAACCATGGATGTAAAAGATTGGTGAGCCTGAAGAAAGTAATCCGTCCTGGTAAAAAAAATCACAATTCGGCCAAATAAGGGCAGGCGGTGTATTTGTCTTCTCTTGAATTTTGTCTAGATTTAACAACTTGTGGGTTTTGCGATTTTACTTGATGCAAGAAGAAGAATTACTTTTTGGCCCGGAGATCGTGAAGATATTTACTCACCATCTTATTCGACACAAGGACCCAGGAACGTGCTTCATTCGAAATAGTTCATTGGTCGTGAGCCCGTCATCGTCCGTCTTACGCAAATTGTTATTCATGAATCCTTCACTCTGCCGCCCCCTCATCGGAACACCGAAGATCACCACCCTTGGCTCCCACAGCTACGTCCTTGTCTCCGGTCAAACATTGCATGTCTCGATGGTGTGTCCAGTGGTGGCAACATCGCATGCAATTGTAATATTTTCAAACCAAGAGCTGTCCCAATTTTAGCCATGATAGTGACAGGATTCTATTGGTGCTCTTTAATTTTCCTCGTCCAGAGTGCTTGGTAATTCACCGAGGGAGAACACGATACAGGCGAATATCGTGGAAATTCTGATCGCACTTGTGTGAGGCCACCACGAGCAGCCGCTACTATGGGATAATCTTCATCACCATGATTCCCGTGACTCATCATCCATCCGAATTTGGAAACGTCACCCACGTGACATTGTGAAATAGGTAAGACTCTCGTTTTATCTTATTTGCACCATGATACCGCCTAATTCATAATGTTGCAATCTTATTTTGAATATTTATTTGTTATTGCCATATCCAAAAATATCTTGAATTCTCATGAATTTAGGGATTAATCCCTAATTTCACAAAGTGCATACAATTGACAGTCCGATTTTCGCGCCCGAAATCCAACTTGCAATCGCATGGAAAAATCGCCAATCCGATCTCACGCTCGAGATATGATTCGTGATTTTGTTTAAAATTGGCTAATCCGATCTCATGCGCGATATACGATTCGTCGATTTATTTCCAAAATTAAATGGGCATGGATGATATGTTGTTTGGTCTGTTGCTGTGCTATTCTTGTTGCCTTTATTGAATTGCTCCCATAAAAGAAAAAAATAAAAAATTTGAGTTAGATTAGATGCATATCTTGGATACTACTTATTTTAAGGTTATTTTGCATGTCTAGAGTAGGAAATTTATTTATTTCGAATTTCTTAAATAAAAATATCAAAAATATAAATTTAGGATGTTAGACTTTCATTTTTAAATTTTAAATTGCATGTTTAATTATGTGGCAATTTTAATTTCGAATTTCATAATGGAAAAAGAAAAAATTAGAATTAGGGCATTCTTTGCACGTCATTGCATATTATGGTAGATTGCATGCTTATTAAGAAAAATAAAAGTCATGTGCGCGTCATTTAATGATTTGCTAGATTAATTTAATTAGAAATTGCATGACATTAAAATTAGGTCATTTAGTTATATTGCATTGCATATTGCATGATTTTCATTAATCAAGTGAAAATAAAAAAAAAAGAAAATTTACGTGTTAATTAGAAATCATATCTAGGGTTGATGATGTGAATTCTGATCTAACAATGCAGATGCTTTCGTTGCTACAAGGTAAGTCCCATAATTTTATTTATTGCTTTACTTGGATGTTAAATTGGTGGATTGCGTACCCACATGATCACATCACATGTTAGGGAGATAATTGAAATCAATTCAAGCTGCTTGCCAAACATTTTTCAAAAATGAAAAGAAAGGTACCGAAAGGGTGTTAGAGAAATCTAGTGTAATCAAGTCCCCAAACTTACAATCTCTGGTTCGTAGAAGTAAGGTAAAACTCCTATTACTTTACTTGGGTTTCTAATCAACCCACCAAAAATAGATTAGTGGCGACTCCTAATTGAAAATCAATTGCATGCTAAGAACTAGAACCTATGTCGCAAATTGGTATGGGCTTGGGAGAGCCCGAGTTAAGTCCAGGCTTAACAATCCATTAGCCAAACCCTAGGTGGTTCACACCCGAAAATTTGGTCGCAACAGCTTGGCGACTCCACTGGGCATTGAGTTAAAACTCTTAGTGGACTTAGGCCAATTTTCTTTTGAAAAATGTTTTTGTTTGGCAGCGAGGATCCCAGGTATGTCCCTAACATTTAAGGTGTTAAATGATTTTGCAGATTGGGAGGTATAAGGGGAAGTGTTTGCTAACCCTTGTTTTGTAGGGAGGTGTTGGAATGTATGGTTTATTTTTACATATGAAGTGTTGTTTGATTAAAACTACTGTGCATGCCTTGCATTTTGCACTATACTCTTGCACATATAACCTGCCGCCGGACCTGGGCTGCATAGGATCATCTAGGATGGTATTGAGATGGATACCACTTCGACCGCAAGCTCGTGGTACGAGTCGCCCATCTCAATCCCGAAATTTCATTCATGGCGTCAAGAGTACCCACCTCGGTCCGCATGTCCGCGACCTGGGTCGGCTCTTTGACAAGCCAGAGTCATGAGGACCCGACATAGTCCACGCGCCCGTGGCTAGTCCAATCATCCTTGTGGCTCCACTTTGTTAAGCCTTCTAGAGTAGAAATCGAACCACTTATCATGCACATGTCTATGTAATTGCCGTTGGTTTTTCTTGGGGAAGTAAGTCTTCTATCTCTATACTTTGCAATTTATTTTGTCGTGCTTTTGGTCGGTCTATGACAATCTAGATTAATCATTTGATCTAATTTATTTGTCAATTAGGAATGAAATGAGGAAATTGCCATGCAATGAATTTTTTGAAAAAAAGAAGAAGAAACTTTGGAGAATTTGTTTTCAATTCATGTCTAAGAAATTTCGTCTTGCTAGGGCATGCATCTTTATAGTCTATTTTTGGGAAATGCCCTTCTTGTACAAACTTTTCATAAATGCCAAGAAAAAAAAATCAATTAGATCATTGTCATGGATTGGCTCCCTATTTACACCTCATGCTTACATGTTCCCATTTATTTTTTTTAGGTGATTATGGAGCGATCTCGCTCACCCATCCATACACGGTCGAGAACTAAAATGGCAGATCAATACAATGTGCTGGACCGTATTATTAACAATATGAACAAGCGAATTGCACACCTCCAAAGTCAAGTCAGTGAATTGTTAGCTACTGTGGCTTTTCTCATCAAGCAAAAAGGTTGTGATGACATAGGAACCCTATCTTCAGTGAGAAACTGCAACTTGAAGAAGAGAGCCAAGAGAACTTTTGAATCGTCTTATTTTCCTAAGGTAGCTGAGTTTGATACCACCATGAAGAGACTAGTGACATATCTAGAAGGAAGAATCTCCGACCTGGAGGGCTCGCATCACGAGACCAAGGAGGGTGAAGAACTCAAGCACGCATGATTCATGGACTTAAGTAGATCACTTCCTTATTAGGGGCATGTTCAGTTGCACTTTCTCCTACGTGGGAAAATCTATTGCTTTTTAGATATTGGTTTCAATTTTTTCTGTTTTGCTTTAATGCTTGAATATCACATTTTTCATTCCAATAAATGTAATTGATTGATGGATATCAATAAAATTATAAGTTTTGTTTTGAGGACATGATGGGGTATACCAAACCGGCCCGATGACGATATTCAACAATGAAAAGAAAATATCATCCGTGGAGAAAATCTAAGGGCTGGGCTTCTTCATGCTTCCTTATAAAAAAAAAAAAATAAAATCACTTTTTAAGCCATTTCCAAAAAACATGCATTAGGTTAGCCCCATTTAATTTTCTGATTCATTTACTTTATGTTTCAGAGCATTACTTCCTTGGCCCGATAAGAAAATATATAGAAAAGGCACATTGGGTTGCGATGGTAGATCAATTGGCCCAACTGTTACTTAACAAGTTTGAGAACACATTTCAGAAGACTTAATGAAATGAGGGGCAAGTAACAGAAGACCGTCATTCTCTAGTGGAAGAGGTACGTCTTGTCCTTGAACGTAATTAATTTTGGGAAATGATACTCTATTCTTTTTCTTGCAGATGATAAATTGGGGGCATGATAGGTTTAGGCAGTGATCCGACTGAGACAAAATCTCTATCCAAACCAAAATGGATATTCCATGTGAATTTACTTTGATGATGCATAATATCCTATTCATGCATGTTGTTCTGTGCAAGGGCAAAAGTAAGATTTCATCGAATCAAAGATCGGATTTTTCATCATTGATTGATTAATTTGTGTGTTTGTTCCCTCTTGATAGGGACAATCCAAGGACACCCATTGCTGAGACAGTTCCTTCGTGGGACAATTCATTGAATGAAAGCTTGCAATCATGTTTTTCATACTTATGAGAGCATTTTTGAGTATGGTCACAAAAGCTTTTCATGCTTAAAGTTGTTGAACTCTTTTAAAAAGAGAATTTTCATAGCGATTTTACCTATTTAGTTCACCAATTTCATGTGGAGATTTGTCAAAATAGACAACTTAATGGAGTGACATCAATACTTAAGAATGCTGAATGAGACGTATCAGAATGATGAAAGGCAAGCCCCATCATATACACAGTCCCTTACTTATACACTTGTGAGATGAGTGTAGGAAGTTCCACATCTGCAAGGTAAAGAGTTCTCTCGCAAAAGGTACGATGATTGAAATGATGAGGGGCAATTCATTTCTCTATCCTAAACACTACATATGATCCATTGCTAAACCCCTTTGAGCCTCATACACTTGTGAAATTCTTTTCAAATTATCCCTGTCAAGAACCACCCCATATTGGGGCAAGTTGGAGGTAAGACAACATCATGAGGTGAGAAAAATGAAAAGAACTTTTCTTGCTCTCACTTGCATCAATCTTCAAGTTGTGCTATTATATTGAATTCATGTGGTAATTTAAGTGCCTTAGGATGACGAAGAGCATTTCTTTCTCTATCCTATACACTTATATCATTTGCATAGCCCACTTGAGCTTGCAATTTCATTTCTGTAAACCCAGTTGGTGATCATCCCCCACACTGGGGCAAGGCAAAAGGCTGATGAAGACTCTTTTGAAAAGTTTGAGTGTCATTCAAAGTGTGATTGCTTGACGCATGCATTATGCGCAAGAATGGAAATCAAAATAGAATTAAGGGGCATGAAAAAGCAGTGTGCCTGATAAAAGCAAGGCCAATGCCCATGAGAAAAGAAGTGAAGAAAAAATGAATGAAAATTAGGGGCATGAAAAAGCAGTGTGCCTGGTAAAAGCAAGGCCAATGCCCATATAAAAAAAAAAAAAAAAAGAGAGTCAAGATAGGTGACTCAATTGCAAGAATTGAATCCCAATGGAGCAATCATATGTTGAGTTTTTACAATCAATGGGGCACTTCATGAAGACAATCCCCAATGGTGAAAAAGAAAATTGGTGGCAATGCCAAGATGATCATCAACTCTCACCCTTTATACACATTTTGAGCCTAATGATCCTTTCATTTCTCAACACATAGACCTAGCCTACATTACGTCCCTTACAAAGTCTCTTCTGATTAGGGCACTTGAATTAACGTAGGAGTTCATATGTTTTTAAGCATTGCGAGCAAGATTATTTCTTTCTCATTTTGCAGGGTTCTTGACTTGTAAACCCAGAGATGAATATAGAATTGTTCTTTCAATAGCCTTGACTCAAAGAGTCCCTTTGTTAAGCCATTGACCAAGCCCACATTACGGTCCTTATTAAAGACCTCTCAGATTGGTAAGGTCATACCGCTTGCGAGAATACTTGGACCTTTGTCGATATGATGATAGTGAGATGGAGTGATTATCATAAAATAGCCTTCGAAATGAGAGTGAGTGAAAGTCCTTTCTAATTGAAAGGCTCTCATTTAGCATTCTTAAAAAAAAAAAAAAAAAAAAAATCAATGTCATTGTCTTGAGTGATAATTCTCTCTTGTGGAAATTTGGGATGATGCAGATATGGTAGAGTCATTATGCATAAACCTTGATTGAATTGATAAAAACCTTGTTGAATTTTGCATTTTAAGGTAGCTTAGATTGACTACCTTTTCGATGAATGCATATAAGTTTTGTTCTAATCATATCTGACAAGTAATGCTTCCTTAGAGACCTGAGAGCTCCTAACGTTCAGTTTCCTTTTGGAATGCCTCATGAAATTAGAAGATGAGAAACCTTCATGAACATTCAAGGTGCATCCTCGATGTTCCAAAATTTATTTCTACCAACAGGTGAGAGACCTTCACAGGATTCCAGAAGACATATCCCCAAGAATCAGAGATATCACCAGGTAAGTATATCTCTACCCATACTCTAAATACTTGTCATTACGTAGGTATTCCCTCTCAAGTGCATTGACACTTGACTTGGTCAAGCTGTCATTTATATTGACCCGGCGTGCTTTCGTAGCCTAGAGTCCCTTTTATCGACCCGACGTGCTTCCGTAGCCCGGTGTCTTTTATATTGACCTGGCGTGCTTTTGTAGCCCAGAGCCCATTCTTATCGACCCGGCGTGCTTTCGTAGCTCGGTGTCCATTTATATTGACCTGGCGTGCTTTCGTAGCCCAGGTTCCCTTTTATTGAACTGACGTGCTTTCGTAGCCCAGTTTCTTTTATCAACCTGGCGTGCTTTCGTAGCCTAGAGTCCTTTACATTAACACTCAATGGAGTTGTCCCCCAAAAATTTTTCTCCAGATTCAATCTGATTAAGGCAACCAAAGAATGGTTCGGGTCCTGGTCAGATGATTTCTGTCGCAAGGCTAGGCGACCGAAGAATGGTTCGGGTCCTAGCCAAGCAAAACCTCAGTCTAGGTGACCGTATAATAGAATGGGTCCTAGACAACATTTATTGCTTTAATAGATTGTGGATCTAATCAGCTCCATCAGACCTTTATTTTATTAGAACTAATATTTTGATTTCCGGAGTTAAAAATCCTTTCTTCTCTTTTGTCATTTTTTCTATTTGATTCCTGTTTGTGCTTGTTTTGACCATAGAATAGAACGGATCCTGGAAAAGCCTTTTCTCCATTCAGGTGACCGTAGAATAGAATGGGTCCTAAAAAAAATAAATTTCTTCATCGAGGCGACCGTAGAATAGAACGGGTCATTGACAACACTTATTACTCTAACAGGCAACCGTAGCATAGAACGGATCCTGGGAAAGCAATTCTTTTCTGCCATACTGGGCGACCGTAGAATGGTACGGGTCCTGGGAAAGCAGAATCTTCACAAAGCCATGTTACTATTCTGGGCGACCGTAGAATAAGACGGGTCCTGGACAGGTAACACCCTTTACGTCGGATTACTCTATCCTCTGCGAAGGTAAGTTATTCCAGGTAGGTTCATTTATCATTTGCATTAACATTTCCATGCATTATATAAATTGCATTAAAAAATGGAATTCATGTTCCGACAAAAAATCATTCATTGCATGTGCATGACCAAAATTTAGGTCTCAACTTGTCTTTGAAGGCAACCTCTGCGAGCTTACCTTCAAAGAGGGGCAGCTGTTGACACCTAAATTTCGGCGACCCGATTAGTCATTTATTACATTAAAAAATAAGGGATTAATTTTATCCCTGAAAAAATAATTAATTGCATGGCATATAGTTTAGGGACATTTTTGTTTTATTTTATTGGACCATCGGTGAGGGAAAGATTTTTCACATACTTCACTCAAATATTCAGGTGATATATACTGGGGGGTGTATTTTGAGCACAAAGGAAGTTTTTTGAATATTGCGTGAATATGTATATATTTATGATATTATGCGCAAGTGAAATTGGAAACAAAATATGCTCCAAATATTCAATTTTTCTCCTATAAATTGTCTTGTTCGTGTACAAACAAAGGAAGGGGCCAAGAGGACACACGATTAAAAACATACGGCCACTCGAAAGTTTTTTCACGTCGAAGGGGGGATTCATTCGTTTTGGGGAGCAAACAAAAAACAATACAAAATAAGAAAAGCTGCTGAGGGAGGCTTCTCTTCATGGAGCAAAAATAAAGAAGAAAGGACAACACCAAAAGGAAGAGAGAGGGAGCCGTCCATCGGTCTCCGAGAGAAAGTGAAGAAAAAGCTTGAAGAAAAGTCAAAGGAGCAGAAGGCAGAGAGAGAAAACAGAGGAGAGAGGAAAGTAACATCAATTTTACTATTTCTTTTCTTCAGTGAGCCCACCGCATGACCAGCACTGTTTCTCTTTTCCAATGAGACCACGGCACGACCAGCATTGGAGATCCGCCCCACCGCACGATCATCACCGTGCTCAAGCCTCCAGCACCCCTCTGCACAACAGATCTCGAGCCTTTCGTTCATCGTTGCTCGTCGCCGCGTTCGCCATCGCCTCGCTGCCGCGCCAGTCGCCGATGCTCGCCCCTGCAATGCTCCGAGATCCCGCGCCCTGCACGCCACAGCCAAGCTCGAGTGCCTCTGAGTGCTGAGGTCACGACCCCCCTGCTCCACCAGTCCGACGAAGCCACCACCAATCGTGATCTACTCCAGCTACTTGGGAACAGCAGTGCAAGAGTCCCTCAGATTAATATCCTAGACGATTCCTTGGGTTCTCACTCTCTTTTGCAGGTTTACCGGTGCCGTTGCCCATGACCAGTAACGAAATCATGGTGTCCCACGAATTCAAAAAGGGAACAAAGTTGAAAAAACCATGGGTGTAAAAGATTAGTGAGCCTGAAGAAAGTAATCCGTCCAGGTAAAAAAAATGACAATTCGGCCAAATAAGGGCAGGCAGTGTATTTGTCTTCTCTTGAATTTTGTCTAGATTTAACAACTTGTGGGTTTTGTGATTTTACTTGATGCAAGAAGAAGAATTACTTTTTGGCCCGGAGATCGTGAAGATATTTACTCACCATCTTATTCGACACAAGGACCCAGGAACATGCTTCCTTCGAAATAGTTCATTGGTCGTGAGCCCATCATCGTCCGTCTTGATGCAAATTGTTATTCATGAATCCTTCACTCCGCCGCCCACTCATCGGAACACCGAAGATCACCGCCCTTGGCTCCCACAGCTACGTCCTTGTCTCCGATCAAACATTGCATGTCTCGATGGTGTGTCCAATGGCGGCAACATCGCATGCAATTGTGATATTTTCAAACCAAGAGCTGTCCCAATTTTAGCCATGACAGTGACAGGATTCTATTGGTGCTCTTTAATTTTCCTCATCCAGAGTGCTTGGTAATTCACCGAGGGAGAACACGATACAGGCGAATATCGTGGAAATTCTGATCGCACTTGTGTGAGGCCACCACGAGCGGCCGCTGCTATGGGATAATCTTCATCACCATGATTCCCGTGACTCATCATCCATCCGAATTTGGAAACGTCACCCACTTGACATTGTGAAATAGGTAAGACTCTCGATTTATCTTATTTGCACCATGATGCCGCCTAATTCATAATGTTGCAATCTTATTTTGAATATTTATTTGTTATTGTCATGTCCAAAAATATCTTGAATTCTCATGAATTTAGGGATGAATTCCCTAATTTCACAACGTGCATACGATTGACAGTCCAATTTTCGCGCCCAAAATCCGACTTGCAATCACACGGAAAAATCGCCGATCCGATCTCACGCTCGAGATATGATTCGTGATTTTGTTTAAAATTGGCTAATCCGATATCATGCGCAAGATACGATTCGTCAATTTATTTCCAAAATTAAATGGGCATGGATGATATGTTGCTTGATCTGTTGCTGTGCTATTCTTGATGCCTTTATTGAATTGCTCCCATAAAAGAAAAAAATAAAAAATTTGAGTTAGATTAGATGCATATCTTGGATACTACTTATTTTAAGGTTATTTTGCATGTCTAGAATAGGAAATTTATTTATTTCGAATTTCTTAAATAAAAATATCAAAAACATAAATTTAGGATGTTAAACTTTCATTTTTAAATTTTAAATTGCATGTTTAATTATGTGGCAATTTTAATTTTGAATTTCATAACAGAAAAAGAAAAATTAGAATTAGGGCATTCTTTGCACGTCATTGCATATTATGGTAGATTGCATGCTTATTAATAAAAATAAAAATCATGTGCGCATCATTTAATGATTGTTGCAAGATTAATTTAATTAGAAATTGCATGACATTAAAATTAGGTCATTTAGTTATATTGCATTGCATATTGCATGATTTTCATTAATCAAGTGAAAACAAAAAAAGAGAAATTGCGTATTAATTGGAAATCATATCTAGGGTTGATGATGTGAATTTTGATCTAACAACGCAGATACTTTCGTTGCTACAAGGTAAGTCCCATAATTTTATTTATTGCTTTACTTGGATGTTAAATTGGTGGATTGCGTACCCGCATGATCACCTCACATGTTAGGGGGATAATTAAAATCAATTAAGCTGCTTGCCAAATATTTTTCAAAAAAAAAAAACAAAAGGTATCGAAAGGGCGTTAGAGAAATCTAGCGTAATCAAGTCCCCGAACTTACAATCTCTGGTTCGTAGAAGTAAAGTAAAACTCCCATTACTTGACTTGGGTTTCTAATCAATCCACCAAAAATAAATTAGTGGTGACTTCTAATTGAAAATCAATTGCATGCTAAGAATTTGAACTTAAGTCGCGAATTGATATGAGCTTGGGAGAGCTCGAGTTAAGTCCAGGCTTAATAATTCATTAGCCAAACCCTAGGTGGTTCACACCCGAAAATTTGGTCGCGACAAAGCAGAAACAAGTGCACCCTAAGAAAAGTAACTCACTCCAAGCTACTTTTATCATACATTTCTAGATTAGAAGAAGTATATTTTTAGAATCCTATACAAAGAAAAAAGTTAACCAGACATTTGAGAAAACCCACAGCAAGCCCATCCTCATGACAGCTCTCCAAACTAATGCCTCTCTACACTAATATACCAGTGGCAGGCTACATCCACAAGGGAGTCTCCAGGTCCTGGTAGCACTATAGTACCTGATGACTAAAGAATACACATGCAAAAGGCTTCATTCCAATCTTTTGACAACAGAAAAAGACAACCGCCTAGAGAGGCCCAAATTTCATTATAAAGGCAGCATAATTGAGATCCTGATCAATCAATATACGAACTGTAAAGAAAAAACAATCAAGTGCGAGATCAAGCTCACAGAAGACAAAGATTAAGTAGAAGTGAACCAATCCAGATGAACATGCTGAAATCATCCAAATCCTATCCACATATCAAGATCTCTCAGACATGGAGATGCTGATACAAGAGAATAACTTTGTCCAATTTAGTTATGCTAAGATGTGGATCGCTTAAGAAAGAAGAGCTTGATATGTAAGTGCTTTTCAAAGTCAAGTGTGCCCCTGGCATGAGAATAGGCATTTCTTGAGAATAATTATTGTTTTTTAACTTCTAACCAGTAAACTCTACTCTGTTTTGGCCTCTGTTCTGTTCAACTATTAGCTGCATCAGCGAGGCTAAACATTGGCCGCAGACACAACTATCAAAGGCCAAAGAACCAAATAAACAACTTCCCCACTAACCAGCTCCAGAAAAGCATAAGCTCAATTATCAGACAAGTGGGATTCTACCAAATGTACCAGCAAATCCAACAAATTCAAAAATGCCCACCAAACAACTCCCAGTCAGAGATTCACCAAATGCCCCGAGTCCCGTTCTGAACTCAATGCACATTACCTCCGGCGTTCGGACAGGAAATCTAGGTCAACCCCTCTTCCCCCAAGACACATCCCTGCTCCAAGAAGCCCACTGAACCACTCTGAATTTTGGCAAAACCAGCCAAAGCCGCGATTTTTTAAATTCCCGTCGCAAACCCACCAAGAAGATTCCAAAGCTCGGACTCACGCAGAAAAAAAAGGGGCTCGGAACGGCTGGTACCCATTAAAGAAAAGACGCTTAACTCAGCGCTCGGCGAGCTTCTTCCTTCTCCTCCCGCCCCCGCGATTGAAATAATGAGGCCACGAGGCCACGACCACTTCGGAGGCTAATCATGCACGGCACCAGAAGAGACGGGCAGGAACGCTTGGGAAACTCGAAAAATGTTGTTGGGTCGCTGCACAAACTGGGTTCACTCGCAAGCAACTTCTCCACCAATCTATGAGCGGCACAACATCGGCTCCACCCAGCTCATCGCAACACATAAAGACACTCGCAGCTAAACCCATCGCAACGCGAGCTCCGGCTCTGTCCCGAAAAGCAAATGCGAACCCAAAACCCCCATCGAGCTAAAACCAACAGCCCCGGACCTCGATCTAATGAGGGAGCGAGCAAAATCAAGACTTGACCCAAACCCACATTTCCTCGAGCAACAGTAAACAGACCCAGAATCTGATTGAGCAAGAATTGAGTGTGGAAGAGAAGGAGGCGACGGGACTCACCGAAATATGGAGGCGATTCCGGGCAGTGGAGTGGGTGACGACGGGATTGACGGCACCGAAGAGAGGCGGAGGCGACGGGACTGGCTGCGATCCAAGTCGGAGAGAGGACCGGCAGCGACGACAGGACCGGCGACGACAGGACCGGCGGCGACGAGATCGGAGGCAACGAGACCGGCGAGGGGCAACCGGAGATGAGATCGGGGAGAGGCAAGCGGATGAAGGGAGAGGTGAAAATGGAAGGGGGTGAACGTAAATTAGGGTTAACCCATTCTATTTCTTAGTTTTCTTCTTGGGAATTCTTGGCCAGAAACCAGAAGTAACTTTTTTTTACTTCTCGTTTCTATTCTAAAATCATTTCTTGGCTGAGTTTTCATTCCCGGGAACAAAAAAAAATTACCCGTTATCAAACGGATTTCTACTCTTTTTTTGTTCCCGGGAACTAAAGAATAGAAATTCTTGTTCCCGCGAATGTTCTCATGCACTGCCTTAGCTTTCCAAGTGTCGATGGATCTGGCTACAGGGTGCCAAGGGTCCATGGAAGGAACATAGGAGAACATCTACATGTTACAACTCCAAGTTAGAGCAATGCTCTTCTCCAAATTCTGGTCTCGTATTTATGCAACGTTAACCCTTCCAAACTAATGACATCAAAAGACAGCCCTTAAAAATCTACATTTTACAGCTCCGGTTCATATTTTGGGATTGTTTTTGCGACAGTGGATTAGGTTCATCAGATTATAGTATATACGTCTTAACTATTCCACGAACTCTACCACTCCTAATCCTGATGAAGGAAACGGTTTACCTGAAGGCATGCGTTCATAATTTAGTAGGGCAATCATGTCACCGGAATCTATTCTCGCCAACTATGCAAAGACCCTGACGGGCTAATCCTGCAAACATCGTCCATGAAACTGGCTAAGGACCAGCAAAGATCAAGCTCTTCTCAGGACTCTCTTATGGGCTCCTTGAGTGTCCTATATCGGTACTTAGAACGTGGGATCAGGAACTCCGGATGGGCTACTGCACAATACTTAACAAGGAAGAACAGAACGGAACTGGAAAAGCTGCTGATAGAATTTTCAGAAAGGAAAGCCTACAACCTCCAAGAGATTTACGAAGTTAAAAACGATTTTATGGTACAGACACAGAATTTGACGTATTTGTGGGGGCCAAGGACATGATTTGTAGCCATATTAATATATCAGAGCAAATCTCAACCATAGCCACCGCAGCTCTGCTTAGTTTTGTAGAAGTGAATGGTCCCGACTTGCACCTGTGTCCGAGTTGCCTGGACAGAAAGCAGGGATCCAAGCTCAAGCAGAGTATATCACAGGTTAGGACTTTCAGGTGGTGGTAAGGGAATACAGTTATTATGTCTGATAGGATCTGGAGATAGAAGCTCTCTGTTTTTAACTTGAGCAAAACGATTCTCGCAAGAGCTAATCAATTCTCGCAAGAGCTAAACAATCTGACATCTAATGAACCCACCACTCCAAATATCTCAAGAAAAGGAAATGAATAAGTCACAGATACATGAACTCCAGGATTATGTAAACTCTGGCTAAAAAAGATGAAGATTCTCCAAAATCATACTCAGCATCACCATAACTCATGCTTAAACATAAGGATAAATCTGTTAATGAAGTGTTCTCTCTTCACATTAACAATCTTCACAAGACGGCAAACTCTCAGCTCTATCTTTTGAGAATCTATGCATGGAGCTTTCTTAAGTGATAGGGTTTGCATAGTTTACCAGCTTACAATTTGGCTGGTCTCAAGGTACATTAGCTTATCAAGAGTGCATGCTATCAGTTCATAGTTGAAACTTAGATGAGCTTATAACCATTTCGCAAGACAGAAATCATAATAGACAACCTTCCATGGATGCAAAAAAAGCTACTTCCCATATCACATACCAGCTCTAAGTGCAACCAAACTCAAGGATGGGTTTAACCCCTCGCAAGGCAGTACCAATTTCCAACTTCACCGCAATTCGCCATCCACACAAAAGCGACCATTTTGAGGATGAATAAATGATGCAGAGCACAGGGTCCAAAGTTTGATCTTTTGCTTGGGCCAAATGAGTACTGGAACGTAGCAAGGAGAACCTATATAACGAGCAGTAATATCATCAAATCAGAACAATTTTTACATCATCCTGTTTATCATAGTGCAAAGAGCTTTATTTAGGAAGCTGTCCGTATGCCCCTATCAAAGGACTCCACAAAGGAGCAAGTCCTATCTGCCTAATACCTAGTCCTCTGCATTAATATATATCTCCTCTTTAATCAAATACCCTGCAATAGTTCTCCTACTTCCTGATCCTTCGCTGCTTCTTTGGTCCGGGAACTGCCAATCTCCCGATGACACACCCGCATCGTGCCCGGAATATGAGAACGGCCCTTCCATTGGGCGGGGCCATCTTCTTCAGCTCCGCCTCCAGCTCACGGTGGTGATCCCGAGGCAATTCGAATATGCCCCTCCTGAAGCCGCCTTTCATGAGGGAAGACGGATCGCTCTTCACGCACTCCTCCGTCTCCAGCTGGATATCGAATTCGGCCGCTTTCCTCAGGCCCTTGCACTTCGTGCTCCCGCATCTCCCGGTCGAGTACATCAGGAGCAGCCAGCAAGCGACAGCGGCGCAAGCCAGGCTCAGCCCGATGGACCCGTAAATCAGCAGGGCCTCAGAAACCTCCCCCGCGAAGGCGCTTGCGACCGCGCTGCCAGCTGCGGTCAACCAGACGCGCGCAAACTCGACGTAAGGAAACAGCAGGAACCCGCAGGCCACGACGACGGCGACCAGGATGGCGACGTCCATGGCGGCGGTCCGAGATCCATCGCAGGCGAGAGCCCTCGCACATTTCGCAGAACTGCGCACCTTCCGATTCCTGTGGGCTTGATGGGTCCGGTTCGGCTTGGTCGGATTGAAAGAGCCGGCCATGGCTTTCAAGTGGTCAAAGGGATTGCAGACTGAGACCGATCGATCAGAACCGACCATTTCAACCACAAAGAAGCCGGAAAAAAAAAAAAAAAAACAATATCGGATTTCGACGCGGCACCAATCGAATTCGCTCGCGATCGCAGCACAACAGCAGCAGCAGTAGCTCGTCGGCGGAATCGGGGAGGATTCAATTGAAAGCAGCAAGGCCGACTCGAAATCTTGGTCAAGTCAGACAGGAGCGCGATCGATTCGATGCAGCGCGCGGCTTAAAGAGGAGCCGGGGGGGAGGGGGTTGGTGGCGTGGGGAAGATCAAGCTGGTCCGCCGGCCCGCATGGGAGGCAGAGAGGACAGGAAGGAAAGGTCAAGAGGCTTTGTTTTGCTGATCCAAAACGGCTGATCCACGCGTTCTGCGATTCGCGTAATGGCTGGTTTATAAAACCGGCGAGAGAGAGAGAGAGAGAGAGAGAGGTGCAAGCACGCAGGGAGGAGGTAGGGAGGAGATCCGAAGGACGGACGAAACGGCGTCGTATTTGCTAGTGCGAACGTGCAGATCGGAGTCCGAGCTGCTTTTTTGACGAAAGAGCGGGGTTGATGCGAGCATGACTCGGTGGACCACGCTCATCGGCGCTTTCGCTTGGTCGGTTCGCAGGGTCTGTACACTTTTTTCCTCTTCTCGTTTTCTTTTGGTAAAAGAAGTTGCCAAGTTAAGGATAGGTAAACATCACGAAAAATTCTAAATTAATATATATATATATATGATCATAAAAATATGAAATATATATTTATAATAAATTTACTCTCTATTAATTTTTATTAAATTATATTAATATTACGAAAAATCATAAATTGATATACATATGACAAACAAAAGGTAAAACCCAAAATTAATACACTCGTTAACTATCACATATCATATAATACAATAATCTGATAATAAAATTTAACGAAAATTAATAGAGGATAATATTATTATTTGTGAACTAAATTGAGACTTTTGGTAGTATTTGTCATTTTTCATGATATTAATCATTTTATTTATTTATAAATTAGTTATGAAAAATGTATTATTTATTTGTTTATTGATTGGTCACTCTACTTTGCTTGCACTATTGAAAAAACATCAAAGTTAGAGTTCATTGTTGCTCTTGCTATCCAACTTTTAAGGATTGTATATTAATTTGCTACTTTTGACGTTAGGCCTTTTTTTTTTTTTTTTTGGGGGGTGTGGGGGTGGGTTGGGGAGGGGTCGGTTCGTTAGGCCTCCTTTTGCCAACTAGCAAAAGTTATGGCACTACTTCATGGTTTTGATGGTTAAAAGGTGTGTCTACGTGGCGAAGGTAAATTGCAACTCTTTTGTGCAAGTCTTCGACGAGGGCAAATGAGTCTTTTTGAAGTGACTTTGAACTTATCTGCATTGACTTTTATCTTTTTCTTTTTAGGATTAATATACTAAAAAATTCTAAACTAATACAACTATAGTAAATTTATCCAAAACTATTTTTTTTTAATCATAAAAACTCTAGACAGATATACCTATTACAAATTTATTTCGAACAAACTTATTGACCATCAAGAATCCAAAACTGATACATTTATGATAAATTTAATATCCGTTAGCTTTTTTCAATTTTAAACGTTAAATTTGCTAACTTGAATGACACATAGTGACGTGGTAAGGTGACGTGGCAAGTCAACATGGAAATCTATAAGGTAAATATTATGAACAATCTCAAAATGGTATACTTGTAACAAATTAATGATGCTCTTATGATAAATTTAAGTTACACCTATGATAAATTTGGGATTTTTCGTCACATTAACCCTATGAATTTTCACATGGACTTACCTCATCACCATAACATGTCACTATGTGTCATCCACGTTAACAAATTTAATAGTAAAATTTGACAAAAGTTAATATAAAGTAAATTAATCACAAATATTCCAGTTTTTGGTTATTTTTAATTTGAGTACGTATGTCACAAATGTATCAATTTTTGGTTTTTAATAATCAAAAGATTAGTTTGAAATAAATTTGTCATATTTATACCAGTTTGAAGTTTTTGATGGTAAAAAAATTAGTTTTTGGTAAATTTATCATAAGTGTACTGATTTTTCAGTATTAACTCTTCTTTTTAATTAATCTATATCTTTATGCATCCACATTTCGAATTTTTGACCAAAAAGCCCGAAACTTTTGCACAAATACAGATATTTTTACATAAAGGCTTCATTTTGTTTCGTGAAGATTGAATAATTTGGAATAAAATTTTCCAAAAATTGATTGCTTATATTGATTGAAATAACTAGTCAATAAAAAATATTTTCATCATTAGTAACAATTTATGTCTAAACATTGTTATCGACAATGAAAGTATGTTTCGTTCATTTATTTTTAAAGTAATTTAGAGATCTTTTTTAGGAAAATATTTTTCAAATCATTCGTTTTCCTCAAAATAAACGTACCCCAATTCACATAAACATTTTTTTTTTTTTATAGTTCTTGAAGATTTGAGTACTATTTTGATCTTTGGTTGGAATGTAGAAAGTTGTTATTTGTTTAAAGCTCCATTCGTTTCATGGAAAATGACTTCTAGGAAAATGTTTTCCGGATTTTCCAATGTTTGTTTCCCGGAAAATAAACCACTTAAGGAAAATGTTTTCTATCAATGGAAAAAACAACCTTCAAAGATGAGGAAAATATTTTCCACTTTTCAAAAGTGGAAAACATTTTCCATAACTTGTTCTTGCTTCTTTTCAGCTTTCACCATTACATCTTTGTTTTATCTTTATGCTTTCTTTTTCTTTTTTTTTTTTTTTCCTTTTCTTTCTTTCCTTTTCATCTTTCTTCCTTAGCCTTGGCTGGTCACCAGCCACAATAGCGGTTGGGGATCGGCTGCGGCCGCGAGCCAGCTTGAGCTCCACCCCAGGCCGACAAGGCTTCGCCTAACCTGATCTAGGGAAGTCGAGCTCACCTGAGCCTAGCGAGCTTGGGCCTTGCCAGATCCGGTGAGTTGGGTGGGGCTTGGGCCTCGCCTGAGCTCGTCGGAGGTTCGACAGGCTCTGGTGAGCTGCGAGCTTGCTTGATTTGGCGGTGGAGCTCGGGCTCCCGATCCAGGCGAGCCTGAGCTCCGCCTCCAGATATGGCGAGCTCGCGGCTCGCCAGAGCCTGGTTAACCTCTGGTGAGCTCGGGTGAGATCGGCCGAGCCTCGAGCTCGCCGGATCTAGCGACTAGGTCTTGGTCACCGCCGGGGCCGGCCATTGTTAAGCGTGTGGCGGCGGAGGAGGGAGGAAGGAGGAGGAAGAAGGAGGTGGAAGGAGGAAGGAAAAGAAAAAAGGAAAAAAAAAAAGAAAAGAAAGAAAAATAATAATTTTTTTATTTTTTAAAAATACAAATAATTAAAAAATCATTTTTTAAAGAAAGAAAATAAAATAATAAAACTAATTTTTTGGTCAATTAAAAATATGAAAATTCAATTTTTTGATAATTTTTCCTAAATAATTAAATTAGCCAATGAAAGGTGGAAAATATTTTCCACTTAAAAATTCAGATTTTAGCCAAACACCGGAAAATATGGTCATTGTCTTGGAAAATAACTTTTGGGAAAATGGTTTCCGGAAATGGCCAATTTTCTATGAAACGAATGGACTCTAAGTCTAAATAAATGCGCCCTTTCACATTTTACAGTTTGCTTTTCTTAAAATCTTGTGGCATATGAACTTTCACCTTATGAAATTATTTAATGTAAGATGATTGAAACGTCTAAAGCTAATGTCTTTTTTGTTTATATAGGGCCTCCCACGTGCATAGAGCTTATATAGTAAAAATTAAAAAGGTAATGCAAAATCTATTCTGCTAACTAGCCAAAAAAAAAAAAAACACACACACACACAAGCTTTTTTGTGCATAGAAATGGAAAAATTAGGAAGAAAAGGCACCCCAAAAAACCAATAGCTTAGGTCAAAAAATTTAGAAAAGGCACCCCAAAGAACTAATAGGTCAAAAAAATTTGTCACCAAAAGTAAACTTGTGGTTAGTGGTAGCAGTGAGGTTTCTGTCTAGGTTTGACCTAGTATCTAGAATATGTTCGTGGAGCGGGTTCTAATTTTTAGAACTTGGAACCTACTTTGTGTCATGCCCCATCCTGCTCGAGACGCATGACAACTTGTGCTCATCATCATTCATTTCCTTTAGATCATTCGATTGCAACGTTCCAAGAGGCATCGTCGACCAAACCGCTTTATTCGGTTAAATACACAAGTGGAAGCATAAACAATTCACCTAATCAACAAATAGGAATAGTTTCAAACACACTTATATTTACATATATGCATCCATAATATTATTACAATATACCGGCTATTTATATTCAAATTTGAACGTCACTTATTACACCGTTTCATGTTAAATCATGATGCGCAATCATTCGCACTTCCAAAAGTTTTTAGGGTTAGCCTATGTGATATCCTGATTTTCAGTTTCTATTTTCGATTGGACAGGTTGGGCTTTTTATTGATGTGCCTATAGTTCTTTTCTTTGAGTTGGCCTCTCACAAGATAACTAGCCTATCATGTGAAGTCGTTAAGGGATTTCAACGCAATAGACTTGAGAATTCGACCAAGAATTAATTGCTTGACCGTGCTAGTCTGCAAGGGATCATTACAGCATTGTCAAAATCGATTAGAGATCAAAGATAGCTTGATTCGACTGAAATATATGATCAAAGAGTGGGTGGTTCCACCTGATTTCAAAATTCTCGTAGATTGGCACTAGATCAATTTTTCTGTCGTTTTGGGTACCATGTGCTCATATTTGAAATATTGAGATTTTCACGACAACCGAGAGTTGCCAATGTGTCGAAGATGTACATTATGACTTGAAATAAATTGATCATAGGTCAATTGCACTAAAAATTCCAGAAAGCTACCTAGTAGGCTAGGTCACTCTAAAATTGTGCCAGATTGAAATTAACCGCGAATTTGAATCCGATTTCAGAAATTGAAAGTTCTATCATGTGATGATTCATTTTAGGAACGTTGACTCACTCTCCGAAGATTTTTCTACAAACCAAGATTTTTGGCGAAAATTCAATATAGGGTTGTTTTTGTCCGAAAAATTCAGGGGACCATTTTTTATCGCGTTTTTGGGATGCAAGTTAATTCTATTGGTGAGGAAAAATGTCAATTAGGTCGAGGATACCTTGGTGGAATTTATAGAGACCGGTTTGAGTCCAATTGGAGAGAAATTGGTTCGATTTGGGGGAAATTAAGTGCAGATTCGTAGCCCCATGGTGCACCACCTTTTGGACCACTTGGGACTTGTTCTAGGGGGAATTGTGTGCATAAAATTGGCTGAGGATAGGGCTGAGTCAAGTGGGGGCCAAGCAATGATCAAAGAGATAGAGAGGGAGACTTTGGAGGCTAAGGAGGGTCCCTTTATTGTGCAGCTGGCTTCTTCTTCCTCCTAGGCTTTGCTTTCTCCATTTTTCAATCCCTTTGGAGCTAAAAATTATAGAGAGCCAAGCCAGCCATCCCCCTTTGTCGTCGATCTCTCGCCAAGCCCGCCGGATCGCCACCGCTTGTCGTCGCGCCTCGCGTGAGCCGCGCCTGTCCCGCTCGTCGTTCCACTCCAGTCACGTGCGTTCCCGTGTTCATAAGCCTTCATAGACCACGTCGGAGCCCCCGGGCGGCCATCTAGCTTGCCGGAGCAGCCACCGTCACCCTTGCTCGCCACTGCAGCCATCCGCCAGCCAGCCTCACCATTTCTAGCCTGTTTAGTCTCTTGGCCCAGCCATTTCGATTCTAGAATAGAATAGTAATCTAGCAAGCCTCCATGGGTTTCGAGTAGAGGTGGCAAATGGGTGGGTCGGGTTGGGTATGGGTCGGGTCAAAAATGGGTCGACCCATATTCGACCCATTTAACCCGTTTTGACCCATATTCTTGTAGTGTAAATATAATGACTCATACCTGACCCAACCCGTATTAGACCCATACCCGACCTGACCCATATTGCTAAAACCTACTAATATTCTAAAAAAATACCTACGCTTACTTTAAGCTATACGCTAATTGGATAAAAACCTCAAATTAAATTAAAAAATAGTAAATAAAATAAAAATTGTTAAAAAACCTATAAATTTAAATTAAAAATAGTAAATAAAATAAAAATTGTTAAAAAACCTATAAAATTAAATTAAAAATAGTAAATAAAATAAATATTGTTAAAAAACCTATAAATTGAAATATTTATGAAGAATTAGATTATGCACATGCTTTTCTCATGTAATTCTATAGGCATAGCTCCTCACGGGTGAAGTGAGTGCATAATTTTGTTTCAACAAGTATAATTTGGCAAAAATAAAATTTATACCAACAAACAGATTGATAAGCAAGTTAAATTCAGAGCTTTTCCCACACAAAGAATTATGTAGGTATTAATAATTAAAAAAAAATAAAGAAGACAAGAAAGGTAATGTGGAACGTAGGAAGACAACTACATCGATATTTTAGCATTTTGTCCTTTTTGTTCACTTAAGCAAGAAACAATTTAAAATTGAAGAGAGTAACTTTTAAAGAACGGTTATCTGTAAATTTGGCTATAGATAGCAAAAGAAACGCAGCTGTAAAGCACTACTTTTTCGACAATTAACAATCACAAAAACACGTGTTTTTTGGCTCACGTGTTTTTTGGCTATCTTTTTGACATTGCAAATTTACGTTATATCACACATTTTTTATCTCCTGTTTATCCTTTATTTTATTGCCCGTAAAGTAGAATTAGTTGCTTTCTTTCCGAAATGACACAAAACCAGTCCACATAAAAAAAAAAAAAAAAGCTGAAGATTTGTCTCTTCGGTGAAAGATATTCACAAAGGAATACTTTCCCGGCAAACAACCAATCAAAAAGAGATCCAAAAATCAGAGCCAACTCCTCTGCATGTTGGACAGACTCTCGCCTTGACACCAGGTGGATAGCCACCTCCATCTGCATTACCACATAGACATGACCTTCATGACTTTGCCACAGGAAATGTACTATTACAATAACTTATAAAAAATCAAAGGATATCATAAACAAGATCAAACATCAGTAGCTGGGATTTTTATATGGTTACGTACAGCCAATAACAAGAAAACAACAGCTAAGTTAGTTCTTATTTGAAGCATATTCGCCTCACACTTTACAGGCAATCATGAATCTTGTTTTTCATTTTTGATAAACTATCTGTGCTTTTCATCCAACTTTTAAGTTCTACAAGGACATGCCAAAACCTCCAAAAAGTGTAAAAACTAATCATATGTTGGTTGACATACCTTTAGCAAGCAAATGGGATTAGAGCAGAGTACCACTGAGCATAAAGTGATAGCAATTTTAGCTTCTAAAGCTAGAAAAATAGACAATTTGATCACCAAGAGACATTGCAGAAACAAGAGGTAGAAGGGTATATTGTAACCAGCATGATCAAGATACTATACGAACCACAAGAATCACAAGGAACATATGCGTCAAAGGACAGATCTTTTGTGCACCCTTCCGCAACTTCAATGAAAGAAAGTATCAGTTCCACCTATAAAGTTCCAACAAATGTGGGCATTAATGGGTCAGAAATCCAAGCAATATTATCTCAGGCAACAACCACGATCAAGAATAGACATCCGAGTAATATTATCTCATAAAAACAAGACCAAGGGTATAACTAGTGCTTAAACATGGTCAGTTTAAATTAAATGCACTCTTCTCTTTGCTTAAACAACTAGTTCTTACCAAAGAAATGTTAAAAGAACAATCCAAAAGATGGCTGTTTCCTGATTTTCTATTACAAAGACGAGAATTCAGAGCATGAGGAACCATCATTACACAAATTTTACTCAATAGAGCCAACATTTC
Organism: Eucalyptus erythrocorys; assembly: GCA_014182555.1. NCBI lineage: Eukaryota > Viridiplantae > Streptophyta > Magnoliopsida > Myrtales > Myrtaceae > Eucalyptus > Eucalyptus erythrocorys. Next base: position 18,712,504 of record CM024606.1, read on the forward strand.
CATATCTAACACAGCAAATTGTGCCCAGATAATGTGACGAAAGATTAAAAAAAATACACAGATGAAATAGTAAAAGAAGAAGCAAGCATGAAGCCACTATAAGCTCTTGAATGTGTGAATAAACAAGAATACCCTAAAAACCACCAATCAGACGTTCATCTTGCAGATAGCCCGCTAAAACTAGAGCTATAATCTCCATGAGAAATCTATTCATCAGAACAAAACAGGCATTGCAACCATCGAAGGGACAGTACCAATGAAACTAAGGATCTCCGGATTCATCTCCACCCGAAAGCTTACTCATAGTAAAGGACTGACCATTAGATCATGTCAACCGTCACTTATGTATATTAGCAACATGATGTAACATCAGGTTGCTGAAATACTGCAAGAGCTGGATACAAGAGGGATTCTCCTTCAATGGACCAATTGGCAAGAAAAATTGGGAGGCAACTTAAACCAGGAGAACAACATATGTATTCTGTCACCATTTCATGTCCTTTTCATGCATTCAATCCTAGCGCATGAACTTGCAAATAATGTAGGAAGGCACGTGATAGTGCAGTACACAAAATATGAATATGCAAAACACACAGGACTCGGATTTTCATCACAGACTTGCAAAATTCATTAAATGATGTAAAATCCCTAAGGCGTATATCAGAATGCCTGCTTAACTGCCTTTACATGTGTATCACTACTTTTCCAAACGAAAATCGCGGCAGGCTATCTGGTACTTTGACCTAAGCAATCAGTTGACACATTTGACTAGCTCACAATTCACAGGATTTTGACTACAAGAGAGGAGGGGGTCCACTTGCTCACATTCAGGGAAGTAAAAACAAGAAATGCTTTTGGATGATACCCTGCCAACCGAACAGCAATTTCATGATAGCATAACAGGGACATCTCTAGTCTTGAACAGCCTAGGAGAGAGGTGTAAGTAAAGCATTATGGCGTGTGTACTAGGGTATTAATTTACATCTAACATCATGCTACACAACCTTTCTTCGAGAGCAAAATTGCATCTAGACTTGTCCAGCAGTTATACTTGCAAAGAAACCATCCTATCCCAGTCCTGTGCTAAGAAGTTCAAACTTCAGTAGATTATGTTAAATTTGAAAGTTGAAACACTTTGGCTTGCATATCATTTAATAAATCCCTTTCTTTCCAGACCAAAAGAAGCAGCTGGCAGAAGATCATTTAACAGCAAAGAGCATTTACACAAAAGACATGAATGTACAAGCAAAGCAAATCATTAAACAAGCCTCCACTGTTTGATCACAGAACCATCATATCCTTACTGATGGATCTACAAGACAAACTTCATCAATACAAAAGCAGCCCCTCACAAGCAAAGAAACTCTACCTTAAGCTAAAAAATAAAAAATTAAGGGCGTAATGATCAGATGTATTACTTCTCAGCACAAAATGTGTCATCAGCAGGTTAAAACCAACTTCCTAAGCACAACTTCCGCATGCTCTCCCTCCAAACACAAGATTTCTAATGAAAACTCAAAGAGAAGGACATGCTGTATATCATTACTCATTCTGTTAGTCGGACAATCATGTACCTGAGAAAGATTTGACAAAGAAGGGACAAGAATCTTCAGGAACAAATTTCAAAGAGATGGACATGCTGTATATCAAGGCGATCAGTTGCATCTAATCCTCAATTGACCCAACAATCGCCCAATCGAAAAGAAACCCAAGAAACCCTAACCTCGTTCGGGCGATTGAGTTCGTCGATCCAAGCCAAAACGAGGAGCTGGAGCTCGTGGGTGTGCTCGTCCGCGAAGGTGGGTGACGAAGGATCTTCGAGGGAGCGGCGGAGGCGAGCCTCAGAGGCAGGCGGTGGAGGCGACTCGGAGGCGAGCAACGGCGGCGAGTGGTGGAGGTGACTTGGAGGCGAGCCGCGGAGACAGGCGGCGGAGGCGACTCGGAGGCGGCGAGGAGGAGAGCGGCAGAGGCGGCGAGGAGGAGAGCGGTGGAAGACTGTTGAAGAAGAGCGGTTCTGTCGAAGGGGCGGAGGGGAACGTCGACAGTCAAAGGCTTCGCCGCTTCGACTAGAGAAAATGGGTTTCCACCTTTGGGCCAAAGGTGGAAAATGGGTCGAAAATGGGTTCGAGAGTCGACCCATTTTCGACCCATATAAAATTGAACAAAAAGTGGGTCGAATGTGAGTTAATAGTTGTAATGGGCTATTAACCCATATTCGACCCATCTGTTAAAAATTTGGGTGCAAAATGGGTCCATGACCCATTTTGCCACCTCTAGTTTCGAGGCACACTTTGGACCAATTTCGGGCCTTGCAAGGTGCAGCCGCTTCAGAGTTTATTGCCCGTCTTTGTGTTACCATCGTCGTGGACTCATTGAATTTCAAAACCGATGAGTTTACTCACTAAACTCTGCTTAGGGAGTTAATTATGCTTAAGGGTTGATTAGTTTAGGCTAAGTATGGTTTATGTGATTAGTTAGAACGGATTAGCAATTTAATTACTTGTTATTGCATGTTAGGTGGTTAGATCGGCTTAATTAGCAACTAGATAGGTTGTATTATTTATCTAGATGGATTCGGAATTTTTCCGGGCCCGTTTCGATATTTAATTAGGATTTTCCGGCCTAAGTCTCTATTTATGGCATTTAAATGTATTTATTTAATTAATTTTTATATTTATTTAATTATTTATTATTTTTCAGAAATTATATCGGGATAGTCGGTCACCAAAATTTCGTGTTGATTGTAATGATATGCTTGGTTTATTTAACTGAATGCTAGATTGTGCAAATTGAGTGGAATTAATAAATTTGGGTATTTATCCCAAATTGTGTGATTTTGTCATTTTAATTAGAAAATACCGGGCGTCAGTTTATAGCGCCAAAAATGTGTTTATGGACTATATTAAATGGTGGGATTTTCTAAAAGAAAGATATTGCATTTTTGGCTTAAGTCGACCGTATACTCACACACAATAATATTTATCGAGTACTTTTAACTTAGTAATTTATCAGCTTATGAGAGCATATATGCATGTCAGCTTATGCAGGCATATTTATCATCATCTTTTGGGATTCTTTGAATGTTAGCTTGTGAGAGCAGTATACTGTATCAGCCTACGGGCTTGGATACATCAGCTTGTGAAAGCAGTATGCATTTTATCTGCTTTTGGGCCCCTTTGCACGTTAGCTTGTGAGAGCAGTATAACTTATCAACTTGTGTGAGTTAAGATCGTTATATCAACTTGTGAGAGCACGATTTATATTATTAGCTTGTGCGAGCTACTATCTATCTATATTAGCTTGTGAGAGCTATGACCATATATTGCAGCTTGTGAAAGTATTGAATAATTATTTCAGCTTGTGTGAGCAATGGTCATATTGAATTGATAGATAGTACTATGAGTATGTAATTGAGCTGATTGACTGATTGATCAATGGGTTGGTTTGAATTGAGTGGATTAGTTGAGATCATGAATTGTACTAACTTGTAGGAAGGAACTATAAGTCCTCTATCTTGTGTGTGCATAGGTAGCTTTTAGGTATATTTCCTTTATAGTCGGAGTTTAAGGGGTGGACTTGCTGGGACATTGTCTCACCCTGTCATGGGCTCAATATTTTTAGGTCCTTAGATGGCGAATCCTCTCAAGCATTTTGGTCGGCTGATGAGGGTCACTGAGCGAGTTTATAGTTATCTTGATCCCGGAAGTTTTTGGGTCTATGAACTGGTAGTGAGCACTGTTTGGGTCGAAGAGCGTCGACGTCATGTGTTACCTCATTGATTCAGAGCTACGGACCCAATGGTTTTAGGGTGGGTCCTCTTAGGTATTTTGAAATCCTCACTGGGATAATTGATGCCATTCTAGGGGAAAGTGCCGTTGACCCTCCAAATGGTGTCAAGGAGGACCCAACACACCCAGTGCCTATGGAGATTGAATAATTGACGAGTGAGTCCAACTAGCTGGTCATAGGACAGCTTTGTTTTGAAGACCGATCTTTTATAGACTTGTAAATATAGGCTAGTAGTATAAATGACCTAGTCTACTGCGTATAAAGGTGTGTTATGGTTTTGAAAATAAGCTCCTGTTTTTGTATCCCATCTTTGTGATTGTCTGGGGATTTATTTATTCGCTTCCGCATGTGCATTAAATTGAATAGGTCAGCGACTCGTCCTAGGATGTCGCAATATAATCGACTATCGAGGGATGGGCACGTACTCAAGCATTGGGGTGTGATAGCCTAGCTCTTCTATGCCATGAAGTGATTTGAAAAGAGCGATATCCCCCACGCACTTGGTACGTGTCCAAACTCACAGTACCATGGCTCGAGCTTGGCTAGTCACGATTAAGGCCTAAAAAAGGTTGAACAATGAGGAGTGAGATAAACTCAATGAGTGAACTCTCTAGACCTCGCACAGGGAAGTCATTCACCTCGGAAACGCCTTAAACGTGGGTTGACACCTAATTTTTAATCGACTCATCATTAAAAGTAAAAAAATCGAGACTTAGGTCTCTAATCGCGACAGAACCCTATCTCTTGATTAAAAAAAAAATGTCATTTTTCATTTATTTCTTTTGCAGTGTTGTTTTTAAGCAATTTCTAACTTATTTTCAAGAAAAACCCGAGAAGTCAAATGGTAGACTTTCGCGTTAACTTTTTGGCTAACCCTTTGACCAAAAGTCAACTCCGGGTAAAAAATTGACTTTTTACCCAAAAAAATTCCACTTAGCTTTAATTTCACTTTTTTCAAATCAATTTCTTGAAAACTAAAACATTTGACCAAAACAAACAACCTTTTAGAAAAAGTCAACTAAATGGTTGACTTTTGATCAAACCTTTGACCCAAAAAATAAAAAAAATAAAAATGCGCAAATACATTTCTTTTAATGCTAATTTGACTTTTGTGTAAAAAATTTGATAAAAGTCGATTAAGAATCTTGATTTCTGAATTTTTCAGTTTTGGGTTTTAAATCGACCAAAAATAAAATTACTTTTATTCTAGTAATAATTAGGTGTAGTTCCTTTCTTGAGTTTTGGTTTTGGGATTATTTGAAATTTGTTTAAGCATTCAATTTTGCGATTTATTGAGTCAAAATATAAATTGCCGTTTTAAGCTCTAATTAGGGGACCAACATCGATCCTTCATAACTTGTGAAAAGACAATTATTTCTCACTCTTTTCTTTAAGATAAGTCCAAATTCGAGATTGATTTTGAAAAATTCACACCAAAATTTATCAATTTGAAGAATTTTATCCTCATAAGCATTAGAAAATCAAGCAATTAAGCTTCAACCGACAAAATTTGAATTGACCCATTCACGACTATAGTTTAACTATGAATCTAGGTCCAATTTTAATATTAGGCTTAAATCCATTTTTAACCTAAGTTCGAGCACTTCAATTTAAGGTCAAATTGAATATGATAAGTGATCTTACGTATGGGTAGCTCATTAGATAGGGCAATTGTGAAACTAATTGAGTTCAATTTTAGTTAATTTGTAATTTTGCCCTTTGAATTGCAAATTTTACCATCTTAGCCCTTTAGGCCCAATTCAAAGCACCCATGGTTTCGACTCATTTTTTTCCACAATAATCATTCAATTAGGTCAATAAAAGACCCCTAAATCATGTTCATAAGGTTTATTAGCTTAATTGTATCTTAATTAGCCAATTTCTTCATAAAATATATAAAATTCCTTTTTAATTTGGTCTTTTAGGGGTCAAATTGCATAAAATTTTGACTCACAAGAATCCCAAGTGGACAAAATAGTAGGAATCGGACCAAACTGGTCAAAAATCGATCAAAATCCAGCTGAACTAGATCATATTGGTCCGGTCAGTTTGATTAGCCGCTGACAAGACTGGCCAGTTCAGGCCCTTGCCAGCTAGTTCTTGGCCTTTGGCCACCGGTTTTGAAATTCTCTTAATCCCAATTTCACTTCTACACCTTCAATTTCCCAAAATTTTACAAATTCATCCTTGAATTTCATCAAATTGCAAATTAACCCATAATTAGACATTTTGACATAATTCCTGATTTTGGCTTCTTTTTTTTTTTGGCAAATCAAACCCACTAGATCAATTACCTGACACCTCGAGATCATGATGGAGTATTCAAAATAGATTTTTGACCATTGGAACGAGATTTCAATCGTCCGGTTGAATCGGTAGCCCAAATAGCTTAATATGAGGAGTATATAAATGAAATGTCTTCTATTTTCAGCTAGGGGTTCATTTTGCACGAAAATTCTCTCTCTCCTCAACCTCTCTCTCTTTTCTCCCTCTAAACTCCTGCCCAAACAGATCACACTCTCTCTCAGCTAGTTTCAGTTTGTCTCTTGGAACAGTTTCATTCTAGGCTCGAACCGGCGGTCCCCGGAACCCCCAAGCATCCAACCTTTTAGTGATCTGCACTATCAGAGGTCTTTGACCTTGCTGTGGACGGAGGAGACTAGATTGGTTGTCGGATCTTCACCGGCAGCCTAATCTTGTCCGGTGAGTCAAGGCCAGTCCATTTTGGACCGGTTCTTCCTTTTTTCCTTGAGTCGGTGGTTTGATTGATCTCAATCTGAGCCGTAGTGACCTGATATACATTCTTGGAATCCTGATCGTGATCTGGTAGCTTGATTCGATTGATTGCGATAGAAATTGACGAAAATCGCGACGAAGGTAACAATTCGAAACTCGAATCCGAATGAAGCGAGATCGAGTTAGTCAATTGGGGTTAGGATTCAAGATTAGAAGCTTTTACATGCTTAAGATCAATAAGTATGAATGCTACGATGATTTGTTGATGATTTGAATGGTGATTGTGTTTTTTTAGCATAATATGTGATTCTTGTAGATCTGTACATAGGTCATTGTTTTGGCCAAAACGAGGTCTGAAATGACCTCGTTTCAGCATGAGTCCTCTTAGGTTTAGATAATAGACATCTCGAGCTTCGAAATGATAGGTCGTACGCCCTAATTGAACATCGTTTGTGTGACATCTGGAGTTCACCAAGCCTCGAGTACATAATGATCCAGGCTGCGTCGACAAGTTTGTCGTCGTACTACGTTTTTGGTGCCATTCACAGCCACCTTTTCATTAGCACCATCACCAGATCGAGATGTCACATTTCATCACGTCATCACGGCATCCCCTCATGGTCACATCTTCGTTGTACCGCAACTCGGCTATTCCTAAGTCCAACACCTCATTTAAAAATGTCCTCACGAAATGCCACAAGCGATGCCAATGTTCACCCTCATTTGTACGTCGCCAAGTTGAGTTCCATGCAATTTTCCAGCCCATGCATGCGTCCAATGTAGTCAACCAAAAGGAAATGTTGACCCCCGGAACTGCCCCACGTCGACCATTTCTCCCTCATGCAAAACCGAAGACCTTAACCACAGCAGCTTCAGTCACTTTCTTCTTTCCCTTCGGCCAGCAAATGAAGACTTGGACCATCCAAGCGGCCACGCAAATCTGGCCATGCAAGGAGGTGGCCGTCCGCTCACTCTTGGGCGTGACACGCGCGCCAGTTGGGCTTCCCTCCTGCCGCCAGCGGCCAATGAGCTGCCACAAAGTCTTCATCTTGTTGACTATTAGGGTCAAATTGGTGGAGAAGCCCAAGCGGAAGAGAAGCGACCTCCATTTTCATCCCTGTTTTGGCAAAACTTCAACCTAAACGCTTACACCGTCTCGGTCGTGTACCACACAACCAACTACATCGCGGTCTCACTTCGTCTCTGCTGCCGGCCAAGAGAGCTCACCCCTTTGCCATTGCTCAGCCTGCGTCGCTCGCGGCTCTGCCCACAGCTCGCATCGCCGTCGCGTCGTGTCACCACCAATCGTGTCCGTAGCTTGCATTTCGTGGATTTGAGGCAAGTGCTGTCCTGTTGTTTTAGATTGCGTGATGCTACATTACTTGGATTTCATTCTAGAATTCGAGCAAAAATTTGGCTCAGATGCCTCGAGTTATTGGGTATTCGGGTTTGTCCTAGGCGAGTTTGAGTTGGATTCGATGTTGATCCGCCTTATAGTGCATGTGACGACTGTCGGCATAGTCAGTACTGGTTTGGGCGTGAAGCCGTGGGTCCTAACGATCGTAAAATGGTAGTACCAGATTTTATATGGTCGAGTCGTTGCTGGTCGTTCCGGTTCCATTACAGCCTTGTTTGGACTTGAGGTCAATTGGCGTGTATTGTAACACTATGGTGATTCAGTGTTGTTTTGCTTAGGGTTCGGATGCTAGAATTCCCTTGGGCGAGTCGTTGTAATTAAGTCGACTATAGAATAATATAAGCTCCGGTTAGATTACTGGATAGATTACTGGATTTGGTCTTATGCATCCAGAATTGGTTCGATATAGGTTTGTGGGATGGCAAAAATAAAACCTCTAGGTGCTGTGCCATGGATTGAATTGATATTGATGCCGTCGGTCCACTGTGGCGACGATACCTTGGGTGTCGGGATGCCTAGAGGGGCGTGAAAATGATGCCCTCTAGATGCTTGGGGAGTGTGATTGAGCCCCGGAGGGCCTCGTGATGCTAGATGTGATGTGAGATGCCTGGAGGTGTAACGTGACACGCTTCGGATGCCCGGGGACTGAAATAAGAAACCGGAGGTCCTCATGATGCTAAGTGGGATGCGAGATGCTTGAAAAGGCACAACACGGGTCCCTCTAGAAAATGGCGGCAATTAGAACCAAAGTCGAATCGATTCTTGAATTGCCCTCAATGTCTATTTACTTTCTGGTGTGTTAGTTTGTGAAATCCTTCAGGGTTATGTTAACTTGAATTAGTTTAGTTCCCCACATTGCATGTTTAGGATTTCGTCGTATGAGTACTACTACACTTATGTAATATGGTCTAACAAGCTTTCGTTTGCTAAGTGGTTGTGCTCACCCTCGTGGGACTATTACATTTCAGACGTGTAGCCATGCCACTCCAACTCGCGTGTTCCACCATGCTTTATGGCATTCCTATTGACCTCACTTGGGATCAGGTGGAGCCTATAGACCTCGACTTTCTGGACGTCATGTTCATCCGGATTACGGTGATCCTGACAATGGACGCCGGTCATACTACAGGCCTCGTGCTGATGGGGTTCATAGTGCTATATGCCCGAGTTAATGGCAATGGGGCCGCTTCCATTTTCGGATGACGACGACGACGGTTCGAGTGGGGTCAAGTAGGCGGAGGACCCGAGGAAGGACGATAGCATTTTTGGACAACCAGGACGTGATATGAAGACGACCATGTGAATAGGCTGCAGGAGGGTCAGGACAAAATTTTGGGTTAGCCAAAAAAGAGAACTTTTTGGCCTTAATGTACCGACCAGAGTCGTCTAAAAATATAAATAAATAAAAGTGTCTGGTTTTATATTTCGTGTGCATCGTTTTAAGTTATGGAGAAGTTATTACTGTATGCTTCCATAATGAAAAGGATAGTAATGACAGGAAATGCCATGGCAACCCTAACGGGTCGAGGGTCGTCGCAATTTGACCATCGAAAAACACCTCCGAAGATTAATGATTCTGTAATAGTTTAGGTCTTTTTCGATTTTGATTCTGTTCCACCTTCTGGCTTTGTTATTTTTGTGTTGACTTTCGTGATCATTTTTTCACAAAATCGTCTTCATGAGTTTGTTTGAAATCATCTTGCGCATCTTTTGTATTTTTTTTTTCATGATTTTTGGATGTGTTCAAGTAGGTCAGATCTACTCAAATCTAAGCCTAGGTCAATCCGTTCCGTATCTAATTTTGCTATTTTTCTACTAATTTTTGTGTTGAGTTCTAGAACAACTTTCCTACATGAAGGTTTCTTGTAGAAGTGTAATGCATGTCATGTATTTAAAAAAAAAAAAAAAATTTAGACATGTTTAACTAGGTCAAAATCGCTTAAATCTGAACATAGGTTAGTTTATCCTACATTAGTTTGAGATTTATTTTGATGAAATTGAGTCCATAAATGCCCCTATTTGGTCTCAAATCCTTCATGCGAATTGAAATACATGATATATATGTTCAATTGATGCATGCTTTGCAAGGTTTTTACATTGGCAAAGTAAGTCAATTGTATGCATTAGAGTAAAAAGTACTAAAGCAATATGTGCTAGACATTTAGTTTGGTCTATTTTGCCATTTTTGTCACGACTCAAATGATCTTAATTGAGTTTCAATCTCTTAACGAGAAATCTTCGTCACCGTATGCTTTGTATGTGAGATTTTTGGTAGGATTTATGCACGTCTTGAGGATGGCTGAAATCATGCTTGTTTTGTAAACTTAATGCCAAAATGAAACATTGTGAAATCTTACGATTATGACTTATTGATGATTGAACCGCATGTTGCAAGGTTTGCATAAGTGTTTAGGTCATGTCATTTGAGTTTCATCTTGCACATTAAATTGTCTCACAAAAAGTGTTCATCACACTTAGGATTCCCGAGCATATCATTAGGAATCATGAATCATCTTATAATGTCATTTAAATTATATGACATTTTGCATGCTGACTTAGGATTATATGACTATCCAAACTTTCCGTTGCATCTAATCCTAACTTCTGTGTGATTTCTTCATGCCGTTTGTGCATTCTTTAAGTAATTTTAAGATTTTCTAATGAATGCTTATGTTCTGTTCTCTTAATTACTGTGCGCACACTTTTTATAGATCTCAATCTTATAATACCACATTGACCAAGTTTAGACTCGAGCTCATCTAGGAAGACGTAGGGCACACTTAGAAGTTTCTAATGTTGTTGATTTCATGCCAATCACTTATCGTTTGGACTATTTTCCATTTTTCAAATCTAGATTTCAATTTGAAAAAGGGATCAAATTCGGACCCCTATTCTAACCCTTGTTTGGACAAACTTTTGATATTTTTGTTTCATTTTTTCTATTTAGAATCTGAACTTGGCATCTTCATGAAACTTGCCTGTCATCATGTTGGCTATGTTGTCTGTAAATCTGATGATTTTTAGACATGTTTTGATAGGACAAATCCTCGTGACATTGGCTGAATGTCCGGTTGTTTTGACAAATTTTTGATGAGTTGTTACTTGTTGTTTGATTTTTGTAAAATCATGTATAGATTGTTTAAAAAAACTTTCTTCACAAAAATTGTTCATCATCATGTCATGCATGTTAGAAAAGTTTTTCATTCCCAAATTGTCAATGGATATTACTTAATTTTGCTGTTCTTACACATCTGTTTTGAAGTTTCCCAAATTGTCAATGGATATTACTTAATTTAGCTGAATGTCATGCATGTTAGAAAAGTTATACTTTTTAGGCTAGTTTGTGCATGAAATTATGTGACGACCCAGACCCGGGGAAGTACAGAGGGATGGATTGAGATCGCCTTCGCAGTATGCGAGCAAGGCTAAGGGCATGTCTTTTGTTCCACATCGCTTAGGGGGGAGTCTTGGGCTAGTTTATAAGACTTGGGTTCTCATAATATGTGTAACGTGTTTCACGTATGCTTCCGTTGCGCTGAAACCAAAGCCGTGAGGGAAGAGGCTGTTGCATGCATGCATCCAAAGCGGACAATATTATGGCTTGGGAGAGGGAAGGCTCGTGGGATGGCCCTCTGCCCCTGCATAACGCGTTTTAAAGCCATGAGGACTCTGTGTTTAAAGCGGGCAATATTACATAGTGGGGCTTAGGTCGTTACAAATGGTATCAAAGCTGACTCCCGACCGCATGTGGGGCCACAATGAGGGCGCTATGCCTTAAGGGGGGAAGAATGTGACGACCCAGACCCGAGGCAATACAGAGAGATGGACTGAGATCACCTTGGCAACGCGGGCAAGGCTAAGGGCATGTCTTCCGTCCCACATTACTTAGGGGGAGAGTCATGGGCTAGTTTATAAGGCTTGGGTCCCTCTAATATGTGTAACGCATTTCACGTACGCTTTCGTTGCGCTGAAAACAAAGCCGTGAGGGAGGAGGTTGCTGCGTGCATGCCTCCAAAGTGGATAATATTATGGCTTGGGAGAGGAGGCCCGAGGGATGGCCCTCTGCCCCTGCATAATGTGTTTTAAAGCCGTGAGGACTTAGTGTTCAAAGCGACAATATTACACAGTGGGGCTCGGGTAATTACAAATTAGGCCACGCCATCTTCATGGAAATTGTTCTAAATGCTTTGATCTTTGTTGTTAAATAATCAGCTTTTCACATGTGATTTTTTTCAAAACTGATCTCTAAAAAGTTTTTATCCAAAACTTGTTTTAGCTTAAGGAAAAATCGTGGTTTGGATCATATTCAAAATGCCTGTGACATTTGTGAGTGCACTTATGCGAGCTTCATATTAGACTTGACAATTGAATATGTTCCATAGTTTAGATATTCCTAAATCCTAAATATTTTCAAATCTTTAAAAAAAATCCTATTTTGACATTGTGAAAGTCATGGTTTGAATTGTATTCAAAATATCTGCGATGCTTGTGAGTGCATTTATGCGAACCTCGGGCTAGCCTTGGCAATTGAATGCCTTTCATAGCTGAGACATCACTATGTCTCAAAACTTTTTATGAATGATTTTGAAATGTGTCTTTTGAAATATCACATGTAACCCTCATATATATAATCCCATCATGCATGAGAAATTGCTTGTGTTTGTGATTAGCATATGCCCTTGGTAATATGTGACTCGCTGACAGTTCACTTTCTTCATTGATTGATTGAGAAGCAAGGTTCACAAGACCTGCATGCATGTTTAAATTTTTGCAATGCAATGTGACTTTTAAATGAATGATAGGGTCGACGCATGATATCGAGGGAAAACCTTGGGATCACATAGATTGCTTGATTAGGAGACTTATTAGTGTTATTAGCCATACGAGAATACAATTGATCAACAATTGCTATGAGTTACAATATATATATAGATTAGGTAGGCATCTTAGTGGGACTCTCACATGAAAGACAAATGCCAACCCCGAGGCCCCAAAATTTAACTTTCGTTTTACACTTTTTTTAAATAATTGATCTCGACATGATGTATTGTTTTTGATTATTTTGATGTGTATACTCGTTTCTTTCCATTGTATGCACCTAGTTATAAGTTTCTTAGATTATGTTTAGATTAGGACCTCGACGATGGAGAAAGTGCGAAGACGGTGGAGATTGATGTTCATTCCGACCATTATCATGTACTATTCATTTCCCTGACATATGTCTTGGGTTCCATTTTTGTTGTATAAAGCCTAACGAGTTGCTAATTTTCTCTCTTTCTCTCATTTTTTTCAATTGTGTTTCTTTTTTATATTTTCTAAGATTGCATTGTAGATTTACTATTTTCCTTGATTGTTTACTTATTGTCTCATAATTTCAATTCCATTGATTGCTTCCTTTTCTTATCTTTCTAGAAATAGAATAGAATGAAAATGACCAACCATGCATGATTGCTTAGTTTAGTGCTAATGATTCTGAAAATGTAAAAAGAAACACATAGACATGTTAGGAAAAAACGACATACTATTTAGGAACTGAAAAGGCGCTAATAGAAAATGAGGCTAGTGGCGACTCCCGTATTATTTTTAGGAGAACTTAAGTCCTCGAACCTAGATATTTGGTTGCGTAGGAATTGTGGGAACACTCCCGACCCTCGATTGGGTTTTCTAGTTGATCCCTAAAATGAGGCTAGTGGTGACTCCCGTCTTATTTTTAGGTTGTCATAAACAGCTAGATCGTATAAATAAACTCGTCACGCGAGATACGAGTTTTGATGAAACTCATCATGGTTTAGCATACTCGATACATGAGTACCCCAAAGGATGAAGTGATGCCATCCTTATGGGTGAGGCATATCGTCGAGGGGGCTACCATGGTAAAGGTACCATTAAATTCGATATCCATACCCAACCCCTTCCTCTAAGGTGTGTCACCCATATGGGTATAGATTGCGACACTCCGCTGTCACGCGGGATATGAGCTTGGGAGAGCTTGCGATCTCGTGGAGATGAGAGGCTTGATTCGAAAGGTGATGTGATGACGTTTTTTGGAACGTGAGCTGTGAAGGAACTCTCATGATTACCCATAAACTCGACATTTCCCTCGTGATGGTGAGGGATTCAAGGGCGGCGAGATCGGGTCGCGACAACGTTCAAGTTATCTATCGAGGACAGATCAATAACAAAGCAACCTCCATTTTGCCTAAACTATAACATGAATGGTTATTCCACTTCCTCAAAACCATCAATATGAGCATATAAACAATTCTTGAAACACCTCCTACACTCATGAGCCAAACATAAAAATGTGTAATATAACATAGTCATGCGCCCATGTATGCAATAATCCAAACTTGCTCATATACTAATCTCATGTCACACGTGTGTAGACTAAAGCATCACTTATTGCTTCTCAAAATATGCATTCATGCACTCACGCCATGCAATAATCTAGAACTGCTTATATATCAATCTTAGATCACACGTGTGCCGACTATAGCATCACTCTCGAAATATGCATTCATGCACCCATGCACTTTTCACACAACTATGTCCAAATTATTACAGCCACTCAAGAACCAAGGCCAACCAAAAGGTTCGTAGTCATCCGGTGTAACCGGGCATCGTCCCACCCCATCGGGCATGGCATCATCCTGCGTATGCATACGTCTCAGGATGGCATTCCAATAAGGAGTTTCATTCCGAAATCCTTCCACGAACGGCATCACATTGACTTGGGGGCATCCGAATTTAATTGGGCATCATCTCGAATAAGCATATGCATCATGACGGAGCCATCACCCTGCATAACCATATGCATCAGGGTATTTAAGTGATCACACGAGCATCCATCACTCCAAACTTAATTGGGCATCGTCGCGCATAATTATACACATCAAGACGGAACCATCACCCCGCATAATCATATGCCTTAGGGTATTTAAGTGATCACATGAGCATATAATCACTCCGCATAATCATATGCATAAGGATATTTAAGTGAGCACATGAGCATACAATCACCCTGCATAATCATACGCATCAGGGTATTTAAGTGATCACACGAGAATACATCATTCAAGCTCATTCCATATCTTTCTCATTAATTGATGAATGAGTGGGTGATGCTCATACAATATGCAACAACACTAATTACATGCAACCATATCATGCTGTCATACTAGGTGATCACATTCCAATCATGCATTTGTCGAATTAATCATACTTCTATCTCATGGCATATTATCTCATAACAATGCTTTAAACACTTCATCATACCACCTTTTCACATATTCATATGTACGCGCTAATTAGTCACATGCCATCATGTCATACTTCTATCTCATATCATATCACCCAAATACATAACTTGAACACTTCAACATGTCATCTTTCTACATACCTCACATGCTTATTAATTGCCTAGAATCAACGAATTCCATAACCTTTATTATTTTCCCATTCTAACAGGTACATAAGCAAGCACTATATTCAACTTTAGCAACCAGCTCTACATCAATCAAATTAGGACTCATGGCATATAGACCACTCATCAAGGTAAGATAAATCATTACAATTGTGTATAAGTTATTCGAATAATTTATCATATGCCCTCATGACCTATACAATGACTTATTTCACATTATTATAACATGTCGTCATAACTTAACACTTATCACATATCGCAACATAATAACTTATCGCATCTCCATTTATCATATTTCAATAGCTTATTGGATATTAGAAAGGCTTATCACAATAAACTATCATAGCCTACAATATCCTATCATGATAACCTGTTGGAAACACATGATAAATTGTCGTGATAACCTATCAACAAAGCATGATAACCTATCCCAATAACCTATCCACAAAGCATGATAACCTATCCCGATAACCTATTGACAAAGTATGATAACCTATCAGAACCCTGTGATCACTTATCATATAAAACCCACTTATTACATCAATAAAACATCATTTAACCTTAATCTAGCCCTAAACTAACTTCAAAATGCAAGGGCTAGAAAGCCACTCACTCTCGATTCCAATCTCGACAAGTGACGGTGAAGGTGTGACAAGGGTTGGATGGCTATTGTGGTGCTCGGCGGTGGTTGATCACCTTCCAAAGCTAGGCATGCCATCATCTTCTCTCTCCTCTCCTCATTGGGCGCCCATTTCTTGTTTTATTAATGAAGGCAACATGGTAATTTCTCAAGCCCTTGGTAATATTCACACACATGGGCATTAATGAGGGACTTGAAAAGACCAAAAGGGGCTTGGGTGGCCCATGGCCCATTGCGCCCATGTGGGTCCTTGTCCGTCGCCCATTTCCACCTTTCCTAATTTTTACGTCTCGTCAATGAAAAATCGAGTTTTTGCCACAAAGTGGCCTTCTCGGCATTTTCGTGGCCTATCGATCCCCATTGCAATCACGCTTCGAAGATTTGCCACTACTGTAATCCCATTCTGAAAATTAGGGTCAGATTGAGGATGTCACACCTTGCATGCCTGGGCACCTATAATCTATCATATCACAAATTCCAGGGTCTACTTAGTTTCACATATACCCTTAATTGGACGATTGTAGTGAATTATCATTCATGATGACCACCATTTATCACTTATCATAATTCATATTTAGACACAAAGCAAATAGCGAAATATTAACAAAGTAAAAGTTTTGGTCATGAATTTCGCTGGAAATGAAAGCTTAGGTTAGTGATTTTAGATTATACACTCATTTTTGGATACCATGTAATAGCATTGAATTGCATAATGACATAAAACAAGAAAAAAAAAAAAACTTGCTCCATGTTCCAGATTCGTTGTTCCACTTGAATTTATCCTTCAGAACAGGTTTTCTAATTTTTAAAACACGAAACCCACCCTACATATCCTAAACTTGGAGTTGGACTGGTTTCTACCAGTCCAATTCTTAGGTCCTCGATTTTACCTTGAATTCATATTCAATCCTTGTTAGTGGTATTGTTGACACCTGAGTTTGCCTCGAAAGCACGTGCTGGTCATGAGCAATTTTAAATGAAACGCCTCATATTGATTCGCAAAATTAGTGGAAAATAGTTCTCGTGACAGCTACTTAAGCTAAGCCTTGACGGAATTATAGGAGCTAAACTCAAAATCGATGGTTGAGATGTTAATTACCATTTGTCAGGCTATGAGGATGATGTGATGAATTTGAGGATTAAGGAGGATTAGCACTTGAATTTGAATGAAAATAATTACTGCGAGAAATGTGCATAGAAATAGGGAAGAGTTATTTACTTGAAGGGCAAGCTACATGAGCATCTTCAATAGGTTAGGGGGCAGTTACTAAAGGATAAGGATGTTTGGGGGGAAAGAAACACGTGAGGATTACAAAGAGTAGTGCCGAAGAAGGAATAATTGACTAAGGAACATCGGCTCCCTATAAATACTATAGTTTCTGCACTGAGAAGCCCCCATATGAAAAACGCGATAATCTTTTTCATTTTATCTTTACTTTTTCGCATCTTAGTTGTACTTTTTAGGAATTCCGTTGTTGATTAAATTACAATGTGCATCTTCATTCAATCTAGTATCGATGATCAAATTCCGTTGTCGTTCCACAAAGTTCAGCATTGTTGGTTAGATTCTAGTGTTGTGCTTATATCCAAAAGTATTGCTTTTGATTTGATTCCCGCTTTACATTAAAAGCAAGCTATGACATTGATTAAATTCCGTCATAGTTTGGGTTCAGAGCATAGATTGTCTAGTTATTTGTGTTCAGATTACGTCATTGATTAAATTCTAGCATAATTGGTGCTCATAAGTGGTTTATCTTTGAGTTATTTGGTTATAAGTTGTTAGGGCTATACATACATGTTGAGAATAAAACTCCCTTTTGCATTAGACATTCTTTGTTCAGGCTCAACATGGAACCTAAGTCTCCATTATAAAACCAAAATGCAGTATTTGGTGGAAGGTTATTCACAGGAATTAAAACCGATGAAACATCTTTTTGGCACGCTTGGTGGGAAGAGTGTGTTGGGTTTAGAGAGTGCTATGCCATGGACCCGAAGTCGTATCAACTTGAATAAACTCCACTGATGAACAATTATTTATGGTAACAAGCGAGCCGAATCTTCATCAACTCAACTTCCTTAGGATGAAGTCGTAAATCAAGTTCAAGTGGAAGGTGCCGACGTATCAAGGGAACATGTCAAGGAGAGAAGGAAAGTAGACCTCACAACAGTCATGCTCTCTACTATGAGGCAAACGATCAGAGAAATTTAGAATGAGTTTGCTAACTACATGATTGGACAAATGACTGATGTTGTTAGGCCCCTGATCATTATTAATACTTATCACGAGTGTGCTCAAGGACAACATGAGATTTCCACCGTACCAATTCACACCCAATCAAGGCACATCCTAGTTTCGAATGGGTATGATGCTCCCGTATCATCAACTTCTCAAGTAATAATGAGTAATGCAGGACAACCTACATTAACACGGCCCCCAAAATCTGGCGAGTGAATCTGGCAAGTGTAAGAGTAACATAATGGAATCTGATGGAAACGATAGCAAATTCGGAGTTCAAATTAGAAATAGACCATCTCATCGGTATACCAACCGCATTGAGGATTGAACCAGAAATTATTCAGAAAATTAGAACGTTACAACAGTCTGACTCGAAAATTATGAAATTACAAAATGAGGTATCTTTAGGGAGAAGACCAGAAATTCAAGTTTCTAAGGATGGAATAGTGAGATACTAGGGACGACCATGTGTCCCTAGCAATGAAGAAAGAAAAAGAGAAATTCTGTCGGAAGACATAGGAGTAATTACAGTATATATCCTAGAAATACGAAAATATATCGGAACTTACGTCCACAGTATTGGTGGAATGGCATGAAGGTAGATATCACCAAATACGTCTCTCAATGCTTGACATGCTAATAGGTGAAGGCAGAACATCGCAAGACTGCCAAACTGTTGAGACCGTTGGATATACCAAAGTGGAAATGGGAACATGTGACATTGATTAAATTCCGGCAGAACATCGCAAGCCCGATGGACTTCGTGCAGGGATTACCAAGGATATCGAGTGGTCACGACTCCCTCTAGGTGGTAGTAGATTGCCTAAATAAATCTATTGGGTTTATGACTGAAGATGGATATAGCTACTAAAGGATTATGACTGTGAAATATTGTATCATCCAGGAAAAGCGAATAAGGTGGCAGATGCCCTTAGTCATAAATTGGCCATAGATATGGCAAGTGTAAGAGTAATAGAGTGGAATATGTTGAAAACAATAGCAAATTTAGAGTTTAAGTTGGAGATAGACCATCTTGCCGGTGTGCTAACCGCATTAAGGATTGAACTGGAAATTATTCAGAAAATTAGAACCCTACAACAGTCTGATACATAAATTGTGAAAATACGGAATGAGATATCTTTAGGGAAGGGACCTGAATTCGAAGTTTCTGAAAATGGAATAGTGAGATGTCAGGGACGATTATGTGCTCCTAACAATGAAGAAATAAGAAGGGAAATTTTGTTGGAAGCACATAGAAGTAATTATAGTATTCACTCTGGAAGTGCAAAGATGTATCAGTATTTACGTTAACAGTATTGCTGGAATAACATGAAGGTAGATATTGCTAAACACGTTTCTCAATGTTTAACATGCCAAAAGGTGAAAGCGGAACATCGCAAAGTCGCAGGTTTGATGAGACCATTGGATATACTAGAGTGGAAATGGGAGCACGTGACGATGGACTTCATACAAGGATTACCAAGGACATTGAGTAGTCACGACTCTATTTGGGTGATAGTTAGATTGCTTGACTAAGTCTGCCCATTTCCTAGCAGTCCATGTAGATTATCCAATGGATAAATATGCTGAAATGTATGTAAGCCAAGTAGTGCGCTTACATGGTGTCCCTATAACTATTACATCCGATCGAGACTCAAGGTTTACTTCAAACCTTTGGCAAAGTCTTCAAACTGCCTTAGGAACCAAGCTCCAATTTAGCACTGCTTTTCATGCGCAGACGGACGGACAAACAGAGAGATTGATCCATATACTAGACGACATGTTGAGAGCTTGCGTGATTGATTTTAGAGGAAGTTGGGACGAACGACGACATCTGGTAGAATTTGGCGTAAAATAATAGTTTTCAGCAACGTATTGGTATGGCTCCCTATGAGGCATTGTATGAGAGGAGATGTAGGACCCCAGACTGCTGGAATGAGGTAAGTGAAAGAAAACTAACAGGACCCGAATTGATACAAATTACTATAGAGACTGTCGAGATCATTAGGAAAAGACTTAAAACAACCCAAAGTCGATAGAAGAGCTATGCGGATAAGTGTAGAAGACCCTTAGAATTTAACGTGGGAGATCACATATTTCTTAAGGTATCTCCGATGAAGGGAATATAGTGATTCAAGATAAAGGGTAAGTTGAGCCCTAGATTTGTTGGACCCTTTGAGATCCTTGAAAGGATAGGGGACGTAATTTATCGGCTAGCATTACCTCCTAAGCTGGTGAACCTACACAAACTTTTCCATGTGTCAATGTTGAGGAAGTACCAACCCAATCCTTGTCACATACTCGATCATGAAGCCATCAATGTGGATGAGAAAATGAGGTACATGGAAGAACCGGTCCAAATATTGGATCAGAAGGAGGAATTCCTTCGAACAAAATGAATTCCACTAGTGAAGGTCTTACGGCGACACCATGATATGGAAGAGGCCACATGAGAAAATGAAAAGGAAATGAGGCAAAGGTATCCTCATCTGTTTAAGGAGACGGAAGTGACATTCAATTTCGAGGATGAAATCCTCTAAGGAGGGGAGAATTGTGATATCCGGATTTCGCCAGACCTCGGGTACGTAATGGTCTATAACGGATTGACAAGATTATCATCGGAACATGTCGTTAATGCCACTTGCGAATGAAGTCTTATCAGCGCCATCGCTGGATTGAAGCTTTTGTCATGTAATGCCACTCGCAAGACCAACATTTTCCACATGTGTACCTTACCAAGCGAGCTTTTCATGCACGCGGAGACGTCGACTTCCGAAATTTCAGCCCCGCGCCCCATGCATTCTATGCATTAAGAGAGGATTTCCTACATCAAATTTTACAGTCACATTCCTTTCCATGAGCTCGATGACAGCAGGGAGATGATGACCGGACACGAATAACACGCGCATGGGCCTGTCTCTATCCAAGCTGTCCATTTCCTCATACACGGGAAGGCCATTGACCCCGAATATTCTATGCACGTACCCTTCTCTTCCTTGGCCAACAAATGCGGAAATCGACCATGCCATTACGTGAGAACCATGCGGCAAATGAACTCACTTTCTACGACTGAGCAGCAACGGAATAAAGTCCCCCACAATTGTGTGTCCTCCTCTTCGCTTGGCTGGTCAACAAGGTGGGGAATTGACCGAGAGAGACACACGCCCCTCTTCTCCTTCGGCCAGCGCACCAAAGCTACGAGCAAGGAGATGGACACGTCCCCTTGCATGTGCATGCAAGCTGTTCATCTTCCAGCGCAGGATCACTCGGCTGTCCTCTCATTTGGCTGCCACGGTGATGGGAAATTGTCGACTGCAAAAGTCGACACCAAAGAAAGCCATTTGTCCCATTCATTAGGCGAGCAGAGTTGTCTCCCTTCAGCAGCCGTTCTCTCCGTCAATTTGCGCGCAACAACAACCCGCGAGCATCATCCTTGATCGTCACAGCCTCGCTGGTGTTGCACCGCTCCTAGCCGACCCCGTACCTCCGCGTTTTGACCCTCTCGTTGCCTTGTAGCCAGCCACTAGTTGTAGTCGTAGCTCACCATCCGCTTGCCGTCGACGTCGCTGGACTTGAGGCAAGCCGATGTCTACTAATCTATATCTTGCATTTCTGTTGTTGCCTGAAGAAGTGCGTCACTAAATTGTGTTGTTTGAGTTCTTTTGTTGAACGGTGGATTTGGGATGACCAAATTGGTTTGGAGCTAGGCAATTGAGGGAACTTCATATTTCCTATGATTTTGGCCTTCGAATATGCATCAGTTTTAGCAGTTGTGAAGATCTGAAAATTTTGCTTGTAAATTGTTTTGGAAAAATCTCCAGATTGGCGTTGGAATTCCTATATACCAAGGCGCCACTCACGGTATTTCAAGAAATGTTTGGTGTCCTCGAAAATTTCGAACTTTTCATGTGAATCGTTTTAAAACCTTGACGTTGGCATTGAAATTTTGACTCATTGATATGCTGATTTTAATACCTTTTCACAGTTTTGGCATTAAATTGATTTGATTATTACACCATGGTATATGAGTAATGATGCCATCAGACCCTTGGGATGACGATGCCCCGGGCATTGGGTTGCTTTGAGAATCATAGTGGCAATGTCTCTGGAAGTCTAGGGATTGGTGAGCCCTGAGGGTTCCCCAGGTGTTAGGATGCCTGGAAGTGTGATGAAACACATTTCAAAGGGCTGGGGACATCATTGACATGGTGAGCCACGGAGGTTCCTCGTGATGCCAGGTGGGGTGTGAGATGCCTGGAGGTATGACATAACATGCTTCGAATGCCCGGTGATTGAAATATGGAACCAGAGGCTTTCGTGATGCTAGGTAGGGTGCGATATGCCTGGAAGGACACAAACACTAATCCTCCAGAGGATGGTGATAGTGAATCAAAATCTATTGAGTTCTAAAGCTTCATTGTTCTGCTGTGTTATGCCATTTCGTTAGAAAATTCTATTTCTCCAGTTTTGTGTTTTGTTTAAATTGCATGAAATCAGGTAACAGCAATTTTACAAAATATAGTTTAGTAGAATTTTGACTACTAAGTAGTCATACTCACCCCTTGTGGGGCTAACATATTTCAGAATAAGAAAGATGCCACTGCTACCCCCATCGTCTGGTACCTTATATGGCATTCATGTTGATTTGCGATAGGAACAATCGAAGCATCTTGATCCGGATCTGTTAGGACTAACTTTCATCCGAATAAGGGTGATATTGATGATTGATATCGGCCTTCCCTCGGGCCCTGTGTATCAAAATTTTGTGGTCCTATATGTTCGGAGGGATGGACACACCATGGGGCCGCTATCGCCGCCGCTGCCAAAGGACGATGATGGAGGGTCGAGTGGAGTAGAGTAGCAGAGGACGAGAGAGCAGTAGCAAATTTTTGGGACACTGGCACTTGAAGATAGATGAAGTTGTAAATGACTAACGGAAAATCTGGTCTTTTTGGATATAGCCAATATAGAAAACATTGGCTTTTGATGTACCGACAAGCAACATATGTCAAATATATGTAAAGAAAAAGTGCCAGGTTGATGTGTATATCTAGTGTGCATCATTTCAATGTTTAGGAAAAGGAGTTGATGGATTTGCTTTTGCTATAGTTTTGTGCAGGGACCAGTGAAAAAACATGATAAACCCCCAAACTCGCTGATTTGCCAGAATCCATTGGTATTAGAATAAAGGACATCAAGGATAAAGAAATGCTATGATGACCCCAACAAATTAGGGACCGTCAAGGGAGGGGGTGCCACAAAGGGCTTGCTAGTATCCCATCAATTTGGGGATCTTGGTTCAACTATCCTTTAGAAGTCAACCGGTCCCGAACACTCATGGTGTTCTATTGGACTTCTAAAGAATACCTGTGCAAAAGAATAGGCACAGCTATAACTATACCAAAGTTAAGGGGTTAAGGTTAGCATCACGAGTCACTCAAGCAAATACATGTATGGTGTTTTTTCTTTTCTTTTCCTACCTAACTAGCCCAACTTCCAGCGTACCTTATTACTCCAAGTAGCAAACCTCACTATGATATCAAAAACTTACTATCACATCCCCGCCCCGCCCTCGGCATGAAAGCATGATTCTGCGAGTAAGCATTGACGTCCCAAACTCTATTTTCTTTAATTAAGCATATGCGAAAGCAAATCACAAACATATCCCCGTACACAAATAAGCATGGAAGTCAGGCAAAACACATACAACCCATGCAAATGAAAGCAACATATATTCATACACATATACATATATCAAAAACTGTTTCAATTACATGTTCATCCTAGTCCTAGGTTACTTATTTTCACATATAGTTGATTGAAAGGATGGGGGTAGCCTAGCTCCTCTATTGAGCTTCTCCCGAAAATGGCCCCTATCCTAAA
The DNA here is from genome assembly GCA_014182555.1 of Eucalyptus erythrocorys. Lineage (NCBI taxonomy): Eukaryota > Viridiplantae > Streptophyta > Magnoliopsida > Myrtales > Myrtaceae > Eucalyptus > Eucalyptus erythrocorys. The sequence goes on from CM024606.1 coordinate 18,736,628, forward strand.
CTCATTCACTTAGGATGTTCTCATGGGATCTGTTGGAGGGATGAAGCCACGAATGGGACTTATGGTGTCCCCCTAAAAAATGAGGTAGCAAGCCTAGTACCGTCATGGCTCCTATAACTGAATGCATGAAGAAGGGTGCGCTTGAATGGACAAAAGCTGCTCAAAATGCCTTTAATAAAATCAAGCAGAAACTTTGTGAGTCCCCTATTCTTGCACTTCTTGATTTTGATAAAGTATTTGAAGTTGAGTGTGATGCAAGCGGAGTTGGTATTGGCGCTGTTCTTGTGCAAGCACAAAAACCATTGGCATAATTTAGCGAGAAGTAAAATATTCCAAGAGGAATTATTCAACTTATGACAAAGAGTTCTATGCCATTGTCCGAGCTCTTGATCATTGGAGTCATTATTTGAGGCCAAAGCAATTTGTCATTCATTTTGATTATGAGGCACTTAAGTTTATTAGTGACCAATGCAAGCTTAATTCGAGACATGCAAAATGGGTAGAATTTCTTCAATCCTTTTCTTTTGTCTCAAAATATAAACCTGGGCACACTAATGTTGTAGGGGATGCTTTATTGAGAAGATATTCTATGCTTGCTATTCTAGACTCTAGGATTCTTGTATTTCAATCAATGAAAGAACTTTATTCTGAAGATGCGGAGTTCTCATCCATCATCGACAATTGCAAGCGGGGAGTTCAAGGTACATATTCTTTGCAAGATGGATTTTTTTTTTTTTTAAAGGAAATCAATGATGTGTGTCAAAGAGTTCTTTTTGCGAATTGCTGATTCAAGAGGCGCATGGTGGAGGATTGGCTGGTCATTTTAGTATTAACAAAACTCTTGAGGTTCTTCAAGAGCATTTCTATTGGCCAAAGATGAGTGGAGATGTGCATGCTATCATCTCAAGGTGTGCAACTTGTCAAAGATCAAAAAGTCATTTCCATCAAGGTTTGTATACTCCACTTCCAATACCATTGCAGCATTGGGAAGATGTTAGCATGGATTTCCTTGTGGCTCTACTAAGAACTCAAAGAGGAAAAGATGCCATCATGGTGGTCGTTGATCGGTTCTCTAAAATGGCTCATTTCGTGCCATGTCACAAGACCAATGATGCATCTCATATTGCTGAATTATATTTCAAAGAGATTATCCGCATTCATGGAGTACCAAAGACCATTGTGTCGGATTGTGATTCCAAGTTCTTAAGCTACTTCTAGAAGACACTATGGAGAATGCTTGGTATAAGACTCTTATTCAGCACGGCTTGTCATCCACCTATTTGCTTATCCTCCAAGGCTCACTCTAGACTTATTATTGTCTATGGAGCCTAAGGGACACATAAGCCCCTTTAATGCCTCATGTCTTATTCTAATTGGTTTGGCCTTGTCTTGTTCACCAAGGCTATAATCTAGGGCCATCATAACATAGGATTCTAGAATATACCGAAGTATGGTGATTCATTAAAGTCATTAATGAACTAGTGTCCAAGGCCCTTAAATGAGTGCCTAGATATTTTTGTCAAGCAACTTGGGAAGCAAGTTTTTTCTCCCCCCTTGCAATTAACATGTGGCGTATAATGGATAAGGATAGATTATGGTCAAAGATCATGGAAGATTCTAGAAGTCCACTTACCTCTTGACACTCGTCCAATGATTCATTCCCGCATTAATTGATTTGTGTCCAAATTTTATCCAAGGCAATCATTTGACTAATATAGGATGTCACTTAATTGGAGAAGTCGTCCATATTTGTACTCGATTGACGGTCCTATGAGAACCGAGGTTCGTGCTAAAAATTCACTAACTTTTCCCAAATTGGTAGCCTTCTTGAACTGGTCCATGACCATTTTCAATTAGAATTGGTCCGTTGGATGTCTTAAAATAAACTCAGTGGTTGGTCTTGGATATTTGCCCTAATCAGGTCTTGGTTGGGTGGAGCAAGTCCATGGTTGAACATGCCATGTGTTATTCTATCCAAGGTTTATGTCACTGATTCCCATGATTGACCCTCAAACCTTATTCTCATGACCTAGAATTCAAGGATGTTATAGCATGAGCACCCATAATGGGGGAATAAATATTAGTCATGAATAATAAAAATGTTATGAACAACAATACACAATAGTTGAGTATAAATAAGCCTAGCTAGGTAACTGTTTCCCTTGTTTAACACATTATGAACTTATTGGACACGAATGGTGCGAGTTTCGCACAATAGTGAAAGAGATGATGGAGAGAGACAGAGAGAGAGAGAGAGAGAGAGAGAGAGAGAGAGTGTGTGTGTGTGTGTGAAGAAAAAGAAGTTGTAAATTAGATTGTTTCTTGGGATACAAGAAAGCTGTTACGTCATGCTGAAGGTGGAACTTCATGCTGAAGGTGGAAGATTTTAGATTCAAGATTGTTCACCAAAGAAATATGCACATTTAAGTCTGTGCTGCACTTCTCGGTCCCCCAGCTTGAGATGTTCTTAATATTTGATGAGCTAATAATGCTGGAATAGTGCATGCTTTCCAGAATTGGCTTAATGACATTTTCTAGTTGCGGTTGTCATCTTGAAGTCATCTACTTCATGCACAACTTGATCACATAGGCATGATGGAGTCAACCTTGGAACCTCTTCATCTGTTTTATCTTTTCTGTTCAAGGATCTTTGTCTCTTCCATTCGTTTTGTTGGAAGGAATTGTTTTTGGTATGTCGAGTGAGCCCTACTGATGTGGGAGCATCCAATGTAGCTCCGTTGACCAACTTTGAACCTTCGATGTTTATCCAAGCCAAGAAAGAAATTGGACATTATGTACTTCGATGGATCATTTTGAATGAATAATGTCAATTACTTATCGATACTTTATAGTATGTTGATAACTATTAATTAGAGGCCATTTTAGATGTCTTACATGACCAATTGATGAAGTTTCAGGAGGATTATTTTTTGGTCCTGTGAGGAGCAAGAATTCTAGAAGGCTAAAGGTTCAAAAATGCAAGTTCCCGTGTTAGTAAATGCATTTCCTAAGTTCCTAGTTGTCTTTATTGTTATGTAGTTTTCAAGAGTCAAAGGTTTAAGTTCCTAGGTCATTAAAGTCTATTTTTAATATTTCCTAAGTCTAAAATCCTCCTATAAATGGGGGAAAACTATCCAATGTATGGAGATACGAACTTGATGAATGAAAATTGTGAGAATTCCTCTGCTTGAGTGAACTTCTTCGAAGAGTGGACAACTCTTTTCGGTCTCTTTATCCTTGGAGCGTAGATCACTCCTTGGTGGTGAGCCAAGAAGCCCCTTATCTTTGGCTGGTGGAATCTTTAGGCCTTGATGGTGTGCTTCTCCTATCCTGAAGTCCTTTATCCTTGGCTAGTGGAAGCTTTAGTCTTTGGTGGTGAACTTCACAGATCTCGATCCTCATCTTCGATTAGTGGCATGGCCTTTCTTCCCCATACACAGTACTCCTTACTCTTAACTAGAAAAATCCCAAAAGAAAAATTTTCCGTTCTGGAATCACTTGCCCCATCACGCATCAAAAGATTGGTATTAGCGCTCAAGGTTCAATTCATTTGAGTGATTCATTTTTTTTTTTTCATTATAAATTCCTTATGGCTGACCAAGTTTCAAGAGGCTTGACTTTGGAGCAAGCACACAATGAAAGGCGAGATCGCGCAATCCAAAATCTTCAGCAACAAATAGAGTGAGTCCTCAATCTTCTAGAGAATTCGACAAGACAAGGACAGCCATCAAGGTGTCCTAATGAACGGCATCGGCATGACAATTCTGAATCTCGTCAAGGTTCTAATGGCGATTCCGATTCCACAAGCTCCAATGGCTCAATTAGGGGAATAAACTCAAGGTAACCAAACGCATTCTTATATCATTTTCGGTTGGGAAGAACTATCGAAATCAGGTTGTATGTGATGTGATTCCTATGGAGGCATGCCACTTGTTATTGGGTAGACCGTGGCAATTTGATATAAATGCTATGCATGATGGTCGGAAAAACACATACTCTTTTCATGAGTAACAAAAATACATTACTCTTTTACCCTTGAATCCCTCTTCAATACTAATGCATGATGAGGCGAGTAATTTTAGAACGGAAATTTTTCTTTTAGGATTTATATGGTTAAGTGTATGGAGTAGTACATATGGGGAAGAAATGAAGGAGAATAAGAAAAGATAGAGCGATCTCCTTCCAAGGTATAAAGGCCACGCCACTAACTGAGAATGAGGATCGAGATCTGCGAAGTTCACCACTAAGGCCTAAAGCTTCCACCAGCCAAGGATAAAGGACTTCGGGATAGGAGAAGCTCACCACCAAGGCCTAAAGATTGCACCAGTCAAGGATAAAGGGCTTCTTGGCTCACCACCAAAGAGTGATTTACGCTCCAAGGATAAAGAGACCGAAAAGAGTTATCCACTCTCTAAAGGAGTTCACTCAAGCAGAGTAAATCTCACCATTTTCATTGATCAAATTCATATCTCTCATACATTGGATAGTTTTCCCCTGTTTATAGGAGGATTTTAGCCTTAGGAAATATTAAAAACAAACTTTAATGACTTAGGAATTTAAACCTTCAACTCTTGAACTACATAACAATAAAGACACCTAGGAACTTATGAAATGCATTTAGTAGTATGAAAACTTGCATTCTTGAACCTTTGGCCTTTTGCATTCTTGAACCTTTAGCTTTCTGTATTCTTGAACTGCATTTTTGAACCTTTGGCCTTCCGCATTCTTGAATTGCATTTGTGAACCTTTAGCCTTCCAAAATTTGTGCTCCTCCCTTGACCAGAAAATAATCCTCCTGAAACTTCATCAATTGGTCTTTCAAGACGTCTAAAATGGCCTCCCAATGATAGTTATTGTTATACCACCAAGTATCGATAAGTAATTAACATTATTCATTCAAAATGATCCATCGAAGCACATAATGCCAAATTTCTTTCTTGGCTTGGATAAACGTAGAGAGTTGGTTGATGGAGCTACGTTGGATGCTCTCACATCAGATACATAATAATCAACCTGGGGAGGGAAACACTTGTAAGGAAAATCTATTCTTGAGTGAGACATGGGTTGAGAGAGCCATTAGCAAACAAAAGAATGTATTTGCTTTGCTTGTGGTCGAGAAAAAGAGTGTGATAGAGCAACCCATACATCCAAAAATGCATTGCTTGTTGAAAGAATTTGCAGAGGTGTTCCCGGAGGATTTGGCACCTGGATTACCTCCCATAAGAGGTATTGAGCATCAAATTGAATTGATCCCTAGTGCTCCACTACCGAACAAGCCAGCTTATCAATGCAATCCAGAGAAAACAAAGAAGTTGCAAAGACAAGTCGATGAACTTATTGTCAAATGATACGTTCGAGAAAGTATGAGTCCATGTTCTGTTCCAGCTCTACTTGTACCTAAGAAGGATGGTACATACCAAATGTGTGTTGATAGCCAAGCCATCAACAACATCACCATTAAGTATAGGTACCCTATACCTAGACTTGATGATATGCTTGATGAATTATATGATTCTTTTGTGTTTTCAAAGATAGATTTGTAGAGTGGTTATCATCAAATTAGAATGCGAGAAGGTGATGAACGGAAGATGGCTTTCAAGACCAGGGGAGGCCTTTATGAGTGGTTGGTTATGCCTTTCGGATTACCTAATGCTCCGAGTACCTTCAAGAGACTTATGAACGAGGTTCTTTGTTCCTTTATTGGTCGATTTGTCGTTGTTTATTTCGACGATATTCTTGTTTATAGTAGGAATGAAGAGGAGCATATCTCTCATTTAAAATAGGTCTTTAATGTCTTGAGAGAACAAAAATTATATGCTAAAATGGAGAAATGTGAGTTCTTCTCTCCAAGCATTGTGTTTCTTGGTTATGTGATTTCCAGAGATGGAATCTTTGTTGATCAAAGCCAAGATGGAAGTTATGAGGACTTGGCAGGTTCCGAAGTCCATCTCTCTATTTCTTGGTCATTCATTTTGAATGAATAATGTCAATTTCTTATCGATACTTTGTGGTATGTTGATAACTATCAATGGGAGGCCATTTTAGACGTCTTGCATGACCAATTGATGAAGTTCTAGGAGGATTTTTTTTGGTCATGGGAGAAGCACGAATTTTGAAAGGCTAAAGGTTCAAAAATGTGAAAGGCAAAGGTTCAAGAATGCGGAAGGTTAAAGGTTCAAGAATGTGGAAGGCCAAAGGTTTAAGATTGCAAGTTCCCGTGTTAATAAATGTATTTCCTAAGTTCCTAGGTGTCTTTATTGTTATGTAGTTTTCAAGAGTCAAAAGGTTTAAGTTCCTAGGTCATCAAAGTCTGTTTTTCATATTTCCTAAGTCTAAAATCCTCCTGTAAACAAGGGAAAACTATCCAATGTATGGAGATACGAATTTGATGAATGAAAATTGTGAGAATTCCTCTGCTTGAGTAAACTTCTTCGGAGAGTGGATAACTCATTTTGGTCTCTTTATGCTTGGAGCGTAGATCACTCCTTGGTGGTGAGCCGGGAAGCCCTTTATCCTTGGTTGGTGGAATCTTTAGGCCTTGGTGGTGTGCTTTTTCTATCCTGAAGTCATTTATCCTTGGTTTGTGGAAGCTTTAGGTCTTGGTGGTGAACTTTGCAGATCTCGATCCTCATCTTCGATTGGTGGTGTGGCCTTTATACCTTGGAAGGAGATCGTTGTATTTTTTCTTATTCACCTTCGTTTCTTCCCTGTATACAAAGTACTCCATACACTTAACCAAAAAAATCCCAAAAGAAAAAATTTCCATTCTGGAATCAATCGCCCCATCACGTATCTACAAAGCTCGTTCTTGGTTCTCTTCTCTTAGTGATCTACAAGACCTCGACCTTTTCCAGCAAATTAGGTCTTTGAAGGGAAACCTTGTTGAAAAAAAATCCCTTAAGTGTTTTGAAGCTAACAAAACATCATCATTAGTTAAGTCTGAAGAATCCAAGACTCAGTTGCCTAAGTCTGAAGAGTTCAAGAACCAAGTGTTTTCGTCTGAAGATCTCCAGACCCAAGTGTTTCCGTCTGAAGATCTCCAGACTCTATCAAAGTTTGAAGATTGTTAGACTCAATTTTGCAAGTTTGCCCAAGCTGACAGCGTTTTAATCCAATGATTAGGAATTCAAAGATTGGATAATATCTTCTATGTTTCATGGAAGATATCTGGCTGAAACTAAGCTCGAAGATTTTGGATTTATCTCGATTGGAAGATCCCTTGAAGAACAAGCAAGATTTGGAAGGTTCCACTTATGGAAACTCAAGATCCTGATTGTATGGGCGAACGGGATTGACGAGCTATCTTCCTCATATATTCAACAGCTTGAAGATCACCTTAATTAATTCATTCCAATGGGTAGATTGGATGAACTTGTTTGGAAAGTGCTAACGGCTATGAAGGCACGGAGGAATATTTAAGGTGGAATCTTTATTGTTCGAAGTGTGTGTACTGATAGAACAATTCCAAAGTCTGAACCTCTGAAACTTCTTGTTCTAAAATTCCTTGAGCCTTAATTGTGTACAAAGGAGAGATACATACAGTGAGGAATTGCGAGTGCTTTAGTAAAGACTTTCTACTGAAGAAGTCTAGATCATAAGCTGTACAATTCTCATTTGCTACATAGTGGATACAGCCAGTGGGCTACTAGCGTGGAGAGTGGACGTAAGCTTACACTATAAACCTCTGTGTTGTAATCTTCTTATCTCATCCTCTTTACTTTATTGCTGTGTGATTTAAATTACTTTAATTTTATTTCAAGTCGAGGGATTTGGGTTAAAGGTCTGAAAAGAAATTTTTGAACACCTATTCACCCCCTTCTAGGTGTACTTAGGGTGCGCATGACAAAATTTCTGTTGAAGAAATTGATTTCTCGCCAGAAATCGAGAAATCAATTTCTATTCCCTGGACAAATTTCTGAATAAAGAAACCTGTTTGATAATAACTCAAAATTTCTATTTCTGAAATAGAAATCCGTTTGATAACAGAAAAGAAATTTCTATTTCTAGCCAATATGCACACTAATATCTCAAGATGTAGAACCCTTAGTTAAGATCCAAAGGCAAATTTAGGAGGCCGTATTGTCGAGAATCCTTTTCATTCTCTTAGAAGGCATGCCAAAATTCAACAAGAAATTCCTCACTTTACAATTTAAGCTCTTGGATAATGTGACCGTCCCTTCTTCTTGAGGAATTCTGGAATCTCTACCGAACCACCCTCACTAAAAGAGGATGTTGGCCGGTTGATTCCTATGGTGACCTCACCTTGGGCAAGCCGACCCGCCTGCATTTTCGAACAGCGAAATAAATTCAAGTTAAAAATGGTCGACTCTTACAATGGTAACAATTCATTTGTTCACACTCCTGTGTCAGCTATGTATGCAGAGAGAGAGAGCGAGAGAGAGAGAGAGAGAGAGAGAGAGAGAGAGAGAGAGAGAGAGAGAGAGAGAGCGACCTGGAGGAGCTCGCTTTGTCACTTTCTTGGCGTTTGAAACCCATTGCAATCAATGTTATGCTAACCGATTAGGAGCAAAACCAATTGCAATCAGCTTGATGCAAGAGTTATTGTTGTAACATGACAATTGTAAAAAATACCATCCATTATATTTTGGCCCAATCAAACATCTTATTCTTGTCTCATTGGGTGTACTTTCACCATCTCGTGCCGACATTAGAGGATAGCTTTTAACCAAAAAGACTTGGGACTGTGCATGTGTTCCAAAGATGGCAAAATAAGAAACTAAGAAAGAAAAGGGACTCATTCAGAGAGTATGAAGGATTAAAGACTAGATTTTGCTTAAAATTGAATAGCGTAAGTGCAATACGGTTTTTGCTTATTGATCGGCTACTATACGCAACTTACTTGACCACTGAGTGATGGATCAATTACTGCACCAAATATTAAATTGGCATTTGGATCCCCAAGGTCATATATCACCTCTGCAGTAGCATTTACCTACCGAAAAATCCATCAGCAACATGACTTGCTTCGAAACCAACACAAGTGATCATGACATTGGTGTCAAGAGAAAGGATGACAACAAACCAGCTCACTCATGGCGAGAACCGGCGAGATAGCAATAGCGAGGCACTAGCAAATGTGCCAAAGCATTTAGAGAATACCATCAAACTTAAGAGGACAAGCAAAAATCCAAGGTTTACATGCATTAAACTTACGAAACAATCGAAAAGAGTACCGACATGAACCCAAAATGGCAGTCCCATCCTACTTTCCATTAGCCCGCTCATAAGCCTCTAAAACAACATTGGTTTGATCACTAATCAATGAGGCCCTCTCAGCCAATACTCGCATCTCAGCCAATTGCACTTTCCTCCATCGCTCCTTGAACTCCTCCTTCCTCAACTGATCCAACATCTCCCACCCTTTCTTCATAAAGTCCTGATCCAAGCCGATATTTGCAACATCTTATTATCACGGGACAACATGCTTCCGGCATCAATACGCTCGGCCCAAAGCACTAGTTCACCATTCTCCTTCGGCCTCTCTAGCGATGTCTCCATCTTCAACTTGGGCACCTTGGCAGGAGTAGCAGCCTTACTCTTCTTAGCAGTACCATTCGCCTTCGGCACAGGCGTCTGCTCGCCTCAAACATCAAAACAACAAGCTCTCCTCCATTCTCCAGATAGATCCTAGGAATACCCCCATACAGTAAAACAAAAGAAGAACAGAGCCCAGAAATCCTCTCCATTTCCACTACCCACCCCACGAATCAAATCGACGCGAGAGGGACGAACTCACCAGTTCCGACCCAGGACTTCGTCGGCCCTGTACTCGGTGAAGCTCTTGAAGACGGTGTTCACGTAAATGATGGGGAAATCGGGCTCAAGGGCGTCGGACACGACGAAGGACGTGGGCGTCAGAGACAGAGCCGAGATAAAACCTGATCAAGCCAGAGATGAGCGGACAAAGGAGGCGGGTCCGACGGCGACGGTGAGATGAGTGGCGAGATGAGCGGCGACGGCGTCGGAGTCGACGACGAAGATGAACAGCTTTTCGGAGTCGCTTTAGGGTTCTTGACTGGAGATGGGCGACGGCTACTGGGGACGCAGACGGAGGAGCCGGGTCCGACGGCGACAGGGAGATGAGCGGCGACGGCGACGGTGAGATGAGCGGCGACGGCGAGATGAGCGGTGACGGTGTCGGATTCTAGGTCAAGGAAGAGCTTTGGAGTTTGAGGGTAGAAATGAGAAAGATGAGGAGAGAGGTCGACTAGGGTTTTGAAAGAGTGGGTGTAAGGGAAAGAAACGATTTCTATTTCTGTTTTGAGAAATCAAAAGCTAGAATTTCTAACTTCTCATTTCTCCCCCAAAATGATTTCTGAAGAAGAAATTTGTTTCAGAAATAGAAAAACCATTTTGCGTTACCAAATGGGTTTCTATTCCAAACCTCTTGCCGGGAACAGAGAAATCAAGAAATTGGGAAATAGAAATTTTGTCATGCAGGGCCTTACTAACCTTTATCAATATTAATTGGTATCAGAGCTCGTGTGCTTATTTGTTGGGAGTGTTACTACTTCCTAAACTAAATATCTATGACTAGTATTTTGGCTCTAGGCTTGATTGAAGGTCAAAGCAACACCAGACCACCTTACTTCGATGAAAAGGAATATAATGTATGGAACCTAAGATCAAAAGATCTTCTAGAATGGGATGTAGTAGAGAAATGAATTATTTATAAAGCTACATCATCCGTAGGGAAAGAAATAGCTAATGGAGTAGGATTGTCACAAGTCGAAATATCCAAGAGACAAGCCCTTGATGCTAAAGCTATTTATTCTTTGTATTATGCTTTATCTCCAATTGAGTATAATAGAATTTCATCTTGTGAAATAGCTAAAGAAGTCTGAAACAGGTTGCATGTCACTTATGAAGGAACTGATCAAGTTAAAGAAACCAAGATCAATATCCTTTTTGGATAGTATGAAGCCTTCAAGATGAAGCCAGGAGAATCTATAACTAACATGTTTAGTCGTTTTACAGATATTGTAAATGGCTTAGCATACCAGAGTCAGCCTATCTCAGGACTAATGAAAGTCAACAAGCTACTGAGAGGACTTTTCAAAGAATGGAATCATGTAAAGACTTCCATAAGAGAAACACAAAGGATCATGCCTCTTTCTGTAAATGAATTAGTTGGCACACTTCAATCATACAAAGTCGAGCAATTCAATGAGGACATTGACACCAAAGGTAAGAAGTCAATTGCTTTAAAATCTAATGATTATTCCGATGTTACAGATTCAGAAGAAGATTTGGATGACGAAGAGTTGGCACTTTTGATAAGAAAGTTTAGAAAATTAAATAGAAAAGGAAGAAGGTTCAATGGGAAGAGACAAAGCAATCAAAGATTTCAAAAGAAATTAAATGAAGAAGATGATACCAACAAAGATGTTGTTTGCTTTGAATGTAAGAAAAAGGGACACATCAGACCCAACTGTCCCTTGTTGAAGAAAAAGAAATGAAAACTAGAAAGATCCAAAAAGGCACTCAAAGCTAAAACATAGAGTGACACAGAATGTGAAAAGAGTGATGAAGAGTATGCCAACATCTGTCTCATGGCGAAGTCAGACTCAGATTCAGACTCAAACTCAGAATCAGACTCGGACTCAGACAGTGATGTTCAGGTTAGAAATCTAAAAATTCCTACTAAAGTCTCGAATTATATTGATGAACTTTGTCTTAACCTTGAAACTTCTCTTAAAAGAATTTCTGAATTAAAAAATGAGAATTCCAAACTAAAACAACAGGAAAATATTTTGATTGAAAAAGTTAAAAATTTAGACAAATGTCTTGCTTATTCAAAAGAAATCGAAACCACTATTTCAAAAGAAAATGCTTTCTTGAAAGAAGACATTTTGAGAGTTACTAAAAAATTTTCAATGGGATATGAAAAGTTAGATAAAATTCTTTCAATTCAAAGACCATATTTCAATAAATATGGCTTGGGAATGACATCATAAACTATTCCTTTGATCGATTTTCCAAAGGTAATGGAAAGAATCAAAAGTAGACCTACAAAGTCTTTTTACAAGAATCATTTTCAAAAGGTTTTTGTAAAACTTGTTAGGAGATGTGCTCTTAAATGCTCAAAGTGTAATAGCCTAGAACAGTTTGAGAAGGATTGTCCCAAAATTTGAAAACCTGTTAAGAGAAATTGGGCAAAGACTGTTTATGGTGCTAACAATATTGGACCCAAGAAAATATGGGTACCAAAGAAAACTTGAGTTCTTCATTTAATTGCAGGTCACTATCAAGAAGAAAAATAAGTGGTATTTGGATAGTGGCTGCTCAACACACATGACAAGAGATTCAACTTATTTCATAAATCTCTTACAAGTGAAGGGAAGAAATGTTTCCTTTGGTGGCAACAACAAAGGAAAAATTGTTGGTTGTGGAACCGTGAAGATAGGAAATCTCACAATCAACAATGTCTCTTTAGTTGAAGGTTTAAATTATAATCTTCTCAGTATTAGTCAGCTGTGTGACACTGGATACAAGATCAATTTTCAAGAAGATATATGTTCTAGAACAAGCAAAGATCTCTCACAATCATTCACTGGACGAAGACATGGAAATATCTACTTACTGGATATAAAGTTTAATGGTTCACAATGCTTGATATCTATTCAAGATGAAGCTATTCTCTGGCACAGAAAGCTTGGACATATCAACATGAAGCAAATTGCAAAAGTTTCATCCAAGAAGCTAGTCCAAGGATTACCTAACCTGAAGTATCAAAAACATGAACTATGCACACCCTGCGTGCTTGGAAAACAGGTTAGAAACTCTTTTAAATCAATAAATCAGGTATCTACTAAACGGGTTTTACAGCTTTTGCACATGGACTTGTTCGGACCAACAAGAACACAAAGCATTGGAGGTAAAAGGTATTATTTGGTAATAGTAGATGACTACTCTCGTTTTACTTGGGTATTCTTTCTTTGAACTAAATCTGAAGCATTGTCTTATTTCACTAAATTTGCTAGGAAAGTTCAAAATGAAAAAGGTTATGCACTATTATTCGAACTGATCATGGAGGTGAATTTAAAAATCAAGATTTTACTAAATTTTGTGATGATTCTGGCATTCAGCATAATTTATCATCCCCATACACTCCACAACAAAATGGAGTTGTAGAAAGGAAAAATCGTTTTTTGCAAGAAATAGCAAGAACTCTTTTAATTGAAAGCAATATTTCTCCTCATTTTTGGGCTGAAGCAACTTCACCTGCTTGTTATATAATTAACAAAGTTTTTCTAAGACTTATTTTGGAGAAAACTCCTTATGAATTGTTCAAAAGAAAGAAACCTATTGTCTCTTATTTTCATGTATTTGGTTGCAAATGCTTTATTTTAAAGAATGCAAGTGATCAAACTAGTAAGTTTGAAGAAAAATCCGATGAAGGAATTTTCCTTGGTTACTCAATGTCAAGTAAAGCCTTTAGAGTATTCAACAAAAGGACTCAGACTGTGAAAGAATCCTTGAATGTAAAGTTTGAAGACTCAATTCAAAATCATGCCAATCAAACTCAACCTGAAGATCATGAATATGTGCAAGTATCTACAAATTCCCCCGAAGAAAGTCAAACTGCTAACGCTCTACAGCAAACCAAATCAGTGGCACCAACTGAATCAGAGGCTCATCAAGGTGACAAACCAATTAGCAATTGGAAGCATAAATCTAGTCACTCTGCAGACCTCATCATTGGTAACATTGATGAAGGGATTCGTACCAGATCCAAAAGGCGCAAAGAGTCTAGTGCTTTAGCACTTGTTTCTGAAATCGAGCCCAAGACAATAGAAGAAGCCTTGACTGATGAAAGCTAGATTGAAGCAATGTAAGAAGAATTGAATCAATTCAGAATCAACAATGTTTGGGAACTTGTTCCTAAACCAAAAGATAAGTCATTTATTGGAACTAAATGGGTTTTCAAGAACAAGCTAGATCAACAAGAAAAGATGGTGAGAAACAAAGCAAGACTCGTGGAAAAAGGTTACACACAAGAAGAAGGAATCGACTATGATGAAACCTATACTCCAGTGGCAAGGTTAGAAGCAATAAGATTGCTTCTTGCATTTGCTTGCTTTAAAAATGGATATGAAGAGTGCATTTCTAAATGGATGTGAAGAGTGCATTTCTAAATGGAATTATACAAGAAGAAGTCTATGTGGAACAACCACCAGGATTCGAAAATCCAAGAAAACCAAACCTTGTCTTCAAGCTAAAGAAAGCATTGTATGGATTAAAGCAAGCACCCCGAGCATGGTATGAAAGGTTAAGTAATTTCTTAATTCAAAATGGTTTTGCTAAAGGTAAAGTAAACACTACTTTATTCATCAAAAGAGAAGGAAAGGATTTCATACTTGTTCAAATTTATGTTGATGATATAATATTTGGTTCTTCTAATAAAAATCTTTGCAAGAAATTTTCTAGTTGTATGCAGGATGAATTTGAAATGATCATGATGGATGAATTAAACTTTTTTTTGGGACTTCAAGTCAAACAATCAAAAGAAGGAACCTTCATTTACCAAGAAAAATATGCAAAATACCTCATCAAAAAATATGGCATGGAGAATTGTAAGAAGACAGAAACCCCTATGTCAAATTCATTAAAGCTGGACAAAGATAAAGAAGGAAAAAGTGTAGACCAGAAGCTATACAGGAGCATAATTGGTTCACTTCTTTACCTTACTGCATCTAGACTTGATATTTTGTTTAGCATTTGTATTTGTGTTAGATTTCAATCCAATCCTAAAGAATCTCACATGACTACCGTGAAGCGTATTATCAAATATGTTGCAACTACATCTAAGCTAGGTCTATGGTATTCCAAAGAAGGAGATTTTACTCTCCTTGGATATTCTGATGCTGACTTGGCTGGTTGTAAAGTAGATAGAAAAAGCACTTCAGGTACATGTCAATTGTTGGGAAACAGATTGGTATCTTGGTTCTCACGAAAACAAAGTACCGTAACTCTTTTAACAGCTGAAGCAGAGTATATAGCTCTTGGGAGTTGCTGTTTCCAAATATTGTGGATGCAACAATAATTGAAAGATTTTGGAGTTGAAGAATCTTGTACAGAAATCAAATGCGACAACACTAGTGCCATCAACCTTACAAAGAATCCAATACTTCATTCAAGAGCAAAGCATATTGAAATCAAGCATCATTTCATTAGAGATCATGTTCAAAATGGTGAAGTGGTGATTCAGTTCGTTGATTCAAAGAACCAACTGGCGAACATATTCACAAAGCCACTAGAGAAAAGTCACTTTGAAACTATTCACTCAAAACTGAACATCGTAAAGTTTGAAGAGGTTCAGACTCTAAGGTAAAGTCTTAAGTTGTTTAGACTCAAAGGTAAGGTCTGAAGGTATTCAGACTCTGAGGTAAAGTCTTGAATCACTCAGACTCTGACGTAAAGTCTGAATGCGTGTTATTTCATATTTATATTTTTTTCTCTTTATGCCGTATTAGATTTATAATTGCTTTTAAAATTTCGAAATCTACTTTTTATTCGAATTCTAACACATTTATGACAGTTTTCTTTTTCAAAAATTAGCAGTTATTTAATTATGGCAGTTTTTACTTTTCCTTGTGACGGTTTAGTATCTCTTTTTATTCTTACTATTTATACCCCTGAATCGTCGTCTTCATCTCTCACCTTCTCAAAAGATGCCTCTTTTACTCCTTCCAAAACCCTAATAGATTAAAAACCTCCACTTGCGTCTCTGTGCTAGTTGTTTACTCCATAAAAATCCAACATTTTTGTGAACAACTTGCCTATTTGCCCACGAGTTAAGCATGTCGTCGAGGAAATCTTCAAGGCCGGAAAAGGACAACAAAGGAGATCTGAGGGTCCTACTAGAGTGGACCTCATGGAAGAAGATGACTCTCCACAAATAGCAAGTCAACAACCATTTGTAGAAGAAGTTATTGAAGAGGCTGAATTGGTAAGGACACTCAGACCCAAACTTGCTTACTCCCTGTACAAAAAGTTGAAGGATGGAGGAACGGAGTTAAATATGATTGATAGCTTTCTGAAAGAGAGAGGTTTTAGGAATGAAACCATCTTTTTGCTCGAGATGGAGAATCTTGGAATTGTTACTGAAGGACTCGCACAAAGTACGTTTGAAAACATACCGAGTGACTTGCGGTTTCGAACCGCTAATCAGCCTATAGACGATGACGAGAGGCTGTTTACACAGTTTCAATCACGGATGGGAGTTACAATTAACACCATCTGTCCTGAGGGAAGTCTGTTTCGCTCTAAGGAACAAGAGCGAATCTATTCAAAATTGCTGAAGAGAGGAGTTATGAATCCCAAGAATGTTGACTTCGATTTTCTTGATTCAATCAAGATAAATTTGAGAGAAAAGTTCTTGCGGTTGCAGCTTGAGAGGTTCTGTACTGATTCGACAATCGGACATCCAGAGTTGACGGCCTACTTCTATTCAAATTTGTCATTTTTAGATGCAAATAGGCTTTCGTTCACTTTCATGGATAAAGAATATGTTGTGGATGTCGACACTCTCGCTGATTTAATTGGGGTGGAAAGAGGGAGTTTCCAACCGATTAGGGTGTCAACAACACATGCAACTTTGGAGATTGTTCGAGATAAAAGCTTGGAAGGTAAGATATCCTACACTATGATGAATGCATCAAATGTCTTGCTCCATAAGATTGTCATAAATGGTCTCAGGCCCAAGGCAATGTCGAAGACTGATGTTTCAAAGACTGAGGCCAAACTCATGTTCGCTTTGAATCAAGGCAGAAGCTTTTCCATTCCACACACTATCCTGTTCCACATGTACAGGACTGTGGTGAAGGACAAGGGACAATAACCTTATTCCTCTCTAGTTACCAAATTGTTCAGACACTTCAAAATCCAAATCCCTGCTGCCCTTTGCTTGACCAATTCTACTATCATCCTTGCGGGTTACAAGATGATAATGAAAATGAAGATGAATGAATTGAACAAAGCTTTGGAAGAATTGAAGGAGAAGACTCCCTTGAAAGAATCTACTGTTTCTGCTGTTAAAAGAAAAGGCAAAGAGCCCATGGCTATTCCGGAGAAAAGAAGAAGAAAAATCATCCTACAAGATGATGATGAAGAAGTGGATGATGCCATGACACTTGCAGCACTTAGAGATTTGAAAAGCTTTGTTAGCTTTAGAGAAAGTAGGGAAGAGCAAGTGAAGAGAGAGGAAGAGACAGAGAGAATGAGGAGAGAAGCAGAAGCAAGAGCAGAAGAAGAAGAAGAGAGATTGAGAAAAGAAGAAGAAGAGAGAGAAGAGAAGAAGAAGAGAAGATCAGGAAAGAAGAAGAGGAAAGGATGAGGAGAGATGAAGAGGAAAGCAAGGCACAAGAGGACTTTGAAGAAGCATTTGAGCCATCCTCTGCAGTTCCTCAATCTGGAGAAGAGACTGCACAGCATCACTCTGGAAGAGAAGAGATAGAACATGGCGAAAAATACTCCACTCCACCTATTGGCCACAAGACATGGGGAGTAGCTGCAGAAAAAGGTACACTATCGCCATTTCTTATCAGTGATGTTAGTTGGTCTGGTGTAGATGCAAAAGATATCTTTGCATCACACTATCTAGAGGCTGAGGTATCCTCTCCAACAAAAGGTCAAGGGACTGAGAATGAACCTCCCAGCTTCTAGACTCAGAGGATAGAGTCTGCAGGTCCAAGCAGTGGAAATGTCAACTCAAATGATTTTTCGAAGCTATTAGATATCATGATGGATCTGAAGAAGCAAGCGTATGGGATGGACTATGAGGTGCGGGATTTGAAGCAAGCGTTGTTGGCTACCTCTATTTCTATGCAAGACCAAATCACTGCCCTTAAATTTCAAGTTGAATCTAACGTGAAGGGTACTAAATTGGAATCTCTAAATGAAGCCTTATCCAGCCTTGAGAAGACAGTCAACTCGCTGGGTGAATTTCAGCTTGTTCGCATCTCCAAATAGCCTTGACTTTCATCAACCCTTTCTTTGATTCCTCTACTTCCTTTTGATGTGACAAAAAGGGGGAGAGTTATGTAGATTTGATGGTTTTATCCTTCGTTTGATGATCTTCGTTTTTTAGTTTGGATATTTTGGACAACTTTTGTTAAGATTTTGGACTGTGATGGTTGGGTGTTTGAATGTTTGAACTTATAATTGATGCTGTTTTAATGATTGGGTTTGGATTTATGATTTGTGAACTTGCAGGATTTGCAGGATTATTTATACTTGTGAGGATAATTATGTTTCTGGACTAACATTTTTCCGTGGTTGCAGAAGTGGTATAAAATACTCCTCAAATTATGTATGAGTTTTCTTTGCAGGTCAAGTGTCTTACAAATCTGCCGAGATGTTTTGTCACCATCAAAAAGAGGGAGAATGTTGAAGAAAAATCCCTTAAGTGTTTTGAAGTTAACAAAACATCCTCGTCAGTTAAGTCTGAAGAATCCAAGACTCAGTTACCTAAGTCTGAAGAGTTCAAGACCCAAGTGTTTCCGTCTGAAGATCTCCAGACCCAAGTGTTTCCGTTTGAAGATCTCCAGACTCTATCAAAGTTTGAAAACTGTTAGACTCAATTTTGCAAGTTTGTCCAAGCTGATAGCGTTTTAATCCAACGATTAAGAATTCAAAAATTGGATAATATCTTCTATGTTTCGTGGAAGATATCTGGCTGAAACTAAGCTCAAAGATTTTGGATTTATCTCGATTGGAAGATCCCTTGAAGAACAAGCAAGATTTGGAAGGGTCTACTTATGGAAACTCAAGATCCTGATTGTATGGGCGAACAAGATTGATGAGCTATTTTCCTCATATATTCGACAGCTTGAAGATCACCTTAATTGTTGCATTCCAACGGGTAGATTGGATGAACTCGTTTGGAAAGTGCTAATGGCTATGAAGGCACGGAGGAATATTTAAGGTGGAGTTTTTGTTGTTCGAAGTGTGTGTGCTGATAGAAAAATTCTGAAGTCTGAACCTCTGAAACTCCTTATTCTAAAATTCCTTGAGCCTTAGTTGTGTATAAAGGAGATATACATACAGTGAGGAATTGCATGTGCTTTAGCAAAGACTTTCTATTGAAGAAGTCTAGATCATAAGCTGTACAATTCTCATTTGCTATATAGTGGATACAGCCAGTGGGCTGCCAGCGTGGAGAGTGGGCATAGGCTCACATTAAGCCGAACCACTATAAACCTCTGTATTCTAATCTTCTTACCTTATCATCTTTACTTTATTACCACGTGATTTAACTTATTCTGATTTTATTTCAAGTCGAGGGATTTGGGTTAAAGGTTTGAAAAAAAAAAAGTTTGAACACCTATTCACCCCCCCTCTAGGTGTACATACTAGCCTTTATCAATATCAAACCTTAGTGAAGAATATCTTGAGACAACACTCCATCTCTCCTTTGAATTCCTTTCTTCTAAGAAGGCACGCATCGAGGTCCAAAACGAATAAGTTAGATTCTTGCAAAGGGAATAGTTTAGATTCTTACGATAAAATTTGCAGAGATTGGAGATGAATACTCCTCTGTTGATTTGAGGTTGCTGACCTAATGGTCCCTTTATAGCCGATGCCAAATCACGATGTGAAAAAATTGGGAGTCAAAGTGGACAAATTAAGAGTTCTTCGGTGCCCCATTCTGAAGACTTCCGCAAAGTTATTCTGGAGAATGTTAAGTAAAAGGGGTTTCCTTCCTCTCTTTTCACGTAAGCAGACAAGATGCAAAAAGAGATGCCTCCCTAGTTCCTACTTTACCAAATTTTCCAAGGTATCCCCATGATATAAGAACTTATACGTTGGAGTTGTTTACAAGGCTATTACTATGTACAGATGCTATCTTAAAAATACATTGTTCCAAAAAAAATAAAAAAAATTGGGAGTTTATATCGACTAACGACATTTCCTTGGATAGACAAACGGGAAAGATACATATGAGAACCTTGAAAGCTGCAACATAAAGTTACAAAAAGCAATGGACAATTAGAAGGTTAGATTAGCGGAAGCGAGAAGTTAATACAAGAAGTCAGGCAGGTGCACATTTTTGGTGTGGTGCAACATGAGCCGACGCATCTGAGGTTTGTTCCTAACCAGGGGATAAACTAGATAACTAGGTGCTAGGGAAAAGTCAACTAATCGCCTTGGAGTCCACAAATCTAATTATTTAGGTCTAGAGGTTTGCGTGCGCGTGAGGGGAATGTTTGCAGCCCCCACATCGTCCTTCCGGGACCATATTCCTTATGGTTCTATCACGCAACTTCGTAGGATTTCCTAATTTACATACACATATTAATTTCCTTTTGGTTTTGAAAGCATGGAAATTTGGCTGCCCACCCTCATGTGAAATTGCTGCATCAAGTGGGAGATGACTATTAGGCTGCCGATCAGACGTTCAAATTACGTGTAAGCAAAGTAGGACGAATCCAGTCCTTATCGCATATATTTTAGATTCTAAATCAGTAGAGTGGGGGCAAATCCAGTTTAAAGTGCAAACAAAACGATTCTAAATCAAATAAGGGAGACACTGGAGTCCAGCATGTAAACTAACATGACTCCTCATGTATTAAATTCATAAGTCAAAATAGGAGGGACTTAAACGATTTTAAACAAACAATAGACTTCGTGTGCTTAAAAAAAAATAAAACAATGAAAAAAATAAAACAGCAAAAAGGATTATAATGCTAATTCTAGCATTATAACAACTAATCTGAAATAAAGAGGGATTTAGACTCTATCGCTCCTCTAGTTAGCCTCCACCCTCGGGGATGCCCTCAAGAATTAAGGAAAAAAAAACAAGTTCGTTAAAAAAATCAAATTTTCAAAAACTGTCATAAGTGCGAATTTTCTGAGATAAAAAGTCACAACATCTCTCTTTCTCTCTCTCCCCACAAACTCGTATTGAAGTGATTCTCAAGGCATTGAAAAACTTATGACCAAGTTTTTGTAATCTCATCATCTACCTATGATTATGATGATTTTCTCAACACCTTTGAAATCAGATGTTTACGACTAAATGCCACAATTACCAGCTATCTGATTGTCTGGTCTGAGCAAATCAAGTACTATTGGTAAGCTCACACAAAGCATGATCCAATTAAACCGTTCGATCAAAATTTTGACAAAATTGAGTTTCTATATAAATTTGGTCAAGCTTTAGTATAAAACTAGACGTCTCCACGTCCCTTTCAAGGGACCATAGAAACTCTCAAGTCATGCGGTGTTTCAGTGGGAAAGTGGAAGAAAAGACAAAATGGATTTTAAGCTGCGTTTGCTTAGGTCCAAGTTTGAAAGTGGGATGAACGAGCTACTGCAGCAGTCAACCTTCTCCCTTGGGCTACGATGGAATTAGAGCCAAACATTGGCTTAGGTCAACATTTAATGGAATTGACGTAGCGAGAGACTCCTCAAGATGAAAAAAATGTTAGGAGTGAACAATAACGGTCAACCCACCAAGTTTTGGCATAAATTGGTGGAATTTGAAAGACTCATGTCAACGGTTAGTGGATGCTTATCAACCTACGGAAAGCAACAGATCTATGAAAAAGAGATGGCGCACGCATCCAATGTATCGCACTCTCAATGTCTAAAAAAGGCTGTCCGTCAAATGTTAGTCAACCACTCCAAAATGCCAAACTTCCACACCATGATGCACGGATAGCTGAGCACCGAGAATGGGGCTATATTTCCAGAAATTTCTTTGAACCCGTGTTTCGAGCAAAAATGGTTCTTGTCGAATTGTCCATTTGGATATGGAAATTATTGCGCTTCCACCAATCGACGATCCTGATGACACATCGCAGTCCTTGTGATTGGACTTGATAGACGATTGTGCACCAAGAAAGGAAGATGAACTTGATGATTGAACTTGAAAAACTGATGAAATGATAATATGAATCGAAAAAATGAACAAGAGCAAGTATTTGATTGACAAAGGCAAATGAAATAGCTGGAATGACCGGAGATTAATCGCTGTAAGAAGTTTGTTGCGTGCTTAATGTAGATCAAATCCTCCTTATACCACCTATGATCCTTAACTGTACAAAAACATTCTAACCAACCCGACAACTGTCTTGGATTAATTCAAACTTAATTGGACTAATTAGATTGATCTCTCTTGATCTAGTCAATCATTGAATCATCAAGTTCGCCAGATTGAGTTCAATTGTTGTGATTTTGTCTACATTGGAATTGAGTTGCTTATACTTTTTTTTTTTTTTTGACATAAAAGTTGGAACACTTATATTACACGAACAAAGGAAATATACCCTGCAGCTATAGCATCCGTAGACACCAAATCTAAAAGATGAGGAGGTGGAAATACAGTCCAAAGGCTTCTAGAAGAACCCGTGCCATGGGCCCTAGCAAGCTAGTTAGCGGTCACGTTTGCTTGACGACGACAAAAACCTAGGGTAAGATTTGGGGAAAAAGAAAGCAGAAAGGCAACTTCAG
Organism: Eucalyptus erythrocorys; assembly: GCA_014182555.1. NCBI lineage: Eukaryota > Viridiplantae > Streptophyta > Magnoliopsida > Myrtales > Myrtaceae > Eucalyptus > Eucalyptus erythrocorys. Next base: position 18,759,107 of record CM024606.1, read on the forward strand.
AGAAGAGGCTGCGATCCTCCCATGAAGGCCGCCAATTTCCCCTCGGTGTCTGAATAAGGATTTGGCTATCCGATTCAACAAGCATCTCAGCGAGAGGGAATCCTTGATTGATCAGATATCGGAGAGCAAGGGAATAAGCTTGGATTTCCGCTTGCAGTGCATAGTTTGCAGCAAAGCTGTCCGAAAAACCTCTTGTGAGTCGCCCTTGATTATCACGGCACACACAAGTCATGGTCCCCTCCCTACTTCCAGGTTGGTAAGCGCCATCGATATTAACCTTGAGAACCCCCAGATCTGGGGGGCGCCATAGAGAGCCATTGTTTTGAAGTGATGTTTGCTTGCAGGCAGGAGAGTGAGTAGTAGTTCGATCAACAAGAGATTGAACAAGCACATCATCAGCCGCTCAACGCAGATCTGGAGACTTGCGATTGAAAATAAAAGCATTCCTCGCTCGCTAGATATGCCACAGGACAGTGGCAACAAGATCCAGACCAGGTAAGGGTTTCTGATTAGTAGCATGCTCCATAATCCAAGCTGCAATGTGTTGAATGTGGTGAGATTGAATAGGAATAGCGATCTAGGGATGTCGCCACACCTGCTTGGTCCATGGACAGAACAGGAACAAGTGTTCTACGATTTCAGGGATGTCTTGATTGCATAACATACATAATGGATTGTCGATGATGTGTTGCTGATGTAAATTCACTCTTGATGCTAAACCATCATGACACATTAGCCTTAGGAAATGATGTACCTTATGAGCTGTGTTCATTCTCCATAACTTTTGCCAAAACCAAGTTGGGTGTGGATTTGAGGTTGAAATGGCACTTTTAATATCTTTTGAATGTTTGATTACCTGATATGCTGATTTGACTGTATATTCACCAGTATTGGTAGCAGTCCAGATTAGTTCATCATGGACACAAGTAGGTCTTACCTGAATTGGGGCAATCTAGTTAACCACCTGGGAGTCGAAAAATCTACTAAGAAGATCAAACCTCCAGGTGTTGGTGGTATGATCGAGAAGGTCAGCCACCACAGAGGGTTCTCCTCTCTAAGGAGGTCCAACTAAAAAGCCCATAGGTAGCCATCGATCTGCCCTGATATGGATCGACCTCCCATCTACTATTGACCAACAAGTATAAGGTAAAATGGTTTCTTGACCGCTTAATAGACTCTGCCATCCCCATTACGAGTGAGAGCCTTTCCCAGCCCGTTCGAAATTCGAAGATGGAAAATATAAACCTTTGAAAACTTTGGCTCATAATGTGGAAGGCTGATGAAGAAGACGCCATGCTTGTTTACCAAGCATGGCCAAGTTAAAACTCATAATATCCCAAAATGCTAAACCACCAACCTCCTTGCTCTGTTTTAGTATTTCCCATTTGCGCCAGTGAATTCCTCTTCTATTTCTATTAGACTGCCACCAGAATCTAGCTATTCTCTGTTCAATTGATTTGCATAAAGATATAGGTAATCTAAAAATTGACATAGCATACTGTGGTATGGATTGTACCACAGCCTTGAGCAAAACTTCTTTCCCTACTTTTGAGAAGAGATTTTCCTTCCAACCTTCTAGTTTAACATTAACACGAGCCAGAATCCACGAGAACATTTCCTTCTTCAACCGACCCGAATCAGATGGTAAACCGAGATATTTGCCACAACGTTGGAGAATGGGCACTCTAATGGCACTGGCCATGTTTTCCTATAGAGAAACATGCCAAGATTTGCTAAAAAAATATCCCAGATTTGTTACGATTGATCTCTTGGCCCATAGCCAAGCAATACTGATTCAGTATACTCGTAAGATTTTGACATTCGCGAACTGTACCATCAACAAAGAAGATAGCATCGTCAGCAAAGAGAAGGTGTGACAGGGTGGGACACCATCGATTGAGTGTAATACCTTTAAGAGTACCCTCATCCACTGCATTATGAATAAGTAAAGATAAGAGATTAGCAATGATGATAAAAAAGGTATGGGAATAGAGGATCTCCCTGGCGAAGACCCTTGGTAGGCTGGAAAGGCCGAAGACGCTCCCCATTCATACTAATGCTTAATGATGTAGTTGTAATACACTGCATAACTAACTTGACCCAATGAGAATGAAAACCTAACTTGAGTAGATAGGCCCATAGAAAATCCCATTCGACCCTGTCATAAGCTTTCCTCATGTCCAGTTTGATAACTGCTTGAAAGTGGCACTTCCTCCTTCTGGATTTAAGTTGATGGAGGACCTCCTGAACTAATAGGATGTTATCCTGTATTTGACGACTGCTCACAAAGGCACATTGGTCCTCAGAGATTAGAGTTGGTAACAGAGGCTTAAGCCTATTGGCAAGCACTTTGGAGATGATCTTATAGGCATAGTTGCACAAACTGATTGGAAAAAACTGATCAAGGCTTTTAGGGTGAGGTAGTTTTGGAATCAAGGCAATAACTGTTGCATTCAAAGTTGAAGGTAAACAGCCTGAGACAAAGAAGTGCCGAGCTACTCGGAAAAGATCATTTTTAATAATATCCCAATACATTCTATAAAAACTACCATTCAGGCCATCGGGGCCAGAAGCCTTGGTAGCTCCCAGCTAGAAAGTTGCGTGTTTCAGCTCTTCAAGGGTCAACGAAGTAGTTAAGGCAGTATTCATGGCTGGTGTCACCACCATGAGGCATTGATCTAAGACAGGGCCATAGCTTCGCACACCCAGGGTTAGGGGTGAGATCGGTCTAGGGTCGACCTTGGACCGACCTTGGACCGGCGTAACCCTGCCAATCCTGGTCCGGTTCCTAAGGAGATTGGGTCGGTCCTTGGTCCTAAAATTCTAGGACCAACACTGTGCGGGTCGAGCCTTGGTTCTAAGAGTTCCGAGTTGGTCCAACCTGGACCAACCCTGACTATATATATAATATTATTTATAATTTTTTATTGGGTAAAGGATTATTTATAATTTTTTTATAAAGAGAAAACTTTAAAATAAACGGTGTCAACGACATTAAACATCTCTTTAGTAAGGAGTTCAAGTAATTTTACATTATTATTTAATAACTTAGGTTTTAATGTCTTTTACGACGTAAATAGTTATAATTTACAAAGGAGAAAAATGTTTTTGTGAGGAGTCCTCACGGCGTCAAAAAAGGCACATTATAGCATCCTTCTCTGGTATTTGTTTTCTTCTGTCTTATTTGTCCTATTAGTCTTCAATTTGCTAAAATCGAAAAAAAAAAAAACTTTTTTGCTCGACACTCGACACTTGCCTCTATCACTTTGGATCACTCGTGCCGCTTGTTGCTCGATGCTCGCTTGGCTTGTTGCTCCCTACTCGACATTCGATGCTCATGCTGTTTGACGCTCACCTCACTTAACCCTCATCGTTTGCCTTTCTTAACTGACCTTGCTCATCAATGAACTCATTGGGTCGGTACGGTCCTCAGTTGCCATTTCAAATAATACAAAAAATGAAATAAAAAATTATTGGTTAATCATGGGTTGACCTTGAAATCGGACCGAACCCGTTTGGTCAATCCAGTTCTTAATCACTTTTTTAAAGAGTACAAAAGATGAAATAAAAAATTATCAATTGTCCCGGGTTGACCCTGGAACCAGACCGAATCCATTGGGTCGGTTCGGTCCTCGGTCCCAAGCTCAATAGGGTCGGTCCTCGGTCCCAAAAATTGAGGACCAATACTATGCAGGTTGGTCTTTGGGTTAGGGGGTGGACCGGCCCAACTCGGACCATGCTCACCCCTACCCACGGTGGCATGTAAAAAGGAGAAGAAGCTGTGCGTCATTTCCTTAATCCTATCAGGATCCATGACCCAAACCCCTACTTCATCCCTTAACATGCTAATCCTGTTCCTCTGTTGCCGCTGAATCGTTGTAGCGTGGAAGAATTTTGTATTACGATCACCCCATTTTAGCCAACTTATTCTAGATCTCATGGCCCAAAATTGCTCTTCACGTTGCCACACACTATGTAATTCTTTTTGCAAAGCCTGAACAGTGTTTTTGTCTGAAAAATTAGTGGTCTGATTAGTAATATTCTGAAGCTGCTGCTGAAGCTGTGCTATGCGAGTATAGTTGTTGCTGAACTTGGTTTGACTCCAGCTGGTCAAAGTAGCAGCAACAAGTTTTAATTTAGCCAAGAAGGGCATGGTTCGCTCGAGATCGAACTCCAGGAGGCGTCAATGATATGGCGGCATTCGCTGTCCTCATTCCAAAAAGACTCAAATTTAAAGAACCGCTGCCTCTTTCTTCTTCTAGCATTCGTAGATAATAATAGAGGGCTGTGGTCGGAGGCGACAACCGGGAGAGCGAAGACCTCTGCTGAGGGAAATTGTAATTGCCATGACATGGTATAGAGGACCCTATCTAGTCGTTCCTTGACCAGAGCTTCCCTAGAGCGATGATTCTACCAAGTGAAGGCACAGCCTTTAGATTCAATATCCATCAGAGCACAATCATTTAATACCTCACGGAACGAAGATATGTGAGAGAAGTCGGTAGGACACGAGCCCACCTTCTCCCATGGGTAAAAGATTTCATTAAAGTCACCAAGGCAAACCCAGGGAGAGTGATTCTCAAAGTTGATAAAGCAAAGTTCATGCCAAAGGGGCTGGCGAAGGGAGAAAACCGTAGGGGCATGGAGGCAAGTGATACGACAAGTACTAACATCTTCAGTAGCTGTGCACGACATATCAAAAGGAGAAGGAGTTGACCTGAAAACATGCAAGCATAGACTGTCATTCCAGAAGAGTGCCAAACCCCAAGCTACACCAACCGAGCAAACCACCTGGAGATGGACAAAATGGAGGTTGCAGTTAAGATGCTGAAGAAAACCTTCAGGATGTTTAGTTTCCATCAAAAATAGGAGATCAGGCTTTTCATTAACCACCAAGGCTTTGAGCGTAGGACCCTCAGGGGATTGCCCAACCCTTGACAGTTCCAACTCAAGATTTTCATCGATGAGTTGGTGGCTGTTAAGGGCTAGCCACCATGGCCCAACTTGCATCTTCAGAAGCTTCCAAAATGGGGCATCAAGAAGCAAAGAATCGTCATACTCAGTTGGAACCACACCCTTTAAGTCATAAGGAGTGTAACGTTTGGGTTTCTTAGCTGGTCCTATCTTCGTAGTAGGTCGAGCACTCTTTACCTTCTTTCCCTGAGGGGTTTTAGGTTCCTGAACTTGGATTCCTTTCATTTTTTCATTGGTAGGAATGAGAGCAATGGTTGTCCCACTGGCTGGTAAAGCAGCATCCAGAGAAGGCTGAGCCTGAGGAGTAGCTGAGGAGGTTCGAATGACAATTGTGGGCTGAACCAAGGGGTGCCTTGAGTGGTGGCTGCAGGCAGCAACAGGGGAATATGATGAACCGTTGTTGGTGGCGTCTCGGGTACGCTTTCCTCCATCTCTTCTTCAGTAACTTTCTGGTCATAGTATAGTTTCCAATAAGGACTGAATTCCTTAACCTCTGCTCGGAGCCACTGGCCAAAGGGGAAGTTTTGCTGCCCATCAAGCGGAGAGTCAGCAGTATGAACGTCAAGGCAAGAAGTCGTGTAATGACCTAACCTGCCACAGGAATAACAAAAATGCGAGAGCTGCTCATATCAAAAGTCCAACCAAAGGGTCCTGTTATTTAGCCGAATCAGATGTCCTGGCTTAAGAGGGTCCGAAAGTGGAAAGTCAATCCTGGCACGGCACGTGCGCAAGGTCGACCCTGTAATACTATTAGCTTTAACTTGCAAGACATGGCCAACAAACCTAACAGCCTTTACTATCATAACTTCTGTGCAGCACTCCAGGGCAGACCAAAGATTTGGACCCAGATGGCGCGGGTAGAAAATTCTTAGCTGTGCAAAGGGGTATTGGGCTGTCAGGGTTTGAAATTGACAAGATGACTTGAGAACAGCCACGGGCCACCCTCTAAAATACGCTATTTATTCGAAGCAGATTTAAACTTGGCAAGGTGCAGGCTGGACTCACGTTGTAAAATTTCTACTTGGTCTGTCCTCCATGCTCGCTTCAAAGTACTTTGAATTACAGGAAAGTTTATAGCAGGTTTAGATTGAATTTTACCGATTAGGGTCAATTGACATTCCGCTATGGTTGCAAGAGAGGGTTCAACATCCCAGACTTCAATGTGCGCTGACGAGCATAATCTTCCTAGGCGAGCACATAGCGCTGTGAGTCGTGGAGAATTTTCCTCTTCATAACGGTCCATTGATGGAAGGGGGGTCGCTCGAGAGCAGAGTTACAAAGAAGAGCAGACAAAATCCAAGCAAAGGCAAACGAGGACCATCCAGAGGAGAGGAAGAGTGTCGGAGAGGGAAAATGGGGGACGAAGAACAGAGCTGTCCGAAGATGGAGAAAAAATGAGAACGCAAGGAAAGGAGTGAATCGGGAGGACCTCCATCGACGACATTCAATTAAAGTAGGCTGGAGAATCACTTGAAATCGAAGGGAATGGGCATGGAGGATAAGCGGATTTGGGAAGAAAAAGGGCTAGGGTTTGAAAAGGGGCGAAAAGCTCTAAGGAACGAGAGGATTAGGGCTTTGATTAGTCGAACCATAAGTTCATCAGAACCAAAAGCGAAGAAGCAAACTGCGAAAGAGAGAGCAGAAACCTGAAATAAAATGGAAAGGGCATGGAGGAGAATCGAAATTGGGAAGAAGAAGGGCTAGGGTTTGAAAAGGGGCAAACTACCAAACAGGTAGGAAGGGCTCTCAAAAACGAGAGGTTTTGTACCGTCGTTTGGGTGTGCAGCTTGACTGTGGCATTATCGGCACAGTTGCTTATACTTGATTGTACTCAATTTGGGCTAATTTCCTTTAACGATGAAGCTCTACATTGGGAAATTTATCTCCAGCTTGGAATCAACTTGAAAATTACCTGCATAACAGCCTCCGGATCAAATGTTAGGAGGGAATTTCCTAAAAATATGACTTGAAAACAGTTAATCTTGGAAAATTGATGAGATAGGAATGTGATTAGGCTAAAAAGGAGTTGATTTAAGGTATTATTTTTGAAAAATTGTTGACCAAGAGTTGACTTTAATGATGGACCAAAAACTCAACTCCAAAGACTCCTTTGGATTATTAGAAAAAATTATTGTCTTGGTTTAGATGGAACATGAAAGAACTAAAATTAACTTGAAAAACACTAAGATGACTGGCTGGCTAAAAAAATTAGGTATCGACATTTGGACATGAGTGGAAAGATAAATATATATATGTATATATATATATATATATATATATATATATATATATATATATAAAAGAAGAGATAATGGAAAGATAGAGATGAGCAGAAGATTGAGAAAGGTAGAAAGAGGCAATTACTTGAGCAGAAAGATAGATTTTGAAAAAAAAAAAAAAAAAAAAACGAGAGAGAGAGATAATGGAAAGATAGAGATGAGCAAAAGATTGAAAAAGGTAGAAAGAGGCAATTACATAAAAAAGGGAAAATGAGTGAAACAATAAATGGGTTCAAATTGGGTTTCAAAAAATTTGGGCAAGAGTTAAGTTTTGTTTGTTTCGCCAAAAACATTTTTCAAGGAAAAATTTTCCTAATTTCTAGTGTTTGGATCTCTCAAGAAATTTAGTCAACAGAAAATGTTTTCCTATTAAACTTAAATTCAATAAAAATTCCTCTTTCAAAAAGCGAAAATCAATTGCAGAGCATGACTAGGTATCGAGGCTTGATAAAAAAATCTACGTTTGGGCAAGGGAACTTCTTTCTCACTCTCAGGCCCTTAGTAGTAGGGCCAAGTCCCTGGTGCTTAGGCTCGAGTCTATCGAAGCTAGGCTCGAGACCCTAGCACTTTGGCCTAGGTCCATCTAAGCCATGCTCAAGACCTTGACCACCGTTCTCAAATCCACTAAGGCTAGGCTCGGAATATTGACCCGGTAATATCAAGGCCATGCTTGGGTCCTTGACGACCATGCTTAGGTCCATCGAGGTGAACTTCTATGCCCATGCCTAGGTCCTTTACACCCACACCCTGATCCATTAATGCCAGGCTCTGGCCTAAGTGTTAGGGATTGGATCTTTGCCTTAATGGACTTGGGCACGGGTAATAAGGTCCCTAAAGTTGACCTCAATGGGCTTGAGTCCATGAATAGGGAGTTGGGTCTAGGGTGTCAAGTTTGGGGCCCCACCTTGATAGGGCCTCAATTAACCAAGGCTCGAGTGCCAGGGTCTTAGTATCCATGGTGCTATGGTCTTGGGCCTAAGGCCTATCAAGGTCTAGGTGTTGAGGACCTGTGCCCTAAGTAGCACTGATACTAACATGCGATATGCGACAGAACATGAAATGACACAATACGACATATCGTTTCTAAAAAAATAGAGATTTCCGATATATTGGAATACGTTACATATTAAATGTATATTTTTATATATACATGATAAATTATCATTTTTATGATTATTTTAATCAAATTATCTTGACTCAAATTCACAAATAAATAAATAAGAATTTACAATGAATTTACAACGAAAACATTAATCCACCATTTGTTCAGATCATTCATTATTTCAATTTGACAAATTCAATTCCATTCAAATAATCCATAAAATTTAAAGGGGGAAAAAAAGCAATTTACATTATGGACTCACATGTAACAGCATGTTGGAAGAGTAGAGAAAAAAACTGGGGGTGAAAATTTTAAAATTAATTTCGTGCATGTTGCAATTAAAAGTGAAAATTTAGAATTTGCATGTCAAAATTCTAAAATCAAGTGTCAGGAAAGTTGACTAGATGTCGAATTTTCCAATACATGTTAACCGAGTACTAAAGAATGTCGGAGAGCATCGGACACGTGTCGAGTACTCAACACGACATGAAAGTTTCTAAAATGTGTCGGTGTTTCATAACCTGAGCCTATACTCTATAGACTAATGCTAAGGACTTAGGCCCATGCTTTATATAGACGAGGGCTAGGGCGCTAGGCAATTGGGCATGAGCACCAAGTTCTTAGGCTAAATTTAGGCGAATCCAAGGCTAGTGCTTGTACCTAGGAGTCAAGATCCAAGCTTGAGATCTTGATGGCTGTGTCGGGTTTCTTGGCTATCTATGTGCAAGTTGCTAGTGCCTAAATAGAGTATATCTATTTTTTTTTTAAAAAAATCAAATGATAGAAACTTATTTCCATTCCATTTTCAAGTCTTGGCCAAATACTGAAAAATATTATCATTTTCTTGGAAAACGATTTCATTGAAAAAAGTTTCTGGAAATGTCATATTTTTTTGGAAACAAATGGAGCCTTAAGTATAGAGAGTTTGGGCTTGATTTATTGAGTTTGCTAAACTTGATTTTGGTGCGATGAGTTTAATTCAATTGAAGGGACGATGTTAAGCCCAATTACATCCTAGGCCCTGATCTACAAGGTCGAAGTCTAACCATCATTTGGACTGGATCCAGAAATTCGGCCCGTGTCCTCTTTTGGTTAGGTCCAAGTCTCATGTGTTCGCATTTGCACTGAGGCGCTGAGGCTACGGCCAAGCTGTCATTTCCATGGTTTAAACTTCGTATCGATTCGCTTCGATTTTGTCTTGATCCTATCTCTCCATGTCTAGAGCGAACGCTTTCCACCTGTTGTATAATCTCTGTCTTCGCCTGGATTTTTTATATCAGTGATTTCAGCTTTACATTGAGTTATATCAAATCACTTTTAGCCTGATTGACTTTGTTCCTTAGCGTCTTAGCTGAGTGTTCCCTACAGTGCACGATTACAATTCATACTATGATTGGTTTAACGCTCCATTCATTTCACGAAAATACAGCATTTCTAGAAAATATTTTTCAGTAAGTTATTTTTCAGAAAAATGTCATTACTTTCCTATATTTGTCTAAAACCTAAAAATAAAGAGGAAAGTATTTTTAGTAGTTCGGTAAGGAAAATATTTTTCTCTATGTAATTTTTTTGAATAATTTTATTTTTTAAAATCAATTTTTAAAAACGATTTTTTAATTATTTTTCTTTTTCTTTCTTTTTATCCTCTTCTTCTTCTTTGGCTATTTGCCGGCCAGTGACGGCCAGCAATCGGTCGAAGGCCAGCTTTCGCTGGCTCGACAATCTCGCAAGCGGCGAGCGAATTGGTGAGCAGCGAGCCCAAGCTCGCCAACCCCTAGCCTCACCAGATCAGTGAGCTAGAGGCTTGCGCTCACCTCGTTGGCTCGCCGATCTAATGAGCGGTGTGCCTCGAGCTTGTCACTTGCTAGAGATTGATGCGCACTAAGGTCTGAGTGTGAGGGCAAGCGTTAAGCTCGTTGTCTTCTAGCCTCGCCAGAGGCTCGCACTCGCCTCTAGTTTGCCAATCTGGCAAGTGGCAAGTGGTGAGCTTAAGCTTGCCAAAGATCAATGAGCCACACGAAGCCCAAGGCCGATGCCGCGACCGGCAAGCCTCGAGCTTGTCTATGGCTAGTCGCCGACTGTAGCCATGCCAATGACTGGCCAAAGAAGAAGGTGGAAGAAAAAAAGAAAAAGAAAAGAAAAAGGAAAAAAGGAAAAAAAGAAAATGAAAATGAATTTAGAATTCAAATTATTAAAAAAGATAATAAGAAAGAAGGGTATGATAGGAGAGAGCGAGTAAGGAAAATGTTTTACCCAATTTGAAAAGTGGAAAATATTTTCCTCTCTTTTAAAAAAACGTTTTTTCCTTGGTGGAAAATGATTTCCACAACTAATTCATTTTTCATGAAATGAATATTGAAAAATTTGGAAAATGTTTTCGTGGAAATTAATTTCTACAAAATGAACGGATCCTAAATATATTTCCACATGTCATTGAGAATGAATTCTTTAATTGTTCACTTTAGAGTTTGCTCTCAAATGCTTCAATTTGGCCTTCAAGCATTTCAAATTGATCTTAAGAGACTACATAAGACTAATCCTTTGAAGGCATGATCCTCAAACCTATCAATATAGTCATCTCGAAAAAAACAACTCATGTAATGTAGTTTTGAGCAAAAATAACAGGTAAATAGAAAATGGTTTCACTATTTTGTTAAAGTATAAAAGGGAAATTCCAAATAAGGACGTGAAGTGTCCTCATTTTTTAAATAAAGGCCTAAAGTGAATTGTGTTTCAAATTAGGGCCTGAAATGATCATATCAATTTCAAAGAATGACCTAAAATGGATATGGTTATTTCAAATAAGGGCCTAGTCTCGCTAGACGGTAAAAAATTCCTGCCAATCAAGGATATTTTCATCCAAACACATTTTTAATTTGAATTTAAATGTAAATTAAATGAGATTAATTCTTCAGAAAAAAAAAATACAATAGGGAGGCTCCCTCCCATCTATAGCCGGCACCTTGTTGTCATTGGGATAGCAGTGATGGCTAGCACTTGGGCGAGGCCTTGTAACCCTCGCTGATGGCCCTCATCCCCATTTAAGTGAGGGTCATCGGCCCTCATATAGGCTTGGTGGCCCTTACCAAGCCCCCTGGACTTGGGTAGTGAGGTCTAGAGGACTTGGGTGAGGACTGAAGACACTCGTCCAAATCTTGGAGAGTGAACCACGCCCTCTCTTGTTTCTAGTGAGGGCTAGTAATGTGACATCCCAAATTCACCGACTTTATTAGTGTAATCGGATCATTAAGGACTTGGATTATTTTAAATTAGGCCAGAAAGCAAACCCAATGAACCGTGAAAAGAGTATGTGTTTTTCCGACCATCATGCATATCATTTATGTCAAATTGCCACGGTCTACCCAATAACAAGTGGCATGCATCCATAGGGATCACATCACATACAACCTAATCTCGATAGTTCTTCCCAATCGAAAATGATATAAGAACTCGTTTGGTTACCTTGAGATCATTCCCTTGAATGAGCCATTGGAGCTTGTGTAGGATGTTTCGTTATTGGAAGCTTCAGCTTGTCGACAAGAGTTGTCGAAGCAACATTGGTGCAACGGGTGTGAAATATATTCTCCCTTTGCTCTTTATCAGGAGAAACTTCAACATGCAATGCTCTTTAGATGATCAATAGCTCACCATCATTGGCTTTCTCAACAACTTCTTCTTCCCTTCCAGATTCAAAGACATTTTGGTCTTGATTGCCCTCAGCCTCTTGACGCGCCGAATTGATCTCCTCAATTGCTTGAAGAGTCATAACTCTCCGATTACCATGGCACTTAAAGCATTTTCTTGCATCACCTTCAAACTTCTTTTGGACTTCTTTGGAAGGCTCTGCAAGTTTTCCCTTACCTTTGTCTTTTGTTGACGTACTCTCGCCCTTGCTTGAGGAAACACCCTTAAGATAGGATGTCGCCTTTGTTGAGGTTTTGGAGGAAAACCTCTTGCTCTTCAATTGCTTTTCGACTTTTATGGCTAACTTGCATATGTCTTCAAGGACCAATAAGGTTGAAGTTCAACCATATCAGCAATTTCTTGATTCATGCCGCCAAGGAAACGAGCGATTGTTTGCTCAGGAACTTCCAGAACTTCACACCTCATTTTGAGTTGTTCAAACTCACGAATGTATTCTTCGACACTCAACCCTTGTTGTCTTAGGGAATTCAGTTTGAGGTATAGATCTTGCTTATAGTTGTCGAGCAAGAACCTCTTCTTCATCAACTTTTTGAGTTTTTTCCAAAGACTTGATTCAGCCTTTTCCTTCTCTTGCTCGTTGATGCTTTAGATTCTCCCACCATAAAAAAGCATATTTTGATAGCTTTAGGACAATAACCTTACATTTCTTCTCTTCTGAATAGGACTTGAAGTCAAAAATCCGTTCAGTTATGTGTAGCCAATCCACAAAGTCGTCGGGATTGAGATTACTATCAAACTTAGGAACCTCCACTTTAATGTCTCTTTTATCCTCCTGTGCCTCCCTCTTCATCTTCGCCTTCGAATTTGAGATTTAGAATCACTAGAGTGCAAAATCGTTCAGTTGTCTCTAGTGGACTCGGAATCACCATTAAAATTTTGATGAGATTTACAATCGTCACGCCGATGCTGTTCATTAGTATGCCTTGCTGGTTGTCCTTGTTTTGCCGGATTCTCTAGAAGATTGAGTACTCGCTCCATTTATTGCTAAAGATTTTGGATTGCATAATCTCGCCTTTCGTTGTGCACTTGCTCCAAAGTCAAGCCTCTTGGAACTTGATTATCCATAAGGAATTTGTAATAGAAGAAAGAAAGGAATCACTCGAATGAGTTGAACTTGGCTCTTATACCAATCTTTCGATGCGTGATGGGGTGAGTGATTCCAGAACAGAAATTTTTCAGAGGGGATCATTCCTGGTTAAGTGTATGGAGTAGTGTATACGGGGAATAGATGAAAAGGAATAAGAAATGATAGAACAATTTCCTCCCAAGGTATAAAGGCCACGCCACCAACCGAAGAAGAGGATCAAGATCTACGAAGTTTACCACCAAGACCTAAAGCTTTCATCAGCCAAGGATAAAGGACTTCAGGATAGGAGAAACTCACCACCAAGGCCCAAAGATTCCATCAACCAAGGATAAAGGGCTTCTTGGCTCACCACTAAGGAGTGATCTACGCTCCAAGGATAAAGAGACTGAAAGGAGTTATTCACTCTCCGAAGGAGTTCACTCAAGTAGAGGAAATCTCACTATTTTCATTGATCAAATTCATATCTCCCATACATTGGATAGTTTTCCCTTGTTTATAGGAGGATTTTTGCCTTAGGAAATATTAAAAACAAACTTTAATGACCTAGGAACTTAAATTTTCAACTCTTGAACTACATAACAATAAAGACACCTAGGAACTTATGAAATGCATTTAGTAGTACGGGAACTTGCATTATTGAACCTTTGGCATTTTGTATTTTTGAACCTTTAGCTTTCCATATTCTTGAACCGCATTCTTGAACCTTTAGCCTTCCGCATTCATGAACCTTTAGCCTTCCAAAATTCGTGCTCCTCCCTTGACCAAAAAAAATCCTCATGAAACGTCATCAATTGGTCATGCAAGATGTCTAAAATGGTCTTCCAATGATAGTTATCATTATACCACCAAGTATTGATAAGTAATTAACATTATTCATTCAAAATGATCCATCGAAGCACGTAATGCACAATTTTTTTCTTGACTTGGATAAACATAGATGGTTTTGAGTTGGTCGATAGAGCTATATTGGATGCTCTCACATCATCCTCCCTGGGTTGTTTGAGATTTGTCCTCAAATCTAGAAAGTTTTCATCCTCCACGTAAGGAGAAAGGTCTCCCATGTTGAATGTTGCCGAAACTCCATATTCTCTAGGAAGGTCAATCTTGTAAGCATTGTCACCAATTCGCTCAAAACTTTAAAGGGACCATCAGCTCTAGGCATGAGCTTGTTTTTTCGTCGAAATGGAAATCTCTCCTTCCTCAAGTGAAGTCATACAAGATCGCTCGTTGAAATCGAGTCTTCTTGCGATGTTGATTAGCTTTCTTCTTGTAAGATTTGTTGGTCTTTTCGATCTTGGATCGAATTTGCTCATGGAGCTTCTTCATTGATTCACCTCTTTTCTTGCCATCAAAGCTTACTTGAGAGTTAGATGGAATTGGTATCAAATCAATGGGTGTGAGAGGATTAATTCCATACACAACTTCAAATGGCGATCGACTAGTAGTATAACTTGATGATCGATTGTAAGCAAATTCAGCATGCGCATGCTTTAAATCCCAATCTTTTAAAGATTTACTCATCATACCACGAAGAAGAGTGGTTAGAGTACGATTTGTTATCTCTAGGGCTCACCGGTCCCAAGGCATCCAGAAGCATCGCCACTACGATCCTCTAGGCAACCCATCTCCTGGAGCATTGTTGCCTCGAGGGGGTCCGACGGCATCGATAACAATTTAACCATGATGTGGTAATTAAATCAATTTAATGCCAGAACGTTCTCGAATCATCAACATGGGAAAACTTCTAATTTATGGTATAAAGTAGTGCAAAATAAAGATTTCAAAGACATACCAAAATAACCATAATGGTCCGTAATAATCCTAGTGAGGATATTCAAATAAATCAAAAGATTTTCAGCATCAATTCACAACTCCCAATTTATAACTTAGCGAGCAATCTGGCATAAAGTTATGCTTTCGGTCGCACTACATCAAGCAACTACGGCATTACAAGATATAGGTTAATGGATATCGACTTGCCTTAGGTCCAACGGTGTCGACAACGAGCAAGAAGGGAGCTACGGGCACGGCCGAGATAAATCCGAAAGCTTGCGGTTCACTAGGTCCGCCTCGGTAATAGCAAAGCATGGGCAAGCGGCGTTAGTGGCGTGCTGCGAGAAGAAGAGATGGCGACCGCAGCGTGCGATCGATAGCGGGCTTGGGTGAACGGTGTCTGAAATTTTGGACCGAGAATTCTGTGGACTTTCACTGGATAAAGGAAGTGTCGAGGGTGTTAAAATGTGAAGGGAGAAACCCACTTTTCTTCAGCCGGTTTGCAAGTTTACTATGTCAATCAACAAATACAACTCTGGTGGCAACGAGAGAAGGGGACGAGGGAAGGGCGCATGGCCGCTTGATGACTCTCCTTTCCTCAATTTAAAAATGTGGCTAGAACACTACATGCGACACCGTAGCTGTCCTAAGCTCTCTCTCCTTGCTGGCCATTGAAGATGGAAGCTACGTGGCTGTTTAGTCAAGCAAATCCTCTAGTTGACCGGCTGAAACAAACGGGAAAGGAGTGGGGTTGTTTCTCGGTGATCACTAGCCCACACGTCCGCATGCATGGCTTTGGACGTAAAACACCCCATGCACGTTCAAATTTTCCTTTTGTTGGTTGTCGAAAGAGAAGAAACATGCATGGAGGATTTGAGGTCTCTGATTTTCATGCAGATGAGGAAATGGGCAACTCATGACAGCCTAATCCTCGAGTATTCCTTCATTGGCGTATTTGGGTTGGTAGGGTCAAGGAATATGGTCGTCTAGTAGGAGGGATGGCTGAAGTTAGTGCGATAGGTAACTTGTCGACACACCATTTAGAATGAACCTCGGCCTCACTAGAAATGTTACGTAGGAGAGATTTTTGGCGAGACTATAATTTATTCGATAATTTGACCATGACCAAACGTAACGATTTGGTCCAGCGATGATGATGAAACGGTGTCCTCAAATGATGCCAACTACATAGTCCGATGACAACTTCGTCAATCCCCAAACCGTTACTTATTCGAGGATTGGCGAAATACGAATGTCATAATCTAGCGCTAAACTAAGTCCAAAATGCAACAACAACTCTATTCAAGGGCTAAAAGGGAGGAGCTGCAAAGACCGGACAGCGGCTGGGGTTGCTGGTCACGCCTCCAAAGCTCCCGTGAATGTGCTAGACGGCTTGAAAATGTGATGCAAATGGATAAGGGGTGGTTCATTTATGACAAGGAGTGAGAGAAAGATGAACTTGAGAGCAAAAGTTAGAAAATGAGAGTGAGGGAGAGGTATGGACGAATTTGGGGAGAGACGAAGAGCAACCCATGCCTAGGCTATTGGATGGCCAGGATTACATCTTGCCATGTCCCATCCAAGATCAAGGGCTTGGTGATCACTTCTCACTTTACTTCTTGCCCAAGTCTCATTAATGCATTTAATGAACTACTCATGGCTAGGCTATAAGATAGGATAGGTAGGCTTAGACTAGGCTAGAGGATGACATCACCTCCCTCATCTTTAGCACATGGGTGCCCCTTCCTAGCTCCATTCCTATCTTGCCCTTTTGTCCTTAGTTGAATGAGAGGCAATTTGGTCATTTTGCCAAGACTGGATATTGTTTATGCACATGGGGTGCATTAAAAGTCAAGATCTTGCATTTATGCACTTGGAGAACCCACGGCCACATCATGGAAGCCCTCCTCTTAGGTGTGCAGGCCTTGGGCTGCCCACTTAGGATTAGGCCCATTTGGGCCGTCCACAATGGGCTTCGGCCCATGGGCTACCTAATTGTGGGCTTGGGCCCTCTTGGGCCCCCACCCAAGGCTCATTTCCACTTTTCCGAACTTTTGTGTCCTGCAGATGAAAAATCGAGTTCTCATCTCAAGGTGGTCTTTTTGGTATTTTTGGGGTCTACCAATCCTTATCATAATCCCGTTCGAAGATTGGATGCCGATGTAATTCCATTTTGAACATCAGGGTCAGATTGTGAATGTCACAATTGTTCCACTTTTAAAGAAATTTCATACTCGAAATTTGTAGGATCATGCACTTCTTCAAACAATTGAGGATATTGACTTCTCCTTATATCCTTGCTTTCCTAGGTAGCTCCTTCGATGCCATGATGTTGCCAAACAACTTTGACCAAGGGTTGGTCTATACATAATTCCAGTTCTTTTCTATCCATGACTTGCACCGGTTGGTCTATATACGTCACTCCATTATCCACCTTTATCTTCCCATAACTTAGTACATGAGTAGGGTCCAATTCATATTTCCTTTAACATGGATACGTGAAACACATTATGAACCTAAGCCAGATTGAGTGGCAATGCTAACTTGTAGGCTAAAGTTTCTATTTGTTCCAAAACTTCAAAGGGCCTGATGAATCTGGGACTTATCTAGATGTACCCCTCATGGGCGACACTTTAAGGAACACATGGTCGCCTACTTGGAACTCCAAAGGTCTCTGTCATTTGTCCGCATAGCTATACTAGCGGCTTTGAGCTGTTTTTAACCTTTCCCGGATGATTTGAACTGCATCCGTACCAATTCAAGGCCTGTAATCTTTATTTCACTGAATTCATTCCAATAGATAGCTGTGTTGCAAGCACGTCTGTATAATGCCTAAAACGGTGCCATTCCAATACTCTATTGATAGCTGTCTTTGTATTCGAACTCAAAACGGTATAATTGACCTTCCCAGCCTCCTTTGAAATCCATAATGCAAGCTTGCAACATATCCTTGAGAGTTTGAATCGTTCTATCATATTGGTCATCTATTTGCGGATGATAAGCCATGCTAAATTGCAGCTTTGTTCCTATGGCCGTCTGCAAGCTTTTCCAAAATTTAGCTATAAACTTAGGCTCCTGATCCGAGTTGATTGTCTTAGGAAGTCCATGAAGCTGAATGATTTGCCTAACATAGAGATTGGCATACCTATCCAAGGAATTATCCTTTCGTACTGCAATGAAGTGAGTTGACTTGGTTAGTCGATCGACTACGACCCATATGGAGTCATTCCCTCTTTGGTTCCTCGGCAATCCCATTATGAAATCCATTGTGATGTGCTCCCATTTCCACTCTGAAATCTCTAATGGTGGTAGCAGTCCACGAGGCTTACAATGTTGAGCTTTAACTTGTTGGCAAGTTAAGCACTTTGGAACGTGCTTCACAACATTAGTTTTCATGCCATTACATCAATAATACTGCCAAAGGCTTTTGTACATCTTTGTGTTGCCCAGATGAGTGCTATAATGGCTTCGATGGGTGTCAGTTAGAATCTCTTCCTAGAGTTCTACCATGTCCGGTACATACAATTGACCTTGAAACCTCAAGATCCCATCATTCGTTACCTAAAATCCGACCTCAGGACTCTTACGCAAGATCTTCTAGATTGATGGATTCGTTGATTGCAGTTCTTTAATCCTAATTTGCACTTTGGGTTCAATTCAAAAGACGGCTTACCTCGAATTTGCCATAGGTTAGAAAGACGGCTTACCTCGAATTTGAAGTCTGAATCTCATACACCTTGAAGAAGAATCCATTCTTGAACCATCATTTGCGCAATCGTTGACTTTCGACAAAGAGCATCTGCTACCTTGTTGGCCTTCCTATGGTGGTATAAATTATTGCAGCCGTAGTCCTTGGAAAGTTCCATCCATTGTCGTTGTCGCATATTCAATTCCTTTTATGAATATGGGTACATCAAACTTTGATGGTTGGGGTAGATCATGAACTTCTCCTCACGCAAGTATTGTCTCCATATCTTCAAGGCAAAAATTATAGTTGCCAATTCCAAGTCATGTGTTGGATAATTCTGCTCATTCGACCTTAATAGCCTAAATGCATAGGCCACAACTTATCCATGTTGCATTAAGACAGAACCTAATCCTTTAAACAAAGCGTCACCGTAAATTTCATATCCTCCAAGACCATATGGTATGGTTAATATTGGGCAGTCGTCAACTTGCGCTTAAGTTCTTGAAAACTTTCCTCGCATCTTTTTGTCCACTCGAACCTCACTTCTTTCTTTAACAATCTCAACAAGGGCGTGGCTATTCCAAAGAACCTTTTGACGAATCGTCGATAATAGCTAGCCAATCCCAAAAAGCTCCGAACTTCAGTCACCGCCATGGGTCTTGGCCGATCTATGACTGCTTCAATCTTTTTTTGATCCACTGAAATTCCTTCACCTGTTATCAAGTGACCTAGAAATGTTACTCGATTAAGCCAGAACTCGCACTTTGCATAAGGTGTGTGTTCTCGGTGGGTTAGCAACACCATCTTCAAGTGTTGTTCATGCTCCTCCAGATTCTTCAAATACACCAACATATCATCGATGAAGATTATGATGAACTGATCCAGGTATGCCTTAAACACTCGGTTCATTAAGTCTACGAAAGCAGCAGGAGCATTGGTTAACCCAAACAGCATCACAGTAATTTCATAGTGGTCATAACATGTGCGAAATGCAATCTTTGCGATATCCTCCTTTTTGATTCTCAGCTGATGATGACCCGTCCTTAGGTCTATCTTGGAGAATACTAATGCTCCTTGAAGTTGATCAAGTAAGTCATTAATCCTTGACAATGGATACTTGTTCTTGATCATCACTTGATTGATTTGACGGTAGTCAATGCATAGTCACAACAATCCATCCTTCTTTTTTTACAAATAGAACTAGCACTCTTCATGGTGATACCCTAGGGCGTATGAATCCCTTATCGAAGAATTCTTGCATTTGCACTTTCAATTCCTTTAATTCTAAAGGAGTCGAAGCAATCCTATCTTATTTTATCTTCAAGGTTCTTAACTTGTAAACCTAATGAAGATATTGATTGAATATTCATTTATTGGCCTTAGAGTGCATACCCTTTGTGTAAGCCCATGACCAAGCCATCATTACGTTTCCTTTAAAAGACCTTTTGATTGATAGATTGTATTCATTGTGAACGTTTCCGAAAGCCTTAGACATAGGTTAAATGATACTTCTCCAGTGAGATTTACACAGTTTTTCCATATCAATGGTTGAGAATAAAAGCCTTTTTTGAGAGTTAGTGTGAATGACCTCTTTTGATTAGAATATTTCCACCTGGCATATTTGATTTAACCCTTAGACGGTTAATCAAATCTCATTTTGTTAAAATCCTCTTTGAAGGGATTTGACAATTAACATCATTTCGAAAGATTGGCTCTCAAACAATCTCGAAACTCTGTTTCAAAATATTTGTTTCTTAGTGAACCAGTTTTTGGTCATCCTAAACCATATCATTATTTTTGGTTCTTGGGTCATCCTAAATCATAACTCTTGCTTTTGATTTTTGGCTACCCTAAACCATACCCCTTGTCTCTAGGTTTTAGGTTATCCTTAAACCTTGTCTCCAAGTTCTAGGTTATCTTTAAACCTTGTCTCTTGAATTATAGGTTATCCATAAACCTTGTCTCTTGGGTTCTAGGTTATCCTTAAATCTTGTCTCCAAGTTCTAGGTTATCTTTAAACCTTGTCGCTAGGTTCTAGGTTATCTTTAAACCTTGTCTCCAAGTTCTAGGTTATATTTAAACCTTGTCTCCAGGTTCTAGGTTATCCTTAAACCTTGTCTCTTAGGTTCTAAGTTATCCATAAACCTTGTCTCTTAGGTTACATGTTATCCTTAAATATTGTTTCCAAGTTCTAGGTTATCTTTAAACCTTGTCTCCAAATTTTAGGTTATCCTTAAACCTTGTCTCTAGGTTTTAGGTTATCCTTAAACCTTGTCTCCAGGTTCTAGGTTATCCTTAAACCTTATCTTCAAGCTTAGGTGATCATTAAACCTTGTCTTTAGGTTAGTGGTTATCCTTAAACCATTCAATTCTCATTTAGTGATTTTATTTTTCTTCACGACAAAGAAAGCAAGAGACAAAATGAATAAACCTCAACAAGAGTTTAGATATCCTGACGAGCAAATGTAAGTATTAGGTGGGTCCATAACTTAATGTCATTTCTTTTGTCCTCCTCTATTTCAGAAGTGGGGTCGACTAAAAATTTCATGTATCAATTTTATCTTTGAGCGGAACCTCTTAGAACTCCCACCCAAAGAAAGGCAGCTCTAAGATCGAAATTTTGTCGACATTTTTTAAACATCCATTTAGTTTGCAAAAATATAAAAGAAAAAGAGCAAAAAAGATTAAAAACAGATATAAAACATAAATAAATAAAAAAGAAAGAGAAAAATAAAGAAAAATAAAAAAAGAAAAGAAAAGAAAAAGAAAAATAAAAAAGGGGGAAAAGAGAAAGTCATGCTCGACTGGGGAGGGGGAGCTGTGGGAAAACGGCAAAAATAGATTCTGTTCTTCTCTCTCTCAGATCTCTCGCTCTCAAAACTCTCTTGGAGCCTTCTCGCTCTGGCGAATTCTCTCTCTCTCAGCTAAAAAAAAAAAAAAAAAAATCCCGAATAGTTTCTTTCTCGGGTGGAACCGCTTCTCTCTTCTTTACCCTCTCGCTTCTTCTCTCTCTAGAACTAGAAGGAAGAACTTCCATCGCAATCTCCCCCGGTCAAACTCACTTCCCCCTGCCGGAAGCACTTCTACCAGCGGCAGAACTCGCTCCGAGTGCGCGGTTTTGCAACTCGCCTTGGCTCTGATTCGTGCTTCGAGTTTTGGGATTGCGGATCACCTTCCGTTCTCCATTTCTCTTCATCCAGTGCGCTGACGTAGGTTCTCTTCCGTCGCTGCTGAATCGACCTCCGGAATGGAGGCACTGGTTCATTACGGAACCGGAAGGAGGAACCACACTCGCAAATTACACGATTGATCAATTTCACGCGGCAGCGGTCAATCACAGACGGCTTCTCCTCTGTAGATCTGAGCCCCAAACTTCACACCCATCCCTTGGACGTCGGCCAGTTCCTATTGAAATCCAGAGTGAAAGTTCGCCACTGTTGTCCGATCTCGAACCACGGCGGTTGATGCGCTCGGCGGTGTTCCTGGCCTCGAAGATGAAGAGCTCGAAGCAGTCGTTGGCCTTGCCATACTGATTCTCTTCGCACTCGGCGTGTTCCCGTTCACAAGCAGCGGCGATTCCTCCTCTGTTACTTCACTCCGGTTGACAAAGTAGCTGTGTTCGGCAGATCCGTATCGCCGAAGCTTACTTTTCCAGATCTGATGATCCTCGACGCCCTAGAAGCTTCTTCAACATCCTCAAGGCCTTGTGGAAGCTCAATTGTTGATTGATTAAGCCTAAATCGATTGGATTGTGCAAAAGGTAAATGTCTCTTCCCGAGCTTGATGAAGTAAGGTTGTTCTAGACAACCAGGGCTAGAGCTCACTCTAGGGTTCCTAATCTGAAATCTTAACATGTTTAAGATGTTATAATGGCCTTAGGATAGCTTAGGATAAACTTGATTGGCTAAAGCATGTTTGATTGTCTGAATGTGCTTGTTCTGCAAAAATCATGTTTCTGTGACAGATGTGAGAAATACTATGCTATAAGCTTGTTACTATTGTTTTTTGTGTTCGATGTCTTCATGAGAGTTGAAGACGACTCAAAAAAATTTCCAACAACCCATAGAACGTTCCGATCTGATATCGTTTACTACCTAAATATAGCTCGGCATTTAGCACCAGTTTTTACTAGAAAATTGCTGTATTCTGACTTGCTCTCTATTTCGGATAACCTTATGTGTAAATCACTTGATACAAGATGGTTGCTGTGATTTTCTGTATTCGAAGTCTTCATGAAGGTTGAAGATGGTTCGATTTTCTTTCCAATGAGCTATAGAATTCCCTAATCAGACCTCATTTGATATGGTTTTTGCCTGTCCAAAGTCTAGTCCAGAATTTGCCAAATATTTGTCTCTCTGTTTCGGATGACCTTCTGTATATATCACTTGATACAAGCTGGATTATGTGGTTTTCTGTGTTCAAGGTCTTCATGAAGGTTGAAGACAGTTCAATTATCTTTCCAATGAGCTATAGAATGCCCTAATCGGACCTCATTTGGTATGGTTTTTTCCTGTCCAAAGTCTAGTCCAGAATCTGCCAATTATTTGTTTTTCTGTTTCGGATGACCTTTTGTGCAAAAGACTTAATACAAGCTGGTTGCTGTGGTTTTCTACGTTCAAAATCTTCGTGAAAGTTGAAGACGGTTCGATTATCTTTCCAATGAGCTATAGAATGTCCTAATCAGACCTCATTTGATATGGTTTTTGCCTGTCCAAAGTTCTACTATGTTCTATGATATTGATGTAATCTTGTGTTTTGGACAACCTGATATGTTTCACAATTTTGTGTGCAATTTTGTTGATTGAATTGGATTAGGGTATCTTCATGAGATTTAACCCTAACATTCAGGCCTAGTTGCATAAAAACTTTTAGAATTTTCTCATATTATATAGAAAGGATTAGTCACAATTGATTCTAGTATGTGCTGTCTTCTCTGTGGTTTAGTTGCTGTTAGTCTTGAATGAGATTGAACATGATTTTACATGTTTTACCAATATCGTGTGAATGATCGATGATTTTTGGGCATAGGCAATAGTATGCACGTCACCAAATTGTTTGCGTATGATTTTGGTTTGATGTGAGCGGTGGCTTTCGCTAGAGAGCATGAAATGGGTAGATAACAATATTGTTTTCCGATTGTAAATTAGCAAATCATCCATGTATACATGTAACTTTGTCGATTAGTTGAGGATGTCGAAAGGAGAGTCGGGCATTGTACAATACGTACTTTTGAACTCTTTGGATTTTGCGGAAGTGGTCTCAAGTGGGAAACGATTAGGGTCTACAAGGCCCTAATATTCTTATGCTTCTACTTGTATAAATTCTTATCTCCAACATTGTTTTTTAGGACTAGAATGTGATTTGAAATGGAGGGGTCGGTCCTTTATAACTTTCACCATAATTGACAAAAACTCTTGATAACTGCCCTTTTCCTGTTTGAGTCCAACTCATGTTTGCTCTAAATTGGGATGATAATCTTGTTCGATTGAATTTCCATCCTTCATGAAAATCGTAGTATGCATTACAAGCTTTGTATCGATGAGTTGCAAGTCACATTTGAACTTCATTTATTATGTGAAAAATCATGCATTAATTCAGCAAATCATAACTGAAATTTGTCAAGTATATTGTTCTTGGCAATAAGTCATCTATCAATTTTAGTGAATTTGTGTGACATTTTGTACATGGATGTAGGGTTATGTCTTAATCAAACTTTTTCTTCACATTTAGCCCTACATCATGTTCAAATTTCATAATTTTCATACATTGGTTAGGTGGCTTAACAACTCAATTACCATACATCATTTTCTGATTTGATTATGATTGATTTGCATGCTTTATAGATTGTTGATTTTCGGCCATGAATTTGACTTTACTTGAACCCAACATCTCTTAAAAAGTCTTAGGGCATGTCTTAATCTTTCTAATGAGACTAATTTTGCATTATTTGCATGGCATTTGTCCCATTTTCCATTTTTTGCAAAGTTGGCATTGAAATCTGCTATGAGTGAAATTTGGAATGCTTTTCTACCCTTGTTGAGTTAGACCTCTTATTATTTTTACATGGATTTTTCCCTAAGGATTTTGTGATTGACTCCTTAATGAAATTTGCTTGTGTTTTTCATGACTATGTCATGATGAAATTTCAGAATTTTTTGTCGTTGTCTACTAAGACAAATTGTTGTTGATTTGTCATGATGTCTTGCTGTCCTATTATGTTTATGAGGTGTTGTTATGTGTTCTTGAATTTTTATAAATTCATGTGTAACCCATCTTAGGAAACTTCATACATGAAAGTTGTTCCTCATGGTGTGCTTGACGTTCTATGCTTTTCTTAGAGCCAATTATCCATGGGTTCTACTCCAATTGCTTTGATCTTATATGTGATGTTTGGATGATTTTTGTTATGATTCTTTGTTGTGATCTCATTCTAAGATTTCTTTTAGAATATCTTGCATGCTAAATTGAGATCACTTGTCTCCATGATTTTGATTCTTACTTTCTAAACTTTTTACACAAAACTTAAAAAAAATAAAAAGCATCTTACCATGCTTTTCAAACCTTTTAAACAATTGATCTTGATATGATGTCTTGTTTTTGGTTGTTTTAATGTGTTTGTTTCCTTCCACTGTATGTAACTGATTATAGGTTCCTTAGGTTAGGATTAGATTAGACCCCGAAGATGGAGAAGATGTGAAGATGGTGGAGGTCGATGTCCATTCCGACCATTATTATGTAATATTCGTTTTTCCCGACATATGTCTCGGGTTCCTTTTGTTGTATAAAAACCCAACGAGTTGCGGGTTTTTTCTCTTTTTCCCTCATTTTTCTCAATTGCATTCTCTTTTATATTTTTAGGATGACATGATAGATTTATTGCTTTTCCTTGATTGTTTACTTCATGTCTTACAATTTCAATTCCATTGATTGTTTTCCTTTCTTGTTTTTTTTTAGAAATATAATAAAATGAAAATGACCAACCATGCATGATCGCCTAGTTTAGGACTAATGATCCCGAAAATGTAAAAAGAAATGCATGGACGTGTTAGGGAAACACAACAAACTGTTTAGATACTGAAAGGGCATTAATAGAAATATTAGCGTAACCTAAGTCCCTGAACCTAGATATTTGGTTGTGTAGGAATCGAAGGAACACTCGCGACCCTTGATGAGGTTTTCTAGCCGACCCCTAAAATAACCCCAAAAATAAGGCTAGTGACGACTCCCGTCTATTTTTAGGTTGTTATAAATAACTAGATCGTATGAACAAACCCATCGCATGGGGTATGAGCTTGGGAGAGCTCGTGATCTTGTGAGGAAACTCTCATGATCAAGTACCCCTAAACTTGACCTTTTCCCCCTTTGACATGAGAGCAGTGAGATCGAGATTGGGTTGCAACAGGGACCGAAAATAGTGATAGGAGCACTAAGTCATCTGAGTTGGAGGAAGCTATTGATTGAAGAATTGGAGGCTCTCAAACTAAATCAAACATGGGAGCTTTTACGAAGATCTTTAGATATGAATATCGCTGGATGTAATGTTCAAAGCCAAGTTGGATGCGGAAGAAAACCTTGATAAATTGAAAGCATGATTAGTGGTGAAAAGGTACCATCAAGAGGAAGGCGTTGATTTCGCCATAACTTTCAATCCTGTGGTTAAACAAGCAACCGCGAGAATTCTCCTCTTTGTGACAATTGTTAAAGGATAGTTTATCCATCAATTAGATGTGAAGAATGTGTTTCTTCATACATCGTCAAATAAGATGGTGCTTATGGAACAACCGTCGAGCTTTGTGAGTTCTACGATGCCTAACTTGATTTGTTTACTCCAGAAGGTGTTTTATGGCTTAAAATAAGCTCCATGAAATTGGTTTGAAAATTGAAAAATTCAGCAATTTTTTGCTTGAATGGGGATTTCATTACAACTCTATTGATCCGTCGTTATTTTCTCTTAACCTGGGTTAACACACCTTGGTATTATTATTATAAGTTGATATTATTTTGACGGGCAATTTATCATCTCTACTTTCGGAATTAATAGAAGCTTTAAGTAGAAATTTTTCTATAAACGATCTCGAACGACTTCAATATTTTCTCTATATTGAAGCCAAGCTTATTGGTCCGGATCTATTCTTAACACAATCTAAATACGCTAGTGATTTGTTGCAAAAAGTAGAAATGCAAGATAATAAGCCGATTGAGATCGCACTGCTTATAAAAACTCATCAAACAATTAACAAGACATGGAACCCTTTCATGATCCTTCCTCCTTTCGAAGTCTTGCAAGTAAATTACAATATATAACGATCACAAGACCGGACATCTCCTATTCAATAAATCAAATCTGTTAAAATATACATTCTACTATGAATGGCGATTTCAAACTATTAAAACGAGTGTTGCAATGTGTGAAAGGAACTCAACAAGTGGGGCTTTATCTTCACTCTAATAGCTTACTTAATTTATACAAATATGTGGACTCTGATTGGGCTAGCTGTTTTAAGACTCAAAGGTCTACGACTAAGTTTTGCATCTTCTTGGGATCAAATATCATTTCATGGTTTGCAAAATAGCAAGTGACAATGTCAAGGTCATCAACGGAGACTGTATATAGGGCTTTAGCTTTTGCCATGACAGATCTTACAAGGACCTCTTTTGTATTAAGAGATTTGGGTATTTTGCTCACGAGTCCAACTTTGCTTTAAAATGATAATCACTTGGTCATTTCATTGACTGCGAATCTAGTCCTTCATGCAAGGACAAAGCATGTGGAGATTGATTTTCATTTGGTTCGAGAGAAAGTTGCTCTCAAGTTACTTGAAGTCCACTATGTTTCTTGCTACTCATCAAATTGCTAACATATTTACAAAAGCTTTACCACGCTTTGATCATTGCAGGTTATGATACAAACTAGGACTAGTTTTTCCACCCAATCACAATTTGAGGGAGGTTGATAAGTTGATAATATTATTTTGCCATTAGGAGATTAGGTTAGAATATGATTTTATTCTGATTATTCTAAATGCAGGCTAAATGATTAGGTCAATCCATAAAATTAGATATTCTGAATATAGAATAGGAAATCTGGTTGTTTTCTTAATATAAATAGTTGTATGTATTGTAGAAGCAAAATGTATATTATGGCTTTCAGTGAAAAACATTCTTCTCGAGAGAAATTTACCTTTGAATCATTTCTTTCTCAATTCGTTTTGATTTTCTTCAAAGCCAACCTAGCAATATGGTTGAGCCGAAAAGTAATTTCTCTATCTTCTCTCCCTTTTTTCATCATTTTCTTTAACATGCAGCCATGGCAGAGGGTTTGAGCTAATCTCATCCTCTTCTCTCTCTTTTGTTGATTTCGTTTGGATTTTATTGTTCTTTTTAAAATTTTTCTTTGCTCCCGATTTAGATTTGGAAACTCTCTTCTTCCAATCTAGTTCTTGATTGAGGGTTTGCATTCTCCCAATCTCATTCTAGATTTGGGTGTTATCCTCTCCTAATATAAATTTCGAAGTTTAATAAATATGTTTTTTTGCTCTGTTTGTATATAAGTTCTTTGCCACTAAGCTCAATGATTATTGTGGAAGTTTTAACGTCTTATTAAATTATGAAGATTTGCTCCTCTACATGTCAGATATGTATTTATTTAACCTATTCTGATTGTCTCATATGACGATGGTGTAGAGGAAGCTGAACCTAGACATGTATCGCCAACTAACAACGTCATAATTATTGGAGAGGGAATTTCGATGTTACTCATCACTAACAAAGACACAAAATACAATGATTGGCTGCCAATTTTGTTTGATAGATATTTTCTTGTGGAACGAGTTTGTAATGAACTTTGTTGGTGCTCCATCTCCTTGTTTTTTAGATGTGGCTTTGTTTTTTAGGGGATGCATGACAAACTATTGTTTATGTTCTAGAAACAATTTTTTCTACTCTAGACTTGTTTTTAAAATAGAAATCTGTTTAGTAAAATTATTTTATTTTTCTATTTCTGAAATAGATTATTTGTTCTAGAAATATGTTTGGAATAGAAATCAGAAGAAAAAATGTTTCATTTCTCTATTTCTGGAACAGAAATGAGAAATAAAAAATTTTCTCATCGTGTCCTCCCATCCGTCGCCGCCGACCACCGTTCATCGGCGCCATCGCCGCCGCCGGTCACTAGTCGCCGCCAGCCCTGCCGCCGCTGCCGCCATCCACCGATCCACCGTCGTTCAAAAAGAAGAAATTTTGTATCGTTATCAAACGGATTTCTATTTTTAGAGTAGAAATTTTATATCGTTATCAAACAGTTATTTTTACTTACAAACTCATCTAGAAATAGAAATAGAAAAATTTATTTCTCTTTCAAAAATTAATTTATGGCTAGAATGGTTATCATTCGCGCCCTTAGTGTTCATGCTCTATTTCAATTTACTTTGTCCTGAGAACTATGTACTTATGTATACTTTCAAATAATGAATACAATTTTCTTTGGAAAAAAAAAAAAAGAAGGAAAAGGAGAGAGGAAAAACTAGCAATCTGATTGGCTAGATAAATGTCGGCAATTTTTTTGAATTCACTAGTTGGTGCAAAATATAGGATCAGTCAATGGTCTCTCATGTGCACTATGCCTCCATAGATTTCATCGTTGGATAAAAAAAAAAACTCACTGCCGTACAAGCTAAAATATATTAAAAAGCTAAGATCTATCTCTTTTCAAGCCAACAGTTAAAGATTATAAAGGCACCGTGTGTCGCAACGACTGTGGCTCGACTCTAAAACAATAGATAAGAGTTGACAAACGCAAAAGAAGATCCCCTCCTTATTTGAATCTCAAATCTTTGTCTTTTTAATAAGCTCTACCTGTGTTTTTTCTTTTCATAGAGTTGCTTTATCTCTAGTTGAGAATACTCAAAAGTAGAAGTAGAACTATAATGCTGGATATGAGTTGACATTTTGAGTCATATAGTAATCCGAGTTGAGTGCATTAAAACTTAATTTGAGGTCTAGCTAGCTCAAACCCAAATTTATTAAAGAAATATCATCAAAATGACTTTCAGGTTTTGCTAAAATCACTTGTATTTTTTCTTTTTATCTATTTTAAGTAGAGGAAATCCAAGACTAATTTTTTCATATTTTTCATGAAATTCCTCTAAAAAAATTGTGCGGAATCAAAATAGATATTGCCCAAAAAAGTTGTTGGAGAAATGACAAAGGCTCTATGGAAGTTTTACCCTCTCAAAGTCATCGCGATAGGACAAACAACAAGAGACACGCTTTAATAGCATGATTTTTCCCATTTTCGAGATTTTCGAGTTTCTAATGAGACTCCACTTGAAATGTTATACATAATCAAATGCAAATATCGCCCAAAAAAAGTTGTCGGAGCATTTAGATAGTGAGGGTAGTTTTGCCCTCTCAAACTCATTACAACAAGACAAACAACATGAGACATGCTTTAAATTCTTCTCCACGAATAATATATATCTTAACTTAAATAAGTATCTTTTTTGGGGGATATTTATTTTGATTCTACATGACTTTTTGAGGTGAATATTATGGAAAAAGAAGAGTTTTTGAAAATAAAAAGAATCCAAAAAAAAGTTGTCGAAGCAATTAGATAGCACTCTCGCAATTTTGCCATCTCAAACTTATTACAACATGATGAATAATAGGAGACATGTTTTAATAGCTTGACTCCTATTTTTGAAAACTTCGTGCTTTCCATAATATTCATCTCAAAAAGTTATGCCAAAAGAGTTACTTATTTAAGTTAAGATATATATTATTTGTGGAGAAGAGTTTAGACTTAGAAAAGAAAAATCATTTAAATATATCTTAAGTACCATAGCTGATTTTATTACTTCTATGACTTCGTTTGTTTCACATAAATTGAATAATTTGAAAAATATTATCCTAAAATCGATCACTTGCATCGCTCACAAAATTAAAGGAAAGAATGACAAATATGTTCACAAAAACATTTAGATAAATATTATTCTCGACAATGAAAATATTTTCCATTAATAAATTATCAAGCAATACAAGTGAGAAATTACAAAAAGTCTTAAAATGTGTGCAATTTTGTCATCAATTCTCCAATATAGCCAATTGAGTTAAAACATTTTAATAATTTACCAATTCAGTCCTTCACTTTTCGACAATTTGCCAAATTAATCGTTGCAATCAATTTTGGCCAAAAAGCATTGAGTAACAATCTAGTCAACTCGTGGACAATTTTTTGTCTATTTTAAACTTTTTCTGAATTTTTATATTCTTCATTCTTTCTCTCTCTCTCGTTGACAATTTTTTGTCTATTTTAAAATTTTTCTGAATTTTTATATTCTTCATTTCTCTCTCTCTCTCTCTCTCTCTCTCTCTCTATCTCTCTCTCTCTCTCCCTTCTTTTCTTTCCTTTTTTTTTTTTTTTCCAACTCTTGGTTGGCGAAGGCATAGAGGTCATCAATTGATCCTCATTAGCCATGAATGACACCTGAAACCCTTGCTTGTGGTCTAGACAAGGACCTTCGTGCCTTCACCAACCACAAGTGAAGGGCATCTTAGCCTTCATATCCAAGCAAGGGCTAGGACAGCCTCACCAAATCTAGGTGAGGTCATCAACCCTCAAATATGGCTATCGAGTGGGAATCAACGACCTCGCATGCCAAGAGTTGGAAAAAAAAAAAAAAGGAAGAAAATAATAATAATAAGAATTTATAAAATATTAAGAAAATATAAAAAAAAATTGTCCACGTTTTAGCCAAAATTGGTCAAAATGACTTAATTGGAAAATCTTCGAAAGATTTAGAACTAAATTGGTAAATTGTCAAAAAATTTATGATTTAATTGGCATGATTGAAAGGCTTAATTGGCAAGTCGTCAAAATGTTTAAACTAAAATTGCACAATTTAGAGATATATGCCTGAATTGGCATAAGTGCCATAGGATTAAAACTTTTTTTTTTTTTGGTAATTTCTTCATCTTATATGCACTATTAAAACATATTTCAAAATTTTGGAATCAACTAATAGCCATCAACAATCTAACTAAGGCAGCAAAGACACAATTTTACGCCTGCAAGAATTTTAGTGGTTAATAATAATGCAACAAAAATTCTTCAACTCAACGAAATTTATAACTGTGCTTTCAGCTAGTTTTAAATTTTAGCTAGGTAATAAAATAGACCTATGCTAGTTTTAAATTTTAGCTAGGTAATAAAATAGACCTATGCGACTGGTAGCAAGATTTATTTTTCTTAACTTTTTGATTATAGGGAATGAGAATATTTGGCCTTGTCAAGGAAGTTAGTACTCTGGTAAAACTCAGTAATAAATCATTTACCAAGTCCATAACTTGTAACAGCATTTGTAAATATTATTTTTACCAAGAATAGATGATCCGGTGCTGCTACAGAAGTGGCTAAATACCTTTCCGGGCATATTAAGACGAAAATTCAACACGGAATTGTGCTTGCTTGTCAGTTGCAATTGATGTTCATGGACATATTAGGTCACATTACGCCTCCTTATCTGGTCTTCTGACTTTTTCGATTGAAGCCAAATGATGATATATAGACAAGCAAGAGAACAAAAGGATAAATAAAATGCCAAGAGAAAATAATAAAAATAAAGTGTTGCTGTAGAGATTCTAGAGAACCTAGCAATCTGGTTGGGTAGATATATGTCGGCAATATTTTTAAAGTCAACTTGTTTGTCCCAAATATAGGATGAGTCAATGGTCTCTCATGGGTACTATGCCTCCCTAGATTTTTCATCTTTGGGCCAAAAGTAAAAACTCATGATCGTACAGATTGAAATTTATTAAACGGCTAAGATTTATTATATTTCAATCCAACAATTAAAGATTATGAGAGCATCGTGAGTCGTAACCACCGTACCTAGACCATTAAAAAAATAGATAAGAGCTGACAAAATCAAAAGAGTATCCCCTACTTATTTAAATATAAAAAATATATATTTTTTTAATAAGCTCTATCTCTACTTCATCTTTTCATAGAGCTGCTTTATTTATAATTCAAAAAACTTGAAATTGGAGTACAATGCTCTAATCCAAATTTATTAAAGAAAATCTGGTTTTTGCTACAGAAGTTTCCTTTTAGAACAGACTAGCATTTATTTCTATAATATTCCTCTTGTGAACCCCTTTTAAGTTCAAAGTAAATAAATAAATTAAAAAAGAGCCTCAAAAGCTTAATCTTCAATTTTAAATCTGCAATGATATAATGTGTAGAGAGAATCAATCAAGATTATAGAAAATTGATATTAGTTTTTGAGAGGTTACCTTTAAAAAGTGCAACTGATTTTATACATCCACTTAGGGCGCATTTGTTTAAAATTGTTTCTGTTCCTCAGAACACAAATTATTGTTCTTTTGTTTTAGGAAAAAAAAAAAAAAAAACAAAAACATGTTTATTTACACTTGTTCTCCAGAACAAAAAATTTATTTCTTTGTTCTCGGGAACAAATTTAGAATAGAAATAAGAAATAGAAAAAACTTTTTCCTTATTTTCGTAACACTTCCGAGAAACACTTTTTTTTTTTCCTTCTAATTTTTCTTCTTCTTTTCTCTTTCTTTTCTTCTTCTTCTTCTTCTTCTTCTTTCTTTTGCCGGTCACTAGCCTTGGCTATGGCCGATGCCGGCGATTGGCCAGACAAGGGCCTGCGACCTCGCCGGCCCCCGAAGAGGCCGAGCCACGGCAAGGCTCGTCAGCTTGAGAATCACTGTGGCTTGCCGTGGCCGCTGAGGCTTGGCCTTACTTGGGCTGGGCGAGGCCGACCTCATTTAGATCTAGTGAGGCCGACCTCGCCTAGTTAAGCCTCACCAAGGTAGGGCAGGGCTGACCTCACGTTGCTTGGGCGAGGTCGAGCCTCGTCGATGGCCTAGCGAGGCTCGCCTGGCTAGCGACGATCTCGCCAAGCCACCAACAAGGGCAAGGTTGAGCCTTGCCCGGATCCGGCGAGGCTTGCCAGGCCTCACCTTGGCTTAGCGAGGCTCGGTGAGCTTGCTGGACGTCGCACGCCGATCGCCGGCCACCGCCGTGGGCCGATCGGCTAAAAAAAAAAAGAAAAAGGAAAAAATATAATAAAAATATTTAAAAAATTTAAAAGATACAAGTTTATCAAACGTGTTTCTGTTATTATTTATATCAAAAATAGAAATTTTGTGTAGTTACTAAATACGTTCTTCTATTCAAAAATTATTCTTGAGAACAAAAATAATTTTTTCTATTTCTGTTTTCGGGAACAATTTTTGAACAAAAACGTTACCAAATGTGCCCTTAGTCAAAACTATCTCAAATTTCTATTCCAATTTACATTTAAGTAAACATATCTTTAAACTAACTCGTGTAGCAAACACTCTTCGTACCGCATGTATTTAAATTATTTGTTCAAAATTGAAAATGTTCATTTATACAGATCACACGTATGCAAACTTTTCCCGTAAGAAGTACCTCCCACACCTACTTTCACCTGCGATCATCACGCAATTCCTATTCAAGTATTGCAATAAATAAATAAATAAATAAATAAATAATAAAATCCTCTTGTTAAAGTTGGCCAACAAAGAGTCTTCCTTTATAATTTCCTCTATTTCTCTATTTCTGTTTTTGTTCAATAAGTAGATGCCATAAACTCATGTATTAACTCACATATGATGAATTGAGTTGTTATATAGATTAACTATATTCAATAAATAATCATTGAAGTTTGCCCCAGTAGCCACCCTTTAAATATGGAAGGAGGAGGTGAGGGTTCGAATCTCCATCTTCTCGGGGGGTTGGAGTGAGGACGAGTAGGTTTCAAAAGCTGGTTTCGACTTTCACGCCCTGCGGGAGATAGGACAAAAGTTTAATAGTAAGTGTCAGAATAGGAATAGAGTAGACAGGACAAAAGTTTAATAGTAAGTGTCAGAATAGGAATAGAGTAAAACTGACAAAAAAAAAACTATATTCAATAAATGAGTTATAAATAAATTTAAAGATAATATGAGTGTTAAATGGATTGTAAATTGGTCATAAATGAGTTTATAACATATTTAGACCCAATCCATCTCTATAACTTTCTCTTTATTTTATTTCACCCTCACTTAAGTGTTCATTCACTTCTCACTTTCACTTCAATTTGAATATAAATTTTCCTTAATTTAGTTAAATATTGAAGTGTTTTAATCCCAGTGGCCACCCTTCCATCATGGAAGGGGGATGTGTGGGGTTCAAACCCCCACCTTCTTAGGGAGGGATGGGGTGGGGACGTGCAAGTTTGAGGAGTAGGTTTCGACGCCCATGCCCTGCAAAAGGCAGGGCAAAAGTCTGAGAGTGAGTGTAGAGTAGGTATAGAATAGGACTGACAAAAAAAAAAAAGTGTTCTAATGATATAAATCTAGTCACTATGATTATGAGAATGGGTCAAGTCTAATATGGGTCACTATAATTTTATTGCATGGTAATTGGTTAAAATGTGCTAAATGAATCTATTTCAGTTGAACCGAAATTGATTCAAAACCCAAGCTTGACCCAACCAACAAGTTTGATGGACCTGTCATCAAGTAAAGAGTTCCCGTCGTCATCGGATTTGAAGCCGAGGCGCCTTCCCAAAAGAGCCCCGAAACAGTTACGCTAACTTTTTCTTTTATTTTACTTTATTTCTCCAAATCCGTTAAATAAATCCTATATATATATATATAGAGAGAGAGAGAGAGAGAGAGAGAGAGAGAGAGAGAACAGAACACCAATAAAGCCCATTTCCCCAGTGTCTTCCAAGCAAAGGCTTGATGGGTCGGTCTCGCTTTCTCGCAATGCTCCTCGTCTCCTCTCTCCTCCTCTCCTTCCCTCAGGGTATGATATGAATCCCCAAGTTCGCAATTTGTTCCGGATTTACTTTTTTAAGTCAAAGACGCACGAAATCAATTCAATCTTGTTCGCTTCCCTCTTTCGGGATTTTCAGGATTTGGCAGGAAAGTTATGCAGACTGTAAAGCAGGGAGATTCGCCAGATGAACTGGAGGTTTGTTTCTTTTAAAAATTCCCAACTTGTTTCCTTTCCCAAAATTATTCTGAATTTCCCTTTTTTATTATATTTTTTTCCAGGAAAGTCGAGGAAAATTGAGGAAGATGGTGGAAGTGATGGATTACTCTGATCCTGAACCGAACACGAATCCTCGGAGTGGATTCCTCTTGAACCCTCCTCCCGTTCTCCCTGGACAAGGCTAATTCTCTCAATTCCTATCGCCAATTTTAAGCATGGTTAGCTTTTTAGTGTTTCAGCTTTCTAGAAAGCTTTCATTGATACGCAGAGGTTGTCTGCGAGAATGGTTATATGTTGTTTTGTAATTTGCAAACAGATGAAAGTAGGCAGTTTTAAAGCCGTCAGCTAAATATCAGCTTTTTGCCTATTTTTCGGTCAAATTGGTCATCAAGAAGATAACACCAGATTTGCCTAATTCTTTTGGGTTTTTCTAGATTCACTCGATCTCCGTGTTCAGGTTTATTTGATCTTATATACCGTACAATGTTTATTTAATCCATGGTTTTGTATTAGACTTCTACATCCCGCAGGTCTTGGATTTTTTCTTTTTTCCTCTCTTTTCTAAAAAGCAGTTTGTCTCTGTCTGGCCTAAGTCAACGCCCGCCTCTGGTTTTAAGCGGTGTCGGTGCCCCGGGAAGGGAAACACCACTGGTTGTTGTTGCCGTTCTTATATTAAAAATCTTGGGAGAGTCAAAGGGTTATCATTTGTTCACCAAAATCGATCGTTTTGGGAGCATTAGACTCGAAGGAGCGTTTCTCGAGAGGATTAATATTGGTGTTGATAAGTTTATGATATTTTGTACTGAGAATTGTGAAAGTTTTATATCAATAGGCTAAAAACCTCTCTCAAAATGATCACGGAAAGAAGAGCAGAGTCTCTCTCTCTCTCTCTCTCTCTCTCTCTCTCTCTGTATGTGCTTGGGTGCGTGAGACCACAGATCAAGCCTAATCTAAGCCTAAGGATGTGGCAACTTTGTTATGAGAGATAGAGAGGCCCTAGATGTCATATGGGGGTGAGCATGGGGGTGAGCACGGGTCCTGGTTAAAGGTTTCCAAATTTTCAACCCATATTTAATGAGTTGGATCATATATTGGTCAGTCAAGTTTTAATAAATGACTGTTAATGGATTTGAGTTGTAAGATTAATTATATGCGATTTTAAATGGGTTTAAAGACAAACTCATTGCCCCAGTGGCCACCCTTCCAACATGGAAGGGGGAGATGAGGGGTTCAAACCCCCACCTTCTCATGGAGGGATGGGGTGGGGACGCGCAAGTTTCAGGAGTGGGTTTCGACGTCCACGCCCTGCAAGAGGCAGGGCAAAAGTCAGAGTGATAGCTTAAAATGATTATTAGTTGAAAAAATATAAAAAAGAAGGAAAGATGACGCACAATGGAGTAAGGGGCGTTCCCTCTCTTTCTAGATTTCTCCACCTAGTCTACTCCATCTAGCGACCTCTGGCAACTCGACCCCTTCCATGGCCATGCAAATCGATTGAAGACGAGATGAGAAAAGGCGAAGAAATAGAGGTAACCCACAACAATGACCCTGCGTCGTCAACGATGCCGCCCAGGGTAGCCAATCTCGCCGGCGACTTTACTAGCAATAGAGAAGGTCTCGCCGGCGATAGTCCCGCAAGCAAGCAACCTTCTTCATCTCTCGATTGCACGATGGGTAGAGTAATCATGCTTTGATCCTTATTTCTCACCGACGGCTTGTTTAGCCTCTCAAGGCTTAGCCCCGTGTCACTGTCCTCGATTTTGCTCGGGATGTTGCGGAAATCGTACTCTGAGGTCTACATGTTTTTATCCCCTTCATTTTTGAGCTATGATTATCATTGATTACTGGTGCGAGCCCGTTGATAAAAAAACTCGAAGCCGGGAGGAGAAGGAGGGTAGAAATTCCCTCGGTTTCAGACGGAGTAAGCCTACGACGGTGTTCTCATGTAGGTCAATTGGGATAATAGGGAGAATTACCAAAAAAGTCCTAAACCTATTGTAATTGTGCCAATTCAGTCCTAAACCTTTTTTTTTTTGTCCAATTTAGTCTTAAACCTTTTATAATTGTGCCAATTCAGTCCATTCGATCAAAATTGGCCGGCCGGCGCGACGTGGACGCCGGCGGGGGACAATCGGCCGGCGAGGTAATTTTTTAATATTTTTTAATATTTTTTATTTTTTTCGAATTTTTAAATATTAAAAAAAATAATTTTTTTTTTTTTTTGGTCTTCTTCTCCTTCCTCTGGCCGGCCGACGCTGGCTAGAGGTGAGGGCCGCCAAGGCGACCTCGCCGGCCAGCCTCGCCGCAACCGGCGAGGCTCGCCCCGCCGGCCACCGGCGGAGGCGAGCCTCGCCGGCCACCGGCGAGGGCGAGGGTCAACCTCACCCGGTGGCCGAGGCGAGGCTGCTGTCGCCATCGCCGCCCCGCCGCCTCCCCCGTCCCCGATCGTTGGCATGATCTCCCCCTCCGAGCTCAAGCGGCCCTCCCGGCCGTGACCGTTGCCAAAACCCCGTTCCGGCGCCTCGGACCGACGAGGATGAGATCGAGCTCCTCCGCGGGTTCCTCAACTACCCCACGCA
The DNA here is from genome assembly GCA_014182555.1 of Eucalyptus erythrocorys. Taxonomy (NCBI): domain Eukaryota; kingdom Viridiplantae; phylum Streptophyta; class Magnoliopsida; order Myrtales; family Myrtaceae; genus Eucalyptus; species Eucalyptus erythrocorys. The sequence goes on from CM024606.1 coordinate 18,797,329, forward strand.
GCGTGGCGGGGCTCGCCCTCGCCAATGGCCGGCGAGGGCCGAGCTCGCGGATCCGGCGAAGCTCGGCCTCGCCCGCCGACGGCGAGGCCGCCGTTGCCAGATCCGGGAGGCTCGGCCTCGCCCAGCCATGGCGAGGCCGAGCCTCGCCATATCCGGTGACAGCCCCCTCGCCGTCGCTGGGTGAGGCTCGCCTCCGCCAGAGGCCGGCGGGGCGCCAGTGGCCGGCAAGGTCAGCCTCGCTAGCGCTCACCTCTGGCTGGCGTCGGCCGGCCAGAGGAAGGAGAAGAAGACCAAAAAAAATTAAAAATTAAAATTTTTTAAAAATATTTAAAACTTCGAAAAAATAAAAAATATTAAAAATTACCTCGCCGGCCGGTTGTCCCCCGCCGGCATCCACGTCGGCGCCGGCCGGCCAATTTTGGCCGGATGGACTGAATTGGCACAATTATAAAAGGTTTAGGACTAAATTGGACCAAAAAAAAGGTTTAGGACTGAATTGGCACAACTGCAATAGGTTTAGGACTTTTTTGGTAATTCTCCCTTGGATAATAGCCAGTGCTGAAGTCAAATTGGAGGCTTCGCGGGGAGGAATTAGGACTTGATTCAAAGAGGATGTGAGGGAGCATCATGGGCTTGTCGTTGCGTCGCAAGTGGTGGTAGTTGTACGAGCCACCAACGTGTCGAGTAGGGTTGCGAGTGGAGGTGGAGTTGAAAGAGATGTCGAAGGCGGAGAGGATGTGAGGGAGAGTGGAACTAGAGATGGTTGGGAACAATGGTGAAGGAGGCGGTGGGGGCAGTGACTTGAGGACAGAAAGGGAGGCGGATGGGGTGCAGCGATGGCGGCGAAATAGGAGGAGGAGCCAGACACTTCTATTTTTTATTTTTCGTAATGTTTTTTATATTTCAATCTAAAGGATAAGAAAGAATTTCAGAATTATCGAGCATTTTTCTCTATTTTCTAATGGGTTAAATGTGTTGGTTTAAATTGGATGTGGTTGGGCTAATTATGGATCATCTAGATTGTTAAGGAAATAAATGAGTCAATGTAAGTTAAATGGATGGATTTTTTTTTTTTGGTCAGTCCTATTCTATATCTACTCTACACTTACTCTCATACTTTTGCCCTGCCTCTTGCAGGGCGTGGGCGTCGAAACCCACTCCTGAAACTTGCGCATCCCCACCCCATCCCTCCCTGAGAAGGTGGAGGTTTGAATCCCACACCTCCCCCTTCCATGTTAGATGGATTTGAATTGAACTATTTTTGACCCACCCACTTGTCACCCCTAGTCCCAATTTAACTTGGGAATTGGACCAAATCAGGGTGGTTCCAATAAAAATGGTCCGATTCTCAATTCCGAAACTTGGAACCCACAACCAATCTATTTACCAATTCCTTATGCTTTACTAGGCCAACGGACCTTGACTTGTAAAAAGAAGAAAAAGGTCATAATCCCATCTCTTAACACATATTTAATGGGCTCAATTATTATATGAGTTAGTTATATTTTATAAATGGGTATTGACACATAAATTTTGACAACCCGAATTAGAGATTAATTTTTAACCCATAAATAAAAATATTATAAATAAATTGCATAACATATAGTTTTAGGAGTATTTTATTATTATTATTCTTGCATTTGTATTGGACCAATCACGGATGGATTTGATTTAATGGTTCTAAGCTTAAATTTAATAAGTTGAACTAAGCTTGCAGTGAGAGGGAATTGACCCAAGCCCATTATTTTCTTATGACCAAAAATTAACTTATAATTGGCGGTTTGATAATTGTGGTGATATGGTGGATGATTTTTCGTATATTCGTATAATCTATTCATATATCCTCAGTAAGGGCAAGTGTGAAAATGAGATATTGCGAACTCGTCTTTAGAAGATTTGGAATTTGATAAAATCCTATTATGATATTGAATTTCTGGCAATATTTGATTAAAATCGTGGAGAATATTCATTTTTTTGCACAGTTCAATAGGAAAGATATGAAGTGCATACAAAGGAAATCAAACAAGGCAAAAAGAGATACGGAAAATATAAAAAAATATTGCATGTAGGGGTACATATTTTAATAATATATTCGGGAGGTTATAGGCAAGCAAAAGTGAACTTTATGCATGTTGAGAAAGGAAGTGTGAATCTGACGTGAAAAAGGAAATAAAATATTCTGAAAGGCCCTAGTCCCTCGCCTTTGAAAGCCGCTTGCAAACAGCCGAAGAATGGGGGCGGACGTTAGATTAAAAAAGGGATCTTCTCTTTCGTTTTTTTTTTTTTTTTTTTTCAACAGGTCAAAAAAGGACTTTGTCCTATCCCTGACACGGTGCGGAAGGAAAGGAAAGGGGGAAGTGAGCAAAAGGGAGAGAAAGAAAGTTAGAGGGAAAAGAATTAAAAAAAGAAAGAAAAAAAGAAAGAGAAGACAGAGCAAAAGGTGGGGGGGGGATTGTTCTCCTTCTTCAGCCTTTAGCTCCGGACGCTTAGCCCCCGCTGCTTCCATTCTTTCGACGACGCCATCCAAGCTTTGACGCTACCACTACCACAGCTACTGCCCCTCCGAGTGCCACTAGACTTGCTCGTTTCGCCCTCGCCCAAGAAGATCAAATCCATCGGAATCGCTCGAGGTTGTGTCTCCACCCGTGCCCTCCATGTCCAGCGTCGACCTCTTCTTTACCCGCGGTTGCCGTTCCTTTGACACTTGCGCCACTGCTCTAGCCTCCCGGTGACGAGCTACTACTGTTTGCCGTGCCACCACTATTACTTGACCAAATCGATGCTCGCGCCACTGCTGCTGTTGACTAGCCTAACAGCGTGAACCGCCCATATGTTTTTTGAGTTTTTCAATCTCCGCTTTAGGACTTTCAAGATAATAATAGTTGTCTAGATTTCAAGGCATGCAGCCTCATGCCTCCGTCCATCATCGCACCTCCGCCTGACACCGTTGCCACTATCCCTAGCTCGATTGCCTTGACATCACTTTCTGCTTCGACGTTTGCTACCCTCGCAACGCTTCCAATGCCCATTGTCCACGATCACAGAGTTGCCATCCAAACCCCTGACGTCAACCGTTGATCCCACTCGTGTCCAAACCAAGTCGATTCCGCAAGCTTTCTACTCTTGCAAGTTCATTGGTTGTGAGCTTGCTGCCATTGAGCCGATCTCAATGCAAGCCATTGTTCGTGAATCCTTCGTGCCGATCCCGTATTGGGAGCAAATAATCGAAACAAGGTAATTTTCTTGAAATAAATTTCATCTCGATATTATTGTCTAATTGGAATATTTGATGCTAATAGTGATTTTATTGAGACTTTAGGCATTATCCAATAAAATATTATCGACAAAAAAAAAATCATTATAATTACTAGTTTGATCTGTAAGACTTCGGATCACTTTTTAATTATTATTATTATTATTATTTTTGCATATTGATGATGTTGTAGCTTCGAAATCATTATAATTATTAATTGATCCGTGAGACTTAGGACCAATTTTTTTAATTATATTGATTTCTTTTCTTGCATGTTGTTTAGTATTAGAATAATTGTTAATTTAATCTTTGAGACAATGGATTATTTTTTCAATTATTTTAACGATTTATTTGCATTCTTGATGAATATCTTGAGTGGGTTGGATATAATGCTTATATTTGGAAAACACCCAAAAAAACCAAATTGTGTATTATATAGGATAGTTTCCCAAGTTAGGCTTGCATGTTTTAGAGTAGATTGCATGTTAGGATATATAGGATTTCTAGATAACATTGCCTAGTTTGAATAGGATTGCATGTTTAGATAATTCTAAAATAGATTATAATAGATTCTAGAAAGCATTCTTTCACGGATAGGGGTCCTAAATAATGCTTACATTTGATAATGTCACATCTTTAAAATAGTTTTCTAAGATAGGACAGAGTTTAGGTCAACCTAAACTAAATTAGATAACTATTTATTTTAGATAGTTTAATTAGAATTTTTATTAATTTCGAATTTTAATATAAAAATACAAAAATAGCTTGTGCATGTCATATAAATTAAAATTTCAAGACAATAGAAAACCCAAAAAATAATTGCTTGCTTTGGTGTGTTGAAATCCTTTGGTGCAATTTATTTGATTCATTGAGTGTTACTAATGTTTGCATACTCGCAAGATTATCCTATTGCATGATAGTGATTTAGGCTAAAACCAATCTAGACTATCTGCAAAGATACTTTTTAAAATAAAAAGAATGGTTCGAAAGGGCACTAGTGAAATCTAGAGTAACTTAAAAAAGAAAAAAGAAAAAAGTCTAGTATAACCAAGTCCCGTACCCACAGTCTATGGTTTGTAGAGTAAAATAATTCTCTCGTTATTTTACTTAGGTGTCTAATCGACCTAACATAAACCGATTAGTGGCGGCTCCTAGATAAAATTTATTTACAAGCTAAAAAACTTGAACCTAATGTTGAAGAAAAATTCCTTGTAAGTTTTGAAGGTTAACAAAACATCCTCGTCAGTAAAATCTGAAGAATCCAAGACTTAGTCGGTTAAGTCTGAAGAGTTCAAGACCCAAGCGGTTCCATCTGAGGACAGTTAGACCTAGAGTTACGGTCTGAAGATTTTCATCTGAAGATAGTCAGACCCAGAGTTACGGTCTGAAGATCTCCAGACCTAATCAAAGTCTGAAGACAGTCAGACCCAGATTTTGCGATTTTGCCAGGCTGTCAGCAGATTATTTTTATGGTTAAGGAAATTAAGATTTAGATATTATCTTCCCTAACTTATCCATGGAATATCTCTGGCTGTGATTGTGAGCTCGGAAGATTTTTTCTTTGGATTTTATCCGTTGAAGATCAAGCGAATTTTTGAAAGGATTTAATTTTGGAAACTCAAGATCCTAATTGTATGAGCGAGTAGGATTGATGAGCTATTTTCTACTTATATATTTGACAACGTGAAGATCACTTAAATTGATTCAGTCCAACGGGTTGATTGGATGAATTCTTGGAAAGTTCTAACGACTATGGAGGCATGAAGGATATTTAAGGTGTGTCGAAGTTGTTCGAAAATATGAGGGAACCGATAGAAAAATTTCGAAGTTAGAATCTCTGAAATCTCTTGTTCTCAAAATCTCTTGTGCTCAAAATTGTGTATCAAAGAGAGACACTTACAGTGTGAAATAGCGAGAGGCTGTAGAAAAGACTTTCTACTGAAGAAGTCTAACTCGTGAATTATAAAAGCTCTCATTTGCTACATAGTGATTACAGCCAGTTGGCTGCCAATGTGGAGAGTGGACGTAGGCTTGCAATAAGCCAAACCACTATAATCCTTGTGTCAAATTTCTCTTACCCTACTTGTTTTTATGGATGCATGATTTATTTATTTCTGATGTGATTCTCATACCAAAGAATATTTCGATCAAGGATTTGAAAAGAATTTCATAAACACCTATTTAGCCCCTCTAGGTGTATTTACTAGCCTTTATCAATTGGTATCAGAGCAGGTTGCTTATTTTATTAGAAGTGTTTATTATTTCTAAAGCTAAAGATCTATGACTAGTATTTTGGCTCTAGGTTTGATTGAAGGCCAAAGTAATACCAGACCTCCTTACTTCAATGGAAAGGAATACAATGTATGGAAAAACAAGATGAAGGCATTCCTAAGATCCAAAGATCCTCAGGAATGAGATGTAGTAGAGAAAGGAGTTGTTCCTAAGGCTGCATTAACCACAGGGAAAGAATTAGCTGATGGAGTGGGATTGTCACAAATAGAAATCTCAAAGAGACAAGCCCTTGATGCAAAAGCTATCTATTCTCTATATTGTGTATTATCTCACACTGAGTATAATAGAATTTTATCTTGTGAAACAGCTAAAGAAGTTTGGGATAGATTGCACGTCACTTATGAAGGAACAGATCGAGTCAAAGAAACCAAGATGAATATTCTTCTTGGACAATATGAAGCCTTCAAAATGAAGCCGGGATAATCCATCACGGATATGTTCAGTCGATTTACAGAAATTGTAAATGGCTTAGCATACCAAGGACAGCCAACCTTAGGACCAATGAAGGTCAATAGATTGTTGAGAGGACTCTCCAAAGATTGGAATTACGTCAAGACATCCATAAGAGAAACACAGAGGATTATGCCTCTTTCTGTAGATAAGTTCGTCGGCACACTTCAATTATATGAAGTCGAGCAATTCAATGAGAACTTTGACACCAAAGGTAAGAAGTCAATTGCTTTAAAATCTAATGATGATTCTGATGTTACAGATTCAGAAGAAGACTTGGATGACGAGGAGTTAGCACTTCTGATTAGAAAGTTTAGAAGGTTAAATAGAAAAGGAAGAAGGTTCATTGGAAAGAGACAAAACAATCAAAGATTTCAAAAGAAGTCAAATGAAGAAGAAGACACCAATAAGGATGTTATTTGTTTTGAATGTAGGAAAAAGGGACACATCAGATCCAACTGTCCCTTATTAAAGAAAAAGAAAGGAAAACTAGAAAGGTTCAAGAAAGCACTCAAAGCTGAAACATGGAGTGACACTGAATGTGAAGAGAGTGAAGAAGAGTATGCAAATATTTGTCTTATGGCTGACTCAGACTCAGACTCAGACTGAAACAGCGATGTCAAGGTTAGAAATTCAAAAATTCCTACCAAAGTGTCAAACTACATTGATGAACTTTGCCTCAATCTTAAAAGATCTCTTAAAAGGATTTTTGAACTAAAA